>CM019178.2:21880927-22481831 GCA_009739505.2 Apolygus lucorum | reverse complement strand
TCATGCCAATCGGTTGCATTTGGAAACTACACTAGCAACACCAACAGTACAGTACGACATCCTCGTTTCAGAGACGTTCCAGAATAAAAGGCAGACTTACATGGCGATGTAGGTACCTACTTAGTGCATAAATAACAAACCTTCTCAACTTACTTCAGCATCTATGTATCTACGAATCTAAGTTGATCGCTGAAATGTGTTAATTAGATTTAGTGGTCAAGTTGGCAATATTCAAACACTAAGAAACAATAAAACTATTATGAGCATTCAGAACAATGCTTAAGTCACTGCTCAGACCCTCAAAAGCTGAAAACAAGACATCCAATCCGCCCTAATAAAGTTGGCCTAATCTCGTTTTTGAAGATGAAGAAGACGGCGACTCGAAGGTCGTCAATTAGCCGAGGCGGGAAAAATGGAAAATAAACAGAAGGGAAAAGTTTTTGAATGAGAGGGTGGCGGCACCTGACGGGAAGGCGGGGGAACTACGTTACACCGCATGCGCGACTTCCACCCCTCGCCTTCCCAGAACGGGCAGGATTTAAAAGTTTCCTTTTATTAGAGGAAAAGGCGTCGAGTCTTGCGGAGTTTTTCAGTCTAGAGCGCCCTTTTTCCCTTTTGGCCTTGGATTTAAAGACGATGGGTCATTCGAGGACTCTTCACAGTATTTTAATTTAAATTATGAAATTTCAAAAAGGCACACTACTTGTCATACAGCTGAATGGGAACCTCACTAAATAATATTTACCGCAAAAAAACCTGTTCCTTTCCAAATTACGAGTTAAGCATATACCCAATACAATCAAGTAAATTAACGAACAATTGTTCAAATAGGTGATGTTTTTGGATTTTATATTTCTTATTAAAAAAGAACAAATAAAAATTCTTTTGACATTCCTGATTCTCGATGTTAGTAAAATACTAAATTTCTAAACAAATCGATAGTTTGATGATTTATTTGCAAAATAGCTGAAAATCCTGCAGAAAGCAAGCAAAAACAGATATGTGTGAATAAATAAAGATATACCTAATAGAAATAAATTTTCAACAACAAAATTATATAAACACGTAATTTATTAAAGATTCCTAGACGATCGGCGACATACACGCACGATTGGGATTTTATGTCTCGGTATTCCGGGTTTCTTTAAACATATCTACGATTTGTTTTTGGCTGCTTTTAGCTAGTTAATAAAATTATATAACATATAATTTTAGATTCTACGGAAAATAATACATAATAAACTAAATATTATTTATTTTATTATGTATTTTTTCGGTGGAATCTTTTCCGAATCGTTCCTTCCCGAATTACCTATTTCTCCTCTGAAAATTTTATAAATTTTACAGTTTTTTTTACACTTCATTGGGATTGATTCATAACCCTTCATAGGAAAATCGATGATTTCCACCTCAAAAAGTGACTTTTTCTGCTGTAAATGCGGTACACTTAAACCAAATGAAGAAAGGGATATCACCAGGCGATTCAGCGTAGCAAAAAGTGGTAAATGATGTGCCACACTTGAGGTCCACCTTCATCTCAATTTTGGCACATTTCCTGGGTCACGCATCTTTGAACGGGTTCCGCGTGATAAAAAAAAAAAAAAAAGTTGTAGTAAAATGTTCATAAAATTTGACGTAGAATCCAAATCTGCAATACAAAATGGGGGTTCCATTTTAAAAAAACAAAGTTGGTGCACGATATAATGTTCGAATTCTTTTCAAAAAAATAAGGGGAAGTTACTTAGATAAGTTTGCTTTCACACAAATAACGGAAAGAGAAAGGGAGGTCCGATACTTATGAAACACCCTGTAAGCGCGTGATTTATTAAATTATAAAAAAAAATGATGTCACGGCCTGGAATCGAACCCGGGTTTCCCAGACAATCGGCGACATACACGAGAGAGCGAGCAGAAACGATCCAATATTCTCTCTGGATGATTGCAAGAACCGCTTGTGGTCAAGCATGTAGTAAATATTTGTGGAAATAATCGAAAATCAAGACGCTAAGGGGAGCTTCTTTAGGCAAGATTATGGGGTGTTTTGTTTGAGCGGGGAGTGATGACTGCTCTAATCTACCGCCCACCCGAAGGAGTCCATCTTGTCCAATGAAAGGAAGAAGAGAACGTAACGATTTGGAACAAAATCGGCCTTTAGATATTGATTTAAATTCATTCGAATAATAGTGAATTTGTGTGAGTTTCAGACATAGTAGCATAGCAGCTTTAAGTTCACATGTGCGCAATGATTTATCAATTCTGGTAACCAGATCAGATCGAGAGTTGGATACAAAACGTAATATCCATGCCATAACTCGGCGGAGTCTAGATAGGGACGAAAAACTCGAAATTACATTTTGAAGATGATTATTTTCGTTCCGTTGGTCAGCGGTGGAAGTAACATTCAATGTAACTGGTTTAGACGCTTTCATCTCACCAAGTGCTTGTAAGGACGGTAAGAACCCAGTGGGAGAAGGCCAGTTTTCTGGAGAATCCCTTAAAAAATCTGGTCCATTCCACCAGAGACTCCAATCAACAAGAGCACTAGGAGGTAGACCGCGAGAAGCGCGATCTGCCGCGTTGAAAGCCGAAGGGACGTGACGCCAAGACGTGACAGCAGTTTTATCCAATATTGTCACCACACGATTTGCAACATAGGTCTTCAGGAGATGAGGAGGAGTTTTTAACCAGGCTAGGACAGTAGCCGAATCCGTGAACAGGGTACACCTATTTATGTTCAGCGTATTTTGAAGAAAATCCATGGACTCCACAAGTTGAGCAAGGAGTACAGCACCGTTAAGTTCTAGACGCTGCACTGTCTGAACGTGTAGAGGAGCCAATTTAGTTTTAGCTTTCAATAGACGAACTATGACTTGGTCATCTAACTGAGATCGGAGGTACAATGCAGCCGCAAAACCGGACTCCGATGCATCACAAAAACCAATCATCTGTGCCTCCGTGGATTCGGGGATGGTGCAAAGACGAGGGATGGAAATATTGCTCAAAATTGGAAGCTCTTCCGCGAATGCGCCCACCGTATTAATAACTCAGGTTGTAGTTGTAGTATGATTTTGTCACGCTCAAAAAGCATTTTATAATTGGTTCTCGAGAAAATTATATAATTGTTCGGTACTGGGGTCATTTTGACCCCATTGAGACCTCTACGTCATAAAAACATACGCTTGACCTCCTAGGGTTAAATGTATTCCATAAAAATGAATCTAAACTGCATAATAATATTCCTGTCTCGTTGTGTTCGATAAGACGCCTGAAACACTTCGAACAATCATGGAGATCAATTTGGCCCTCAATCGGTTCCTATTAGCCATAATCGGTAAATTGTACCCAATTAAATATTAACTGTATTATTGAAAACTGAGCCTTGAGGTCCGTGGGAAATCTCGGGCGCTCAAATGGAGGGCAAGAAAAAAAAAGTGGGGGAATCAAAACAGTTTACGAACTGGAAGATAATTTCTCTATCGGATGCGGGGAGTTTACAACTTTTTAACGACAAATTTATTATTCCGAGTGATCGCTAGGCCGAACGATTTTTACGAGCGTCCGCCGCAATTTTTTTTTCTTTCAGATATTTCCTTGATAAGTAGTTCAACATCAGTGAACATTGTGAGAAAACCCGAGTCGACGCGGATAAGAGAAGTATTACGCGAGGAATGCAGAACGTGTAATAATTCGCATTTAAAATAACGTAAAGTTCGCATCTGGCACCCCATTAATGCCTAAATCAAGAGATCGCGGAGATAATTAACCCTGAGAAGGAATTCATCGGCGCGATAACGTTGGTAATTAAATTTTATGAGAAAAACTGCAACTATTTGAATTTTTAATTGCACACTTGTAATAAAAAGTTTTGCTGTTCGAGTAGGTCAACTTTTTGTTTCTTTTTCTAAGAGCTTTTCTAGCACTACAATCTCATAATATAAGAATCATGGAGTTCCAAGCCATCTCATGTATACGAGTATATGAAATAATCATTTAACCCCTTCAGAACCAACGTACCCTATAGGGGACTTTCAGGGGTTCTAGCTCTCACATACATCAATCCATTCCGAATCTTCTTTTGTCCCTGTGTTCGTCTGTTGTCCCAAAGACAAAAAAGTGAGTGCATAAAAGGTTGAAAATCACCATCACATAACCTGCCCGAATCTTTGAAAACCTCCATGTCAACAAAGTCACGATGTCACGCAGAGGTAAGTGCCGATTATTGCTAATATTTTCCATAATACGACTCAAATGAGTTTCAAATTGTTGTAATTTACTCTCCAGATGTTATTTGATGTGCCAGGACTATCATTGTTAACATTGAGCAGGGGCTCGACAAAATCAATGTCCCCTATAGGGGACGTTGGTTCTTGGCTGAGCCAAGTTTTCCCTCATCTTACGATGTTATAGATCGAATTTTCAATTGATTTTGACGATTTATTTTCAGAAAAACCCCAATTTGACCTGTTCAACAGTGAAGATAATGATCTCATTCAACAGTGAATGTGAAAATGTGAAGTACATCACTGCCAGATAAGGGGGCGGAATTATTTTTACGATTTTCATAACCACCAGTAGAATAGTAGTTGTCCCCACGAACTTCTCCTTTCGTCCTTGTTTGTTTTTGTGACCACCCTAATACACAAGGCAATAGGGAAAATTTTTTTTTTTTTTTAGAAAATCACTTGTGGCAACCCCCTAAAAGTGCCAATTTACTAGAAAATGAGATTCCAAATGATTTAGGTCGATCGGATAGCATTAACCCGTGCCGCATCGAGGTTGAAGTTCAGAAAAACTCACTTTTTTTCATAAAAATATTCTTTTTTTCCTCATAACATTGTAACCATTTGTCATGGAGACTTGAGATTCAAATATATCAATTATCCATATAACAGAGTGATAAAGATACATCAAATCGCCTGGAGGTCGGTTTCATAGACTGGAGTGTGGTTTTTAGGGGTATGCGTAAAAAGGCACATTTGCTAAAACGGACCACGTTTTGAGATGGGAAAAGCTGAATAAAATAAAATCTATAGCATGTAGCGAAAAAATTATGTGAGTAAAAGTTGAAGTAAATAACATTTTAAATAAAATGAGACCAATTTCAAGTCTCTAGGACAAATAGTTACTATGTTATGAGGAAAAAAAGAATATCTTTATGAAAAAAAGTGAGTTTTTCTCGAATTCAACCTCGATGCGGCACGGGTTAATGTTATCCGATCGACCTAAAACTTTGGGAATCTCATTTTCTAGTCAAATGGCACCTTTTAGGGGGTTACCACGATTGAATTTCGGAAGTTGATTTTTTGTGACCACCCTAATACACAAGGCAATAGGTACCTTTCATTGGTGAAATAAATCTAAAACTTATTATTTGTTTCGAAAGTTGGTTTTTATTTCCAAATCCAATGCTCCATCATGATGAGAAATTCAATCAGATGTTTTAGAAAAAATGTGTGCTCTTTTTGATGGGAAAATCTAATCAGAAATAGCCAAAAATTGGAAATATGCACGAATTTTACTGAGGTTGGTGAGTGTAAAACTTGCTCAACGAAGAACCGTTGTGCCCTATAGGGGACATAGCATAACTCTTGAAGGGGTGGACCAAATTGGGCGAAATTCGAACCTCGTCACCTTTGAACTAATAGGAAGTCATGTGTAAAGTTTGAATTTTTTCAGCCGAGTAGAAAAAAATCGGTTCTGAAGGGGAAGGCCAAGAAAGACTCCACATTTCTGAACCTACCAATCTTACTTCATCATCAAAATCATCAATTCACTCGCTGACATTGAAAGGGTTAAGTCGACAACAACACGGTTGTGTTTTACGTCCTGTTTACTGTCGAAAACACACGTGAAACGCGATATTTCGAAATGATTTCGAGTGTCCTTTTTTCGGGGCGAAGTCGTAAAAAAAACCGTGTGGGGATAAACGTTTGACGGGCGGCACGCGCTCGAAGTAGACGTTCAACGGTGAAATTACCATCGTGGGGGTCAGAAAAAGGGTTAAGGTGTTTTTGTGACCAGTACCCTCTTGCGAGCGGAAGATGAGCGCGAGCCGAACAGGTTGGTGGCCCAGGGGTACCCCCTTTTACGCGGTAAACATCGGGTTTGAGATCTTGTTGATCGTCTGGCGCTTGTTGTTGTTTTTTGTTGACGGGGAGGGGAAAGCTTTCTGAGGCCTAGCGCGAGCCCGCGAGGTTTTTTTTTGTGGAAGGCGGTGGATGATGTAATTTGGAAGGAGAGATGTAAATCAGATGAATGACCGGTCATTAGAGGGTCATTAAACTGACCATTAGAGCCTGCAGTAGGGATGGCGGGGAAGTATCGGTTCGATACGATTTTTTCCAAAGATCGATACCTACGTACAATACAGTACCCCTCCGAAAACGCTGCAAATTATTACACAATGGTTTATTATTTTGCTTCCGAGTCTACCAAGGTAGCGGAAGCTCTGTTTTCACTTTTCAAGGACGAAAAAAAAGTTCTCCAAAATCAATATTTTCACTCGCGTTTTGCGTTTTAGACCTTTCTGGACAATTTTGGTTCCGTGTCTGTCTGTCTGTGTGTCTGTCGTGAATTCCTTGTAACGCGCATAACTATGCGAAGTTATTGTCCGATTTCAATGAAATTTTCAGGGATGTTACAGATTACGATTTCGTTGAAAAAAAATACACGTTTTTTCGCATTAAAGCACCATTTTCTCCCTCTAATTCCACAGTAAAACAAAAAATTGGGTGACCGTTGGAAAGCTGATGAAATGGAGCAGTTTATAAGCTTTTGGGCCCCTCTGGCAAATATTCAATTTTCATGAGGATATAATTTCAATGAGGAAAAATCATCAACATTTTCACCAAAAACAGAAATTTACTATTTTTCAAGTTTGAGGTAAAAATACTACTCTAGCGTTTTGTTTTTTTCGACTGGCTCATGTATTGAGAAATTTTACGCTCTTTCCGACGATATCCTTATTTTTAATTTTTGAGTCTAATTTAAGGGAGTTACGACCGTTTGAATGGTGTAAGGTCGAAAACACAAAAAAATCTTAAAAGTAAAAAAAGTCGGATTTTAAGGGGGTTAAAAGAAAGTTGCTATGAGACATTTTTAGTTGAAAATTAGTTGTAGAAACTACTCCCGAAGTTTGGTGGATAACATATGGGACACCCTGTATAATCAGGTTATGGATACGAGGAAGCTATGTGCCACACCCACTTGGCAGACGTTTTTCGACTGATGCCAGCGATGGCACATTATTCATATCAAAATCGTTATCTGTGGATTTTCCCCGTTGTAGGTGTGAGGTTACAATACATACATAATGTATCTACCAACAAATACCTACCTAAATGTATATAATTTATGTATAATTGTTTTGGTAGTGGCATCATTTTTGGACTACTGTGGTACATTCAGGAGGTGTTTGCGCCCCGAATGGAGCAAAAATGCCTCAAGTTATCTATCATCCTTCTGTACGTAGATATCAACGGCGGAGTCTCTTTATAAAATCACTATACTTATCCATCATTTCTCTGAAGGTTTACATCCGTCGTTTCTTCCGACTATACATCTGTTACGAGAGGAACTTTTAATTGATTTTCCTCTATGAGACGACCGCTAGTCCTGTGGTAACGCTAATTACTACATCACCCCCTACCGCCATCATTACTTATAATGATAGGTAATCATTCAACTTCTCCTCATTAAACGTCGATTTTACGATTTAGGTACTTCCTGGACGTGGTTTAATTTCATATTAAATTCGACGAGCAAAAACACCGTCCGAGATCAGATCGAAATACTCGGTATAAAACGTCTTATCATATTTATCTTCATTCTGCAATAATAAATTAAATTGTGTGTTCGACCACTCAGAAGTTGAGATCCACCGACCTCATGTACTGTTAGTAGTACTATTGGTAGAAAATGGCACCAAAATGAGACAAAAAAAATGACCGACTTCGTTTATTTGTACTAATTTTTTGAAAGACTATTTTCAAAATCTGATTCCAGGGATTTTTAGATCTTAGCAAGGCGTACCCTAGGGGAAAAAAACATCGAACTTGGACTTGGGAGTGCAGAGATAATGAGGTCATGAATTTCGCTGTTTTGGAGGGGTACTGTACTGTACGTAGGTATCGATCTTTGAAAAAAAGAACGATTCTTGATGTGCTCTCATCGCATCTTTAGGTTTTGTTCATTGTAAGTAGATTCCGTTCTGAGCCATTCTGCAGCCCATCCAACCTGCCTCCTGATCATTTCAGACGTGATGGTCTGTTGGTGTTCGAGATTACAATCCGGTTATGGATGCGAAAAAGCAATTTGCCACACTATATCCCTACACATATAGCTATATATGTGATCCCAACCAGGAATTTGTAAGATACACAAATATGAACAAATTTCATGTCGTATTGATAACAACGCACGTTGTTCATTTTCTCAAAAGATTACTAATGAAAGTTCTTTGCAGGTTGGGCTAGTGATCTATACAGAAAATGCTTGCATACGAGTCTGCAACATTTTCGGACATTTTCATGTCAACTACTACACAACAAGGTAGTGAAGTAAGAAAAAAGTTGATTGCTACGCAACACAGTGAGTCTATTTTATTTATTAGTCGCGTAAGCAAGTTTTCGTGACGATTTTTCAGTTTATGTGCCAAAGCAAAGACATGAAAATGTCAAAAAAATCGAATCGATACTTCTTCGCTATCCGTACTGCAGGCTCTAATGGTTAGTTTAATGACCCTCTAATGACCGGTCATTCCTCTGATTTACATCTCTCCTTCCAAATTACATCATCCACCACCTTCTTACTCAAGAAATATCCAGTACCTGGCGAGGGTTTGACGCTATACGTTTTAATATTTGACTACAAAATGAAATAAGAAGGCTTACGGGGTCGATTTGTTATCTCTGGATAATAAATGTAACATACTAGGGATCGAGGGTATGGAGGGGGCAACCCAGTTGTACAGTTTTGTGAGGGAATCTCAGTGCAGTTTGCTGTATTTTTTCCCACCTCTTTCTGAACGAAAAGAACCTCTAATGTTTGGATTATTTTCACAACCTCAAATGTTTGGTTTAATTTCTTGTTATTACTATTATTTTTTTTCGCGAAAAAATATCATTATTATTGATTTATTTTATTATTCATCTTTTTTTATTCATCTCTCTTTATTTTTGCTGTGTCTCTGGAACCCCTTTCATGCCTTTATGTACCTTTATACCCATTCATGTATTCATGTTCGTATCTCTTCACCATACATTCATCTCTATTCTATCCATTTCTTGTCTTTTTGTATTTATGTCAAGCAATTTATCTTATTTTACATTTCTATGATATGCTATTCCTTGTAATGTCGAAAGACTATACAAATAAAGGAGAAAATAATAATAATAATAAGAAAACCACTTATTTCATGAGCTAGTCTTTTCTTCGACACTTCTAGTCTTCATTCTCTTTCTTAATCTTCTCTCACGCGGCTCCTTTTTTTGTTTTTACTTTTAAGTTGTTGAAAATAAATTGTGTTCCAAAATAAATACGCTGCAAATTACTAAACAAAGATTTATTATTTTCTACATAGATCACTCTTCTGCAAAGAACACGGCTTTGCCATTGTTACCACCAACCAACTTGAAGAAAAACATCGATCGCATTTCGGTCAGCTAAAATTTGAACGGAGATTAGGCCTCTTTTGCGATTCACACTCGTGTTTCTGATTTATCGTACGTCTAACCCTCAAATTCTCGTAGGGAGCGAACGGTTTGACCCACGGGGCTCCGAATGGTCTCAAAACATTCTAAAAATTCTATACTATCTTAAATTTATGGAAAAACATTACCTTTATATCGACATTTTTTGAGTTGACTTTTTGTTTTGACTTACCTACTTTGGATTTTCTCCGATTCCAAATTATGCTTTTTGTAGAGCATCTGCAGTCAGAAAGTAACTCGATTTTAACATGACATTCCTTTCATTTCTACGTTTTTCGATTATTTTTTTGGAAAATGTATTTATGGACGCGATTTGATTGTATTGGCAGTTCGGTCGTACGTCGGATCCAAGATGCCTCGGTGTCAACTTTGTATACAGTTATAATTCAATGGACGTCAGAGATGCATTGACGTTTCGTATGAATATTACACTGGTTCAGGAATTTTAGGTTACACATTCAGATATCATTATTTGAATCACTACGGATGCATTAACGACTGCTAGCATGGAACATGCTTTAGCCTTGAATTATGGATTAAATTGAGTTCCTTCAGTTAAAAGAACTGTAAACAATATTCGAGGTGAGAGCCATCATAGATTTAGCCGTGCTTTATTTCGAAGGAAGGTGTTATTTACTTTGGCATCGTATTTACGAAAAGGAAACACGGCTAAAGTATGCTCAATGTTTCTTGAATTTTAGCCATAATATTATGCTCTAAGCAGTAAGCATCAGGAGGTCTAGTTTTTCATGATTATTACACTGGTTCAGGAATTTTAGATTGCACACATTCTGAACAATTGCAATTATTATTTTAGATTACTACGGATGCATTAATGACTGTTAGCGTGGAACATGCTTCAGCCTTGAGCTATCTGATTTTTGAGAGACGCGGTTGGGTGACGGCGATGTGTCACGAAATTTTGCAATGATCTCCACTTACAACCTAATCGTTGCTAGGTACGCAACTTTATCTTCGTCAATCGTGTTCGTAGAAAAATCCTTCACCATTCGTTGGAAAGCCCTAAATTTTGTGCATAAACTATATATTGCCAAAGCCGCTGCAATTATGGATGAAACTGTGTTCCTCAGTTATAATAACTGTAAACAATATTCGCGGTAAGAACCATCATAGATTTAGCCGTGTTTTATTTCGAAGGAAGGTGTTATTCACTTTGGCAACGTATTTACGCAATGGAAACACAGCTTAAGTATCTTCAATGTTCCTTGAATTTTAGCCATTATGCTCCAAGCAGTAAGCATCAGCAGATCAAGTTTTATGTGTATATAAATATAGGCACCTAGTTTTAGAATTTTTTAAAACTTCTAATTTTTAGAATTTAAGATTGTACGCATTCAGAACAATTACAATTATTATTCCGAATTCATGGTGTCCAGCGATTCCCCGAAACAAAATTTCCTGAGTTTTCCAGGTTTTCCAGGGTCAATGTTCGTCTTTTTCCAGGGTCACAAATTAACTCAAATGTAAATAAATGTAATCACAATACCGCAAAATTCAGGTTTTCATGGACATTTTGAAATGAAAAAGCACTTAAAAAGTCTGGCAAGTGGGTGTGGCACATAGCTTCCTCGTATCAATAAACAGATTGTCTAGGAAGATGATACGATGTCCCTTGCACAACCATTTCCACATCAACCCGCAAAATTCCACGAAATTACATCAAATTCGGATAAAAATGTAGAAATTGTGGTTGTTAGATGGGTTTTACAATTGAATACCTATGCCCAGTGGCTACTGTCAATTCAGGGGCGATGATTTTCGTAGAGGACCATCTTCACCCCAACCCGCACAATCCCCGAAAATTTCATCGAAATCGGACAATAACTTCGTAGAGTTTTGCTCGTCACTAGAATTTCGGAAAATGACAGAACATTAAAACACTAAACCAAAATTGTTCAAGAAGGCTTGAAACGTAATAGGTAGTACCTACGCGAGTAAAAATTTTGATTTTAGAGAACATCTTTTTATCACGGAATATGCTTTAGAGCTTAGAATTTTTTGAGACCAGGTTGGGCTCCCAACGAGAATTTAAGGGTTGGACGCACGATAAATCAGAAACACGAGTGTGAATCGCAAAAGAGGCCTAATCTCCGTTGAAATGTTAGCTGATAAATAGTTAGCTGACCGAAATGCGATCGATGTTTTTCTTCATGTCGGATGGTTGGTGGCTCTACAGACCAGTGATCTGTATAGAAAAATAATGAACCATTGTGTAATAATTTGTAGCGTTTTCGGGAGAAAAATGAAATTCTCTGAGTATTTCCTGAGTTTTCCAGTAGAGTAAAATTCCCTGAGTATTCCAGGTTTTCCAGGTCGCTGGACACCCTGGAATTACTACGGATGCATTGACGACTGTTTTGTATTGGAATATTACACGAATTCAGGAATAAACTTTAGGTTACACATTCAGAACAAAATTACTATTATTTTATATATTATAGTTTTTCGAAGCACTCAAAGAGGAGTCAACGATCTTCAAAACTAGATTATTACAAAACTGCATTATTTGGATCATGAGAGACCCTTTTTTTCAGGGCGAGAGGAGACTTGGAGCGGACTGTACCAAAACTACCCCGGTTGACCAGGCGCTCCCTCAGAGGGGTTGCGAAGGTCGCGTGCCGCCTTCAGTTTCTCCCGAACATCAATTCCGTCTCGGATTCGCGACAACAACAAACCACAAACAACATTCCATGCAAACAACGAGGATGGAAACGTAAATACGGAATTAGCATAACAGTCTACGGTATTGAAATACCTCATCAAACAACAAATGAACAAAAAATTTGGCAAATTAATTTTTTTTCAATTCGCGACGATTGGAATTAAAAACATTTAAATGTAGATTTTAGCGTTATTACGAAGGCCAAGAAAAAATTAATATTACGAACCCCAGTGCTCTTAAAATTGTAGGTATAAATTATAACTCGACCATTTTCCACTTGGTATAGAGTGAAAATATCCCTTATGATGCTGATGATTTGCAGGCAAGAATAATTAGACTTATTATTGTCGTTTTACCCCAAAACTTTCAAAATGCACAAGTTTCAAAATTTTTCAACTTGAATTTTTTTTCAACATTTTTCAACTTGGCTTTCAAAATTTTTCAAATTTCAAAACTTTTCAAATATCAAAATTTTTCAACAAAAGTATCAAAACTTGGTAATTTGTGTTATTTATTTCGTAATTTTTTGTATTCAAAAACCCTTTTATAGTCTCAATCCAAACCAAATTGATGCGTAAATCACGTGAATTCTCCTTAAAATGCCTCCGATGAACTGGGAAATATTCCATCAACATGCGAGTGAAAATGAACTTCGGACCCCCAAAACGATCCCGCAACTCCGCTCCTAAACATGAATCACGAATGAAGACGAAATCTCGCGAATTTTCGCGGGACGACCGGCGAATTATTCACAAAATAATTTTTGTTAAAAAAATTGAAACCTAAAAAAAGAATACGTGGGGTCAAATTCGTCGAACTTGATGGACAAATTCAGGTGATTTTCGATGAAATATAATTGTTTGTTCTGTTGAAACGAGCAGCCAAAATATGGACAGCAGTCACGTCAAAACGCTTTTGAGCGAGTGACGAGTTTTTTCGCTATCGCGTTTCCGTAAAAATTCACCGATTTCTACTAAATATGTAAATTTTATACTTGAAAAAAGAAGATAAGGAGATAAAAAGTGGCGACCTAAGGTAATATTTAACGATTCCGTCGGTTATCTGGGACCGGTATCGCTCCGGCCTAGTTCCGAGTAACTGCTATCTATTGTGTACTCATATTGTAATCCGGCTTCGAAGTCGGTGCAATCATTACGAAAAAAAAAAAAAATTGAGACAATGCGCCGACTAATGATCCGAATCCACCTCGCGGGTCCATAACAATAACGTCAATTTTAATTACTCCCGAGATTGCCGGCTATTTAACGGGGCGGAATTATCTGAATGGAAAGATAAAAGAAAGCGGTTGAATTAAAAAAAAATAAAATAAATTAAATTTTGAAAAAAAATAAATAAGTAGGTAAATAAAAATAAAATAGGCGAGAAGTTCCGGTTTGGATTGATGTCAGGTTATGCGAATTTTTGGGTTTGAAGGAGTGGGCTTACCTTGTGCGATCCTCACTGCTGGCATTTTTATCCTCATCTTGCGTGATGTTGGGAGATCACGGATTCATACAGGATTGGTGCAATGTCCAAGCACAGGGTCCATGGTGGGTGTGAAAACAACTAACACTCGGGAGGGAAATTTGAAAAAAAAAATAAAATTGATGAATTGGGGAAAAGCGGTGAAAACGACGAGTCGGGGGTGGAGGTCGAAGTCCGGTATTCACTGACACATAAGTCACTACATCGGTCAACTTGCGTGTTCGAGGCTGCAACGCGCTTCCGAATCGAAGAGTCCGTGATGCTGGCGAGTGCAGGATACAAACTAAGGGCTCACAGAGGGCGAGCGAGTGGACCCGAGGGGAGGACTCGGGTAAGATCGGGGAAGCTCGGGTTCACGGACGAAAGGCTGGCCTGCGGTCGGCACGAGAGGCGAAACGGGGGTACCCCTCCACGCAGGTCCGCCGGGTCGTTCGGAAGGAGGGCGCTAGGAGCGCCACGAGGCTGCCGGCTTTTCCCCCTAGGTGCTGTCCAGTTCTCCGTCCTCTGGGTTGGTCACTCTTGACCACTCCCACACCCCCCACCTTCGACCGGTCCGAAATACAGTTCGGACGACCCTTCCAGTTTATTGAGTGGTCACCTCGAAGATACAGTTTTCATTCGACCTTTCGAAACCTCGAATTTCACTTCAATCGCACCTGTTTCCCATTCGTTATTGCCATCACAGACTATCATGCGAGGTAGAGAGGAATATCCGCAGATTCCGGCGGGTCTCCACGAACTGAACGGGAAGAGATTCCAGTGACGTGCTGCTACTGTATCTGGCGGGAGTGGGAGGAAACTCCGAGCCACCCTCGGCTACACCACCCACCCGCCCTCAACAGACTTTCAACTACATTACCATTTCCCGTCAAGTCGAAGAAGCTGAATTTGACGGTTTTGATCAAAATTCACCATCTCCAAGTATCCAAAATAGGGTTTGGTTTCAAACATTTTCTTCCAATTTTCGGTTAATTATTTTCAATAATTCCCCCCTCCCCCCGTGTCTCGTGCCCCGAAACTCAGGGGGTGCACAGAGATCAGGAGAGGGGATAGAATAGGTGTTTTCTCTGCCAATTAGAAATTTCAACGATATGCAAATGGGATAAATCTTGGTAATAATATTCAGTATAATATTCCTACTGCGCAGGTTATCTGACTACCTGTCCAAAATGCCGTAATTGCAGCTTATCATGCTGTATTCCACAGCCGTATGAGTTACTACATTCTATGCCCCGTCGGCCAGGATTATTTTTGGATGCCAGCGTAGAGCGATTCGAGCTGTAACCCGTCTAAACTACAGGGCCGACTGCCGAGCAAAGTTCATCGATTTATTTATTTATTTTATTTATTTATTTATAATAATACGGGCAAGCCCAATTTACATGATGAAAAAAACGTGATACAAAAATACAAAGCTACTGTTAGAGGGAAATGAATTAATAAAGAAATATATACTATTGACAAATGAATGGAATTTAAAATAAAACAGGAGATGAATATATCAGTGGTTTGAGTTGTGATGAAGTATTATGGAAAAAGTCAAAATCAGGATGAAGATGGAGAAGAAGATTTGCTGAACGGCGGATACGGTTTAAGGGGGAATTTAGTAAATAATTTGATGCTGAAAACGGAACATGGAACAAGGTGGGATGGCGACTGGTGAGACGAGGAGTGGTAAACTGGAACTTGGCGAAAAGAGACGAGCAATTGATTTTATTATTGAGCAGTTTGTGCAGGAACACCAAATCAGCAAGGATCCTTCTTTTATAGAGTGCTTGCAGTTTACAGGTCTCCAACATGTTAGGATAGCTGCATTCGTCAGACGGAATTCTCAGTTTAAAGCTCACGTATCTCAGAAATTTATTCTGTACCCTTTCCAAGGCATACTGGTGGATTGAGTAAAAAGGGCTCCAGACCGTTGACGCATATTCCAGTTTTGGTAGAACCAAGGCCTTGTACAATACAATAATCGGCTTTACGTCGGTAAATTCACGGGTGTGACGCTTCAGGAAGCCCAGCGTTCGCATAGCACTGTTCGCCACTGCACCAATATGTCTGGAGAAAGAGAGCTGGCTATCACACAGGACTCCCAGGTCCATAGTCTCAGTCGCACGAAATAGAGGAGATCCTTCCAGATCCTTCAATTTAAACATATTGACATTGTCAGGCCAATACATCCTAAGTTGTCTAGTGCACGTATATAAAAACCTCTCCGAATTCCCAACACCTTCTCATAAATATGATACACGAAATGCACGTATGCTGTCGCTACCTGCATGTAGGCTGAATGCGGCAAGAAACTCTATTGGTTGGTAGGGGCCAATATTGTTTAATGGACTTCCCTATAAAATTCAAAATTTGGGAAATTTGAGTATTTTTAAAGCTGCCTGTAAGGGTATTTTTTTGAGCATGGCGCCGTATAACCTAGATGAATACTTTGACAAAATTACAAAATTTTAAATTACTTATATGTTCTACTTAATATGTATGACGTGCATCTGACGGAGGAAGTTTTATAAAAGTACTCTGTTCAAATCATGCTTAATTTTATTATACTAGGTTAGTTCTGAAATACCTACTTAATCATCAAAGGTAAAAGGTAAACCCAACAAATGCATCCATCTTATTGCAATAGCTGAAATTTATGTTTGCCCGTGACGATTCAAAACATTGACCAATTCGGATGAAAAATTAACGAGCCCCTTGAGGACTCCGGGATTCGAAGATTCCCTCTCATCATGCCCACGCAAGGCTAGTTCGACAACACCACAGTACTTGATACAATCAATGATTCGAGATAGAATGTACTTAACCGTTTCGGTTTTTTGCATCAGATTAAGACGATATGCACTGTGGAGTTGTTGCATCATATTTTGACGACCCAATATACGCAAATCTACCAGAGCGTTCTTATGGGACACAGCCAATGCGTTTTTCAATTTTGCTTCCGAGTCTACCAAGGTAGCGGAAGCTTTGTTTTCACTTTTCAAGGTTGAAAAAAAAAAGTTCTCCAAAATCAAAATTTTCACTCGCGTTTTGCGTTTTAGACCTTTCTGAACAATTTTGGTTCCGTGTCTGTGTGTCTGTCTGTCTGTGTGTCTGTCTGTCTGTGTGTCTGTGTGTCTGTCCGTCTGTCATGATTTCCTTGTAACGCGCATAACTATACGAAGTTATTGTCCGATTTCGATGAAATTTTCAGGAATTGTGCGGGTTGGTGTGTAGACGGTCCCCTATGAAAATCATCATCCCCGGACTGATAGAAGCGACTGCGCATGCGCAAACGTGAATTCCTTGTAACGGCCATAACTTCTACATTTTCCATTCGATTTCAATGAAAATTTCAGAGATGTTACAGATTAGTATTTAGATGGTCCCTTATGAAAATCATCATCCTCGGACTGATAGAAGCGACTGCGCATGCGCAAACGTGAATTTCCTTGAAACGGCCACAACTTCTACATTTTCCATCCGATTTCAATGAAATTCTCAGGGATTATGCGGATTAGATTGTAAATGGTCCCCTATGAAAATCATCACCCCCGGACTTATAGTAGCCGATGCGCATGCGCGAACGTAAAATCCGTGTGACAGCCGTGCGTACGTCACAACCTCAAATTCTACACCACCTACTGTCTGGCGCCCGTAGCACATGTTCAGCGAGTCAATTTGACAATTGAGAGGTCACGGGTACGATTCCCAGCCGTGCCAAGATATTTTTGGATTTTTTGAGTAGTGACGCACTTAAATTTTTCATCCGAATTTGATGAAATTTTCTAGGATTATCCAGAGTAGCGTGTAGATGGTCCCCTATAAGGGTAGTGAAAGGTACTTAGAGATTGGTGTTTTGAGATTAACTACTATGCATCGGATCATCTATATAATCGGGTTATGGATACGAGGAAGCTATGTGCCACACCCACTTGGCAGACTTTTTTTTTTGGCTAAATGGGTCATTTTCCTAGAAAGAGACAATCGGTATCCCAAGATTTCAGAAAACTTAAAGTTCGACTTAAGTTCTGCCAAAAATCAGGGATTAACCTCACACCATACTGATTGAATTTCGACGGAAACATATTGTTTAGTAATGCATGCATTCCAGGGGACGTCCCATTGGATAAGTATTGGATCAGTTTAACCAGTTGTTAAGTGATAAAACTGTTTCACTCGATGTAATTTATTTATTACTTTAGGCAAGAAATACTTACCCCCCCCCCCCTCCATTATCCACCTTAACATTTCTAGCGGCATGGGAGCCTCGAATCTGGAGAGCATTCCAAAATCCATGATCTACGATACCCAACATGCGAATTCGAGTTCACCCCCCCCCCCCCCCCCACCACCACCTCACCAACGCCAACAATGGTGCCAGTCTGGCACCAAAGCGGAAATACGTCGTAACATTGAACTTTCATCTGTTAGTTTTGGTAGGCAGTCCGTCGAAGTTCACATCCGTATTCAAGGTGAAACACAAAAAAAAAAAAACACGAAATAAGCGGTTTATGGCATCATGGCACCATGTCCTGGCACCATGGTGGCACCACTATTAGTTCCATAGTGGTACAGAGAAAAAAATGAAAATCCGGAGGTACAATGAGAATTTTTCCTCAATTTCAAAGCTTGGGTACAATAAGTAAGCCGTAAAGGAACCGAAATATTGAAAAATCGGATATTTAATGAATATTATCCCCCCACTCACCCCCTCCCCTTGCGAATTTTGGTACTCTGGTAAAATCATGTACAACTCGGAAGTTATTTGAGTCAAACAAAGAAAGAAACACGTAAATCGGTTGGAAATTGACGCCTGGGCAGAGTTTACAAGATTATGCACGCAAACGCACGTTTTTTAAGCATTAACCCCCCCTTTCCCCCTCTAAAAAGCAAAATCCAAAATTCCGGCGCCGTAGTGCACAACTAGATAGTATTCCGCGACGAACAAAAAAAGAACCAGGAAAATCGGTTGAGAACTAAGGCCTGGGCAGAGTACACAAGATTATGCCCAAAAACGCACGTTTTTCGAGCATTAACCCCCCCTTTCCCCCCCTTAAAAGGCAAAATTCGAAATTCCGGCGACGTAGTGCACAACTAGATAGTTTTCCGCGACGAACAAAAAAAGAACCAGGAAAATCGGTTGAGAACTAAGGCCTGTGCAGAGTACACAAGATTTTGTTACACACACACATACACCTATACACACACACACACACACACACAGACATACACATATGGTTTTTTTCGTGGATTTGGATTCAGATTGGTCTAAAACGGATTACTGTGTGGTTTTTTTTTTTCTGTTGAGTGTTGTCCAACTTCACCCCAGATCGATCGCATAAGGACGCCCAAGTCCTACTGTGGGACGTCCTAAAAACACACAGTGGGGCGCTTAATTAAAAATTAAAGATGTAAACCTATCGGCAGATGAAAGACACCCATGGCAGATGAAAGTCTATCGTGCCCAAATCGCAGTAATTCATGGACAAATTAAAGACGTGATCATGTTTCATCCAAACATTCACCCTCCAAAATTCGGTGCGAACATCAATAATGCATAATTTTGTTCAAAAAACTTAATTCAAATGTTCTGAAAATGGGAAAAAGTGAAATAAAATAACAAAACTAAGTTTTTAGTGAGTAACTCGATTTAATTTTCAATAAAACTTGAATTCTAAATTAATCCAATAAATCATAATTAATTAATAAGCATTTGGACAATTTTAACAGTTGGTAAGCGAAATAACTGTTTCACTCGATGTAGTTTATTTATTACTTTAGGCAAGAAATAGCGGTCTCTCCCCCCCTCCCATCTCACCATTATCCACCATAACATTTCTAGGGGCATGAGAGCCTCCAATTTGAAGAGCATTTTAAAATCCATGATATACAATACCCAACATGCGAATTCGAGTTCACCTACCCCCCCCCCCCCTTCCCCACAATGATGCCAGTCTGGCACCACGAAATACATGGTTTCTGGTGTCCTGGTACCATGGTGGCACCCCTGATTTATTTCACGATGGCACAAAGAATAATTCATGAAAATTCAAAGGTATACTGAGAATTTATCTTCAATTTCAAACAAACAGAAAATGTTTTAATCGATTTTCGGATTCTTCTTACCTTCAAATGTAAAACATCAATTTTTGAGGGGATTAAAATTTTTTTCTTGGTCGATTCCAAAGGTTCATTACCGAAAGTAATAAACCAAAATGATTTTAAAAAACTGCAGTAAGACGAAACATCTCTGAAATTGGATTATTTCCAGCTATTTTATTATTATTAAAGTAGATGCTTTAGTCATAGCCGTATACCTACTCGGCTGTTTGAAGGATTAATGGGGGGTGTGCCTGATTTTTTTTTTTTTTTTTTAAATCCTAAGAAGATCTCATTTTGAGAATTTGGACACCAGCCGTTCTCTTTTTGGATGAGTAGATCTTTTTCTATGATTTTTGGAATGTTTATGACGTCGCGCGCCGCTCCCGCCTGGGCGGGCCCCCCAGCCGACTGTGACGTCATAAACATTCGAAACTTTGAAAAATCATAGAAAAAGGTCTTCTCACGCTAAAAGGTCGCGGTTGGTGTCAAAATTCTTAGAATGAGGTTCAGTTTAGATTAAAAATAACAATAAACAGTTTTTCCGACCCATGCGCACACCCCATTCTGACGCATTTGTGAGAACCTTCATCTTGGTGAGCTCTTAATTGATGAAGTAGCTACAAAGGTGGACAATTTACATATGTCTTCCTTCATAAGTAGACATTTGGGTGATACATTTTCACTTGCTTAAGCAATCACCTTTAAGAATTCCCGATCAACCACAATTACGTAATGATTGGTTATAAGATTTTCTAGTTTGCAATTTTGGATTATTAGGTCTACTTTGTACAGGAAAGCTTTCGTAACATCAACCTACTCGAATACTTCTAAGTAAAAACGGGTTCTCAATCCGTCGCGTAATCTCAAACTATCGACGATACTGGATCAAGTTTTGAAGGGAAAAAGTCGTGATGCCTAATAAGGAGGAACTTGCGTACTTTTACGTGTAGGTCTGCTGGAAAGTTGTGTGAAAACAACCGATAGTAGGTAACCTTTTCATCTATTGGTAGTACCCAATTATACACCACGCCCATACTCCATCATTCTCGATGCACCAACCTTCAATAATTGGTAAGTCTGTTATATCACCAACTATTACTCTTTTGTACCGGACAACTTTCTTCAGAACTTGTTTTGGTTTATTATTTTCAATAATTAACCTTTGGGATCGACTAAGAAAAAATTTTTTAACACCCCCTCAAAATTTGATGGTCTACGTTTCAAGGTACGTAGAATCCAAAAATCAAATAAAAGTTTTGGCCGTCCGTCCGCCGTACGCGGCACTTCCCCCACCTAGCATTGACCGATTTTGATGAAATTTGGTATGTAGGCTCCATTTGGTGTCTAGTTGTGCGCCGAAGATTTTGGTTAATGTAGGCCACTTCTAAGGGTTCAAAAATGAAATTTGAAATTTTGAAAACGCCCTAACTCAAAACATTTTGATATAAAGGTATTGTTTTTCCTTTAATTTAAGATTCTATAGAATTTTTAGAATTTTTTGAGACCACGCGGAGCTCTGTAGGACAAATCGTTCGCTCTCTACGAGAATTTGAGGGTTGGACGTACGATAAATCAGAAACACGAGTGTGAATCGCAAAAGAGGCCTAATCTCCGTTCAAATTTTAGTTGACCGAAATGCGATCGATGAATTTCTTCATGTTGGATGGTTGGTGGCTTTGCAGACGAGTGATCAATATAGAAAAATGATAAACCATTGTGTAATAATTTGCAGCGTTTTTCAACTGACAATAGCCTTGTTTTCTCCTAGTAGTATTCAAATGCAGAGTGTTCTTAATTACGGATCTAGATATTTTATTTGGAAGGGGGGAGGAGGAAGTATCCTGCAGAAAACAGTTACCTATCGTACTGATATAATGTTTATGGTCGATTTTTTATAACAGTAGTGTATGACAATCGACCCGATGTAAATTATGTCAGCTTTATTGGGATTTGGGTCCAACAACAAATCCTCCTCTTTCACCAAATTTTCGAAAAATTTATTTTCTTCATCAGGGTCAGAGGATGAGTTTAGGTTTGAACATCAAACCACGGTCGGGAACAAAGAGGTATAAACCAGGAACACTAATCATTAAATTGGTGTTAAAAAACTTGACTATTATAATAAAATTTGGAAAAACACAATAACATCAGGCTTAAAATTGGTAAAAAACAAATCAAGACAGTCAGATAGACACAACCACAATCAATTGTGGCTCTTTGTTCCCGACCGTGGTTTGATGTTCAAACCTAAACTCATCCTCTGACCCTGATGAAGAAAATAAATTTTTCGAAAATTTGGTGAAAGAGGAGGATTTGTTGTTGGACCCAAATCCCAATAAAGCTGACATGATTTTTTATAACTTTGAATAATAGTATCACGTCAGAACACCTTGAAAACACCAGGTTATTGTTTTACGCTAGTTGTTTTGTCAATTCACAACTATGTTCTGATCACTCCCCAGTCAATCAAAAATACCTTCAACAGTGAATCGCTTTTTTTTCTTTATTAAGGCACATGCAACCTTCAAGTGGTCATTGGTGAAAAATTAACCGGTTACAACAAATCATTGATTAACAATCGAGAAAGTGAGAAAAAAAAGGTTTTACAGTTTGTAGAATAGTGACAAAGTTCTTAATTTATCGAAGAAAACGTCCAACCAAGCTGAATTGTTACAAAGGAGCTCTTCTAAATTCTTCAGAGTTTAAGGTGGGAGGTTGTTGAAAATTTGGCATTCAGTCAGCAAGTGGGTTACAGTCAGAGGGCATATACAGGTTGAGGTTAGAAACTTATATTTTTTACGTGGATCTAAAAGCTGCATACAATCATATATCAAGAAGTGCATTGTTTTTCAAGTTGTGCAACTACGGAGTGACAACCAAATTTATAGAAATGCTCGAAAGCCTATACGAGAATACCAAAATGGGACTATGGAGTGGAGGAGGAATTGCAGAATATTTTCAAACAGGCGTAGGACTAAAACAAGGATGTTTATTGAGCGCAATGGCCTTATCATTATTCGTGAATGACCTTCCGGAACATTTGAGTGGTGGAATAAATATTAGAGGCACAAGAATAAGATGTTTGATGTACGCCGATGACATAGCTCTGTTGCCCACCAGCCCTCCAGCTTATGATCAATGAATTGAGTGAGTACCTCGAGTACTGGAACCTGACATTGAATCACAACAAATCTCAAGTGATGATCCTGGGTAAAGGAGGGGGCAGGAGAGCAAAAAATGAAAAATGGAAATACAGAGGTGAAAACTAAATATAGTGCCTGAATATGAATACCTAGTCGTAACAATTACTCCAACGCCTGATTTACGAGTGCATTTTGAGAGGAGAGTTGCTGAAACAAAATATGGTCTAGGCGCAATTTGGGGTAAAATGATTAGAAAGAGTCACGTGCCATTAGAAGTGAAACACAAAGTTTTCAGGGCGACGACAAGGTCAATGATATGTAACGCGGCCCAGGTATAGGGATATAGGAACTATGAACAAGTAGAAAATTTTCAATGATATTACTTGAAGAAACTTCTGGCCTTACATCAAAACACCCCCAATTACATCATTTATGCGGAAAGCGAGTTCGAACCAATGTATTTTCACACAATGAAGCTACAAATGGATTACATAGCGAAGATTGTAGAGCACCCACAGCAACGATACACTAGAGTGGTGGGGGAGCAGATCATCAAGGAAGACGTGAGCTGGTGGAATGAATATAACAGACTGGCTAACATACATGGCATCGCGTTGAATTCAAGCACTTGGAGGATTGCAAAGGGATCGCTGATCACAAAAATGAAGCAAGAATGGATGGGAAACCTGGAAAATGAAGTCAGGAACTCTGTACACTATCAGATGATAATGCCATTATGTGTAATAACTACAAAGATATAAATTAATAATATGAAATGAATGCTGTAAAGTTATAAGTTGTAAGATTATATTTGTACGAATAGGACACTAACAAAACAAAGTAACGCGAATACCCCCTGCGGCGGTCAATGACCAGCAGTATGAGCGATGCACATACATATGTACAAAGAAACTGGTTCTAACACCTGTTATAGAAAAAAAATGTTTTTTGATTAATTTAAAGTGCAACTACTTATCACCAAAATTAATAATACTAATGTAATTAATAATACTACAACTATAAGATGTACCTACATGATACCCTAATGTTCAGTGAATATATTCGCTTTCACTCTCTCACTTTCTCTCTCTCTCATACAGGTTGAGCAGTTGGGGGGAGGTGTAACTTCTCATTCCATGAGGTGGCCATGCGTTAGGCGGGTATGTCCTATCCGGAGGCGAGTAAGGACCACTTCACCACAGCACCATCCGAGAGCTTTTTCGTACGACATGGCGATGACCAATTCTTCATAGCCTTCTTCACAGCCCATAGCTTTTGGTGACCCATGTTCTGCCGTTCGGTTCTCCAACTATTCCATACTTCTCTTTTTATTGAACATTGGTATTCAGCGCATAGAAATGTGGAAGTGGGCTCTACAGTTGCAATTTTCGCTTTTCGATCAGCAATTTCATTTCCGGCGATTCCTATGTGTCCTGGTACCCAGCAGAGTATGAAAGAAGACCCATGATCCATCAGTCGGCTCACTTTAACAAGTTCATCCTTCACTAGTGGGTGGAAATCGACACTGTGAATCGCAATTTTGGAAGATAAGTGAGGAGTTTTCTTCCAAACAGGCTTATATACACTTCGAATGTTTTGTGACAAATTTAGAAAAACTAATTTCATGGCGAAGGAAGCTGTCTAGAGTTCCAAAATTTTCCAAATAGTTTGTTCATGGAACTTTTGATTTTAAGACCGAATTTCAACATTTTGGCATGCTTTTTGAGGGAGACACAGCAATTTCTTATTTGGATATAAACCCATTTTGATAAAAAACGATGGATCTGAAAAAAAAACAGTTTTTGGTTTTGCGAAGAAGAGTCTTATTTTCATTTTCTTTTATTTGTTTACCCATTATTTTCAATAATGAATTGAGCAAGAGAAAATATTCTAACCCCCCTCAAAATTTGATGGTTTACGTTTCAAGATATGTAGAATCCGAAAACCGAATTGAAAAACAAAAAATGCGTTTATTGATAACAATGGGATGGATATAAGCCGTTTTGTCGGAAAACCCAATTTTTAGCTAGCTTTTAATGCGGGACACAAACCTTTTCGGAAGGAATTCAACTCGTGAGGTGATAGGCCTTATCTCAAAGATTCAGAGTCCGTGATGAAAACAAAAAGGGTAAAAAATGGATTTAAGCCCGTCTGAAACAAAACTCTTCAATTTTTTGAAATGGAATAAATACAGACAGAAAAACGGAATTTTGAAAAATTCATACCTAAGCTATAAATTGATATTTTCAAAATCAATCCGAATAAAGTGAAGACGACTATAAGTACTACCTACAGGTCAAAATTTCATATCAATAGACTGAATCGTGTTCTAGATCCAGGGGGGATCGCCTACCTGAATGGGTCCGCCTACCCACTTTAGTACTAACGGCTGGGATCCCTAATCACAATTTCTTACTTTCTTCAGAGCAGTATAGTCGAGTCCGATGGCAGTAAATTCATTCCAACTGATGAAATCGCGGAGATAGAAATCAAGTTACAAATCTCCGAAAAAATGTCCGCACCCTCATAAATAGAACAGACTTCAAGTTTATTGATTCGCGACTGCTAACAACTCAAAACTGATAGTTACTTGTAGGAAATCGGACAAAATAGAGAAGGAGAAAATGAGTTGAATAGCTTCTGAGCCTCCACTCAGGCTCAGTGTGCATTCAGGCGACCACAACACTTGAGTGAGCCGTCTCAATCAACTATGAATACGGATTGTTGGGTCGAGGCCGACCCTCAACTCAAATAACTGAGTGCTCACTCACACTCAAGCCTTGTCCATGAATTCCGCCCTAGGCCTCTTTTGCGATTCACACTCGTGTTTATGATTTAAAAGTAAGTCCTACTCTTAAGTTTTCATGGGAAGCGAATCCTACAGAGCTCCGGGTGGTCTCATTCGATTCTGGAAATGCAATACTATCTTGAATTGATGGAAAAACAATACCTTTATATCAACATTTTTTGAGCTCGGGAGTTTTCGAAATTTCAACTCTTAGAAGTAACCGACAACAACCAAAAGCTTCGGGCATAACTAGACCCCGAATGGAGCCCACATACCTACCAAATTTCATCAAAATCGGTCCATGGAAAATGAGGAAAGTGCTGCGTATGGCGGACGGACGGCCAAATTTTGGTTTATTATTTTTAATAATGAAGCTTTGGAATCGACCAAGAAATTTTTTTTAACACCCCCTCAAAATTTGTTGGTTTACGTTTCAAGGTATGTAGAATCCGAAAATCGAATAAAAATTTGGCATTCCGTCAGCGGCACTTTCCTCACTTAGCAATGACCGATTTTGATGAAATTTAGTACGTAGGCTCTATTTGGGGTGTAGTTGCGTCTCGAAGATTTTGGTTAGTGTAAATCAAGGGTTGAAAAATAAATTTTGAAATTTTGAAAAACCTAACTCAAAAATTTTGATATGAAGGTATTGTTTTTCTATCAATTTAAGATAGTATATAATTTTTAGAATTCTTTGAGACCACGCGGAGCCCTGTAGAACAAACAGTTCGCTTCCTATGAGAATTTAAGGGTTGGACGTACGATAAATCAGAAACACGAGTGTGAATCGCAAAAGAGGAATAATCTCCGTTCAAATCATAGCTGACCGAAATGCGATCGGTGTTTTACTTCATGTTGGATGGTTGGTGGCTTTGCATACGAGTGTTCTATGTAGAAAAATAATAAACCATTGTGTAATAATTTGCAGTTTTTTATTCGATTTTTGGACTTACCTTGAAACGTAAACCAACAAATTTTTAAGGGGATCGGGGGATTATTCTATATCGATTCAAAAGGTTCATTATTGAAAATAATAAACCAAAAGGTATCACTTAAAGTGAAAAAGTTTAATTCAAAGTGAAGATACTGCAGATATTCCGTGGCTGACTAATTCTTCTATCCCAAAGTCTTCAATGAACGAAGTTTAGATCCTTTTATTCCGATCTCAAGCAAAAAGATGAGCGCCACATAATTAAAGGAGGCCTCTGTTTTTAAAAGGCCTTTTACAGCGGAGCTCGAGCTCTGAATAATGAACAACCTACCTGTTGCTTGTCTTCATGCTTCCGCCGTTACTCCGCGATTTCGACGGGATTAAAACTCTTTTTACGATAGTTTTCTCTCTTCCTCTCATTTGAAACTTCGAAAGTTCTTAAACCTCCCGACAAACCCTCCTAGACGGTTTCCCTTCTTTTTCCCCGAGACGGGGCCAAGGACTCCGGAGGCCAAGAACTTGCGAAGCAGAAGGGGGTTGGGAAAAGAAAAATACGAGTCCTTGGAGGGAAGTTCTGAGTCTCGTCGCTTCGAGGCATTTTGCAACTTAAAATTTACGACGGTAGACAGCAAAATATTATTGACTTCGAGCTGGGTCATCAACGTTTGAGCCCAAATCATCCCGCCATTACAGTGTTCACACTTAAAAGCAAGTACGATCCTCCTGGCAAACTTCCAGATACGTCATGCACTACCTAGTGCAGTAAACACGCAAATGTGGCAAAATAGCCGTCATCATCAGCCGCAAATATATCTCCAGTGTTTGTCACTTTCAACTCCGCAATAAATAACATAAATGTCTCAAAGGATCTACTCACCTTCGGTGACAACATGACGACACCAGTGATCTTCGTGATTCAAATAATTTATGTATATTACAAACTATGGGGGGGGGGGGAGGTGTAAAATCCGAGGGGTGTAATGAACGAAGGAAAAAACGCTGCAAATTATTACACAAAGGTTAGCTATTTTTCTATGTAGATCACCATTCTGCAAAGAACACGACTTTCCCATTATTATACCACCAACCAAAATGAAGAAAAACATCGATCGAATTTCGGTCATCTAAAATTTGAATGGAGATTAGGCTTCTTTTGTGATTCACACTTGTGTTTCTGAATTATCGTAAGTCCAACCCTCGTAGAGAGCGAACGGTTTGTCCTACAGGGCTCCGCGTGGTCTCAAAAAATTCTAAAAATTCTATACTATCTTAAATTGATGAAAAAACAATACCTTTATATATACTTTTTTGAGTTAGGGCGTTTTCAAAATTTTAACCAACATTTTTCAACCCTTAGAAGTGATTTACATCAACCAAAAGCTTAGGGGCACAACTAGACCCCAAATGGAGCCTACAAACCAAATTTCATCAAAATCAGTCTATGCTAAGTGAGGAAAGTGCCGCGTACGGCGGACGGGCGGCCACATTATTATTCGATTTTGGATTCTACGTACCTTGAAACGTAAACCAACAAATTCTGAGGGGGATTTTAAAAAAGTTTCTTGGTCGATTCCAAAGGTTCATTATTAGAAACAATAAACCAAAATCAGTTTCTCAGGGTCTACCAAAGATGAACTATGCAAATTGTACTTTGCACTTCCCCCGACGCACCAAAACTAAAATTTTGTAACAAAAACTAAAATTAGACACTAAAAATTATCGAAATTTTGTAAAGTCTGAAAAACATAAATTTTTGGTAAAGTTAAGAAGATTTGAGAGCAAATCAGAATTCACAACTTGTTTCGATCTCAAGTGTGACCTTACCTGGCTCCAAGTAATCAAAACTGGTGCATTGTCGGGTAAATTACATGATAATATTATGTAATTTACCCGATAATGCACCAATTACATATTATGTAATTTTGAAAATTCAAAATTTTGAAAATTTTTCACATCGATATCAAGTGACCTATTGCAGTAATATAATATATTACTCAAAAGTAATAAAAATATGTTATGACAAAAATTTTGAAAAATGTAAAAATGTAAAAAAACATTTTTTTGGTGTTAAAAAATTTTCAAAATTTTTGTCATAACATATTTTTATTCTCTTGAACTTACGAAAAATGGTTCAAAAATCAGCTCTGTCCATTAATTTTTAAATTGCAATTTAAATCTAATTTTAATCTGTGGAATTTCTCAACTTCTCAGTGAAGATTAGTTTTTTAAAATCCCCTTTATGGGCTAGTCCCTCACTTCTCATTGTAGGCCAGACCCCAACTCTCTCACCCCACTTTCTACTTCATGCCCCCCCACTTTCCATCACAAGCTACTTCTTAACTTCCGATTCAGGGCCAGCATGGCTTCTTCAATCAAGTCGCAATTCGACAATAACAATGTAAAACCGCTTAAGTTGAAAAACAACGGAATATTTCAGGAGGCTTAAAAAACTTCTGGATGACTTAAAAATGGAAGTTTTTTTTCGTTTCTGAAAAATTTAGTTTTTTCAACTTACGCGGTTTTACATTGTTACTGTCGATTTGTCCTGTTTGATGATATTTTCACCAATTAATCTTATGGCGAATCTTCCTTCGCTCATAAGGAAGTAATATACACACCAGTCGAACTCTTGAAGACATCAGACGAGGTTCAACGTTCCACAACTCGGCCGGAGCCACCTTATTTTCGTCAGGTTTCTCAAAGTGGACGTGAAAAAAGAAGGACACCGCTGCGACAATATTCATAAGGCAAGTGGATGAAGGAGGTAATGAATGCCGGGCCATGGTCTCCTCAGGCCTTCACCCCAAGGTGTGATTTACATTGAATACCCCACAAGCGATGATCACAACTCCCTAGGGCCGCCCATCCAGATGTAGGTGACTCCCATCTGTTTCAAACGCGGATGGAATGTCGAAGGCGTGAAAGGCCCTCAAGTATCGTTGTCATCCGCCTGTGTTTATGACTTGATCGGGAAAGAAGGAGAGACAGCTTTGAATAGAATTGTTTCTTCCTCCATCATCTTCTTTCCTTTTTTGTTTTTGCCGGTCTCTGGTGCACGGTGAAACAGGGGGCATAAAGTAGTTTGAATGGAAAATATCCAACAAGGAGCCCACAGCAGCTTTGGATCATTCAAAACTTCTGGACCCTCCGCGATCCTTCGGTTCAGACTAGGGATGGGACATCGGAAAAAAACATCGATGTCAACATCGGCTACTTAACATCGATGGTGTGAAACATCGTTGATTTAACCATCGATGTTTTTAGTGCCCAACATCGATATTACCATCGATAAATCAATAATTCCTCATTCTGATAGGTAATAACTATAAAAGTGCTACAATTATTACACAACGGTTCATTGATTTACTGTATTGACCAGATATTCTGCAAAGAACACTTTTTCATTAATAGTACCTGCTCACCATAATCATTATCAAAAAAATGAACAATGAAGTTCATTTTGACAGAAAGTTATCACCAGCAAAATATCATTATTCAAAAGTTGTAGGCGCTTTCACAACGAAATTTGGTTTTATGTTTCTAAGGAAGCACAACTTAACCGGTGATAATATCACCGTGTCATATTATGTGTCATATTATGACAACTCGATTGAAGAAAGGAATTAACTCAATAAATTCGCAACAACTTACAACTCGATTTTAAAATCTTTCGAAACTTACTTCAATCAACGTAATCAACGCCGAAAATAATATCTTATCATCAAGTATGCAACAACAAAATTGGGAGAACTTTTCTTCTAAAATTGGAAGAAAATTTCTTCCACATAAGAAAAATACCGACTAAAAGAAGCTGTGAGGGAGAACACTTTTATAACACATCAAAATCAGAGCGCAAACACAGTACAAGGAGACAAGTAGAAGGAGAAAGGATACTAACAATGGTTTGCGGGAAGGTTAGTATTAGTGATTGATAGGTATATCTGATGAAGAATCGAATGCAGCGTTCGATTATCGAAATCATCGGTTGGATTCGAACAGCCTTTGTTAATATAGGTGTTTGCTCATGTACGAGTGGTTTGCTCGTACAAAGAGTGGCCTTCCTGGGGGCTGCAAGGCTGCTGCGGCTGGGATACATAAGACCGGGATCCAGGGTCAGCCACCAGAGAATCCTTGAGAAAGATGAATGTGGAATGGCTCTGACAATCACTGATCTTATGATAGAAAAACAAAATTTCGAAATCCCTTTTAAGGTGGTCATCAATGACTGGGAAAAGGGGATGCCCAACTCTGCACCAGGCTCTTTTGCGTGGTACACAGATGGATCAGTCATGTGTGGAAGATCTGGCATAGGCATTAAAGGCCCTTCGGCCAGCCTCGTAAAGTCTCTTGGGACGAACGCCATAATCTATAAGGCAGAGGTCCATGCAATTCAATTATGTGCTGAAGAAATGCTGAACAAGCATCTCAACAGAGCCAAAGTATACATTTTGTCAGACAGTCAGGCTGCCTTGAAGGCCATCGCTTCATACACGAAAAAATTCGAAGCTGGTCTGAGAATGCCTGAATACCCTCAAAACTGTGGCCCAGAACAACCAGGTCACCCTTCTCTGGATTCCCGGACATGAAGGTCGTGAGGGTAATGAAATTGCTGATAACCTTGCTAAAAGAGGCTCAGAGTCCCTGCCAATAGGACCATAACCGATCTTGGGAACCACCAAAAGTTGTTTACAAAACGTGGTTAAAAACTGGGAAAAAACGAGCGAGTAAAATAGGTACCGGCAGAACCTCCCAGGTCTGAGGCAGGCAAAACTATTGACATTCTTGAAGAAGCGGGCTAAAAAACCTATAGCTAAGCCTAAGAATGACGTCAGAATACTTGTGGGTCTGTTAACAGGCCACTGCCCACTTCGATATCACCTAAAGAAGATAGGCAAACTAACAACAGACATCTGCCGCTTCTGTGACATGGAAACGGAAGATGCCGAACATATTCTGTGAAGCACTGAGTCGAGCTAGATACACAACCCTTGGATGTGATGTCTTAGCGCCTGACACCGTTTCTAAGGTGGCTCATACTGATCTTCTTTGCTTTGCTAAAAAGTGATAAACCCTTCTTAGTAGGCCAACATAGCCTGGAGGCACTCCACAATAGACCTTTTTGTACCTAAGAAATATTCATTTTTTTCCCTTTTCAGTGAGAAAAACATCGATTTTGCAAGGAACAAAATCGATGATATCGATAACATCAATGTTGCTATCATCGATGTTCGATAGTATTGGATCTCTCAACATCGATGTTAAAATATCGAGCATCAAACTAGAAACATCGATGTTTTGAAAACATCGATGTCGATGTCCCATCCCTAGTTCAGATGCTGTATGTCAATACTACAATTTTTAGTTTACGATAATTTAAAATCAAATCCAGGATTTTAAGGTCACAACTTTGATCTTTTTTCCGCTCCAACTGTCTTTGGACATCAAATTTTTGATGACAAGATATGATTGTCACAAAACCTGTAGAAAGCGCTAGAGTTCCGGACTTGCGATTGGGATAGAAAAATCCTATTTAGCAGAAGAAACACGAAGAGCTCAAGAGGCTGCGTGCGGAAAGTTTCACACAGGGAGAAAGACAACCTATTACTCGCTTGAGCTTCCATTTTCTACCAGTAAATTCCTTCAGGTCACCCCCAAATTGTCGCGAGAAGACAGGAGTAGGCATTGCGTGTTCTGATAAAGAAATTTAATTTCTTCACCGACAATAATTTTTTCTCTTCCATTCGAATTTAATTGCAAACGCTCCGGACTTTCCAAGTTTCACGTTGTAATACGAGGTTGAAATTTCATTTTTTTTACCCTCTTTTTATTGGACATTTTATCACGGAAGTCCTCTCTCCCGATGTCGGGGAGGAGAAAGATTGACAACTGTTCGACTTACCTCCGTCTATTATGAAACCTTCCTTCGGGGGTTTCTCTCTTCACCTTTGTCGAAAAGACGCCCCACCCTCGCCTCCCATTCAGCTGTTGCCAATTACCATCACAAAGACACTATGCGTGTCCCAGGCAGTTTCATGGCTCGCACGGAGATATGCTCTAGGCCGCAAAGGCGGGGTAAAAAAGAGATTTTCTGAGGGGAACGAGGTTTTTTCTCCTTTGTAGCTTTATTCCAATTTCATCATTTTCTCTTCTTCTTTATTGGCTAGTGGGTTGACTGAAGTGAAATTGTATATTGTACAAGTTCGTTGTGTAACCCGTTGTAAAGTTGCGAGGGCGTTTTTCATGACATTTAAACTTTTTTCGCGAAACGCGGTGCAAAGCAACTCATAGGAAGATATAAATTCACTATGAACACCACAAAAAACTACCAGGATACACATTCATAACATAAATGTGCATTAACATATTGGAATGTGAGAGTGCAGTGGAAGCGTGCTGGGCCCATAACCTAACCATTACGTACTGGAACGTGAGAGTGCTGGTTTGAAAAGAATGATAAATATATTTTTCGTCCAATATTCAAACTAGGCGGTATCCGTAAAGGAAGTGGCAACTCCTGCTAGGCTGGTAAAAGTAGGTAGTTTCTCTTACGTCCAATTGAGTAGAGATCACATCAACTTTTTCCGAGTGTCATTGATAGTTTTAAACATTTATTAATGATATGTGTTCTCTATGATATAAATTCTTCTGTATTCTGTATAAATCATTCATTTCATCAACTGTTATATAAAATTATACTTCGTGATATAGATGAAAATTTGATATACTCCGTGACATAGATTTCCATTACATAGGTAATGAAAATGTCTGAAATATTCTTTATTTTCTTTATTCCGTGAAAATAACCATTGTAATCTGTTTGACTTAGGAATGTGCAGAAATACGTACTAGAACTAAAAAATATGAACAACAATAAATCATTTCATTTAAATAAAAAAATCCTTTATTCTACATGTAAATTAGAACCTACACTCCCAGAAGTGTAGGTGACATATCCCTTACGAAGCAACCGATAGACAAAACTATTGCACTTCACACATTCAGCACGGGATCTAGAGTTGCAAGATCTCAGTAGGTATACATCTTCTTCGTTCGCCATCAGCAGTGTTCCCACTCCATCATGACATACGTACGTCAACAAGAAATCGACAATGACAATGGACGTCTTTGTTTTCTTTTCCTTCATAATATGAAGGAATATTATTCTGGCAGGTAAGCCTGGGGTACGTACGTACGTACCTCCTCCTCACGAGTAACATCGCCGGAAAGAACAGGTGCATTTTTAGCAAGGGAGATTTTAAAATTAACAAAGCCACAGTCAATAAATTGTATGGTGCGCTTCATTCGTTTATGCTCTCCTGAACCCATGGTTTTCTCTTATCGGGGATGCCATGAAGAGAGGAGAGGCTGTTGACGATCCTGGCACTGGATCAATTGAGTCAGGTTTGGACGAACGGAAGGCCAGATTATCCTCGGGAAAACCTGTGAGAAGGAGCTAGGAGTGGTTAACTTGTTGGCTCCTTACGTCGCTTACTCGATCTTCATTACCTGATTAACCATCCATATCAACTGAAATCGAGGGAAGCTCAAAAAATAGCATCCGGAACAGCAAGTTGGGTAGATTTTGGCCTCCAACTAGCTCAATCGCCTTCTGAAGAGAAATACAACGATTTAAACAAAAGAAAAAATTGTTTATGGTACTTAATTCGAAATGTTTTGTCGTATTTTTCCTCCATCTTTCAAACTATGGTCACTCTCTAGACGAGATTTCTAAAAATCATTCATCACCTCCCAAACACGATAAGACATTTAGATTCATGAAACAATTACTTGCTGAATGTACAGGAGAGAATGAAAATGAATCCTTGGTCTCGTAAGGGCACGCTAGGCGGAAATGGGATTGTACAGTCTAGCGGACCACTAAACCAAGTTGTTCTGCTCAGCGGCCTCTCCTCCAAGCAAACATAGCAAACACTGTTTGCCTTACTAAAAATATGCAAAATAAATAAATGAATTATTATTGGGATTCTCCTATATTTCCATTCTTCGCAAGTAATAATTAGCCGATTTTGGAAATTTGAAATAAAATTTAGGGACTGTTTCATGATTACCAAGGAAGTTAGAGGAAATAGGAGAATGGAATAAGTACGTATTTTGCCTTGGATACTAGCCTGCAACACACCAGAGAGTTGTTAAGGTCGGTAACTACGATTGATTGTGGATGATACGCGAACTAGCGCTGGGCCTGGTGATGCAAGGCGAGCAGTTCAAAAAAATTAATTTTTCGTGACTGTTTTGGAATTACTGCATGGAAAGAAATGAAATATCCACCCACCCACATTATCTCACCACCGTTCAGAAATTTAAATTGGGTTACGCTTCCTTAGCAACAAGTAATCAAATTTCTTAATGAATGAATTCTTTAATTCTTCGAATGGAGTGTGAAGCGTTTATTTCATCTAAATTAACTCGATTATGAAGCGAAAACATGGTTGGTAGACTGTGACAATGGCAAAGCTGTGTTCTTCGTTGGTACTGGATTTGCAAAGAAAAAATTAACTTTTGTGGAATAATTTGCTGCGATTTACATTATTGTTTATTCCTCTGGACTGGCCAAGCTGTTTGCCTGACGAATATTCTCACCTGACGCCCCTGGTTCTGCTTAACTGCCAGGAGTGGAGAATTATTTCATAGCATGACTTCATTTGGAAACTTTTCTTAACATCATACAGAACTGGCGGAGAAAATGATCAAATTTCACTTAGTGGAATCGCTCATTTAGTGGAGATTAATTAATACGTTATGCTAAATAGCCCCACGTGGAATAGTGGAGGGGGGCGCACGTGTTAACACAGAAGATAAGGGCTATCTGTCGAGGTACGCGGGCCCACCTGTCACGAGCAGCTGCAGACGAGATACGCGCTCATATGGCACCTCATCCCTTCCTTCCGCCCCCGTCCGAATATCCTGGCGACGACACTTCCCACCTGTTTCCGAGGAGGGGAAATTTTTAAAAACCTTTTTCACTCGTTCTTCCGAGTTACGAGAGGGTTTAACTGTGTGGAAGAAGGCGAAGTAAATCATCTGAATTGGGGCAGTACGCGTGTCAGGGACGACCACTTGCCACGATCAAATCAATCACGATCACAGAAGGAAAACGATTTTAAAAAACGCTGCCAATCATTACGCGAAGGTTCATCAATTTATGAAGACTACTTTGGGAAAAGGTTCCAACAATTATTCACGGCTCCAGTTATTGAAAGTTGCACTTCCGATTAAAAAGATCACTCAATGATATTAAAAGAACGGGTTTGACCTACTTTCAATCATGTTGGTTTATTATTTTCAACAAAGAACCTTTGGAATCGACCAAGAAGAGAAAATTTTTTCCCCTCCTCAACATTTGTTGGTTTACGTTTGAAGGTACGTAGGATCCAAAAATCGATTAAAATTTTTTCCGTCCGTCCGCCGTACGTGGCATTTTCTTTAGTTCCCATGGACCGATTTCGACAAAATTTAATTTAATGGGCTTCATTTGGGGTCTAGTTGTGCTCCTAAGCTTTTGGTTGATGTCAGTCACCTCTAAGGGTTGAAAAATAAAGATTGATTTTTGAAAACGCCCTCACTCAAAAAATGTTGATATAAAGGCATTGTTTTTCCATCGATGTAAGGTAGTATGGAATTTTTTAGAATTTGTTGAGACCAAGCGGAGCTTTGTAGGACAAACCGTTCGTTCCCTACGAGAATTGAAGGGTTGGATTTACGATAAATCAGAAACACGAATGTGAATCGCAAAAAAGGCTTAATCTCCGTACAAATTTTAGCTGACCGAAATGCGATCGATGTTTTTCTTCATGTTGTTGGTGGTAACAATGGTAAAGCCGTGTTCTTTGTAGACGAGTGATCTACATAGAAAAATAATAAACCTTTGTGTAATAATTTGCAGCGTTTTTTTTCTGTTTCATATGTTTACTTGTCAGCTATTATAATCATAAATATGATCCCACAACAAAAAGCTCAAGTTGGGATTTTGCACCAAAACGCTGCTAATTATTACACAATGGTTTATTATTTTTCTATATACTTAATATATAGTGATATCATCACTCGTCTACAAAATCACCAACCATCCAATATGAAGGAAAAAGGAAAAAAAAAAAAAAAAATCAAAATCACCAACCATCGCTCTAATTTGAACGGAGATTAGGCCTCTTTTGCGATTCACACTCGTGTTTTGATTTATATATGTATTTATTTCAATATAAACCCTTAAATTTTCGTAGGAAGCGAACGGTTTGTCCTACAGAGCTCCGCGTGGTCTCAAAAAATTTTAAAAATTCTATAGAATCTTAAATTGAAGGAAAAACAATACCTTTATATCGAAATTTTTTTAGTTAGGGCGTTTTCAAAATTTCAAAATTTATTTTGGAACCCTTAGAAGTGACCTACATCAACCAAAAGCTTCGGGGCACAACTAGACCCCAAATGGAGCCTACATACCAAATTTCATCAAAATCGGTCAATGCTGAGTGGCAAAAGTGCCGTTTACGGCGGACAGACGGCCAAATTTTTATTCGATTTTCAGAAAACTGTATATTATACTGTTAGTACAGCACATGTTTTAAACGTGGTTAAACTGTTAGTACACAATATTCATATCCCACTCGTCTCCACAGACCCACATAGTTATTTTTCGCGATTTTCGGGTATTTCTGACGAGTATATCAGTCGCTGACCTGTACAGAATAGATTTTCATTAATTTTGGACAATTTCCGTTCCCTACAGTTAGACTCCATAAAATATTATGCGCTGACGCCAATGCACCAATATACTATTATAATTAGGTCGGTTATTTCCGTTAACAGCTTGACAAACACTTTGACATTTACACCCATGTAGCATTATATCTGAATCGGTTACTTTTATAAGCACTCCTTGCAACCAAACTTTCGGGAAATCAAGAAAAATTTCCTGTATGCCACTATTGATGAAATTGTGGAAGGAAAACTTTTTCCCTGTTTCTGCAATCAATTTGGAGCATTTTAGGTATTTTTCCAGATTTTTATCCCCCACCTAGGGGATCCAAATTCGCTAATCTATCCCATGGACCCTATTCCATGGCCTTCAAAAAAAAAAATCGTGTACAATTTCAATTTTTATGAATTGCAGGCTTTCTCAAATCATGAAAAATTACTCCATTTACCGTTGGCAACCGGGAAAGTCGTAAAATAATGGAACACAGTTGCTATAAATATGAAAAGTCGTTTCCAATCGTCTGCCAAAGAATGTGGGACATAGCTTGCTCGTATTCATAACTCCAATTTATAGAAGATCCGATATATAGTAGCTAATTTCGAAACATCGATCTCTAAGTACCTTGCACCACCCTGATAGGGGAACATCTACATGCCAACCAGCACAGTTCCTGAAAATGTAATCGAATTCGGTCGAAAAAGGTAAATAGTATGGCTGTTACAAGGGTTTTACTATCGATTCAGGGGCGATGATTTTCATAGGAGACCAAATATCCGCAAACCACCACATTCAATTACAATTTCATCGAAATTGGATTTTTCAAGGATTTCATGAATAGACACACGAAGAAAACGAAACCAAAATTGTCCAAAACATAAAACGCGAGTGGACATTTTGATTTTGGAGGATACATTTTTTTAAACCTTGAAATGTCAAAAACAATCAAAGCTTCGGCTACCTTGGTGAACTCGGATGCCACAGATATAAAGTTTGATGAAAAGACAAGAAGCAAAACACTAAAACTTCTTCATAAATCACTTTCATTGGTCCAAGGAAGCCTGTTTTGTTGGTCATTCGAAAACGAAAAGATAGCTGACGTCAGGACTATCACCATTCGCCTATTGGCGATTTCAGCGTGGAGTTCATCATGCTCTTCTGGAATATACTGCTTGATCTTCCGGCTATCAGCAATCTTGTAACAGTTGATCAAGTCAATCCTGCTGGGGTATGTGAATATCTCTCGCATAAAGGAAGGAAGCTAAGGTGTTGATGTATTACGGAAGGAAGCTATGATGCACTCAGTTCTCCGACAGAGTGTGAATAGGAGCGTAAGTCCGAACATACGCCCTTCTAAAAGAAACCAGTAGTTTCAAGGGCGGTTTCTATATTGTTAGAGACGTCATTTGCATGATCTTTTAATTGTAAACGATGCGCATAGGGTTGAAGATCAGAAAAATGTAAAAAAATCGAAATAGAATTTTTGTGGACTTACGCCCTTCAAAAAACCCGAATCATCTATACTTCAATGCTTAGAATGAGTTAGGGTTCGGTTGAGAGTGATTTTGTGAGAGTTGTGAGGGAGGAAGCCAAAACACCAGTTGAGAGACCTCGTTGAAGCTATCGAAGGGGTCGAGGTGGTCTGTACTCGCAAGAAGCCATCGTAAAGATGGGAGGCGGTGTATTTTTGGAGGCATATGTGAAGGAGTTAACATGTGTAGGGTCCACACATGGTCACGGCTAAGGATGTCACCTACGATACGAGACAGTCCAGCTGCTCCCGACAAAAAACCATGGCGACAAAAAGGGTATAGAAGGGAAGATGAATAAAAAAATCCGTTTTAAAAAGGTCACGCTCGTCCCATCCCCCGAAATTCAGCTTGTGATCATCGAGACGATTTTAGTCGTCACGGTGATATTTATAGAAACAACAATAAACATTCGAATCTGACAGTCAAATAAGGGCTGTAGAAGACTGGTCTGGAAGGAACAGATCAATTTCATACTCAAGGTTGATTGCTTGAGCCTTTTCGCTCAACTCACTCCTACATCAACTCTTCACTCATTTGCCAGAGACCGAAAGATTTTTTTTTATGACCTGTTTATTATTACTACTGTATAAAATAGATCTCTTCAATATGTACTTAACGCAGTTCTGCGATTCATAGATCACTACCCACTTCCACTACACACTTCTCTCCTGGTGGTTGGTGACAAGGTCCAAAGGTTCGGCCCTCTCCAATCGCGTTGCCTCTGCTGTTGTCCAGCAGATTCAATACTTCGATGTTAGGATGTTTGTGGTCCACAGCTCTTTTCTTTATGACCTCATTCACCATTTTAACTTTGAGGTCGAGGTGGAGGTCATTTGTTCGAATGCACCAGGGGGCATTAACTAGGCTCCTAAGTATTTTGTTCTGCACCGTTTGCGTGATTTTCACGTTGCTCTTTTTGGTGAAACCCCATATGGGACAATGAAATCTTTTCCTCCTTGGGATCAAATCCCAAGGAGTGTCCCAGCACACTGTGCTTACGTCCTCCCTCCCTCTCTGCAAGCAGAGAAGATAGTCCCTGGTAATACCGTGGGATACTGTTAAAACCACAGTCAGGGGCCCCATACAAATAGGTGTGAGTACCTGTTTGCAACGCACTACAGGTCGAGCTAGGTGTTATAGCTCACCCTAAAAACTATGTAGGTTGGTACCGAGTTATTGGCGTGCCACATAACTCACATGCCAGCACTACCTAGGAGGACTAGTCTACCATGGAAGTACCTACCCACAGCTTTCAGGCTTTGCCACCCAGCCTGGGTAATCAACCACGACCACCACGAAGCCAAACGCTTTCGGGGGGCAGGCAGGTGACACTGCGACAAAGTCTATGTGTCGGTAGCCCGGGGCTCCCCCCGCCCATGGTACCGATTTTGTGTCTCAGATTCGCCAGTGTACTGGATATCGGCGACACCAGAGGCCAACTGCCACCTTACCCTCTTCCCTGCCGTAGCAAGGTCCAAATACTAAGGATTATTGAAGGAGGGAGACTGTACTGTAGTATGTAGTTCACTGGTTATAGTCATGACGGTAACCAAGCTCATGCACCACATTAGTCCCCATATGGGACAGCCGTGAACCCATACTGGCTTTATCACTCGTTCGTAGAGTAGCACTTTATTGTGCACAGGGAGTTGAGAGTTTCTTCCCAACAGCCAGTACATCTTTCTGAATTTTAGGTTGATTTCATCTTCCTTCTTCTTCACATGTTCTTTCCATCTCAGATTCAATGACTCAATATCGGAGTCATGGCGGCCTCATTATGGTGAGGGTTGTGGATTGAGAAAAGTGCCACGGAGTTTCTCGAGTTTGGTACTTCGGCAGTTGTACTCCGTGGTATCACCACCCGTTAGCTTGGATCATATTATGACAGCTAGTTCCAACATATTATGTAAGCTAGTTCTACAGTTCTGCTGTGGCACTTCCTTTCATCCCTCTCTCTCAGTCACTTCTTCCTTATCTTCCCTCCTCCTTATTCCTCGGCTTCCTCCTCATTATTTGTTAATTAATGTACTTAATTTTTGTGCCTCCTTCCTCTACAAAGGAAATTGTAATCACAAACACTCAAATTCATACAATATAATTACCAGTAAAATGATTTCTTTCTCCCAAATAAGTGGTAACTACGTTTTTACCTTATTCTTCAGCCGAAAAATATGTAACTTTCTGCCATTTTGATAATTAAGTTCTGAAGTGCTGATTATAGGTACAGGTATAGGTACAGGGTACAGGTATAGGTGATTATAGGTACGGTTATAGGAGCAGCATCGTCATGATGTATAAAGATTTACATTGAATCCATGGTGATTTTCCTGTTCCACGATTCTCCCTCCAATGGTGGCGTATACTACCCTTATTGCTTCTCTAGTCTCTTCTCACATCTATAACTCTTGAATCTTGGAATACTGGAAACATGTTGCTTGTTCAGGCTCTTGGGTATTGAAAAAGCAAAAGTTGACCGCGAGTGCAACACTTCAAAAATTCCTGGAAAATAATAAAATAAATACTAAGGTCCATACCAGAACTGAGTGGGTGGAATCTCATCTCAGAAATTACTGTCAAATTAAAAAAAATACAAATATGTCGGTTTTCCCCCTTGTTATTGTCAAGTTGCAGAAAGTGTGCAGAAGCTGAATGAACTTTGTACTCAAAGCTGATTCACGGGGTCGTGATTCAAACAGAATCCATAAAATCTGAGTAATTGAGGGCGTTCAGCGTAATGAGTTTAAACGCAAAGCAAGGTTTCATAATTCCATCAATAAGGGTTTATTATAACCAAAACACAAACTTTTTAGAGCTTTTAGACGCCTCCACTCAACATTTCCGCCTAAATATCCCAGTCTGGGGATGACTTTATGTCTTCAAACACCCCCACAAAGCCCGGGTTTGTTATTTTAAGCTCGAAACGGACAGACAAGACAAACCACTTTCTTCAGGCTTGAGACTCCTTCGCCTGGTGTCGCCTGGAGGACCGTCGGCAGACGATGGAAGCGTAAACTTCGAAGGGTAAAACAAGTGGCGAGGAGGGAGGATGTGGGTCCGGACAAATTGGCAAAAAAAGGACCGGACGGTTTCCGACCGTGAGAAGTTCCGAGTGATGCTGGGCTCACAGGAATACCTGCCATCCGACCTAAAAGATCGACTCGGGAATGACCCCTAATTAAAATGTCCAGAAACTGGTTTCTCGATCTAACGCTTAATAGGTCGTTTGATCGAATTCATTGGAGTTTTATACCCAACAAAAACGACGTAACTAGATCGCTTCCGCGGGCACCTCGATTCTTGCTAATAATTAACTACTATGATATAGTTTTAACAGCTATAAACAAATTTGTCGTATTACATGAAAATTCGGACATAGTTCAGGTAAGTATTCGCTTGTTTACAAGGTATCTACTGCGTTGAATTGGTCTTACCGTGCAGCACCTAATGTCGGGTAAGAAATCTGAGCAAATCCTTAAAAAAAAGAAATTGAAACATCTATTATTTATTTAAATAATAGAGAATAATAGCCAACGATTGGCTTATGGTGCAGATGGAATTACATGACAAATTATGAAAAAAATTGTACATTAACAGAGCAATAATAGATATAATTATTCCTACTGATAATTCCTCTCTAATGATTAGTACTATAGCAAATTAAGGAAGTTGTATTTATAATACGTATATTGTCTAGATATTTGATTTGATATCTGTATTTCTGACTCAGTAACGAAAATTATTACTTGAAATTGACCGATGAGATTGAATATTGAATTCGTCGAGTATCTGTTTTGTCTTGTGATACTCGGCTGGGAGACTATTCTTGATCATCCCAATTTTCGTTGAATAAGTGACCGTTGAACCGGTATTGTTCTGGGGACCTAGTTAATTAAAAATTAACGAGAATAATCAAATAGGCGATGTATCGTGCCTCTAGAACCGATACGTTTCCTTTGAAAGTCCCTATTCCTTGATGGAGGTCAACCCAAGGATTAATAGAAACGAATTGGATAAGGAAAAGATGGATGGATATGGTATCCTATAGTCAATGATGCTCTTATTTATATCTAGGGAGAAGAATTCAATCAATTCGAATTTGAACCAAGGGGGTAGGTGAAGGAAATGATGAAAGTGAGAATTTACGCTGTCCGTATGACTGAGGAAGGAGGAGCTATCTCTGAGTCGCAATTATTTTGACCGGAAGTAATCGTTCTATCGAATCACGAATCAGATGTCAGAAACTGTTGCTCACAACGTTGAGGGTTTTCCGCGGTCTAGATAGAACGTGGCTTCACTTGTTTATTTCGGAAAATAAGTCTCAGAAGTTGGACTCACAACACCCTCCATGAAACATGATTTTCACAGTCATGTTGTTCCAGTATACAGGGTGTCCCATGTGTTATCCACCAAACTTTGGGAGTCGATTCAACAACTAATTTGCAACAAAAAATGTCTCTTAGCAAATTTTTTTTAACCCCCTTAAAATCCGACTTTTTTGATTTTTAAGATTTTTTTCGTGTTTTCGACCTTAGACCTTTATAACGATCATAACTCCCTTAAATTGCTGAGTGTGAATCGCTAAAGAGGCCTATTCTCCGTTCAAATTAGAGCTGACCGAAATGCGATCGATGGTTGGTGATTTTGATTTTTTTTTTCCTTCTCTTCATATTGGATGGTTGGTGATTTTGTAGACGAGTGATCTATATAGAAAAATAATAAACCATTGTGTAATAATTTGCAGCGTTTTTTCATCGAAATTGACGGTTGGACGGGAGGAATCCGGGGTCTGCTCTGCCGCCCCTCCTCCCAAGCACCACGTCCCCACGTCAAACCGTCGATTTCGTTGAAAAAAATACACGTTTTTTCGCATTGAAACACCATTTTATCCCTCAAATTCCACAGTACAACTAAAAATTGGGTGACCGTTGGAAAGCTGATGAAATGGAGCAGTTTTTGAGCCCCTCTGGCAAATACCTTGTTTCAATGAGGGAAAATCATCAAAATTTTCACCAAAAACATAAATTGACTATTTTTCAAATTTGAGGTAAAAATACTACTCTAGCGTTTTGTTTTTCTCGACTGGTCAACGGCTCATGTATTGAGAAATTTTGCGCTCTTTACAACGATATCCTTATTTTTAATTTTTGAGTCTAATTTAAGGGAGTTACGACCGTTTGAATGGTGTAAGGTCGAAAACACGAAAAAAATCTTAAAAATCAAAAAAGTCGGATTTTAAGAGGGTTAAAAGAAAATTTCTATGAGACACTTTTTGTTGCAAATTAGTTGTAGAAACTACTGACGAAGTTTGGTGGATAACATATGGGAGACCCTGTATTTAGGTGAATTTGTCCTGGTCTCCGACCGGACAAATACAATAATATATTTTCGTTTCTCTAGTCGTTCAAAGACATTTCATTCATGTATATTGTCTTCATGGCATGGAATATGTCGCTCCACAATTTCTCAAAAAAAAAAAAAAAAAAAAAATTACAGTTTTACAAGTAGAAAAAGAAAAAAAAAAGGATTATTGTATAACACACAGTAATTAGTTCGTGAATTTATTGTGTTCCATAGTCGCTTTGAAGGTTCATAAAGAGTTACACAATGTCCCACTGATGGGAATCATAGCATTTCATTTAAAAGGTCAGGCTGTGATGGTCTGTCGTAAGCCGTGATATAAGTGCGTCATCCTAATAAGGTCGAAGAGTTATTTATATTACCTGATTAATCAGTGTTCAAGGTGCTCATGAACGAGGTTTTTTTTTTAAAAAATGTAATTGAAATTCTAATGAATTTGATTAAAACGAATTCTGGTTGAGTTTATGGATAAACGATATATTCTCTTGTTCGTTAGAATAGGTATGTTGATTAAAAAGCGGTGGATCATGGATGAGTCTAGAAGCTCGAAGCTCAAATCACATATTACTATAGATAAATTGGGGCTTTGTGGATTTCAGCCTCACACTCCCTACTCCCTTGGCAGGTCTTAGTGTATAGGTACCGTCCACCCCCTTTGCACCCCCTTTCAATAATATCTCTCTATCCCCCTTGTGGCTCTCATTCACCTGTCTCATCTACCATACCTACATTCGATGAATAACATTCAGGCAAAATACATATACTCGTACAACCATAAGGATCCTCCTGGATGCTCTTAGTCATAAGCATGCTCTTACGTGACAGACATTTTCATACCAAAAATAACCTCCGTATTGACACATTTTGTGTTCATACTCTAATACCACTCCTGACCAGTCAGTAGGATCAAAGCGTTGTCCTAATTAACATTGCCACACAATTAAGTACAGACTAAATCATCGGAAAACACTGCAAATTATTACACAATGGTTTATTATATCTCTATATACATCACTCGTCTACAAAATCACCAACCATCCAATATGAAGGAAAAAAAATAATAAACTTGGTACAACTAGACCCCAAATGGAGCCGATATAACGTGGTAACTAAGAAATCGGTCCGTGGTAACTAAGAAAAAAAAACGTTGCAGATTTGCGTGTCGGAATTCACAGAACGACCCCCAGCCCTAAAACATTAAACATGTTAAAAATAAAATAAAATAAAATGAAAAAAAAAAATCAAAATCACCAACCATTGATCGCATTTCGGTCAGCTCTAATTTGAACGGAGATTAGGCCTCTTATGCGATTCACACTCGTGTTTTGATTTATATATATATATTTCAATATAAACCCTTAAATTTTCGTAGGGAGCGAACGGTTTGTCCTACAGAGCTCCGCGTGGTCTCAAAAAATTCTAAAAATTCTATATTTTTGAGTTAGGGCGTTTTCAAATTTTCAAATTGATTTTGGAACCCTTAGAAATGACCTACATCAACCAAAAGCTTCGGGGCACAACTAGACCCCAAATGGAGCCTACATACCAAATTTCATCAAAATCGGTCAATGCTAAGTGGGGAAAGCGCCGCGTACGGCGGACGGACGGCCAAATTTTTATCCGATTTTTGGATTCTACGTACCTTGAAACGTAAACCATCAAATTTCGAGGGGGTGTTAAAAAAAATTTTTTCTTGGTCGATTCCAAAGGTTCATTATTGAAAATAATAAACAAAAATGAGTCTAATTCGGGTTAAAATGTGAGCTTTCTGCTTTAGATTCGTTCTCAAGGTCAAGTTTACAAGGTGGACTCGAATGAAAACGTGTCTGGGGGGTTGAAAGTTGTACCTGTCGGGCAGACTAGCCACGCACCTGACTACCCCCAACAGAAAAAAAACGGGTCGTAGGTGGGTCAGAAGAAGGGGAGGTTTCCTGATTGCCCAAGGGATGAAGAATGACCACGGAGTGACCTTGAACCTCCACGACAAAAACTCCGTCTGCTACCCCTAGACGATGGCTTTCCGCCCGCGTCATTTCGGTCTAGACAAAACATGTGGTCTTTCCGAACCGAGACGGTCCGATTCCCGTCTAAATTTAGTTAGCGAGGAGCTTTTTCCCGAGTTTCGAAGGCCCTTTTTCTCATTCCTGTAGGGTTTTAATGAGGAACAAGACGACGCAGGAGGCAGCGGTGCGTCCCATCGGGGGATGGAAACAACGGACGGCACTGTCGACTTTGATGCGACCCTTCACACAGGTTTCCGGGATAATTGCGACGAAGGGACAGCGACGGGAGAGCCCTTTGAAGGGCGAACTTTCAAGAGAAAAAAACTGAGCAAAAAAAAAGAAGGCTGTTGATTGCACGTAGCTCCTGCACTTTGCCTGGCCTAGGAGTAGGAGGAGATCAGCCCCAAAGGGTCCACATAGTCACTTGCTCCTTCGGAAAACGAAAAAATCCCTGGTGAAGAATACAGTTCTAGTTGAAGTTTTGCATATTCTGGCTCGAAAATGGATCTTTATTCTTCACCTTCGTCATGAATTTCACACTCAAAGCCTCCTCTAGTTTGAATCTTTAGATAATACTGAATTCTTTCACTGGAGCCAAAGCTTACATATCCATGCCTGCAAGGTATTGATCGGGTTCATTGCTCACTTTATTACGTATTACATAAAAATTCAATATGGTCTGTAACAATCGGATTGATGACAGTTTTGAAAATTGACTGTTTATTAGCCGAAACTCACCAAGGTCACCCCTCTGGCCAAGTAGGTACTACTCACATTTGGTCTACGCACTCTATCAATAGTCTGACGGTAATAATATTCATTGAATAATTTAATTGCCTATTATGAGTAATACTCACAATTCCTGGGAGACCCAAAACATTTGGAAGAGAGTATTAGGGCAATTTGGGAGTTTCTCAGGGATGAACATGAATGAATGAATGAAAACATTCTTTTAATGTCGAAAATAATATTTATAACATCTGTGGATAAAGAGACGTGTAGTAATCCTGGCTAGTCATCCCGTCAGATAAATTTGCCTCATGAAGAAATAAAATAAAATAAAAATTAAAAAATGAATCGACAACTAAATTATTGGTACCTACAAATTTGGTTCGTTAATAGGAACAACACCTTGTGCAAAACTAACATTTACTGAACTCATCATACTTCCACAGACAAAACTTCTAAACAGTACAACTATGCATCTAATGAACAGAAGGACCGTAGTAGTAACATCGATGTATTATACTACCTAGATTGCCCACCGCGTGAAGGAAAGCGGTCCAAGCTCAGGGAGGGCTTCTCCAACCCTTTGGGGTCACGAAAAGCCTGTTTTCCTAGGACTCACGCCAAAGTTTTCGGTTGTTTTTGGTTTTTCGCTTATGACCCTACACTGCGTGTTTTTCTAACAATATCCCTTTAATCAAAACGAAAAAGCATTTTATTTGAGTTAAAGAAGCTCCTCATAGTTGCAATTTGACCTAATGTGGGCTCCAATAACCCGTTAATGAAAGAAAAACGCTGCAAATTGTTACACAATGGTTTATTATTTTTTATATAAATCACTCGTCTGCAAAGCCACCAACCATCCAACATGAAGAAAAATTTAGTGCAGAACCTTTAGTCATAGGAAGATATAGGTATAGAAAATCCCATTACAAACACAAACGGTGGATACAGCTTTCGTACAACTACGCAACCACGAGAGACATTTTATGTCTTATGTTCAATAAATTGAGAGCTTTCCAATGAGTGGTGAACAATTTTTGTGGGGTGGAAAATGAGGAAGTTAGTTTTCCCTAGGAACGATTGGTTGTACGTGAAAATCACCAGAAATTTCCGCGTAACGCTCCCCGCGTAACGCCCCCCTCATAACGCTCCCCGCGTGACCATTTTTCATTTATGTGCCATAGCAAAGACATAAAATGTCAAAAACATCGATCGCATTTCGGTCAGCTATAATTTGAACGGAGATTGGGCTTCTTTTGCGATTCACACTCGTGTTTCTGATTTATAGTACGTCCAACCCTTAAATTTGCGTAAGAAGCGAACGGTTTGTCCTACAGAGCTCCGCGTGGTCTCAAAACATTCTATGCTATCTTAAATTGAAGGAAAAATAATACCTTTATGTCAAACTTCTTTGAGTTAGGGTGTTTTCAAAATTTCAAAATTCATTTTTCAACCCTTAGCAGCGACCTACATCAACCAAAATCTTCGGGCACAACTAGACCTCAAATGGAGCATACATGCCAAATTTTCATTCAATTTTTGGATTCTACGTACCTTGAAACTAAACCATTTTCAAGGGGGGTGTTAAACAATTTTTTTCTTGGTCAATTCCGAAGGTTCATTATTGAGAATAATAAACCAATATTATCCAAGAATCAATGTAACAAGGAGGTTGGAGGTTCTGTTTTTTCCTCTCTGTGGAATACATATACATCTGCTCCGTGAAAGATGTTGATGATAATCCTTTTTTTTTTTTTTTTTTTTTTTTGTTACGGAAGTGGGGAAACTCTTTAAGAGCGAAGGGGAAGTTGACCCCAACAGTGTTGGACTCCCCATGAATTGGGGCTACCAACTAAAACCCCACTCCCTCTGCTTAGGACTCACCCCGGGACCACTTGTACAGTATTACTTCAGGGTGAGCCCTTTTTTTGTGCCAAATGGCTGCTCCTACTTCTGGTCTCCTTCAATTCTATTCCTCATCTTCTTCTTCTTCCTCCCATCTTCCATCCAGCTTTTTTGCTTTGAGGACTGATGTGACAAATACTGCCATTGCGTCCCAGCTCGACTTGTTCTTAATCATCTCATGTATGATTGTCTGTGGACGCAATGTTCCGATGACCTCCTCAGCACACCCCCTCATACCCTCCCATTGAGGACATGTGAAGAAGGTGTGGCAGACATCATCCTCCTCTATCCCACAGTATCTGCACTCTGGGTCAGTGACTTTCCCGATCTTTACTAAGAAGGAGCGGAAGTAGCCATGCCCTGAGAGGAATTGAGTCAGGTAATAGTTCACCTCTCCGTGTTTTCTCTCCAACCAAGACTTTAGATCGTCGATTATGAGGGCTGTCCACCTTCCACGGGTTTCACAGACAAGGTCTGCTTGCCACCTACGGATGGTCTCCTCCCGCTCTTCCCTCTTTACTATGGTAATTGTCTCTGCCTTCCTCATTCTTATCCTTTTGCGCTCCAGTGCCTGGTGGTATATTGGGATAGTTCCCGCTATCACCTGTGATGCTGGACCTGAGACAGTTCTAAATGCACTACTGATTCTCAGAGCTCCTCTCCTCTGTACAGCTTCCATACGTGCCCGGTACTTTTGGTACCTAAGGGAGTCTGCCCACACTTCTGCTCCGTACAGCATAATTGAATCTGCAGTTCGCATAAGGAGTCTCCTCTTAGCGGGTGATGGGCCCCCTAGATTTGCCATCAGTCGGCTCAGCTTATTTACAATACCTGCAGCCTTATCTGCTGCTCCACTGATGTGCCTCCAGAAGCTTAGTTTCCCGTCCAGCATCACACCAAGGTAGCGAATGGCTGGAGAGGTGATGATTTCCTGTCCATCCACATTCATAGGTATAGATCTCTCAATTCTTGCTGTGGTTAGCAGTACAATTTCCGTTTTTTGGATTGCCAGTGACAGTGTGTGTGCTTCCATCCACTCCATCACTCTGCGCATTGCCTGATTCAGCTTAAACTGGAGGTGTTCCATCCTTCGAGCTCTTATCACCACCACCAAGTCATCAGCGTAGCCAATCAGTGTAATTCCTTCGGGCATCTCTACCCGAAGAATCCCATCATAGTTGATGTTCCACAGATCGGCTCCCAAGACTGAACCTTGTGCCGCTCCTGAGGTAATTCTTCTCTTTTTGATGCCCTCTTTTGTATCATAAATCAGCCAACGGTCAGCTAGGTAGTTCTGCAGGACTCGTAAGAGGTATGATGGAACATGAAACTGAACCATCAAAGCCTCCAAGATGTCTTTCCATCTGGCAGAATTGAAAGCATTTCTGACATCGAGGGTAACTGCCATGCACATGTCCCTGGTCTTGTGGTTCCCCAGCTGAGTTTCCTTTGCTATTCCTACCACTCTGCTAACAGCATCAATGGTGGATCTGCCAGGTCTAAATCCAAATTGCCTCGGTGACAGGCCTCCAGCTTCAGCAATGGCAGTCAGAATCCTTCTTTTCAACAACTTCTCATACAGCTTTCCTGCTGTGTCTAATAGGCACAGAGGCCTGTGTGCTGAAGCTGTATTGGGATCTCCTTTGCCTTTCCCAATCAGTACGAGTCTTGCTAACTTCCATCGCTCTGGGAATATACCTTCTTTGAGACATGTATTGTACATGTCTAACATAATTTCTGGATGTGTATCTGCTATTGCTTTCAATATTTCCACAGGGATTCTATCTGGGCCTGGGGCTTTTTTATTGCGCATTGACTTCACCGCTTGTGCCAATTCATCTAGAGTGAAGAGAGATATATCACCTGACATTGCAATCGGTGGTCTCTCCTCTATCTCGTGATCAGGAAAGAGTTCTGATACAATTCTGTCCTTTACTGCTGTTGAAATCTCCGTGGATGCATCCACTCCCTTGAGCTTTTTTAGCACAATCTTGTATCCAAGTCCCCAAGGATCGTTGTCTACATCGTCACATAACTCTCTCCACTTTTTAGCTTTGCTCCTGGCTATGGCAATCTTCAGAGTCCGTCTTGCCATCCTGTATTGGTCTTTTCTCAGTTGGAACTCCAAGGAGTCCCTTCTAGTTCTTTGAGATAGTCTTCTGAGCCGTAAACATGTCCTCCTAAGTTCAGCAATGTTCTGGTTCCACCAGTAGACAGGGCGGCGGTTATTCATACATCTCTTCTTAGGCATAGAGCTCTCACAAGCCTTGGTCAGCAAATCCATGGTTGCAGTCACCAATAGGGCAGCAAGGGACCCTTCAGTTGCCCTCTGTTTTATCTTCTCCAGGGTTCCCTTGCCCAACTGAATCATTGCACCAAATATATCCCTGTCCAATCTTTCAACATTCCATTGGTGCTGGGAGATTTTCGGTTGTATGGGTATATTCCCTCCTATCTCAAACTGGATGTACTGATGGTCGCTGGCAGAGTAATCCTCCAGGACTCTCCACTCAGTAATTTGTGCTGTGAGGTTCTCTGAGGCCATAGTGATATCAGGTATGGTTCCCCTACATCCTGCTCTACGAAAGGTTGGTACATTTCCGTCATTTATGACTACTAGTCCAAGTCTTGACACCATATCCATGACTTTATGCCCTTTATTATCTGGAGCTGGTTCCCCCCATTCCACTGCCTTTGCATTGAAGTCACCTGCTATTAGCACCTCTCCATTTGCATTTCTAGCCTCCTCTTCAATGCAGGCCAACTTTGCTTCATAGTCAGAAGTTGGGTCTGTTGGTGATAGGTAGCAGCTGATGTATGTGATGCCCCTGCTCTTGATCCAGCAATACCCCAGGCCAGCACCATTGGCTTCCACCTGCACTGCCACTCGGTTTACCACCCATATAGCAGCAGTGCGAGATGTGTCTTCGAACCAGTTCTGTGCATTGTTTCCATAGGTGTACTGCTCACTCACAAGTATTATGTCTGCATTTTTTTCATTAGCAATCTTCTCCCTCATACTGTCTGCTGTCTTGCTCCTGTGTAAGTTGATTTGAAGGAATTTCATGCTTTTCCTTTAATTCTCATGTCCAAGGCCCTCCGAAAAGCAGTACAACCTTTCCTTCCAGACATGTGGTTGTCTGCTACGCCTAGTGTTGTGCACAATGGGCACTTTGCTTCATTCTTGCATTCTGTTCCCTTATGTCCCTCTCCTCCACATTTGAAACAAGTTCCTGTCCTGTCTGGGCCCTTGCATGTCCTGGCAAAGTGGCCGTAATCCATGCATTTGAAACAGCGCAGGACCTCTACCCTTCTCCGGATTTGGCAGTTTATCCAGCCGATCCTTATTCTCCCTTTCTCTATTAGTTCCTCAGCATTCTTTCCTGGTAGAGAAACAATAGCCAATCTCAGTTGTCTAGTGTTTGGGTTTGTGATGTTGACCATCACATCCCCATCACCAATTCCGTCCAGTGAGGCTTTAATTGCTTTTTTAACCTCCTCCGCTGTTGTGAGAGGGTCTAGATCTCGGATCTCTATTGATGCTCGTGGCTTGAGGTCTTTTACTAAGCCCTCCCCCACTGCATTTTCAACCGCTTTCTTGAAGGCATCTGAGATTGTGCTTGTTGGCTCCACCTCCAGCAACACATCACCACCACCAGTTCTCCTTATCTTCCGGATCTCCGTGTTCATCTCTGCCGGATTCACCTTGTCTTTCAATTTTTGTAAGACCTCGGCATACGAGATCTGGTCTGACACCTTGATGACAAGGGCCTGGGATCTCTTCAGATTCCGTTGCATGTCCCTCTTGACTGCCTCTTTTCGCTTCCTTCTCCCATCCTGTTCGGCACCACGCTTTTCTTCAGATTCTTTCCGCTTTTTTTCTGCTTCTTTCTTTTGAGCCTCTACCTCTGCTTGCTGCTTAATTCTCCTTATACGGTCAGCATCTCGTCTTGCTTCCCGAGCTGCCTTCCTTTGGGCCTCCTTGGCCAGATCCAGTCTTCCTTTCCGGGACTTGACCTTCTCAAATGGTACGCCTGCAGTGTCTGAGTCACTGACCACATGGCTGGATGTTCCAGTATCCATGCAATCTTCTTCAGAGTTGCTGAGGTCAGTCGTTGATGATAATCCTTCAGGCCTCCAAATCATTGCCAAACTCAAAAAACAAACCGAAATTGAGTTGTTCCTGTATTCTACGGTCATTGCGAATTGTGCGGATGAGCCAGTTATTGGATATTTAGCGATTATTAATCTCATTTTGAAGAGTGCTAACTGTTTGTATCAATGAAGTTCTTAGATTAGAAGAAATGTTAATCAGTGAGATTTCAAACTCGAATGGAAGTAAGTTTGATGCTTTAAAATTTTTCACTCAAGTTAAATTTTACGAAGTTATGATGTGAGAGGTGGAACTCAGGGTGCACAACTAGGGTTGTACTAGATTATAGGAATATTTGAAGAACAGAAAATTGGTTTATGGCGAGAGAAACCTTCTTTCTGACAGCGTAAAAGAAAAGCGCCAACTGCGATGGAAGACACGGGTTGTATTTTTTCGTTATACCTAGGAAACTAAACAGAGAGCAGATCTTTCAAGAGCCTATTCTAGTATGACACAAATGGAAAAACTCTTAGTTGGCTAAGATGTTAGACGGCAGTAAGTCTCAAAGCAGGAATCAGATAACCTGTGGCTTGGACTTTTCAGAAATTCAAGGAAGAAAAAAGATCAAGTGTTTTTGGTGCATCCAGGTCGTCCCAATTGGATTGTCTCGTAATAATTTTACGGAAAAGTTTTATGACGTTCGAGAAACAATAAAAAACCAATAATGATTTTAGGTCAGGTTGATAGTTTATTTCGTCCTTTTGTGACTATTTTTATTGTTTTCTAAATGATTTTCTTCTGTCTTTCTTCACGAGTCTTGCAGTTAACGTGCCATTGGATGAAGTATATGTTTCAATTTACTGTCATAACAACATCGCCTGTCTTTATCTCTCACGTACACTACCGTCTGTTTCAATGACTGGGCAAGGGAATCAAGGTTCCGAATGGACTGCTTCTAATCCAAATGGAGTTCTAGATGGAACATTTCTCTCCTCGCGGCAATATCACTTCACTTCGGCTTTTAAATGTCAAGATTGGGAAGTCTACTCTTTCAAAAAGGAGCGGATTCGGGAATGCCGCCATTTGCCTAACAATGAGGTTTCCCAAGTTCCCCTTAATGCGAACTTGTTTCAAGTTGCGTTCGCCACTTAGCTCTTCAAAAGGCCCGTCGATTGAGTGGCCGAAGGCCGCCGATTCGGTCAATCCCCGCCGATCTGAGGAACAAGAGTCCTCCTCAGAAGGAATGACGCTGTCTCCTGGAATAAGTACTGTCTCTCCCAGACTTGTGATCGCTGAAAAAGTGTTCTGATAAGAGTCCATTTGAATACTTCGGCATTTCTTCAACGCTTGGCGGATCAGATCAGCAAGTGAGAAAAAATGTATACGTCGTTCCAATAAACCGCAAGCGATACATCAGATTTTTCCTGATTTGTCAATAAATTGTTTTTAATTGTAGGAATGTGAAAACTATGTTGCTTACCTTGCCACTTTAATTTATTAGATCATGTTTTTGTTTGGTTTTCTATATCGAAAAATATAAGCAAACACCTCGAAACTGGGATTTTATTATTAAATCGAAAATGATATTGAATTTGACCAGAACTTTTCCTATTGATAGATAAGTATATGATGATCCAAGAAGCCAACTTTGGTATCCGAAAATCGTCGCGTCCATCGGAAAGTATCTTACCTATAGAAAGTCTCAAGTGGGAAGGTTCGTACGCTATTTCCTCGGATATTTCTCAAGAAAGGTGGACTTGCAGGCTTTCTTCTTCCTTCTATGGAATTAGGGTTACCAACAAAATTATCAAATAGGTACCTAGATCTACAGATATGAGTGAATCCGTGGAACTGGCAATAGAACCACCGTAGACTGACTCAAGAAAAACCATGGAGGCAATAAAAACTAGGAAACGAGGAAGTAGAAATTTCAATTATTAATCATCATATTGCTTCCGAGTCTACCAAGGTAGCGGAAGCTTTGTTTTCATTTTTCAAGGATGAAAAAAAAGTTCTCCAAAATCAAAATTTTCAATCGCGTTTTGCGTTTCAGACCTTTCTGAACAATTTTGGTTCCGTGTCTGTCTGTCTGTCTCTGTGTCTGTCATGAAATCCTTGTAACGGGCATAACTATACGATGATATTGTCCGATTTCTATGAAATTCTCAGATTTTGTGCGGGTTGGTGTGTAGAAGGTCCCCTATGAATGCGCAAACGTGAATTCCTTGTAACGGCCATAACTTCTACATTTCCCATCCGATTTCAATGAATTTTCAGGGATGTTACAGATTAGTATTTGGATGGTCCCCTATGAAAATCACCACCTTCGGACTGATAGTAGCCAGTGCGCATGCGCAAAGTTTTTTAATTGCATCCGAGTCTACCAAGGTACTAGCGGAAGCTTTGTTTTCACTTTGGATCACTTGGATGGAAGAAAAAAGTTCTCCAAAATCAAAATTTCCACTCGCGACTTACGTTTCAGACCTTTCTGAACAATTTTGGTTCCGTGTCTGTCTGTCTGTATGCATTTCAACACACGGCAAAAGCCGTGCATTTGTCGCCCTCCCAATTCTTTCCCCGCGTAATTTCACATGTGTGACGTGAGAATCTCAAATCCTATTCATTACATTACTAGGCCTCTATAGCTCAGAGGTAGCGCATAGAATTATCCCTCAGGGGTCCCGGGTTTGATCCAATCACATACATTTATCACTTACATTTTTCATCCGAATTTGATGAAATTTTCTAGGATTGTCCAGATCAGCGTGTAGATGGTCCCCTTGAGGGTGGTGAAAGAGAGAGATTGGTGTTTTGAGATTAACTACTACGCATCGGATCATCTATATAATCGGGTTATGGATACGAGGAAGCTATGTGTCACACCCACTTGGCAGACGCTTTTTAATTACAAATGTTTGTCACAAATAATTAACATTTTTAAAGTTTTTAAATTGAACATATTTCTGCTTTATTTTTTTATTTTAAAATTTTTAAATTTAACATATGTACCTAATTATTGTACCTAATAATACATTGTTTGATTTATAAAACAAATTAAATCCCAGTTTCTCTGGGTTGAAATAGGTAAGTAAGAAGACGGTATAGCTGAAGTGTTTGGATACGAAATAGGTAGATATAGGATAGGTCCTTTCTCGGTTTAAATATATTGCAGGCCTGTTACCTAATTTGTGGAATTCTAATGATTGGATGGGAGACCAGTATAAGAAGCCTTTGAATGTTTGACCGTTGAAACGGTTTCCTGTCGTCGGGGTAAATGACGGGTTTATTAAAAAATACTCCATAAAAATGAGGAAAAAGAAACGAAAAATCAATACACGTATTTAATAAACGTAATACGTCCATTTGCAATGCAGTAGCAAATAGATTTCTCGTATTTACAACACAGTCACTTTTGGACGATGAGCTCACAGATCATCAAACTGCCAGTCCTCAAGGCTCCCCCTGCCTACTCGATAATAATGATGTTCGTGTTTGATCATAATGCAGTACCTAACCACAATTAATTTGAGTTCAATGAAACATACACTGAGCCGTGTAGGGGACAACCTCCTAACATGTCTCAAAAATATGATGAAAATGAAGGAAGTTATGAGTGCAATATGTTTTCGTATGTTCCTACAAAGGCGTATGTACATCTGTAATGCGGAGATTTTTTCAAAATTTGTGTTCTCTCGTTGTATGGAAATGTCCTAATGATAATATCACAGGAAGCCATATTGGGAAAAATAGGAAGTCTTCTACACCGAGATTCTTGTATAATGATAGGATATCTATCACCTTGATCATTTCCCCCACAGATGTCCAGGAAGGTAACGGTATGATTTTCCGTATAGTCATCTCCAAGTAATATCGCCCAGTATCACGCTATCACACTCAATCTTTTCCACTTTAGGGTATGAGCTTTTAATCACCTTTTTTTCCGTGTTTTTTTCTTGAAGTTTTTTTTATAGGTTTCAACATAGAAAACTCCTCTTTTTGAAGGGCGGAAGTCGCGGCATAAATCTTCAGACGCGGCGGACCCTGTAAAAGACTACCCCCTCGGGTTCCTATTCCGGAAGAGGAGGCAGATACTCCGGTTCTAATCCTGAGGGGTGAGGCGAGTTTTTTTCAAGCTCGGTTGATAACAAACATATTGTTTAGTAATGCATGCATTCCAGGGGACGTCCCATTGGATAAGCATTAGATCAGTTAAACCAGTTGGTAAGCGATAAAACTGTTTCACTCGATGTAATTTATTCATTACTTTAGGCAAGAAATAGTGACCCCCCCCCCCTCACCTTTATCCACCATAACATTTCTAGCGGCATGGGAGCCTCGAATCTGCAGAGCATTTTTAAATCCATGATCTACGACACCCAACATGCGAATTCTAGTTCACCCCCCCCACCCCACCACCACCATCAATGGTGCCAGTCTGGCACCAAAGCGGAAATACGTCGTAACATTGATCCTTCATCTATTAGTTTTAGTAGGTAGTCCGTCGAGGTTCACATCCGTATTCTAGGTGAAATAAAACTGTTTCACTCGATGTAATTTATTTATTACTTTAGGCAAGAAATACTGACCCCCCCCCCCCACAATTATCCACCTTAACATTTCTAGCGGCATGGGAGCCTCGAATCTGAAGAGCATTTCAAAATCCATGATCTACGATACCCAACATGCGAATTCGAGTTCACCCCCCCCCCACCTCCCCAACGCCAACAATGGTGCCAGTCTGGCACCAAAGCGGAAATACGTCGTAACATTGCACTTTCATCTGTTAGTTTTGGTAGGCAGTCCGTCGAAGTTTACATCCGTATTCAAGGTGAAACACAAAAAAAAAAAAAACCACGAAATAAGCGGTTTATGGCATCATGGCACCATGGTGGCACCAATTAGTTCCATGGTGGTACAGAGAATAATTCATGAAAATTCGGAGGTATAATGAGAATTTTTCCTCAATTTCAAAGCTTGGGTACAATTAGTAAGTAGTAAAGGAACCAAAATATTGAAAAATCGGATATTTTGTGAATATTATCCCCCCACTCACCCCCTCCCCTTGCGAATTTTGGTACTCTGGTAAAATCATGTACAACTCGGAAGTTATTTAAGTCAAACAAAAAAAGAAACACGCAAATCGGTTGGAAATTGAAGCCTGGGCAGAGTTTACAAGATTATGCACGCAAACGCACGTTTTTTAAGCATTAACCCCCCCTTTCCCCCTCTTAAAAAGCAAAATCCAAAATTCCGGCGCCGTAGTGCACAACTAGATAGTATTACGCGTCAAACGAAAAAAGAACCACGAAAATCGTTTGAGAACTAAGGCCTGGGCAGAGTACACAAGATTATGCCCAAAAACGCACGTTTTTCGAGCAAAAACCCCCCCTTTCCCCCCCTTAAAAGGCAAAATTCGAAATTCCGGCGACGTAGTGCACAACTAGATAGTTTTCCGCGACGAACAAAAAAAGAACCAGGAAAATCGGTTGAGAACTAAGGCCTGTGCAGAGTACACAAGATTTTGTTACACACACACATACACACATACACACATACACACATACACACATACACACACACACACACACAGACATACACCTATGGTTTTTTTCGCGGATTTGGATTCAGAATGGTCTAAAACGGATTACTGTGTGGTTATTTTTTTTTTCTGTTGAGTGTTGTCTTCCTTCACCCCAGATCGATCGCATAAGGACGCCCAAGTCTTACTGTGGGACGTCCTAAAAACCGTTGCAGTGCAGCAACAGGCGGGTCCTTGATTCATCTCGAACAGATGCGGAGATAGGTAAGACGGGTAGAAGGTAGGAAAAGGCACCTTCCATGGACACACTACCTTGTATTTCATGGATCTATGTGAAGTTTTTGAAAATTATTGACAACTTTTAGGGGGCGTTGACAATATAAAACGTCTGCCGAGCGGGCGTGGCACATAGCTTCCTCGAATCCATGACCTGATTTTATAGGGGACCCGGTGCGTTGTAGCTAATCTCAAAACATCAATTCATAATTACCTTGCACTACTCTCATTGGGGACCATCTATTCATGTACTAGTCAATCCGTACAATCTCTGAAAATTTCATCAAATTAGAGAGGAAGATCAAGAAATTATGGGTGTTACAAGGATTTTTCGTTTGCGCATGCGCACAGAGGACTAGCAGATAGATAGATAAGTAAATTTGCCCTGAACAATAATTGTTCAATAATTAATAATAATAATTATTATAATTTAAATAATTATTATAATAATAAATAATTATATGTATAATATATAATAATTATAAATCATTATAATAATAATAAATAATAATTATTATTACCTAATGTAATGAGGTAATATTATAATAATGTAAAATAATAATAATTTTACATCTAAAGGGTTGAATCCCATTAGTGTCCAGTGGGCTAGTAGCGGAACGGCGAACCTGGTCTCACAATTCTCCCACTTTAGATTCTAGTGTTTACTCGTTGTTCTTATAAGCTACCTAGAGCCACCACCATGTTAGGAGTGAAATCAGTTTGAATGAATCAGTTGCTCAGTGTGGATTATTCAGTCTCCAAGATGAAGTACTTCAAATTTTTATTTTTAGGGTATTTCTTTGCGTAGTTTTAGATTATGGTTGTTACCCATCAAGAACAGTTCATAACTGAGTAAATATCCCATGGTAGGTAGCTCTGTAATAAACTAAACTGTATCATGGTGTTCCCAAACTAGCCCTCTGGGCACTTGGCGACATTTTCATATACATGTAGTCATCATAAGTCCTATAGATTTGATATTTGGTCGATTTTGATTTGAGATGATATTCTTTGGTTTATTAAGACCATCTGATGATTTTAACCATCTTTTAATTTCTTATATTTCATTCTTTGTAGACTGGAGTGAACCTCCAAGACGCGATCGACCCATTGTTGGGGAATAATAAAATATACATGTACCAAAACTCAAAAGATATTCAGTTGGAAAAAGTTTGCCAAGTGGGTGTGGCACATAGCAATATCGGATATTTCAATCCTCATTGGTTTATTATTCACCCTCAAAAATGCTCTTACTGGGAGCAATTGCCGGACATGCACAAGCTGTTGGCATAAGGAAGAAGAAATGGCGATGGGAGTAATTTCCCTTGTTGATTGACGCATTCACCAAAAAGGGTAAATATTGTCATAGAAGAGTTCTATAGTTTCTCAACTACAGTTCCGACGGAATTGGCCCAGACGTTTTTGGTAGGCTGAACAGTCTGAACAGTCACCCGGAGACATCCAAGGCCTTCTGGGATATTTCTACATCTAGGGTCAGCGATGAAATCCGCTTTGATCGTAGGTATACTTAGACCACAACATAACGAAGGGGAAGAAAATGAAGAAATACGCTGGAATAAATTGCAATGCTTGAGAATGCATCATGTGCGAGCAATCAAAATTTCGTAGATATAATATCAGTTGCCCAATTTTTTCGTTTATTCGACGAAATTTACTATTTATTTTTCAACTTATTTTGTGAGGGTTTTTTTTCCATACACTTCAAAAAAATGTTCAGAAAAAATTATCGTACATGCCTGTGTGCTCTCCCCAAACCCGTTGAGTGTCCAGAGGGCTAATTTGGGCACACCCCTTTAGACCACCTTTTCGTACGCCGAATATTTTTATATTTTTTTTTAGTGCTTCCAGACGTAATGTGAGGCATCTTACCGAGTTTCATAAGAAATTTTAGAGATAAAAAGTTACGGTCACTAATGGGTTAACCCATGGTAGGTACCCAATATTTCGACATATGATAGCACAGCAAACAATTTCAAAAACAGACAGAAATTCAACATTTTCACAAATTAACGAGTAAGCCAGGTATTTTATTCAATTTTTTACAGGTAGGTACCTATTTTATTCATTGAATATAAATGCTCGCATTTTCAGCGCCTCGCACGGAAAATTGCATACAGAACTAATGGTACTCTGAAAATGTCTGAAAAAATTTGATCGAAATCGGACAAAAACTTCGTATTGTTTCGCCAGCTACTGAGATGTGGAATCATTTGTCTGATGCTTGAACCATACTTTGGTACTGCAAGATTAGAAATCATATTTTCTTGGGATTCATTCCCTCACCTGCTGATTACATTGTTCAAAATATCTTGATGATATAATGAGTTCAAAGCGGGCGTTGTATACAGAAAATGTATAACAAAAAACTCGAAATGGAAACTGAAATTTGGAAATTATTTTGAAAGAGGACATACCTGCTTTCAGAAAAATTATTTCTCAGATGATTTTGAATAGCGATTTCTTCGCGAAACGCGATTTTTTCGATTTCTTCCCCAGGCCCCACCCACCATGGTAGGCCTCGGAACATATGAACGATGTGCAGGAATCAACAACAAATTTTTCCAATAGTACGTGCATGAATAACTCCTTACCACAAGTCCGAGGTTAGCTAAAGCTCTCGATAATTCGAAATTATTTCTAAAATCATCACAGGGTGCACTGCTGCCCTTCGATGACGGAGGTGGGCAGGCGTTTCCTGGGATTCGTCGGAACACATGGTCTGCATGTGTGTCCCCCGCGGGGACTAGCGAGACCCCTTTACTCTGCCCATAAACCCGCAGCCCTCCCATATTAATTATCCGTCCCTGCTACCGAAAAACCATCTCAAGAGTCCCGGATGACACGATGGGTTTCCTTCTTGGAGGAGAAGTCAAACGACCAGGACAAGACAAACCACTTTTCACGGATATACCCCGCGGCCAGAAATTATACATCCGAGGATAGAATTATACTCATAAGAAAATCAAGTTTATTATTGAGTAAGTTATTACTTCATCATCTAGGGGAACTGTTTAACCACCAATTTTACAAAAACACAATCGAATAATTCCAATAAGGAGGTGTTGAGTATTACCGTAAAAGAGAGAAAGGGTTTCAATATTAAACCATCGGAATCGACCAAGAATTTTTTTTTGTAGCCCCCTCTCAATATTTGATGGTTTACGTTTCAAGGTACGTAGAGTCCGAAAATCTAATACAAATTTTTCCGTCGTCCTCCGTACGCCGTCAGCTGTACGCGGCACTTTCCATAGTTACCATGGACCGATTAAGTAATCTGTAGGTAAGCAAAATAAGTACCAATTGGCGTCTCAGCCAATTTAATAGTTGTTACAGCGGAATTCACTGGAAAGCAGCCAAATGCATTTTGCTATAGAAGGGGGAGATGGATCGCGAACTAGTATACTCCAGAAACAAAGAAGAGCTGACAGGATACACAAACGCCATTCATTAAGTGGATTTGTTTCTACATTGTCAGGAGCAGTTATTTCGTGGACGTCAAAGAAGCAGAGGACAGTTGCTTTATCGAGTGTAGAAACAGAACTGACGTGCATATCCGAAGGCGTAATAGAAGCAATTTACTTGAAGAAGTTCCTTCGAGAGCTAGGATTTGCTGTGAAGCTGCCAACGGTTTCTGTGTAATGATAGCCAGGGGGCGCAAGAACACACCAAGCGGTCACCAACCTACAGACCAAGAACAAAGCACATAGCTATCAGTAACCATTTTATAAAACAAAGTCTTCATGAAGGCCTGAAAAATTTAGAATATTAGGAATCTAGAATATTTGGCCACAGAAAATATGGTTGCGAATTTTCTAACGAAACCATCACCGAAGAGCAAATTGGATTTCTGTTGGAGCCAAGCAGGAGTCATCCCAGAGGTAGTTTGAACTTGAGGGGGCGTAAAGGAACGTGTTGTTGATTCCAGTCCAAATTTATATTCCCCAAGTCATGTGTAATTGAAGTTATTGTTATTTTGTCAAATAAAAACTTTAGTCTGCGCTTGAATTTCAAACTTGACATTCACTCGTAATTTATATCAGGTTTTATTTTCGATTGAGTTGTACCCCACCACGGATGGCTTTCAACGGCTATTCCCCTTGTCAACCTTGGAAAGTATGCTATTTCGACACCTCAGGACCAAAGACAGTCGTCTTATGGTAACACTTGGTATACACTGGGAACATTTGGTAACATTGACTGGTTCTTTTTTTCTTTCTTTGTGACACCACTCTAGTTCAATTTGATGATGTTTTGTATTTTGATATTTTATGATATTTTTGTTATTGAAATTACGATCTCATCATATTATCTACTGACAGTCTATGTAAAACATAATTCAATGGAAACTTCGTGCATGAATTGTAACTGATTTTGATGCATTCATCAACTTTTGATTAGGATTCTTTTATGTCGTCATCTCACCAATAACTCATCCTACACTCGATAGTCCCGCCATCCATTGAAAGGGTTATGGAGTCGATAATTGTCCAGCATTATGATATACCTACCTAATATATCATTCGAGAGCAATGTTGACGATGAGGATGATACTGCGTTTCTCTCAGTGATAAAAATCGTTTTAAAGCGACGCCAAACAGTTCGATTGTTCGAAGTATGAATATCAATGGAGCGCAGCACCGTAACTCAGGGGATGTTGAATCAAGGCAATTCATTGTCGCGTCAATTGCGAGTCATTATTATGTCAATTCAAATTCCTGCATAATTTGGGTCTCCCTCCTGGGATGAAAAAGTGTGCATGCGTCAGAATGAGGGAGCAAAATTTTCCCATCTCTCGTGCTTTTCATTTCAGAAAATGTAAAACTTCTGGAAAGCAGTTGAAATTCGGATTATACTATTAACCCTAATTGGATCAGGGTGTCACTAGAGTTACCAGAAACATCGTAGGAACTTCACAACTTTCCCAAAGTGTCACCAGATTAAAAGTTAATGGACAGAGCTGAATTTTTTGAGCCAGTTTTTAAAGTTATCGGAGATTAAAAAAAGGTTATGACAAAAATTTTGATTATTTTTACTTAACTTCTTTAAATTTTTTCTTAATTTCAAAATTCTATTTTGAGACTTCCGAATCCAACAAAAAATTCTGCTATCAATAAATTTTAAAGTTCAATATAGTTTTGGTTACTCGATGACACCTTGGGACAGCTGTGGAGTTCCTGAGAGGTTTTCGGTGATACTAGTGAGACCGTAGTCCAATTAGGGTTATAATAGTATATATTAGTACAATGGTTAGACAAGTCTAAATTTACATGGGTGGGCGCTAGACTTCTCATACATAATAACACGAAGCTATAGACTCAATTGGTACACAAATGATTAAATTGATCAGAACATCAATAATTCAATTAACCCGCATAAAACGCGAATTTCACCATCAGGTTCATGTTTATTAAAATTTTGGAAACATCAACACGATTAAGAACTTCTTTCCATTTATCCTCCTACTGTTTGGATTGTGATTTAATTCGTCCATATACAATTAAATTCATAATCAATCGCCTTGAAGCTCACACTCGAAAAACCCTCAAATTAGGACGATATTATCCGATTACGTACTGAGAAGTATTGGTTTTTGTGACTTCATGTTTACGCTACGATCATTCCAAGTGCAACTCATAAGTAACTAAACAAGGTCCTACCCGCAAATTCCATCGAAACCGTTGGTACACTGTTAGTGGCCATTCAACGGTTTTGCTTATAAAATAGGGTTCTACCGACAAAAAACAAATTCTTCAGAGCTCAAAAGTACGGAACGGGAGTGAAAAATTTTGAGTTTTGAGAAACCATTTCTTTCTTCACGTATTACTGCGGGAATGCAAACCAATTTTTCAACATGAGTTGAAAAGCAAGACTTATAGTTGATTTTTTTTGTGCAGGCGGATAGTGGTAGTGTTGCTTGAATTGCTTAAAAGTGGCTCATTCGCATCGTGTCTGAAAAATGTGATTTTTTACGAAGGCAAATAGAAAAAATCTAAACCAGTTTGTTCAATTCTAGACTGCTTCCGTGTTCCCTGAATGTCCTCACCTTCTGTCAGTTCACAAGGTGATGATGGTTGTATTGTTCGGCTCTGGTATGCTTCCTTGAGTGAGATGTAACCATGTCTTATACGCGTTGGATCTTAAAACGTGATTTTATATCTAGCTAAAGTCTCACCCCAATAGCCCAAACTCAGGCTAAACCTGTGTGTTCAATTCCAGGCTGCTTCAGTGTGTTCCCTTGAATGTCCTTCTCTTCTCAGTCAGTATACAAGGTGATGATGGTTGTATTGCTTGGCTCTGGCGTGCTTCCTTGAGTGAGATGTAACCATTTCCTATTCGCTTTGGATCTAAAAACGTGATTTGATATCTAGCTAAAGTCTCACCCCAATAGACTAAACTCAGGCTAAACCAGACTCCTCCAGCGTGTTCCCTGAATATCCTTCTCTTCACAGCCAGTTCACAGAGTGGTTGTATTGCTTGGCTCTGGCGTGCTTCCTTGAGTGAGATGTAACCATGTCCTGTTCGCTTTGGATCTAAAAACGTGATTTGATATCTAGCTAAAGTCTCACCCCAAAAGACCAAACTCAGGCTAAACCAGACTGCTCCCGTGTGTTCCCTGAATATCCTTCTCTTCACAGCCAGTTCACAGGGTGGTTGTATTGTTCGGCTCTGGTATGCTTCCTTGAGTGAGATGTAACCATGTCTTATACGCGTTGGATCTTAAAACGTGATTTTATATCTAGCTAAAGTCTCACCCCAATAGCCCAAACTCAGGCTAAACCTGAGTGTTCAATTCCAGGCTGCTTCAATGTGTTCCCTTGAATGTCCTTCTCTTCTCAACCAGTTCACGGGCTGATGATGGTTGTATTGCTTGGCTCTGGGTGCTTCCTTGAGTGAGATGTAACCATGTCTTATACGTTTTGGCTCTAAAAACGTGATTTGATATCTAGCTAAAGTCTCACCCCCATAGACCAAACTCAGGCTAAACCAGTGTTTCAATTCCAGACTGCTTCAGTGTGTTCCCTGAATATATCTCTCTTCACAGCCAGTTCACAGGGTGGTTGTATTGCTCGGCTCTGGCTTGCTTCTTTTAATGCGGTAAAACCGTAGCCTATACACTTTGGATATGGAAACGTGATTTTACAACAAGTCACAGTCTCATCTCAAAAGCCCAAACTCTGGCTAAACCTGTATGTTTAACTCTAGACTGCTTCAGTGTGTTCCTGAATATCCTTATTTTCACTGCCGGTTTATAGGGAGGTGATGGTAGTATTGCTGGCCCCAGACATGCTTCTCTGAATGAGGTTAAACCATGGCCTATACTCTTTGGATCTGAAACTGTGATATTATATCTAGTTAAAATCTCGCTCAAAATCCCAAACTCAGGCTTTACCGGTTTGTTAAATTTCAGTCTACTTCAAGCGTTCCTTGAGGCGTTGTCCTTGACATGGTGGTAATGAAACCCTTTAGTTGATGCGGTTGTTTTTTGTAGATGTACATTGATGGCGCAATCGACCAAATCCTTAAGACCTTTGGTGCTTTTTACAACTTCTGGGTGGAACACCTTCCCAAGACCGATATTGGGATTTTCAATATATCATCAACTTTTGCCAACAATCAGTAAGTACAGGACATTTATCGCTCGCCTCGTCAGAACGTCAACCACCCATCGAGCGTTCGGTTCTGAAGCTCCGGACAAGAATGGAAAAATCTCACCTAGATAAATAAGAGGACCCTTTCATCCTTTTGTCCGCCGCAACATTTTTTTCTCGTCCGCCTTTTGTGCAGCCTTTTTTGGGAAGGAAGACCCGGTGTTTATGACCATTCATTAATACAAGGAATAAGGGCTGTTCGTGTTGCGCTGAATAGGGCCGATGGAAGGGTAGCATCAGATGGCGTCCAGGGTCCCCACGGATCATCCCCATTCTAGCCGAGAGGAAAAAGACCGCTTATAAAAAACCGTCCTCAGCCTCTACCTGCAAGGATACCCCTCAGGTCGTTTTTTAGCACGTCCAAAAACTTCTGGGGTCGGGGAAGAGAAGTGAAAAAACTCGCTTTCTCACGGTCGCCGCTCTGCTGCCAGGGGTTGAAAAAATTCAGGGGGTGATTGGATTTTTTTATTGCGAGATCCGAGCTCCGGCTGGGTCAGTTGTTTTGGACAATGGCTCCCAAGATGAGTCTCTCGATTTAAAGCGATTACACACGAGTTTATCCCGCAGACGAACAACAGGTTTTTGGGTTCTTTCTAGGGTTTTTGTTCTCGATTTTTTCTGCTTGTAGGATGGTTTTTGTGGAAGGAATGGCAAGAGCCCGCAAAATGAGTGAACAACAATCGTGAAGATGATGTCGAATACCGATCAATTTAGGTATTATGAAGTTGGTGTCAATTCGATTAGCTCAACACCGAATACTAAACATAACACATGATAATTATCCGTTCGTTGATTACTCGGCGACAACTGACATTTTATAAGATTTGTTGGTACTTCCTTTTGACTTGAAAAATTCTATTCATGCAGCATGAATTAATGAGAGAAATTTCTTTAAACATCTCTATGGTTTAGGAAAGAAAAGTGGTAACAAAAAGTAACTACCTACTAAGTCAATCTTGCCTGATTAAAATAAAAAAATTAATCGAAAGTAGTCCTCATCCTGAGAGTTTTGGCACCAGGCGTTCTCTTTTTGGATGAGTAGATCTTTTTCTATGATTTTTCGAAGTTTCTGGGGCGGGACCCCCCAGTCCACTGTGACGTCGTAAACATTCGAAACTTTGAAAAATCATAGAAAATGGTATTTTCACGCTAGAAGGTCGCGGTTGGTGTCAAAATTCTCAGAATGAGGTCTAGTTTAGATTAAAAATAACAATAAATAGTTTTTCCAACCCACCCCATTCTAATGCATTTGTGAGAACCATCATTCAGTTTTTTCTAAAACTTTCGATATTGATGCAATAGCTTCATTTTTCTTGAAAATTCGCTAATAAGGCAGTATGCTAACATATATTTTTCACAGGGCATATTTAGAGGATGTAAGGAGTCATTAATGTTCTACAAGTCTCCAAGAGCTCGTAGAGTACCCACAAGACTATTGTTGATATTTTCAATGTATCATTATTTCAGTAATTAATTATATCGCTTGGTTTCCATTAGGATCGATATCCAAAGTTGTTTTTATCCATCCGCCTTCTATTCATCTGACAAAAAAAAAAAAAAAAACTCGGCGCTCCGAGCTTCGCCAGGGGGCAAGCCCCCTGGACCCCCGGTTACCTCTATTTACATACTTCGGACGAAATTATTGAAACACAGAATGTGTTGTGCTCACGCGTTTCACATAATTTAGCTACTTTCCTCCCACTAAATCAGAATCTTATATCGGAATTCACTAATACGGGTGACTTTCCTCCCACTAAATCAGAATCTTATATATAATTACCGCGTTATAACAAGATAAAGTTACCAAACAATTAAGAACAAATACCATCTATAGCTTATCGTGCAATCAGTGTGAATCCACATATATTGGTCAAAGTAAACAATATCTGAAAAATAGACTCTGTAAACACAGGTCTGACATAAATAATTTTGATACCAGATATGCCTTGGCCAAACATGCGATAGAAGAAAACCACTCATGGAATTTTGAAAATTGTAAAATCTTAGATTCAGAAGAAAATTTAGGAAAAAGAAAAAAAATGAGATGATATATATAGAAAAAACAGCCAACACATGTAATGAAAGAACAGATACAGACAATCTTAGTAGGCTGTATTCCAATCTGATAAATTTAACCTGATGTACATCAAATTAGTGCAATGTGTAAATATAATAAGGATTGTATATATGCTTAGTTTAAGGTGTAAATTTTTAACGTGTAGATAGTTGTATGGTTAATAATTTTAAGTTGTAAGTCTAGTCGAGGGAAATTATGCGTTCCTTGTTCAAGTTACCACACTTGGTTACCACGAGGTGCTACCTACATTATTTTGCTATGCACTTTCTGGTTGTCAACGTGATTTTCAGAAAGCAATATTGTGATTTAAAAAAAAAACTGCCTTGAATAAAATCAGCCTTTCTACCATACAAAAAGTTAAAGTTTCCACTTTAAAAACTGCTGTTGTTTAACTGTTCTGATGTAGCCGTAAGAATTATATTTACACCGCTTAACAGGTATGTAAAAATATCAATAATCTATACCTATAATGATAGTGTCAATGATCCATACAAGAATGATGTTTTGCTGTGTCTATACCCCTCTGGTTTTTCATTATAGCCCTGAAGATGGTATATAAATATACCGAAACGTCGGCCTAACAGTGTATTTATTCATCTGACTGAACCTCAAGAGCCTTCACACCTATATAACAAAATATCTACACCAGGTTACACGATCCTTAGTTCCGTATCATCGGTATCTATGTTGTCGTCCCAGATTTCGTTAGCTTATTTGGCTAGTTAGTCTATGGCTAAAACACATTCTGTGTTAAAATCAAACCTCCAACTACTCATTGTTTGAAAGAAGCAATTTAAAACAGTTTCAGGAAATGAACAATCAACCAATTTTTGTACGTTGTTGTCCTATTGATTGATTTTATTGATCATAAATTCGAACCAGAAGTATGGACATTTTTGTGTGCCGTCTTGAGGGAAAATGAGAAGAGACCATAAGTAACCTTAGACTAAGACAATCTTTGTACAACAGGATGGAAATTATTGCTGGGATTATCAACTATGCATCGGATCATATATACAATCGGGTTATGGATACAAGGAAGCTATGTGCCACACCAACTTGTTTTTTTGTTGCGTCAATAACACAGGTCTGCAAAAAAAAAATTTCATCAGCTGCATGGAATCTTTTAGCGATAGTTTATGTTTGTTGGTGTGCTGAATCCAAAAATGACCGCCATTTTTATCCATCACGCACAGTTTTCTTGCGAAACAGGCGAGAAGGGGAAATAAAAAACGAAAATTGAGAAAAACATCATAATTTGTATTTTGTACAATCTCAAATTAATTGAGTATTCGTTTCCTATTCAATACAAAATACTCAAAGAATTTATTCATTTTGCTTGTGGAACCTTTTCTTCTTTTCTTTCATACTTCGTCGCGTACGTTTTCGTGCTCCAGCATTGTCTGTGTCTCTCATGAGCATCCAACAGTAGTCAGTCAGCATATTGACGTCCCATCGTCCTTGGTAGCGTTTTTCCATATCTTGATCGTCTTGGTGAAATCTTTCACCTCGCTCCTCACTGAACGCTCCTAAGTTTTCTGGAAAGTATTCTACATGGGAGTGTAGGAAATGAACTTTTAAGCTCATGTTGTATCCCTGAGCTTTGTAGGCAGCCAACATGCGATTCACAATGGATTTGTAGTTAGGGTCTTTCGTATTGCTTAAAAGCTTTTTTACACTACCTACATCCTTGAAAGAGTCCCAAGCTTCTTTTTCTTTATCGCTCATTGATACTGAAAACAAGGGATCGGACAAAAGTTTTCGTATGTCAGGTCCTGTAAAAATTCTCTCTTTCAATTTAGCTTCAGAAGTTTAGGAAACTTTAAACACATTTATTTGAAACATTCCCCATCTCTTGGCAATGATTTGATGAAATGCTTCATAAGCCCCAGTTTTATATGAAGTGGGGGTAATAAAACCTTTTAAGGTGGCACTAAGCTCATATTAGAGACGTTTTTCTTGCCGGGAGTCAAGGTATTTCGAAGCGGCCAGTCAGTTTTCACCCAGTGGTGATCTCGGGCTCGACTATCCCACAAGCACAAAAAACAGGGGTACTTTGTATAGCCCATCAACATGGTCAATATCTTGAAATCGCCACAAACCATTCAGCGATGTTCATGATATTTTATTTTTTCAAGAATCAGTTACAAATCCTTGTACTTTTCCTCTAGATGTACAGAGTGTGCTATAGGAATTGATGCAAACTTATTTCCATTATGCAATAGCCCTGCTTTAAGGCTTGTTTTGGACGAATCGATGAATAACCGCCATTGAGAAGAATCATACTCAAGTTCAAAGCTCTGCATGATCCCTTGAACATCTGTGCAATATACAAGAAGCCAAAATTCATAAAAGTGACAACTTGGCAGCAACTACAGAGTTGAAGTTTAAGGCTGAATAACACCATACGTGGAATTCAAAAACCCAGTTTTGCAATAAAACTATACGTAATGGAATTTTTTGAGTATTTTATTCGGTTTCAGCATGTAAAAACCTATGGGAACCAGTAAAAAAAATCGCTTGCAGTTTTTTGGTTGCAGACCTGTGTAATCAATAATCCTATGCCTGCGACCGAACTGGGCATCAAGGTACAATACACAGGTGACTCGCGTGTATGATTGCGTTTCCAGCATGAGCTCATCAGTCGGTAATTATTGCATTTAGGTATTACATTTTGTGATTGTATTCATTCATGTGATTCTTCAACTAAGTCAGAAGCAGGTCAAACGGCCAGTTGATGACCTCTGGCGTTGTGTCATTCCCGCGAAAACTAAAAAGTCCCGTCGGGGGCGTGGGCATCGGATCCGCTACCCGTCGGATTGTTAATCATTCTCCCTATTTTATAGTTTAGCGGCCTCTCGTTAGCGCGGCCGTCACCTGAATCAAGTTTATTGCGGGTATTAAGGAGTCGGACGGCAGGAGGTTCTTCCGTCTGATTGTGCCGTATTGGCTCACGTTGACCCGTTCCGCAACGTTTCCAGCCGGTTTTATGGTGATATTGAGCCTATGAGCGTGCGCAACTCCCGGAGTGATATTCTCATTTGGTAGTTTCACGTATGTCACTCCAGACTTGAAAAAAAAGCTTTTGAGTCGAAGACGCTACTTGACGTGGGTACTTACAATTCGTTATCCTCCCATGCGATGTACGCCATTGATGTATGGGTGACTCGCTGCAAGTTTTGTGATTTATTGAAATGAAATGCCCCCCCAACTAGTAGGAGATGAGCTTATACGACTCAATTCGTTGGTGGTGACTCTGGTCGACTCGCATTCCCGTTTATACAGCATGACCAGGTACTGCAAGCTGGCAATAGATTCTCGTAACTCGCCATCGTGTCAATCACTCTTCCACATCATGTTCCCAAGATTCAGAAGCTACCTACCATATACATATGAGCTATCGCTGAAGCTACTTGATTTATTGTTAAAGGCTACAGGTTGCATCGTCAAAATCGAAATGAGCATAAGTAACAAATTTAAAGATGAATGCGTTGTGAAATTTATTCTAGGATGTATGCATCATGATCATGCCGCACTAGACTATTGAGAAAGGGTGGGTACCTGGCAGGATTTGTCAAATCAAGGTTTTGTGGATAATTTGGTTTTGTTTGGTTCGTGTAAAACCTTTTTCGACCGGTTTTTAAAAACATCAATTCACGTTTAATTTCCAGGGAATTATCAAGTTTAGGACAAAGTGGGTTAATTTCGTGAAAATTTCATTATTTTCTGTCTAACGTTATTAAAAACTACCTACATTACAAAAAGAAATCAACTTCATCATTTTGGTTTATTATTCTCAATAATTTGAAATCGACCAAGAAAAGAAGTGCACCCCCCCTCCTCCTCAAAATTTGTTGGTTTACGTTTCAAAGTACCTATACGTAGAATCCGAAAGGCGAATAAAAATGTTGCCGTCCGTCCGCCGTACGCGCCACTTTCCTCACTTAGTATTGACCGATTTTGATGAAATTTGGTTTGTGGGCTCTATTCGGGGTCTAGTTGTGCCCCGAACTTTTTGGTTGATGTCAGTCACTTCTAAGGGTTGAAAAATAAGGGTTGAAATTTTGAAAACGCCCTAGCTCAAAAAATGTTGATATAATGGTATTGTTTTTCCATAAATAATTGGAAATTATTTAAGATGATATTGAATTTTTTTGAGACCACGCGGAGCTCTGTATGTCAAACCGTTCGCTCCCGACGAGGGTTGGACTTGGTTGGACTGGTGAAGCCTAATCTCCTTACAAATTTCAGCTGACCAAATTGCGATGTGGTAGGTAGTTGGACTGGTCATCCTGTAAGTGAGTTCATACATATTATTTAGAATCAAAAACTTTTATCAAAAATAATTATAAACTTTGATGAAAATAAACATTGTCAAACGGTTCTTCCTCTCTTCCCTCGTCCTGTTAAACCAATTCACGGACAATGCGAGCGATATCCTCCTCCCTGCTCTATAGAGCCCCAAAAACGAATAAACTGATAAATAAAATGAATATAGGCGTTTCATGTTTTTACGCTCTAAGGCATTCATATTGAAACGCTCTGAAACTAGGTTTGAAAGTGTGTACATACAATAACTTATTTATTTGTGCAATACATTTTCAAGATAAAATTGGCAAACATTATTTCAAATGAATTTGATTGGAAGGATTCATGGCAAAGTAAAAACAATGATTCGCTACCCTAACATACTTGGAAGTGATACGAGTAAGTACCAAACCAAACATCTCAAAAAGACAAATGAAACTCAGGTTTTGTGGTGACTCGGTTTTTATAACGAGTTTAGTTGCCTAGTTACCATCAAGCACCAAGACGAGACGGGACGTGGCCTTAGACACTTAAACTTTGAACATGTATGACAGCGTTTGAATATGTATGACATCGTGGACGTAACGCAGGAGGAAAAGGTTAACGACATCTTGATGAAAAGTGTCCAACTGAGAACACAACTGCATCTTCCCGCTCTCTTGCGTGCTAGTTATGTTATGTGCTAGACGTTTTCATCGGTATGAGCATACCCGTCAATGAGCCTCCAAAATGGTGGACACCTTCGGACCACCGTTTTTGTTTTCACCCTTGTTTTCAATAGAAGTCTGTCAGTTTTCAGTTCATATTTTTAGCGTTCTAGTTTTTCGAGCGTGTATTCGGTTTTTTGTCGGTTCTGTCATGTCAGGAGCAAACAAATACAGTTGTTTCAGGGAATGTAATTCGGGTAGTCAGTCGAGAATACGGGGGTTGTCCTCCAAAATCACTTTTCCCCGTTCCCATAGACTTCTGAACTTCCAAAACTACAGAAATGATAGAAATTATTATTTCGAAATATAGCAATCATCTCCGCGTTGTCTCCAATCATTCTGCTTACATCTAAAACCGTGTTTCCTCTAGCGAGGTTGGTTGGAAGTGTGAGAAGTGGGTGTGAAATGCAAGTGAAATGCAAGTGGAATGATAAAATGAAAAGGTGGAATGATAGTGAAATGCAGGTGGAAAGTTCGTCTCAATCGCTGACAAAAGTAAGTACCTACAATCCTGTATCCATTTGAAGTACCTAAAACTGTAAAGTAAAACTTCTGGTATTAGTATATTCTAGTACTACATAAAACCTAAAGTACATAAAACTGTAAAGTAAAACTTCTGGTATTAGTATATTCTAGTAGATTAATAATACAAATCAGATTCGTACTTATCGTACTAACTTTCAAGTTATTTCAATCACTGAGTAGAAAACGTTGGTCAAAATAAACTGAGAATAAAAAAAAAAAAAAAAAAAAAAAAAAAAACACGTGTGGGTACTTGGATTTAGGGGTGACTAAAAAAATATTTTATTTGTTGAAGTTTATTTGAAATTTTTTTAAGCAAGGGGTTGATTGTATTTTTTGATAAATCGTGCTGTGCCAAACCCACTAGGCTGACTACTCTCCCATAAATAGCTAATATTTCAACTTTCTTCAACGTTGTTTTAAAGATTTCTTTGAAAATTCGCTCATTAACTCATATTTTATTAATGCACTTTTTTTAATACTCCCCGTCACAGGCAGCCCATTCCAACAACACCAAGGGCGATATTGGGAAGGCAGATGGGGGTTTAAAGGATTTTCGGCAGGTTTTTTGTGAACTGCCATGATTTCTATCAAGTTAAACAGAATTGAATTAGTACCTACATGGTTCCCCGACCGGTAGAAATTCCCGAAAAGGGAATGAGAACTAAGGAAAATTGCGATTTGGAATACAATCATTGGTAAAATTTGCAGCGTTTGAGGTCGAGAACTTTATTTGATCGAACATCAGGTATATGGGAGTGCCCCTGACACGCTATTTATGTTTAAATGAATGGAAAGGTATGCTCCTACTTCCTATATTTTCACTTAACTACTTGTTTTAACTTAAAATAAAACTTGGAGTAGAAAAGTTAGGGAATTAATGCTCATGAATCGCCAGATATGTGAGGCGAGAATGTGTGACAAGCGGGTTTGACGAGCGAGTTGGTCCGAAGATTGATAACGCGTGATATCATTGATAAGTGGCGTCGCATGCTCAATGCATGGTGATGAAATCGTTTATAGAACAGCACAGAAGTTCCAAATCCCGTGCCAAGAACACAATGCACTGGTTTCCAAAAGTAAATATCGGCACACTCAAAATTCAAGGGTTCAATACATATCTAATCGACCTTATCTGCCAATAAATAAGTCACTTATCAGTAGTTATAGCACTACTTAACCCGTTCGAAAACTCACGGGTCATCGAGCTTCTGCATTGTCACCGTTGGAAGCTAAGACGTGAAAAACTCGCTAGACAAGTTCTTAATCCGAACGTTCTTGCCAAAGTTATTGGGTCGCCATTAAAGAACCCACCTAACCTATATATTAGAAGCTATGATAAGTAGTTGGTATTTGTTTGAGGCGACCAGCCTGCTCCCGTCGTGCAAACCTTTTCGAACTATTATACTTCGGTTTTTTTCTCTTACGCGGTTAGACGGTTAATCATGCGATTGCCGCGCCTTATTACTGCGGCAAGCCCCTTCATACGACCTGCCCGAGACTACATTACCGATTTATTTCGCAACAGTATAAGCCCAGTGCGCTAACAAACTACCTGCGAGGTAAATTATGATGATGGAAACCTGGATTTGAGACTATTGCTGGCTATTGAATTTTGAAATAATCAACCGCATTATGGGTAGATATTCCGGTCCTAGCTGACATGCCAATCCCAATCTACGACTTGTCTCTGCGGATATCTGTTCAAGGTTGTTATCTAACACATACTAAAACTTATTAGTTTACGAAATCGAAGCTAGAATTGTCCACTTACTTTATAATAAAGATCCTAAATAGCACAGCAAATCGAGAATTATAATAATATAAACTCAGTTAATAAATGTGATATAGTAATGTAGGTAGTTCCTAATTTTGAACAAACATTCTAAAATCTTTTTCTACGAAAATAATTATTTTTTATACTTGATTTATCTCAAGAAGGCACATTTTCAACCAAAGATTCTGCTTAATAACGAGTCCTTTCTCGTCCTGCTGCAAAAGGCTGTTGAGGTAGGTGGGAAGAATAGCCTCCTCACACTGAATGAAATGCAAGAGGAATCGGCCAAAATTCTCTATCTTCGAGTTTTGGAATGGTAAGTAAAGGACGATTGAGAATCTGTTCAAATAATAATTCTGTTTTGTAAACTTTCCACGGATAAAGTGGTTTTTACCTTTTCGGATATTGAAACAAGATGAAATTCATTTGCCATCAGAGACTCCTCTCTATTCAGAGCAAAATCATAACTATTACGAGATGAAATTGAGTTGCGGTAATCATAAGGGGAGGTGTATGTGCATGCACGCTGAGTCGCTCCTTGAGCGCTCCTCTACTTCATTTCTTCACCCTGACCTCATTTCGAGTCCAATCTTCGTGAAAATTTTACACAATAATAACGAGTGATCAACTTAGGTATCTGTATCAAAATTTTGAGTGAAGATCTCTCCCATTGCGGTCCTCGGTTTCAAGTCTTTTCCTGACTTCGGAACACATCCTGACCAAATTCTTAGTCTAATCGATCCAAATCTTTTTCTCAGTTACTTGTAGCATTATTAGCCAGATTCATAGTGAAAAAAAACAATTTCACGAAATTTTGACAAGAATAAAAAGAGTCGGTCAATTCTTTTTGTTATCACTGTTATCAACAACTTCTTCATGTACCGGTGTAGTGACAAAGACTTTCGTTAATATGCGCACTATGATTTGTCCTACATCCATGACGAACACACTGCAAAAATAATTGACTCACTACCTAGCTTCAAACCCGAGAAATCGGTTCCGGAAGTGCGAAAACATGAAGTTTGGGAAAACGCGTTTTTCTCATCCTGGTCTCGTCGCGGAGTTTGGTGCGCGCGCTATTGTATTTTAGCTTTTAGCTGTGGAATTTCTTTATGAAATGTATCAACCTGAGTCATTTTTAGAAGATGGAGGTTTACTTGTAAAGACGAGGAAGATGTCAGGGGAGTTTGCAATTAGGTTATCTAATTTTGTGTGTTCTGTTGTTCTGAACAACCATTATGCTGCTAGAGCTCACTAAGTCAACTTCAAACGTATTCAACAGAATACCCTATTGTTATATAATGTATAATATTTTAATTTTAATATTATCAAAATGTTCAGCAGAACCTCTAGTTTTTGATTAGCCAATAAGTAATCCACGAAATTCCATAGATATAATTTTTGATGCACACCTCCCCAACTGTGTCCAACTGCTCTCCAAATGCAGAAAATTTGAATAGATAGAAATAGGAGTTTCAGGAAAATCACTGGCAGATTGACATACACAGAACCAAAATTGGATGATCTGCAACGGAAACAAAGTTGGATGAACATTTTGATTTTTATTCACATATTCTGGTCTCTTGGTCGACTGCTAAGCTTTCCCAAATTGTTGTAGGGTCTTTACTGTTGCCAATGGTCGTAACTAGCTCACTCTGTGTAGCTCCATGGTTTCTCCGGATGGATTACATTTTACTAAGTATAATGTACTAAGCCTTATAATATTACTAAGTAACATACTAAGTCTTAGTACTAGTTTAAGGCGTAGAGGTAGGAGATAGAGAGGAAACGGCCTATGCCTACCTTCGTTGGGGTTTGGTCGGGAAATGAAAGTGGAAGTTCACCGCCCTCTCACCCTTACCGAAAAAAACGCTGCAAATTATTACACAAAGGTTTATCATTTTTCTACATAGATCACTCGTATGAAAAGAACGCGGCTTTGCTCTTGTTACAACCAACGAACTTGGAGAAAAACATCGATCGCGTTTCGGTCAGCTAACATTTGAACGGAGATTCGGCCTCTTTTGCGATTCACACTCGTGTTTCTGATTTACCGTAAGTCCAACCCTTAAATTCTCGTGGGGAGCGAACGGTTTGTCCTACAGGGCTCCGCGTGGTCTCAAAAAATTCTAAAAATTCTATACTATCTTAAATCGATGGAAAAACAATACCTTTATATATAAATGTTTTGAGTTAGGGCGTTTTCAAAATTTCAAACCTTATTTTTCTACCCTTAGAAGTGACCTACATCAACCGAAATCTTCGGGGCACAACTAGACCCCAAATGGAGCCTACATACCAAATTTAATAAAAATCGGTCAATGCTAAGTGGGAAAAGTGCTGTTGAAAATTTTTTTTTCTCGGTCGATTCCAAAGGTTCATTATTGAAAATAATGAACCAAAACAAGAATCGTGTAGGAAAAACTTTCTAAAAGACATTGCAACACCATTGTTCCTTTTCTTAACCAAACCTTCAACTGAAAGATTTCTTCGAAAATTTGCTCATTAATTCATGCTGCATGAATGGACTTTTGTTTCGTTCCTTTACTGAAGACCTGGACAACAAGCACTGTATTAACTTCTCTATTTTGAAAACTATTCAATTGCCTCTTAAATGTTTCTAATGTGAAATGAAATATTCAAATGTCTCTTAAATGTTTCAAATTTGAAATGAAATATTCAAATGTCTCTTAAATGTTTCAAATATGAAATGAAAAAACGAAACAATTGAAGATCAAAAAATATAGGAAAACGGTTTATTTAAGTGTCCAATAACTGGTTCTCAGGTGTCCAATAGCTGGTGCACAGTGTCCAATAATTGGGGTAAACACGTTTTTTAGTCAAAAAGTTTTCATATAAAAATACATTTGTTATCATTTTGAAAATTTGATACCCCAATCAACTAAGAAGTGTCTGTAGAGCACAGAAAAAAGAAAAAAAAATTGTCAGCAGTTCTGAAACGCGAAATGTCGATTTTTCAGGAGTTTTGAAAGTCAGACCTTAAGAGTCCAATAACTGGTGCCTTTCCCCTACTCGTAATTACATTAGATTTGAAAAAAATATCGTAATTCTAGATAATACTTTATTTGTTCATTTTCCCGAGGTATATGATCCATTGCAGATGATACGGATTTGAACTTTTAAATCACTAAACAGCCGAAGTCTATCCTAGATTGTGTATGTCAAAATACATTGTCATTAATAATGGTCTGTTTGGGTGGATTTGTCTCTTCAGGGTTGTAGTTCGGACCATCCGACGACCAACAGTCTGCCGGATGGAATTCCCTGGTCTGGGACTCAGTCTGGGGACACCTCGCAAGCTGCTTCGAGAGCACACTTGACCCAAATCCGTTTCCGTTAGAAGGCTCGCACTGCGAAACTCCGATATCCAAGCAAATATTGAGATTGGGAGGAAAGAACCTTCGCTCTTATGAAAGAACGAAACTGGAGATGATCCAAGGGCCACCTGACCCTCTGCTTCTCACACATAGGCCCCCTTGTCTATTAAAGGTCCCTCTACCTGGACGGGGACCCCTGGACCAGCCTCACCCCAGGGGCCCCCCACTCCTGAGCCCTTCCGTTCGATTTTTTACCATTTTTTTGGTCCCACACTATAAGGTACCCCCTTTTTTTCAAAGGCCTCACCCCTAGTAAAGGTGGACCCCTAAAAAACTAAGGGGTCTCTTTCCCTTATTTTCTAGTAGCCATCTGTTTTTTAAGACTCGAGTATTAGCACCCTTGTCTCTTACCCCTAACGGAAACGAATCTTTGTCCGGACATGACAGTGATAGAACTGCGCGCAACTATTTTAATAACATCGATTCCCCTTCCTCATTCTCTCTGCCCTCAGGTCTGTTTTCTATTTTTTTCCCAGAGGAAATCTCAGAACGGTCCCCCCAGTTGATCCAACGACAATGAATTTTCAAATTAAGTTTCGACCTCCTCAAAAAATCTGACCCTACGCAAGATGACAATCAATTAATGTAGAGAAACTCCTATCTAGTGATCGACGGCCTCTCGTATGAATGCTACACAAAGGTTCACATTCTTCTCACGGTGAAGCCTTGGTAATGAGAAATATGCCTCACAGCAAAGGTTATTAAAATCGTCCATGAGACTGGAATTAGGATACTGACAGTTATGTACTGACTATCACCTGAAATGGTACCTACTTCATACCTACATAAATATTCCAAAAATGCGGCCGAATAAAATAAATTAACTCTTAACTACACGCGGCCTCCGCTGTAACCTTCTCCCGCTCCTCATAAATTCTACACGCTGGCGGGACTCAGTCCTGGTGTTTTTGGTTTATTATTTTCAATAATGAACCTTCAGAATCGATCAAGGACAAAAAAATTAGCCCCCCCCCCCCTCAAAATTTGTTGGCTTGCGTTTCAAGGTACCGTAGAATCCGAAAATCGAATAAAATTAACCAAAATTTGGCAGTCGCTTTCCTCATTCAGCATTGACCGATTTTGATGGAATTTGGTACGTAGGCTCCATTTGGGGTCTAGTTGTGCCCCGAAGATTTTCGTTGATGTAGGTCACTTCTAAGGCTTGAAAAATAAGATTTGAAATTTTGAAAACGCCCTAACTCAAAAAAAATTCATATAAAGGTATTGTTTTTTCATCAATTAAAGATAGTAATGAATTTTTAGAATTTTTAGAGACTACGCGGAGCCCTGTAGGACAAACCGTTCGCTCCTCACAAGAATTTGAGGGTTGGGCTTACGATAAATCCAATTACCTTTGTGTAATAATTTGCAGCGTTTTGACTAAGTATAGTTCTGGAAACCACCAGTGCAATTCTAGTGCAACCCAGAAAAAATCACTGGCTCTCAGATTATGATGGACTACGGGAAGATTAATAATTGACATTAAATTGAAGCATAAGAGGTACAGAAAAAAGAGCTTTTAGTTCTGACAAAGGGATCAAATAACAAAAATGCACTGTGACTATAACGATTAAAAAAAAAATTCATATGAAAGAGCATTGTATCATCTATCAATCGACCAGATACTTATTCCATGTAAGTCTAAAACACTATCACAAAATATAGCCTAATCATTTTTTGTTGTTTTTCCAAAACGCTGCAAAATATTACACAAAGGTTTATTATTTTTCTGTACAGGGTGTAAGCCTAACTGGTCTGCCATGTTGCAGGAGTATATTCTACAACTAATTTGCCACACAAAATGTATCCCAGAAATTTTTTTTATGGGCTTTGTTTCCGAGTTATTTCAAATTTAAGATTTTTTCGTGATTTTGACGTTACATCATTAAATTGGTCGCTACTCCTTTAATTAGCTGTGACAATTACAATCGGATGGTACCGTAGGAAAGAGCATTAAATTTCCTGTATAAACTATTTCGAAGATAAATTTGGCCGTCCGTCCGCCGAACGCCCTACGCGGCACTTTCCTCATTGACCGACTTTGACGAAATTTGGTATATGGGCTCCATTTGGGGTCTAGTTGTGTCCCGAAGATTTTCGTTGATGTAGATCACTTCTAAGGCTTGAAAAATAAGGTATGAAATTTTGAAAACGCCCTAACTCAAAAAATTGTGATACAAAGATATTGTTTTTCCATCAATTTAAGATAGTAATGCATTTTTAGAATTTTTTGAGACCACGCGGAGCCCTGTAGGACAAACCGTTCGCTCCCTACGAGAATTTGAGGGTTGGATTTACGATAATTCCAATTACCTTTGTGTAATAATTTGCAGAGTTTTGACTAAGTAGGTATAATTCTGGAAGCCTCCAGTGCAATTCTAGTGCAACCCAGAAAAAAATCACTGGCTCTCAGATCATGAAGGACTACGGGAAAATTAATAATTGACATTAAATTGAAGCATAAGAGGTACAGAAAAAAGAGCTTTTAGCCTCTGACGAAGAGATCAAATAATTGAAGTGCACTGTGACTATAATGAAATTTTAAAAAATTCAAATGAAAGAGCATTTCATAATTTATTAGGTAACCATTTCGACCAGATACTTATTCCATGGAGGTTTAAAACACTATCACAAAACTTCGTCTTACCTAGCACCATAACGAACAACAGAAAATTCTCATTCATCCGGAATCCCCTCAAACCAGTACTACTACGAAAATAAGGAATGGAGTTTTTAAACAATTGACCACAAAATTGTTTTGTAGTATGTCTTAGTAATCATTTGCCTCGGAAAGTTCTTGAAGAACCCGAACAACTTCATGGGGTTGACATCGCTGTGACCTAAAATTTTGGTGAAAACCTGGACAAGGAAAAAAAAGTCTGCCAAGTGGGTGTGGCACATAGCTTCCTCGTATCCATAACCCGATTGTATAGATGATCCGATGCATAGTAGTTAATCTCCATTCACACGCTAATCTGAACAATCCTGAAAAATTTCGTCGAAATCGGATGAACAACGTAGAAGTTATGGCTGTTACAAGGAATTGACGTTCGCACATGCGCACCGGCTACTATCAGTCCGGGGGTGATGATTTTCATAGGGGACCGTCTACACGCCAACTGGCACAATCCTTGAAAATTTCATCGAAATCGGAAAATAGCTTCGTATAGTTTGCCGGTTACAAGGATTTCATGACAGACACACAGGCAGACAGACACGGAAACAAAATTGATCAGAAAGGTCTGAAACGTAAAACGCGGGTGGAAATTTCGATTTTGGAGAAATTTTTTTTTTTCAAAGCTTCCGCTACCTTGGTAGACTCGGAAGCAATATTAAAACGACAGTATTGAAAAGACCGAGTTTCTTTTTGTAGAAGTAGAGGTAGATCGTTGTGTAATTTTCAGCGTTTTTGACTTGCTGCTCGAATACAAAGCTCTCCTATCTCAAGTAGTGAGGTAGCAAAATAGTGTAGAAGAAAAGCAATCTCACTATTCTTGATTTACACAACTCTTTCCTCAAGATGGAAATTTTCCGGACGGCACCTCTGCGCGAAGTGAGCCGTCCAAAATGTCGCGGTACTGCCAGCTTTATTAGTTTCTTTATTAGTTTCACAACTGCAGTGAAAATGTTACAAACGTTTATTGTACGACCCTTTAAAACCAGTGGAGGATGAAATACTGATGTCGCAAGTCCACTAAAATGTCACATTTACGGCTCAGGATGGGCAAAGGGATGCCGTTAAACGCGGATCAGTCCTGTACGTGCAGTCGCTGGAAGGTGTCGCTAAATTTTTTTTTCCGCGTCTTATCCTCATTTCAGCGCACCATCCAGGCACCAGGGAATTCTTCGCCCAAGGATCTTCGCTTTCCTCCGCTCGCAATCGCCCTTCACAATAGCCCGTTTTCGCAAGTTTCGCTTCTAGTCCTAGAAAACCCGTCTTTTCGAATCCCAGACCGCATCTCGCTCAGCCGTTGTCTAGACACGTACGTTTCGCCGTGCCCTTTTGTCCGGGTAAACGCATCTCTTTCAAAGTGATATTGGTAGACGGGTTAATCTTTGCCACAATGAGTTTGTAAGCTGTAAATCACGGAACGGACTCAGTTATGAATGTGTATTATACGAAAAGCTTCCTTGTTCTTGTTGAATGGAGAAAACATCCAAGCCGCTCCAACGTGCATTGTTGACGCCGCATTCGTTGAAACGGATATAAACAACTTCGTCAGTAAGATTGAATCTACTGTTCTTGAGAAGGGTTGAAAAAATGTCGGCAACTAATTCAGCTGATCCTGAAGGCACATATCTTCGAAATGGCAGAGGTTCACATTTGAACAGTAAATAATATCCTAGAATAGGGAAACATCTCGAAAAAATTGATTTTTGGGAAATCGCCTTCAAAGTTTCCCTCTCAAACGAATAGCTTTATTTCCATGGAAGTTCATGATCAGAGCTTCCTGAGCAACTTTGGATCCGTGTCTGTCAGTCTCCAGTAAATTCTTATCAGGGGCTACATCTCATCGATATCCGATTTTGATGAAGTTGTCAGGGTTGATGTGAGTTATTGTCGATATGTTCCTTCATGAATTTCTACAATTTCAGTCAAAAAGCAGCTTGTGGCGCTCAAATGGTATTTCACCAGATTCTCAAAATCTAATGCCCAATTCTCTCGAATTTTGAGAGAAGTTTGAGGAATGCTCATTGATACCTATCTCCACCCGATCAGTAGGAGTGACTAAGCCAAGAAAAGAACACCATCAACATAATTGCGAGGGACTTCTCAATTGGGTTTATTGTTGTCAACTCAAAAACCCATCACACAATCCACCAGAACTTCCTGAGCAACTTTGGATACGTCATTCTCTGGTACATTCTTATCACGGGCTGCATAACATCGATAGGTATCTAATATTGATGAAGTTGTCAGGGTTGATGTGGGTTATTGTCGATATGATCCTTCATGAATTTCAACAATTTCAGTCAAAACGCTGCAAATTATTACACAACGGTTTATTATTTTTATATAGATCACTCGTCTACAAAATCACCAACCATCCAATTTGAAAAAAAAAAGAAAAAAAAATTTTAAAAAAATAAAAATTTTTTTTAAATAAAAAAAACAAAATCACCAACCATCGATCGCATTTTGGTCAGCTAAAATTTGAACGGAGATTAGGCCTCTTTTACGATTCACACTCGTGTTTTGATTCATATATATATATATATTTCAATATAAACCCTTAAATTTTCGTAGGGAGCAAACGGTTTGTCCCACAGAGCTCCGCGTGGTCTCAAAAAATTCTAAAAATTCCATAGAATCTTAAATTGAAGGAAAAACAACACCTTTATATTGAAATTTTTTGAGTTAGGGCGTTTTCAAAATTTCAAAATTGATTTTGGAACCCTTAGGAGTGACCTACATCAACCAAAATCTTCGGGGCACAACTAGACCCCAAATGGAGCCTACATACCGAATTTCATCAAAATCGGTCAATGCTAAGTGGCAAAAGTGCCGAGTACGGCGGACGGCCAAATTTTTATTCGATTTTTGGATTCTACGTACCTTGAAACGTAAACCATCAAATTTTGAGGGGGTGTTAAAATTTTTTTTTTCTTGGTCGATTCCAAAGGTTCATTATTGAAAATAATGAACCAAAAGCAGGTTGTGGCGCTCGAATGCTATTTCACCAGATTCTCAAGATCTAATGCCCAATGTTCTCGAATTTTGTGAGAAGTTTGGGGTAAGTGCACCAAGTAAAGTTAAGTTAAGTTAAATAAACAACCATTTCAGGTTGGATTTTCGTCTGACTGCCATTCCTGGCGTCGCGGACGTCATCAGCTGTCTTCCTTAGGGAAGATCAGAATTTTTTCTGATGATTTCACTCATGGCTTCCCATTGCCTCAACGCCCTGGGTTGGGACGAGGGGGAACTGCGACCGACTTGCCCGAAAATATGCCGCAGAGGCTGGCCTCGAACTCACGGCCCCTGCAACCTGTCCGAGTCCAGTCTCCAGAGACACATGCCGTAGCTCGCTCGGTCACAGCTGACCCCCAAGAAGAGAAGAAGAGTGCACCATGATTTGATGATATGATGGCACCATGATAACCTAATTACTAGGGAGCAAAGAGTAGACATTAATGATTTGTTTATTGGGTTGTTAATGACCTCTAAACTGGAGCAAAATTGGAACAAGCAGTGTTTTTATATCGGCGCTATGCTGGCAAACTTAGTCGGATACCGACCGACCCCTTGAAGGGTAGGACGAAGAAGAGATTAATTGAAACCGAGCTGTATGACATTGTTTAAAAAAATTATGGACCTACAGCTTCATGGAGAGTGTTGGAACAAGAAAATTTCACGACTGGAAAACATTTTTATTAAGGAAAAATTGTCCTTATTTTTTCTACACTTATTATTTATTTGATTTCCTTGTATGATTTGATTTCTGTATATACGTTTGTTATGCCTGCTTAGGCAATTTTCAAATAAAAACTATCATGTGTTATCACTAGAGGCTGAATTGCCCAAAACTTGGACCATGATTTTGGTAACGTCCAAATGTGTACCTATGTTGTTGATTATTTTCGGTGTACGTTAGAATTAGGTTAATTAGGCTCTATGATTTTAATAAATTTCAACTTCACAGGCCTTCAAATAATGGAATCAACAATTCCTACAGCTACTGAAGATCTATTGATGGATTATTGATCTTTCCATGCATAAACTATTCTGCCCACCCCACTTGGCAGACGTTTCTTTCGGTAATTTTCGTCCAGGTTTAACATGGTTTTTAACCGCGTAGGTCTCGCCCTACCAGAGCTCATTATTTCCACCTATTTTTAAATACCAACGTCGTTTCTGTCGAGAAGGGGGATAAAAAACGAGGACGTTCAAACGAGAAAACGAAAAAAGGTGAGACGGTTAACGATTTTCGGGTTGTTCCCAAAAGAGCCTGACCGGTCAAGGAAGAGGGTGTCTGCACTGAAATAGAACTTCCTTCTAAATTACTTCCATGTAACTGGAGGGCCGAATGATGAACAACGCAACAGCTACCTCTGTGTGGTAGAACATCTTTGGACATTTTAAAAAAAGATCGTGTAAAAAATCACTCCGTCTCCTTCCAATTTCTTTGTCTAGGAGTTATTATGAGTACGCATTCATGGAAAAGGGTGCTCAGTGTTAACCGAACGATCATATCCACTTGCCTATTTTGATTGGCTCAATTTTAAGAGGAGTAGGTACCTAACTAATGAATAAAAAAATTGACTTTAAGAGGAGCAGAATGAATGAGGCATGGAATTTACAAGGTAAGGGCAACAAGCTGTTTAAACGATTCATGAGTCACATAAAATCATGACATTCTCTGAAATTTTTTCAGGATGCCAGTTGTCTGAACATCTGTTATTATCAATAACAACTGGAAAATTTCTTAGCGAAAATATTAACATAAATTTCAACTGGTGTTTTCCGTTACACAAGTACCTAGTTCTTGATCTTTTTTCTCTCAAGTTGGAAAGAAGCTCTTCGCTGACTTTCCATGTATGCACCAAAAAACAAAACCTCCCATTCAAAAAACAACAGATTTCGCTCTCGTCTTGGATAGCATGACGGACACTGACCTAGAAAAAATCTTACAATCTATGAAGGGAAATTCAGCTCCCGGAATATATGGAATCCAGTTGGGGCTGATAAAAAACCATATTAGTATTCTTAAAGAACCTCTCCTTCACATAATATGTGTATATTATACAATCTTAGTCTTTCAACATCCACATTTCCCGAAGCCTTCAAAGCAGCAAAAGTAATCCCTCTCTACAGAGGGGGAGAATTGGGTGATTTTGGGAATTACAGACCCATCTCCATGTTGAGCACGCTATCAAAAATATTAGAAAAATTTGTCAAAAACCAGTTGTATTCATACCTTGAAGGAAATAAATGATTAAACCCCAATCAATTCGGTTTCCGCAAAAATATGGGAGTGAATGATGCACTATTTTCCCTAACTACTGACCTCTACAAAATAAGGGACAACAACCAGAAAGGTGTACTAATACTGCTTGATGTAGCAAAAGCTTTTGACGCAATTCCTAGGGAATCACTAATGTACAAATTGGAGAGTCTTGGAATCATGGGGCCTACCCTGAAATGGTTCAGAAGCTACTTGACTGACAGAAGGCAGATAGTCTCAATTGGCGACTGTACCAGTGAGGAATCCATTAATGATTTTGGGGTCGTTCAAGGAAGTACATTAGGACCAATACTATTTTCAATATATATAAATGAAGTAGCACATTTAGATTTACCTAACTCGAAATTATATTTATTCGCTGATGACACAGCAGTACTCTGTGAAGGTGACACTTGGAGAAACGTTTTCAGCAACGCCAATCAGGTTATAAATCAAGTAGGGAAATGGTTTCACAAGAGTTATCTCACATTGAATGCTAACAAGACCAAACTGATAGTTTACGGAGGAAATAAGTCACAGATTGAGGAAAAACACTTGAAAATCATCCTGCACTCTTGTGTAGAAGATCAAATATGCTCATGTGATTCGATAGAAAGAGTTGCAAGGCATAAGTATCTGGGGCTAGTTCTGGATGAAGAGCTTAAGTGGAAACCCCATATAGACTATATCCATGATAAGATTAGGAAATATATATATATTCTACAATGTTAGACACACGCTCCCGAAGCAAACAATAAAACTTATATATTATACCATGTTGCAATCTTTATTGCAGTATGGCATAATAGCATGGGGAGGAACGTATTCCACCCATATAAATAAGTTACATGTTCGACAGAAAATCATCATGAAAATGATGTTGTCATTACCGCGTAGGACCCCTTCCGTAGATCTATTTGATATTGCTAAGGTATTTACAATTAGACAACTTTATCTGAAAAATCTACTATTGCAATTCTTTAGGACACCCAACATAATTGAAGTTTCTCGAAGGGATCCGAAATACGATACTAGATATGCCGCCGCAGAGAATGTAATTGGCCCTAGACCTAGACTGACTCTGACAACGCACAGCCCGATCTTCATTCTACATTTGTTACACCGAGAAATTGTTTGTAGCATGAAAAGTCCCCAGAAGTTTACTAGAACAAAATACAAAAAGCAAGTGTTAAGTTGGCTAGTTACAGAAGGGGGCTTTAGATGCGAAAGGCTATTAAACAGCATATATGTATAGGAGACTATTTAAGTTTAGAGATTATTGAAGTTAGAGAATATTAAAGTAAGTTAGTATATGTTGGAGACTATCAAAATGCGTCCTTAATTCTGTCCAATCATGTATTGTTTATTAATTTACTTATTACTGTAATTGTATAGTAGACATCAATTTATTTATCGATATGGAGCGATTTTGCAAAGATCCTACCCTACAACACGGGCCAAGCCTAATGTCGGGTAGGAAATCTGAGCAAATTGCATCCCTTCATCCATTTATATTATTGTAAAAGTGTACAAAATGGCGAAAATAAACATATCTATCTATCTATCTATCTAGTTCTTGTTCTGAAGAGAGAGGATTGAGTAGTGGATTGAGAGTAGGTAGTGTCTGCACTGCGGTGATGTCTCCAAGCTCCACTAGTTCTTGATGGTCCCCATCGGCGGTGTCTCCGGAGGAAGACGAGCGGACGCCCGGGGGTGCAGGGAAGTGTAAAATCTTAAGGAGATGTTCCTGGCCTTAATGAGACTTGGCCGGCGACCACGTACTGAGCGGACAGGATGCCGTGCGGACGTGATGAGACGCGCTGGAAGCCCCAGTTTCGAGGGTTTCCCGCGCGACTTGGGGTTGCAGGCCGAGGAGTCAAGTCATCCGCGACTGAGGGTGGCAGTCCCTGGGAGAATCTTCTACGGCTCGTTCCCTCATAACGAGGTAAACTTCCATTGAGATGTCTCTTCTCCTTAGGGATGCAAATCGATTATCGATAATATCGAAATATCGATATTTCGCCTCCGATTATCGAGGTTTTTTTAATCGATGTTAAATCTTCCGATATTTATCGATTATCGATTATTTTGTGTCGATATTTTTTTCAATTTGAACATTTTTAGTGTGCATTTCTTTAGTACCAAAGTTTCTAACAACAGCAACTAACATGTTCATTTGTCTAACTTTTGTTGAATGCGTCCACGTCTACCATGGCTCAGCCCAAGACAGTAAATGGGTGTATGGGAAAAGAATAACATTCTTGGGTTTTCACTTCTTCCATCCATCCATACATCGTCTCCGTTTTCCGTTACTCCTTGATTTGTACCATTGAATTTGAAACAGAAGTGACCCATATCTCGTATATCTGTGTACCTTCAGAACGTCTCTTCTTCTCAAAAGCAGGGCAAATCCTCACCCAAGAGAGGAACAGGATGAGAGGGGAAACACTCTCCAAACTCTTATTTCTCTAGAGCGACCCTGAACATTATTTTGGTTTATTTTCTAATATATACCTACTGCATTTTCCAAGGCTGATTTGTGTTCAACGACTTAAATTCTACGTTCAAGAATAAAAAAGACTGTGATTTTATCGGTTCATAATTTTTCATCCTACTTTATTATTCTAGAGTAAGAAAATATGAGAAAAGGAAAACGAGAAAACCTATTTGATAATCAACTAAATAGGTAGGTAATTAATGGGTAAACCACGTACCTACTTAGTTAGGTAAGTGATGATTTTCCAAATTTTCTTCTTCATCTCTAGAGGTCATCTTATTGGGGTAAAATCTTTAAACTTAATTATTTTTCAACTAGGAAAACCTGTTCTAAAACAAAAATGCATTAAAAACTTGCATTATTAAATAATGCAATAGATAAATAACAAATAAATTAGTCAATAATAATATATTAAATGCATTATAGATAAATAATTTTTTTTATTATCGATTATCGATATTTTTGGTTCGATATATCGATGGTATCGATGTTGCTTTGCCGATATATTGATGATACCGATTATCGATAATATGTAGCCGATGTTGCATCCCTACTTCTCCTGCTAGGAGGCTCAGCTGACGGAGCTCTGAGTAGAGCAGAACAGCTGATGAGAGTCTACCCCCGCACAAACCTTGTCGGGTCTCAGCGCTGCCTCCCGCCACTTCAACGAACTACCATTCCTGATTACCATAATTACCATTCTAAAGATTGTTGTCTCGTAATTGAAATGTTTTGTTATGCTTGCAAAAATTCTTGAAATTCTCAGAAGTCCACTGTGGACCATTATCGGAGACAATGACTTTAGGTAACCCAAATCTAGCAAAAATGTCTTCAAGGACCGAAACTGCCTTTTCACTAGTGATCTCGGGACATGTCGGGACTTGTTCTGAGTCGTCAAGTTTCATGGTTGCGCACTCATAGTGAGGTTTGTAGTGATTTATCAGCTGCGTACCGCAGCTCAGCGCGGCACAGCATGCACAGAACAGAGACGCAGGAGGAGAACTTCTGTCAGGTGGGTGTGGCACATAGCTTCCTCGGACATTTGCAAACATCTTGTTGATCTACGCATAATTGATGAAAAAATCAATGACTTAGCATCTACCACTACCCCCCAAATTCGATCATCAGTCGAAGATAAGATTTTGTAGAGAATCAACCGAGTGTCTCGAAGACATATTCCCTGACAATTCCTTGATTCAGACGAAAACTGTGGAACTTATTGTTACAAACTTATTGTTAGAAATTTCACTCCTACGCGTGACCAGAATTCACGGATATGGTTCTGGGTATGGGTTGTCAGCTTCACTCATTTACGGCCATATTGAAAAAATAACCCAATCAACTTTTAAGATTCCTACTCAATTTATAACTTCACCTTTCATACATACTTGAAAATTGAGGTTGAACAATTTGATTTTGAACAATTTTGGTGCCGTGTCTGTCTGTCTGTGAGTCTGTCATGAAATCATTGTAACGGACATAACTATACAAAGTTATTGTCCGATTCCTATGCAATTTTCAGGGACTGTGCGAGTAGGTGTGTAGACGGTACCCTATGAAAATCATCATCCCCGGACTGATAGAAGCGACAGCGCATGCGCAAACGTGAATTCCTTGTAACGGCCATAACTTCAACGGCCATTTTCCATCCGATTTCAATGAAATTTTCATGGATTTTACAGATTAACTTGTTTTGATGTTTTGAGATTTACTGCTATGCATCGGATCATCTATACAATCGGGTTATGGATACGAGGAATTTCCTCGAAGAAGGAAATTCCTTGTTTCTTGATTTTTTAAAACAAAAATTGTGTTTTATGGGAGTGGGACTAAAATTTGGGTTACGGAAATCGTTTTTCAATCGTTTTCGATTCTCTTAATGTTTTCTTTCTGAACAGTTATGTAAGTGAAAATGAGGCCAAGTTTTATGTTGCGAAACGTGCCCAAAGTCATTCAATTTCAAAGCTGATCTCCAAAATCGTCACTGGTTCATGTTATAGAAATTTTCAAAACGAAAACGATTACGAGACAATAATCTTTAGAATGGTAGTTCGTTGAAGTCGCGAGAGGAAGCGCTGAAACCCGACAAGGATTGTTGGGGGCTAGACTCTCAAAGCAGCAGTTCTGCGTGACACTGTGTGGATCTAAGAATAGTATATTTTTCTGGTGAACAAAAACTAATTTTAGGTACACTATACGAGTTGTCTTAATTTCTCCTCTTTTTTCTTACTCATTTCATTCTATTGCAATAATTATTAATAATTTTTGACAGTTTATATTACTTGAAAAATTGGTCTAGAAATGCTGTGCTGACATAATTTTTCAGTATACCTTGTACTATAGGTACTATGTCATCTAACAATAATTGTTAGATGACATAGTACCTATAGTACAAGGTATACTGAAAAATTATGTCAGCACAGCACTTCTAGACCAATTTTTCAAGTAATATAAACTGTCAAAAATTATTAATAATTATTGCAATAGAATGAAATGAGTAAGAAAAAAGAGGAAAAATTAGGACAACGCGTACAGTGTACCTAAAATTAGTTTTTGTTCTCCAGAAAAATATACTACGCTTAGATCCGCACATTATTGGTAATAATGATTTTTTTTTATTGAAAAATAATTTGGAATTAATTAGGTGGGTCGCGTTTGTCAACTTGAGGCTAGCAGATGTAGCAAGAATCAGAAGGTAAGGAATCCCCTGTTTGGTGACAATATTAAATCATGACTTCTGTCAGTTAAATTGAAATTCTATCAACGTTGCAAAATAGACAACTTATGTCCAAATGTATATTTGGGTTATTATTATCAGTTCAAAAATCCCACATGAAGAGGTTTCTATCTATTTAGGTGCCATGATTACATATTTCGAGTAGGTATACTCAATCAATTTCAATGACATCTAGGTTTTAAGTCAATCAATCTGTCATTCAAATTCAATTGTCATTCAATCCTACTGGTTTTAAGTCAGCCTTCCATCATTTCGAGAAATTTTGATACGTAAAACCTTGTTGAGATTAGAAAAATAACCGTTTTTTAGATTTTTGCCTAAAAACAGAGTTCCCACAAGCTGGGTTCTATCCTCCAAAAAAATCGCAGCTCAACCAAGTCCATCGCACATTGAATCCCGGGGGTCATGGGAAAAGACGCGAGGAGTTTTTTTGATACTTGGGAAACGCCCGAAAAAAACGTAAAGGTGGCCAAAAAACTCGCCACCCCTCGATTCGTACGAAGTAAGTGGCCTTCTAAAAACTGGACCCCTTGCGGTCTTTTCTTCAGGATTTATGGAAAAAAAATGCGTCTTACGGGGGGTGAAGGCGCATTAAAACGGTCCCGCTCCCCAAAGAACACTGGGGCGCGACGACAATAGAAGCAGAATGATCTGGAAACTCGTAAAAAGTTGTGATGATGCTTCATAATTAATTATATTTGTTTTTTTGCCGAGGAATTTCACGTAGGGTGAGCTCAGAGTACGTGGTGTAAGACGAGGGGTGGCGGTTCCGTGAAGCCGCCAGAATCACACCTTGTCATTCAAAAAGTACATTTATCATTCATCAAGACGACTTCAATGCAACCTGGAACCATTTCTATCAGTTACGTCGTAAATGTGCTGGTCGAACTGTTGCGTAACCTTTTCGAGAGTTGAATTAACTACGTATAATTGAAGAAAAAAAAAACGTATCTACTACAATGGATGGTATTGTACAAATATATAAATCACAGTATCAGCACTCTGCAGTCATATTCATCTGGATGCTTGGTTTCAGGATCCGAGATCCAACCTCAGACATTGGGGTGAGGGACAAGATTGAATCAGCTTGTCCCAGAGATGATGGAGGGATGGAGAATTGTGCCTCTTCTGGCTATTCCACCAGCCGAAGCTTCTCCTCCCCACGGGGTTCGAGTTTAGCTCCAAGTCCCACGGGGCCCACTTGCTTGAGCTGTGGCACGCTGTCGAGTGGCCGAAGCCCTGAATACTGACCAGATATACGTGCCTCCTATCAGAACTCGGGTGGTCACCCCGGTCTTTATCGATTGCCACCCGAGCAGTAGAAAATAAAAAAAAAACCTAAGAAATCAAATGTACTATTGCCACCCGAGTCCTCGACTACGAATTTAAGATTGCCACCTGAGAGGTCCATGCTTGAAGGGGCGACCATAAACTGCCTTCCAGAAATTCTTCGATTGCCCGCCGAGTCGATCGGTCGAGCAAAATGAAAATTTACGATTGCCTCCCAAAGAAGGAAAATCTTCCCGAAGTACTTTTTGTAAACAGAGAGTTGACTAACTGTGGTAAAGTTTATCAGAATAATTTCACGGCTATTTTCTCCACAGTCATTATTTGATAGATGACCTTCAAAACGTTTCCTTTGAAATGCATACAACTTTGCAATTTCATGGATATCTTGTTTGTTGGTGTACAACTTTTCATTGTCGATTTGGTAGGTATATGACGACCATAAAATTTGTTGACTATTTGCAAAACCTCATGTGACTCATTGAATCTGGTATAAGGGCGTAACTTTTCAATTTCCCGATAAAATAAGGAAACTATATTCTTTGCTTCGTATTTTTCTCTTTTTTATGATAAGAAATGTAATACAATACACTATTTCTGTTATGTGTTAGCATTGTCTTCTATCTCATGTCTTCTATATCATCATAACATTGGAATATTATCTCCTTCCATTTCATTTGAATCTATGTCATCACTTAGATCACTTCATTGAAGGGGTAAGAAACTCCCTACCCTATTGTTTCATTCCTAGCGGCAAAAAAAAAGATTGCCACAATCATTCGGTCTAATGCTACTACGAAACTGGTCGGAAGGCGACCGATAAAGGCAGCGGGAAAGGTTTCCTTTTCTGGGTGGCAATCGTACATTTTCATTTCTCTCGACCGACCGATGCGGGGGCAATCGTACAATTCTTCCTTCACATTTTCTTTCCTGGGTGGCAATCGATAGTCGTCCGGTCACCCATTCCAGGATGGACCAGCCAAATCAGGTGCTTGGCTGACTTGCCATGCTACATCCCACGCCAAGTAATAGTTGCCCCAATCACCTTTATTTGATTTCACTGTGTGTTGGCAAGTGCTGCTGCAGCCTCTAATTGTGCGTCAACTTCATACTTCTGAATTTTCGCAGCATTAATCTCCGCCCTAGCCAGAACCAGAGACCACCTAGACATCAATAATGAAGGCTTCCTCTTGGTGAAAATTATGGTTGGACAAAGCATCCCCATGCTGAGACCCTGGTCCACCTGTGGCTGCCCTGACTGCCCACCTTCACATTACAATAGTACTGGTTTGTGTCACACGTACCATGCGGATAAGTTTGCTGGGATTTCCCAGTTCATCTCATGGCTTGGATCATTGATTCCCTAGCTAAAATTTCAACATAAAAGTAAAAATGTAAAGTAAGTAAAGTAAACGACCATTTCATGTTGGATTTTCGTCCGACTACCAATCCTGGCGTCGCGGACGTCATCAGCTGTCTTCCAATGGGAGGATCCGAATTTGTTCTGGTGATTTCGCTCAAGGCTTTCCATTGCCTCATCGCCCTGGGTTGGGGCGAGGGGGGCGATGAGAGCCCCGGTCGTCGAAAAACGCACGCTACCGGCGATGAGATTTGAACCCACGATCCCCGCAGAAGTCGGTCCTAAGTCCACCGCCAAACATCGACGCCCCAACGACCGTAGCCAACTCCGCTGTCCAAAATTTCAACATAAAGCACAATAAACAGGAACATTCTCACTTTCGATCTACAATTCATGTCAATTCGGGAAAAAACTGATTGTGTGTTTTATATGGATTTTCATAATAGAAAATTTGTATGTTGTTGCTACTCTGGTAGACATTTGATTGTTAGAATGATTTTCTACTTTACCATACTAATTACAATACTTCTCCACTAAGCTTCAAGATTAAGTAAAGAAATGTGAAAAAAAACCCTCTGGGGTGACTCAAATGGATTTTCATGCTGCCTCGTAGCATATTGAGCCTCGACCTTCTGGGGGTCAGGTGAGCGTTTTTTTCACGTAAGGGATTTGAGCGTGAGAACTCGGATAAAAAATAATCCGAACCCACCGGACAATCTTCACCCCTCCGGAAACGGATCCATCCGACTCTCAGGGGTTTTGTTGACTGTAGGATATAGGTCAGTTTTTCTACCCTTTATGCTCCCGAGGGACTTTTTATTGGGGTTCTCGAAAAAAAACTTCCACTTTCCTTCGTTGGAAGACCGTCTGAACCAAGTACTGGGAAACTAGGAAGGTGGTTGTAAAGCTAAGAATCCCACCATTTCGTTATTCCTTGAATCGAAGAGACAATTTATTGTAATAAACTACACACCACATAATGTGAAGAAAAAAATGCACCTACTAAATCCATAAAAAATCTATAAAACTAGTATCTACAAAATCAAGCACAATGATTGAAATTGTTCCATGTTTTCCCCAAAATACATCAATGTTGATGGTTTTGATGTTTTCTCTTCCATTTTCCCCGGAACAAGATTTTTCTTTATTTTTAAATTAATTTTCAAGAAAACCATGATGGATGCAGGTAGTATTAAAGTTTCCAATGGAGCTGATCAATTTCACTTCGAAAGATCTATTTTATTCTAGCTAGTTGGTCTCAAACACGGGATTTTCTTATTGAAATCCACTTTCCTTCCATCATGGATTGACCTACCTGTGATCAGATCACCTTAGGTATGTATACTCATAAGTATGAAACTCCATTGCTGATTTTTCAAACTTTGGATACCTGATGGCTTGATCTCAAGTAAAGACCAAATTCGATCGTTTTGAAGGGCACTGGAGGCATAGCAATAGGTTTCGAGATATCTAGCTGATCTCATTTATCAATTTCTTTGAGTTTGAAGAGTGTACTATGTATCAGTCTAATCATGTTCATCAAGTGTCAATGTATCAGTCAACGTGTATCAAGTTCATTTCAGGGCCAAACACAATTTGATTAGTTCATTTAAAACGTCGCTAGGAAGCCAAAGAAGAACTAAATCAATATTTCTGCAGGACGAGGTGAGGTAAGAGACTGATCAATGATGGCCGACGCTCGCTTACACTGCTCATCAGTCCAGAATTCGCTACGCGTAACAATCGATTATTAATTCTCAACGAAACCACCAATAGAGCGAACTCGTGGAATTTTGAAATTGTGAGTGAAGTGTGGCGTGATCAGTTAGGGCCCACAAATTCAATTTAATATTTTAAATAACTATTATTTAAGAAATTATTTATATATTTCCTAAATTATCTAAATATTTCACAAATTGTTTAAGAACCGTATTTTTAATCTCATGATCTGATGGTGGTCTACTTTTATTTTATTTTACTTGCTCAATTCAGGAAGCATTTCGGAAAAAATGAACCAAAAATTGAAACATGGTGGATTATTATTATTATTATTATTTTTTTTGTTCATTGCAAACAGTGTTGGAAGTGATAAACCAAGAGGCAGGTAGATCGGATGGTGTTCGTGGATGAACATGATGGAAGGCTAAAAGTAATGAAAGAAGAAAAGTAACATTATGATATATTTTTTCACTTTTGAACTGCACACCCGTATATTACGACCCACAGAGCTCAGCTACTGGTTTCCGTTTGAAAAGGCCACCGCTCCGTTCCAAGTGTCCTTTGTGCCACGGTAGATCCTTTGTCTAGTATTTTGAAGTCCGACCTGCTTGGGCGAATAAAAAAGAATAATACAACGCACAGTGAAAGTATGAGGTGGAAGAGGGGTGGAAGTGACATGGAAGGGAGGGGGGTAAACACGAAAAAGTCCGTGGTAAAGGCCAAAGAACAGAAGGGGGGATGGAAAATCCTTTCTGTCACTCGGCTCCACATAACGTCAGAGTTAACAAAAAACTAGATTGTAGTGTCGAGTAGGAGGGAAAAAATGGCAAAAAATCCACCCTGAGGAAATGTTAGAGATGAAAGAGACAGTGCTCATATAAAAAAAATGTGGGTCCACCAATTAAAGTACGGTAGGGTGAATCGTAATAGGCAGAAAGATACCGCAGATAAGCCCTGCAAAAAGGATGAGGGCACCAGAAATACGCTTCTAATTGCGGAAGAATATGAGTCCAGGTTAATTTTTAAAAGAGTTCCTGGTTGTTTCTTCTTTTCAATAATAATGAAGGGGAGGTTTATGGTAATGGTGGCTGAACTGTGTGTTTTGCTTCCTCACTCACAAAAAAAAGAAAAAAAAAACCAACTTGAAGCAGTTTGCAAAAATTTGAGGTCCACAATCAGTTTTGCAAGAGCAGTTAGCATTTTGAGTTTTGGAGGTTTTGAACTATCTGGTTTCCAAGTCTGCCAGTCTGTCTGTCTGTACCAGGAGGCGCGATTACCATCTTTTCAGGACCCCCTTGACTTATCCTTCATCGACTGCCGACGTTTCCTTAATTTTAAATGTGTTTAATAATTTAAAAAAATGATACACGATTTTTATTCGACAACTTAAAAGGAAAAACAAAACAGGAGAGGCATGAAAGAGGATTAAGAAAGAGAAAGCTAATTGAGAATGTTTTCGAAGAAAATATTACAAAACGTCTAAAATGGTGATTCCTCTAAAAATAAGTTTTTTCCAAATGTTTGTTTCTTATTAATTTTTTCATGAAAATAATATAAGATTGCAATAGGCAAAGGTTAGAAACACGGTCTTAATATGAGAATTCAATTTTTTGAAAGAAATTACCTATTTTCTGATTTGTTGTATCTTCACAATAAGTCCACTTACAGTGCTGAAGTTAGTCTCAAACTCCAAAAAATTTACGGTACTTTGAAATTTGCTGGGTATGAATATTATTGAGATAATCATAGTTTAGACAACCCTACCTATTTTAAGAAAATTAAAAGTGCAAAGATTTTACGGTTTTTAGATTCACGGTGAATCCGCAACACAGGGTTTCGGTATTGTAAATTTGGGAATAAACGTCCTTTAGGGGTAACATACCTACTTGGAAATTGGCTGAAAACTTGCGTTTGCAATGTTCGATGTATAAATTGGCCAATAGTGTTGATGAAAACAGGTATATTATTTCACAAGTTCGTCGAACGTAATTATTGAATTACAGAGTACATTATTCGATAATTGGGAAAATAGGTAAATAGAAGGTTCGTGAGATGCTCTGTGAAGAACATGATTCTGATTTAGATTTTCACGATCTTCAGACCGCTGAACCACCATGAAATATCGAGTAAACGATGACACCCCTCAAAGCTCAAACTCATCGTTAGTAATTATGTACCTACCTGCTTATTATTCTTGTACGTTAAATTTTTTGAAAAATTTTCAAAAAACATTTATTTAATAATGTTTTTAAATTTTATTTAATAATTTTTCTAAATTTTTTCAGGATTTTGGCATCTCATTTTGTGGACATTTTGAGTTTGTTATTGATTTGAAGTCCTGAAGATGGCGTCATGTGTTGATTATCACCAGAAACCAAAACGTCCAGGTGTGACCCCCTTAATTGTTAGTATATCGTGCACAATTTAATTCCTTGTTCTCAATATACGAAAACCTACAAAATTCAACGAGTTACGGTTTTCTCCTGTGACTTTTGATTATTTTCTGTACTTGTTACCGTATTTCTTGTATAACCTTACTTCAATGGAAAATTCAATTTAGCTGATATTTGAAAATTTCGAAATCTCGGTTTGTCGATGTTTGAACGGAAGAGAGAAAGTAGGAAAAGACATTCCATGATTGGTCTTGAAGCAGTGAAACAAAGAGTGATTTATTTACTTATATTTCCATCAAACTTTTCTACAGCTTGAGTTTTTGTTTTATAATTTTCATTAATGAACCTTTGGAATCGACCAAGAGACAATTTTTTTTAACACCCCCTCAAAATTTGTTGGTTTACTTTCCAAGATACGTAGAACCCAAAAATCGAATAAAAATTAGGCCGTCCGTCCGCCGTCCGCGGCACTTTCCCCACTTAGCGCTGACTGATTTTGATGAAATTTGGTATGTAGGCTCCATTTGGGGTCTAGTTGTGCCCCAAAGATTTTGGTTGATGTAGGTCACTTCTAAGGGTTCAAAAATCAATTTTGAAATTTTGAAAACGCCCTTACTCAAAAGAGTTTGATATCAAGGTATTGTTTTTCCATCAATTTAAGATTCTATAGAATTTTTAGAATTTTTTGAGACCACGCGGAGCCTTGCAGGATAAACCGTTCGCTCCCTACGAGAATTTAAGGGTTGAAGTTACGATAAATCAGAAACACGAGTGTGAATCGCAAAAGAGGACTAATCCCCGTTCAAATGTTAGCTGACCGAAATACGATCGAGGTTTTTCTCCAAGTTGGTTGGTGGTAACAATGGCAAAGCCGTGTTCTTTGCAGACGAGTGATCTATATAGAAAATGATAAACTTCTGTGTAATAATTTGCAGCGTTTTCTTTGGCAATTATCGTTCGATATTGATGAGTAGTATAAATATGAGAGTGCGGCAACTTTAGCCCTTCAAGGGCTCCAAAAGGGCTGAAATTTGGTGGTTGGATAGAGGATGTCCTTCTTTGTCTATGATTTTTCAAAATGAGGATGGTCCGTCAATTAGGGTGTCCAGGGGAGGGGTTTGAAGTTTGGGGGTGGGGGGTTGGATATTGTTGAAATTTGGTGGGTGGATGGAGGATGTGCTTCTTTGTCTGTGAAATTTTGAAATTGGGGGTGTCCGATGATTTGGGGAGGCAGGGGGTGGGTTTAACCCTGGGAGGGGAGTTAGCCCTATAAATAGTGGGTAAAATGGCGATAAGAAGGGCTAAAGTTGCCGCACTCTCATATTTATACTACTTTGATGATTCCGGCGGCAATATTTCTGTTTTTTAATCCCCTAGGTCCGTGCACTAGGTAATAAATTTCTAAAATCCTTTAAAATTTCAAATTCAGGTACAACTTTTTACATTTTTGCGCCTTCAATTTTGCTAAATACTAAAAACGAACGGGGGCCAACTGAGACCCCCTTAAGATGAATCATTCAAATTGAATTGGACTACCGGGATCATTTATTGGTGATGATGAAACATGTAGGTGATGTAGGTACCTACCTAGTGGTAACATCTCTCGTTTTTACTATGATTTAATTGTATTATGATGTATACACATTATATTTGGAGTTTTTGGGAATTAACTAGTACCTTCAATAATTGAACACAGCGTTTTCTTTTTTTAGAGACAATACGACTACATATGTAGGGTGTCGATAACTTAGATGGGCATAACTTCGAGGTTCAATTCTACAAGGCATTTCCCACAAAAAATGTCTCATTACAATTTTTTCTTGCCCCACTCAAAATGCCTTTTTTCACTTCGAATTTTTTTCGCATTTGCGACCTTACGTCATTAAAACTGTCTTAACGCCTGTTATTTGCCAAGTAAATTCAAATTTGAGGATATCTTTGGAAAGAGCGTTAAATTTCCAAGCTACCTAGAGTGAAACCAAAATCTTTTAGCAATAAACCACTTCTAAAAATGCAAGTCAAATAGTAAACTTTAATTTTTTTTCGAAATATGACTCTTTCTAAATTGAAGTTTCTACTCTAAATCCCTGGCTATTTTGATGGGCGTTCTTCAGAAAAAATATGTTCAATATGTCAGCTTTCCAACGGTTCATCAAGTTTTCTGCTTAAAATTCAAATTGGAGGAGTAATGGAAGTTTTAATGACAAAACGCTGCAAATTATTACACAATGGCTTAGTATTTTTTATTTTTCTATATAGATCACTCGTCTGTAAAGCCACCAACCATCCAACATGAAGAAAAACATCGATCGTATTTCGGTCATCTATAATCTGAGCGGAGATTAAGCCTCTTTAGGGATTCACACTCGTGTTTCTGATTTATCGTACGTCCAAACCTTAAATTCTTGTAGCGAGCGAACGGTTTGTCCTACAGAGCTCCGCGTGGTCTCAAAAAATTCTAAAAATTCTATAGAATCATAAATTGAAGGAAAAACAATACCTTTATATCTACATTTTTTGAGTTAGGGCGTTTTCAAAATTTCAAACTTGATTTTGGAACCCTTAGACGTAACCTACATCAACCAAAATCTTCGGGGCACAACTACACCCCAAATGGAGCCTACATATCAAATTTCATCAAAATCGGTCAATGCTAAGTGGCAAAAGTGCCGCGTACGGCGGACGGCGTACGGCGGACGGACGGCCAAATTTTTATTCGATTTTTGGATTCTACGTACCTTGAAACGTAAACCATCAAATTTTGAGGGGGTGTTAACAATTTTTTTTCCTTGGTCGATTCCAAAGGTTCATTGTTGAAAATAATAAACTAAAAACGTTTTTTACAAGAAAATGGAGTGTTTTAAGTGGTGTATGGTCACCCTTAATCTCAAGATGACTTGACGAGTTTGTTATCATTGCTAAGTAAATTGCTAAGACTTCAATTTTCTTTTGCTTTCGAAGGTACTTGAATTCCGAAAATTGTATACAACTTTTTCGGTCCGTCCGCTGTACGCGGTATTTCCTTATTCCTGATTTTGTTGAAATTTTGTATATTGGCTCTATATGGGTCTATTCAAAATCGTATATTTTCCCATTTTGCGGCGTCTTCTTCGAGGTCTCTTCTGCCAGTTGAGTCGAGGACGGGCGCGGACGTGCTGCTTGAGAACATAAACTGACTTCACCTGATTGCCCGAAACGAAGGCAGATCACAATCTCCGCGTAATCCTGAACAGAGTTGTCGTCCTTCACCTGCAGGATGAGCGGGAAATAACAGAGTTCAACAGGACCGACGAGCCAGTATGAATCACGGATGAGACGGAATGAAGTCATCAGTAAACGTTCGCATCGTCATTTCTCCTGGCGTTCGAACGACGATACGCAATTTGTAACTCGAAATCCTGTTTGTGAGGTAGATGAGGTGAAATATATGTTTTAATAGGAGGTATTCCGAGGGTGTACAGTTTTTCTCCCAACCAGAAAACGATAAACCATATTAATAATTGACTCAGTACAATTAAAAAACGCTGCAAATTATTACACAAAGGTTTATTATTTCTTTGTAAAGATTAATCGCCTGCAAAGCACGTAGCTTTGCCATTTTCACTACCTTCCAACCATATTTTCGCTTCAGAATGAATTTTTGAAGAAATAAACGCTTGACACTCAACTCGAAGAAATAAAGAGTTGTGGGTGCTTTCATTAGGAAATGTGATTTCTGGTTGATACGGACGCAAAACTGAATACAACTCGAAGAAATGAACAACGATCTCATTTCAGTCAGCTAAAATTTATACGGAGATTAGACCTCTTTGGGGATTCACACTCGTGTTTCTGATTTATAGTAAGTCCAACCCTGCTAGGGGAGAACAAACGGTTGGTCCTACACATTTCTGGATGGTCGCATTCGATTCTAAAAATTCAATATTGTTTTAAAACGACGAAAAAACAATACATTTATTTCGATAGTTTTCGAGTTAGGGGTAAAACGACCCGTTTTGACCCAACTGTGTGCCACTTTTTAAGGTTTTTAAAGGTTTTTGTTTAATAACTCCGGGGAAAAAAATGCTAACCCCTTGCGGAGTTTAGCCAACATACCTATAGGCCAACATAGCTACATCTCAGCTTTCAAATTCTGCTTTGAAAAAAAATCTATGTTGAATTGGTGAGGTGGGGGATTTTTTTCTTCGTGGCACATTCTTGTACCCATGGGAGGTACAAGTATGGTCCACCCAATATCCTGGCTCTAAAATACATTAAAAATTCAATCTGGAACATTGTTGTACCTAGGCATCTCATCTTTGGGCCTTCACCTTCTTTAAACTGTAAAAAAACAATTTTTCTATCGAATTTTCATTTATTTAGAAGTTAGTTTCTATTGAAAGGCATTGAAAACATTAATCCACACTAATCTAACAAGAGCTTTTATTTGGACCAAATGAAATTAACAAGGATAAAGGCACTTTGGCAATTTGACACTTAACAGTTCCTAATGACTAAAACGAGGAACTCAAGTTTGGCCCATAGAACATTTGGACATAGAATGACGAACGTACCGTGAAAAAATATAAAAACAGGTATAAAACGGTATCTCAAAAAATATGCATTAAAATTAAGTTACTTAGGATTTAGAATAGTCATTTTACCATGAAACTTGAAGTAAATTTTCGGAAAATTTCTTCGGAGGATTTATTATTTTTTCTATCTGATGCTGGCGATACCAGACGCTGTCTGGAACAGCTGGCCACGTCCAAAACACAGATATGTGATGCATCAATTAACAATGAAAAAACACATAGGTAGCTATTTCTGGCAAAAACTGACAAAAATGAAGTGGCACATAGATGTACCCCAAAGTTCCGAGTTTTTGATAACATCGAACATCTCCCCAACAAAACATATTATAAAGAAATGGTAATGGGCCTAATTTGTTGCTAGGGATATGTATTACATAATTTATTTAATATAAATATATATATTATATATTTAATATAAATATATAATATACCTTACTGAGATCAGGAGTCAATGTGTTCAGGTCTCACCAGATGAGACAAATATGGTCACACTTCAGATCACTGGAAACCAACTTTCCGATGAAGATTTCTGATGACGGGGGATGAAGAGACACGAGGTTCTTTCACTTTGATTTCGTATTCTACAACCCCCCACAACCCCTGTGAATTTTTATTGAACATGAAACTTCCTCTTTTGGCCGCTAGAGGCCATTTGTGGTCACAAAGCGCAAGTTGGCACATAGTTGACCCATTTTACTACTTTTGAAAATTGCAAGCCTCATTTGTCACCCATTAGAAGTGACTGACATCAACCAAAAGCTTCGCGGCACAACTAAAACATCAAATTTGAAACGTAAAACATCAAATTTGTGGGAGGAGGGATAACATTTGTTTCTTGTTCAATTCCAATGGTTCATTGTTGAAAATAATAAACCAAAACTGTGAAACCTCCTAATTCTATTTTGAATGACTTTGAATATAATGGGGAATTTTTCTGAGTTCAATGATCGTTTCCATGGTATCAATAAATTAAATGCATCTTCCATTATAAACATCGTTGGTGAGTGCTATTCTGGACCAAGAATGAATTCAATCTAATGACTTGAGGCACCTTGTCTTGTTTAGAGCAAGCTTAGAGGCTGATTGAAGACGGTAGTGGGCTTTAGATGCCTTTTTGACCGACTTCAACGCGCCGAAGGCGCGCGAAAGAGGAGGTACTCAATTCGGGTTGTCGTGGGACGACGATTTTTTTTTTTTTTTTTTTTTTTTTTGTATGTCCGAGTCGCTTGCATTTCTTTATTCTGGTACCAATCTGTCTGGTTCTTTTTGAAATTTGTTCTACAAGTATCCGTGGTGGTCCCGTTTCAAACAGATTTCATTTTGCTTTGTTAGAAGTATCGAAAATTTGTGAATGAAGTTGAAAAACGTGGGTCCCGTTTTCGGGAATATCGGTCCGCATTCACTCTTCTTGCCCTGTGACTTCCGACTGAGTCGATGGAGGACCATTTGTGTATAGTCAAATTAAAGGTCTGATTGTAAGCTTTAAAATGATATACTATATGAGGGGGGTTCCGATAACTAAAAGGTGCTGCGGTGATGAGAAAGGGGGAAATTATACTGGGTTATTCGCTCAGAACCTGCATGAGCCGTATCAAACGTGTTTATCAATGCTCGAGTATGTGAGTTTTCCTACCAAATATGAAGGATAATCATAGTGCTGTTAGTTAGGTATTCTACCATGTGGTTGTAGCACATAGCTCTCTCAACACAAATAACACGATTGGGTAGGTAACAGTGTAGGGTATCGTCAGATCTGCATAGTTCCGTACCAAATATTAGGGATATAATTGTACAGTTAGGTGATGAGAGGGTATTCTACCAAGTGGGTGTAGCACATAGCTTCCTCCTCATCCATGATATAGTTGGGTAGGTAATGGTATAGGAGATCGTCAGAACTGCATAGTGCTGTACCAAATATTAGAAATGAAATAGTACAGTTACCTAGGTGATGAGAGGGTATTCTACCAAGTGGGTGTAGCACATAGCTTCTTCCTCATCCATAATATAGTTGGGTAGGTAATGGTATAGGAGATCGTCGGAACTGCATAGTGCTGTACCAAATAATAGAAATAAAATAGTACAGTTAGGTGATGAGAGGGTATTCTACCAAGTGGGTGTAGCACATAGCTTCCTCCTCATCCATGATATAGTTGGGTAGGCAATAGTATAGGAGATTGCCATAATTGCATAGTGTCATACCAAATATGAGGTATATAGTACAACTCGGTAATGAGAGGGTATTCCACCAAGTGGGTGTAGCACATAGCTTCCTCGTCATCCATAATATAGTTGGGTAGGCAATAGTATAGGAGATTGCCATAACTGCATAGTACCATACCAAATATGAGGTGTATAGTACAGTTAGGTGATAAGAGGGTATTCTACCAAGTGGGTGTAGCACATAGCTTCCTCGTCATCCATAATATAGTTGGGTAGGTTATGGTATAGGAGATCTTCAGAAGTACATTGTGCTGTACCAAATATGAGGTATATAGTACAATTTGGTGATGAGAGGGTATTTTACCAAGTGGGTGCAGCACATAGCTTCCTCGCCATCCATAATACAGTTGGGTAGGCAATAGTATAGGAGATTGTCATAACTGCATAGTGCCGTACCAAATATGAGGTATATAGTACAACTCGGTGATGAGAGGGTATTCTACCAAGTGGGTGTAGCACATAGCTTCCTCGTCATCCATAATATAGTTGGGTAGGTAATGGTATAGGAGATCTTCAGAAGTACATTGTGCTGTACCAAATATGAGGTATATAGTACAGTTAGGTGATGAGAGGGTATTCTACCAGGTGGGTGTAGCACATAGCTTCCTCGTCATCCATAATATAGTTGGGTAGGTAATGGTATAGGAGACCTTCAGAAGTACATTGTGCTGTACCAAATATGAGGTATATAGTACAGTTAGGTGATGAGAGGGTATTCTACCAGGTGGGTGTAGCACATAGCTTCCTCGTCATCCATAATATAGTTGGGTAGGCAATAGTATAGGAGATTGTCATAACTGCATAGTGCCGTACCTAATATGAGGTATATAGTAGAACTCGGTGATGAGAGGGTATTCTACCAAGTGGGGGTAGCACATAGCTTCCTCATCATCCATACTATAGTTGGGTAGGTGATGGTATAGGAGATCTTCAGAAGTACATTGTGCTGTACCAAATATGAGGTATATAGTACAGTTAGGTGATGAGAGGGTATTCTACCAGGTGGGTGTAGCACATAGCTTCCTCGTCATCCATAATATAGTTGGGTAGGCAATAGTATAGGAGATTGTCATAACTGCATAGTGCCGTACCTAATATGAGGTATATAGTAGAACTCGGTGATGAGAGGGTATTCTACCAAGTGGGGGTAGCACATAGCTTCCTCATCATCCATACTATAGTTGGGTAGGTGATGGTATAGGAGATCTTCAGAAGTACATTGTGCTGTACCAAATATGAGGTATATAGTACAGTTAGGTGATGAGAGGGTATTCTACCAAGTGGGTGTAGCACATCGCTTCTTCGTCATTCATAAATAGTAGGGTAGGTAATGGTATAGGAGATCGTCAGAACTGAATAGTGCCGTACCAAATATGAGGTATATAGTGCAGTTAGGTGATAAAGGGTTTTCTATCAAGTGGATGTAGCACTTAGCTCCCTCGTCAATCATGTCATGGTTGAGTTGTTGAATTGTGTTGTCAGAACTACCAAGTACCTACGATATATGAGGGAAGTCGAACAGTTAAGGGATATGAGAGTAGATAGCTAAAAAGGAAAGTGACCCCAATACCTCCTGAAACTGATCCATAAACGGAAACTCATCTACACGTATGGAAATTGATCCGGATTACAAAATGTCGTCCACCCTATGGCTTCTAGTTCACCTTACTGAAATGATGCACAGTATTGAAGTAGATCTACATTGGGAAAACTGCGGGTAAATTAATTTCTGATTCAAATTGAGGACCACTAAAAAGTGAAAAATAAAAAATAATTTAAAAAGGAAAAATAATAAAATAAAAACCTTTTTAACAAAAAAATGGACCGACCTCAAAAATGATGTCCGTGAACACCAAAAAGGAAAAAATAATAAACTTAGCGAAAACACACTGATGTATTAGGTTGTTGGATATAAATATCTTGTCAACAGATGGTATGTTGGAATACCAAATATTATTTGTAATGTGATTCACACTCATTGTCACACTCATATCAGCCATCATACGATAGCAGTGACGTACTACCCAATAGTTTTGGAACACTTATCTCTACTCGTATTCATGTTTTGTAATACTCACCAGATCATGTGAGTATTACTTAATAACCACAGTGTATCCAGATAGGTAGGTAGGTACGCATTGAAGTCGCCGCCGTGCCCACCTGTAGACACAAACGTCTCCTAGATGTTCTACTTACCAACATTTTATTCGTTTTCGGAAATATAGGTACATACCTCCCATACCACAGACATGCTTCCACACCGAGTATGAACGTATATATCTTTTTGTCTAAAATTGTGGACGGTTTTGAACGTTAATTAGGTAACAACGATTCCGAAGGTATGTTGCTACAATATAATATATCCACCAATAAAATAAACAGTCTCATGTAATAATAGAGTCTCAAATTACTCGTCACAACCATTCCTAGGGAGGTTCACACTTACTGTCATACTCGTATGGCAGCAGAGACGTACTAGGTACCTGATAGTTTGGGGGGCACATTGTAACTCAATGGTAGGTACTTACTCTTGTAATGCTAACCAGATCATCGAGTAAGGAAGGTGATTAGTTTGTGTCTACAGATGGGCACGGCGGCGACTTCAATGCGTACCTACCTACCTATCTGGATACACTGTGGTTATTAAGTAATACTCACATGATCTGGTGAGTATTACAAAACATGAATACGAGTAGAGATAAGTGTTCCAAAACTATTGGGTAGTACGTCACTGCTATCGTATGATGGCTGATATGAGTGTGACAATGAGTGTGAATCACATTACAAATAATATTTGGTATTCCAACATACCATCTGTTGACAAGATATTTATATCCAACAACCTAATACATCAGTGTGTTTTCGCTAAGTTTATTATTTTTTCCTTTTTGGTGTTCACGGACATCATTTTTGAGGTCGGTCCATTTTTTTTGGATGATTATTTAGCTAACAGTTATTCGGCATAGGCTTGCTGAAGGTCATGTTGTGAAAAGCCTTGCTTCGTACTGGTTTCTTGTTGGTGGTTATGTAGGCTTCTCATTGATGGCGATGTTGGCTTTCCGTAGAAGGTAATAGCCTTCAGTTAGTTAGCTTCACGAAGATCGTGGTGTATGCTTGCAGGTGGTCAGCATCAACTTGTAGGTCCGGTAGCTAGGTAGGTGAGATTGCAAATGGTGACGCTCCATTATACCTTCTTGGAGATCGCAATGTAGGATTATTGTAGATGCATCTTCTACTGGCCTCTTGATGATGGTAATGTAGGGTTACAGATGGTCGACGTAAGCTTGTAGGTCATGCTTCATACTTGCTTCTTGTAGATGGTCCTGTATTCTTCTTTAGGTCGTGTAAGCCTCTTTAGGTGGATGCAGGCTTCAGCTGGTTTCTTTAAGATGATATGTTGGCTTGGAGAAGGTCAGCGTGAGCTTGCAGGTATGCTCTTACTGTTTTCTTGTAGATATTCACGTATAATACTTCTTACGGTCATTTAGGCCTCTTAGGTGGATTATTATTTTAGATAGTAATGTAGGCTTGCAGATAGTCAACCTATGCTTGCACGTCATGCTCATACTGTCTGACTCATAATGTCTAGTAGATACCATGGCTTCTTGTAGATGGTTGAAGGCTCCACGAGTTTTCTTGTGCCATTTTGTCCCAGTTGAAGGAATAAATACATTTTGTCTCAACATTCGACAGTATTTCTAAAGAATAGCCAATTTTACGAAAAATCGCAATTACGTCCACCTCATACAGATTCGTGGTCTTCTAACGACTGTTGCGAATTCATCCTGACGTAAAAATAGCATTTTCATTAACATTGAAGTTGAGGCAGTTCGTGTTTCAGAGAGCAGTACAGGATTTGAAATTCATCGCTATGCGCTACACGATCTGGCAGGCGGTCTCATTTCTCGGTAATGAATGCATTACGGGAGAAAAGGGGCCTGGAAGGCAGCACCTCGTACGTTTCTGGACTCGGACTGACAAGGAGAAGAAGAACCGAGCGGGATCCTCTTCGGATCACGGAAGGAAAACTGTAGCACGAGGCGGTCGTGGCCCTAACTAACCTCTGACCCCTTGCAAATATGCAGCATGCACCAGTCCCAGGCCCTCTCCAAGGGGTATTGTTCTCAGGACGTCTTCGGCTAAAAGGGTCAAATTCCTGTCGAGAGGAGTCCTTCCTTCGGTCCATTAAAATATATTTTGCGCTTATGTAGGTAATACCGTAGACCATTCTCACTTATTAAACTTCTAGGTCATTGTGGTCACGTTTAGCTAGATTCGAAAACCCGTTTGTAGTGACTCTAAATAAAGCATTACCTGTTCGACTGCACCTTAACCCCCTAAATCGTACAGTACCCGCCATATCATACATTTCGATCAATAAATCAGTCCAGATGATAATATCATCTGGATAATTACGGATAATATTATTATTATATTATTATACTATTATTATTATTATCCGATAATATTATTATTCTATAATATTTATTATATAATTATTATATTATAATTACGGATACTATTATTATCCGTTATTGATTCTATGATAGAATCTATTCTGTACAGTACCTACCCTACATCGTACAGTGCGCATCATGCACGTCGAATAAGAGTCAGCTAAATGATAAAATTCAACGTTTATAAATAGTATTCATTATTCATGGTACCCATCGTGCATGGCATAAATTTCGAAAAATAATCAGTTACAATTATAATATCCACCGTGTACAGAATCCATTATGAATAATACCCATCATCCCTATCATACATTTCGAACAATCAGTTAAAAGTTAAAATATTCAACGTTTATAGTAGGCATCCATCGTGCATATATCTTAAATTTTGAACAATAATCATTTACAATAATTGTAATTATAATTATAATTATTATAATATCCATTATGAATAGTATAGTATCCATAAGTATATAGTAGTATAGTATCCATCAGTAAAGTATAGATTAGTATATATATATAGTAGTTAGCATCTATTAGTAAAGTATAGTATCCAGTATGAATAATGCTCTCCATCCCTTTCATGCATTTCGAAAAGTCAGTTAAAAGTTAGAATATTCAACGTTTATAGTACATGCATCATGCATAAATTCCTATATCCTATATCTTACATTTCGAACAATAATCAGTTAAAGATAATATCCACAGTTTACAGTATCCATTGTGAATAATACCCACCACCCCTATCATAGATTTCGAACAATCAGTTAAAAGTTAAAATATTCAACGTTTATAGTAGGTATTAATTATGAATGGTGCCCATCGTGCATATGTCTTAAATTTCGAACGATAATAAGTTAAATTTATGATATCCACCGTTTACAGTATCCATTATGAATAATACCCACCATCCCTATCATACATTTCGAACAACCAGTTAAAAATGAAATATTCATCGTTTACAGTATTCATTATGAATGGCACCCATCGTGCATTTGAAACAATAATCAGTTACAATTATACTATCCACTGTATGTAGTATCCATGATGAATAATACCCACCACGCCTATCGTAGATTTTGAACAATAATCAGTTATATTTATAATATCCACTTTGAACAGTATCCATTATGAATAGTTCCCACCACACATTTCGTATTACACTATCGTATTATGCTATTGTATTACACTATCACACATTTCGAACAATAATAAGTTCTAATGATAATTTCCATTATGAATAGTTTCCATCCAGGTGAACTCTTTTAACATGGATTTGTCTTTTGGCTGGAGTCAAGGAATTTTTCGCAAAATTTTTTTTTTTTGCCACAAAAAACGCAACGCTGCAACCAGTAAACAAAATCATAGCTACATATCGGTAGCTATGATGCAAGGTTCTCTAGAATACTGCGATAAATATATTATGTACCTACGTGCGATCGGAGAGTATTTTTTTAGAAAAAAAATTCTGTTTATTCATTGGAAAAGTAATAGGTGATAGTAATAGGCACAAATTATTCAAATAAAATATTTTTTCGACATTATTTCTTCAAAATTCTGTTAATTTGTTGAAAAAGTAATAGGTAGGTATCTTGTGTGTCTCTTATTTCGTAATTTTAATTTTTAAATTACACCTACAACAACGGACATATCCATGATCTATTGTTTTTCCCTCTAAGGGAGAAATAAATGTACTTTCGAGTTTTTTGACATGGATCCCTCTTGGCTAGGGGTCAAGGAATTTCAATTAAAAAGGTCGCTTTTATTATAAAAGACGATGAACCATTAATCTTGTCCACATTGCCTTTTGAGCTGATAATGAGAAATTCAACAGATCTTTGTATCTTACATTTTCGCGCTGTACATAAGAGCCTGACAAATGGGTTTGCCCAATCCGCGCAAATTTCATCAAATTTGGATGACAAATGTTGGGGTTATTGGTGTTACACGGTTTTGTGATGGGTGCGCCTTGATTTTTTTCAGATTTTTAATCAAAAGTAGACTACATTTGTAGACTAGAATGTTGGCACCAAAACGACCTAATAATAAATAATAAACCAAAACTGTAAAACCTCCTAATGAGGGGTGTGCCTTGATTTTTTTTTTTTTTTAGATTTTTATTCGAAAGTAGACTACATCCTGAGAATTTTGGCACCAACCGCGACCTTCTAGCGTGAGTAGATCTGTTTCTATGATTTTTCAAAGTTTCGACCGTTTATGACGTCACGTGCCCCTCTCGCCTGGGCAGGACCCCCCAGCCCACTGTGACGTCATAAACGGTCGAAACTATAAAAATCCATAGGAAAAGATTTACACACGCTAGATGGTCCCGGTTGGTACCAAAATTCTCAGAATGAGGTCTACCTCAGATTAAAAATAACAATAAACAGTTTTCCTACCCAGGCGCACACCCTATTGCACAATGGTATCACTAGTGTCACCGCAAACATCCCAGGAACTCTACAGCTGTCCCAAGGTGTCACCGCAGTGACAAAATTGTTCTTTATTTATATCCTTCCAATCTGTTTCCTAAATGTTGCAGGTCATTGAGTAAGGCTACTTAGAAGACTTGCACCTCGTAAAATATATATTTACTATATACGACCTATTCTCCTGATTCTGCAGAAAGATCCTGAGAGATGAGTGGAGTAAATGGTTCCTTCTTCTCAGTACTGATCTGTAACCATCCAAGACGGATCATGAACAGGATACCTCTGATACCTTTCGCTTCTCAGCCAAACTGTTGAGGAGAACCGTTTGGAACGAGAACACCCTCTGAGCAAGCCTTTTGAACCATTTACTTCTAGAATCCATGTTTTTCTCGGCAGATTAAGATAAGCTGACTTGTCTTGGGAACTCGTGCCATTTTTCCCCTATTGTTCGTAATGTCTTTATCTCTCAGGATAATTAGGCTCGACTCCACGGGGTCTCGCAGGACCGCGGCGGGATACCTCGGCGAACAGGAACGACCACCTCCAACGGGTCTCTCGAGAAGTGTCGTTTTCGAAGCAGAATTTTTGCAAAGCTTTTCGAGTTGAATAAAAGTGCTTAATGAAGATTCAATGAATACAGTAGCTCTGCTGAATTTACACAGTATTTGTCCTTCAAAATTTCATATTTATTCAAATCTAATCATCAGAAGTAAGAGATAGTGGTTATTATTTTTGAAAGTTGAACAAGTACGATTTTTACCTAATTTGTGCCAATTGCTGACTTTTTCAACGTTTCCTTGTTAATACTCGGAGCATCAATATTTTTGTTGGAACTGAATTTTATTTAAAATATTGGGTAAAGATCTATTGTATAGTATCTTACAAAATCCCATCTAAGCCGCATTCATATAGTAAAATGAATGTTTCATCCTTCCCATCCCAATTAACTACTCATGGCATGCTGATGATATCTCATCTCCAGTGTAAAACCGGACCTTAACGACCATGCGTTACTCCGTGGAACTAAGATAATTTTAATTCGTTTCAATAAAACTCAGTAGGAAATAATTTTTACACGCGTCTTCAAAACTGAGTAGCAAAAAAACAAAATTAATGACGACAAAAAAACCATAAAAACTACAATAGCATACATTGAGTAGGTACTTATAACCCGGACTAACAACACTCTTAACAGCACAGAAACGGAAGCGATCGTTTTGTAGTGTTTTTTTTATACAATAATACTGTTTTTACGATAACATTATAATTGGTCATAATTTAATATGGAGGCCACTGAATGGTTTTTCAGAGCAGTCTTGGACACATAAACATGAAATTGTGGTACAACTCACCGTTTTTCAAGCCTTTGGGAGCAATTACTGAACTGTTAGGGTTGTCGTTTAGCACGTCGTAACTTAGATAAGCTCCACAGAATCATAGGTTGGCCTAATGACAGGTGGAAATAGGCATTTGGAGGGACACTCGACCTGACTACGGAAGGGGATTGAGCGTTTTTTGTCGAAGTTAATTTCATCTCATCGAAAAGCAATCATCTACTTGACTGAGGTGATGCAAGAGACTAATTTATGACTCTATTTTATCATTTAGAACGAATCGAAAGGACCCAAACAAGGGGATATTTTCATCGATGATTATCGGGTGCAGATTCGAAGTCATTACAGATAATCAGGTAACATTGAACATCCGAACAATATAAACCAAGGCCTATTCTAAGGATCAGGATAGTAAAGATAAATGAAGACCGTGGCCGAAACAAACAGTTTACCATGTTACATTTTTTTCAAAAATGAGTTATTGGTATCAACAGATTTGTTAGGATCTTCTCTATCAATTATAAAGACAAAAACCCTATATATTATCACATGGTGGATGTTGTAACGACAAATATAGTTTACTGGTCTGAAAGATCCCTTCCCAGTCCAGAGCCATTCCATGATATCTTATCGGTCTGTGGAATTGGCAAGGGTGCTTCCTGGTACTTGGAACTGATCTGGAGACAAGTTCCATGCCTACTGGTCCGAAAGATCCCTTCCCAGTCCAGAGCTAGTTCATGATATCTTATCAGTCTGAAGAATTGGCAAGGGCGCTTCCAGGTACATGGAACTGATCTGGAGACAAGTTCCATGCTTACTGGTCCAAAAGATCCCTTCCCAGTCGAGAGCCATTCTATGATATCTTATCGGTCTGTGGAATTGGCAAGGGTGCTTCCAGGTGCATGGAACTGATCTGGAGACAAGTTCCATGCCTACTGGTCCGAAAGATCCCTTCCCAGTCGAGAGTCATTCCATGATATCTTATCGGTCTGTGGAATTGTCAAGGGCGCTTCCAGGTACATGGAACTGATCTGGAGACAAGTTCCATGCTTACCAGTCCAAAAGATCCATTCCCCGTTCAGAGCCATTTCATGATATCTTATCGGTCTGTGGAATTGGCAAGGGCGTTTCCAGGTACATGGAACTGATCTGGAGACAAGTTCCATGCTTCCCAGTCCAAAAGATCCCTTCCCAGTCAAGAGCCATTCCATGATATCTTATTGGTCCATGGAAATGGACCAGTGAGGGCTTAGTACCGTTGTCGTTTTTCCTGAGTATAGGCGAATTTCTTGTGTGTGAAGTTCCGAATTTTGGTGCGCGGATTCGCGAATGTGGATCCTTCGGATCATCGGGAAATAATGTGGATAGACTAGGGTAGAATTCTTTAAATAATCGTTGTTAGAAAACATAATACCGTTGCATACTTATAAAAAACTATTCTTATACAGCACAGCTAACTATCTGTAATAAGCCATTGTGTAATAGTTCACAGAGTAGATATCCTTAAGCCATATTCTAGCAATATACAATACGGTTACTATCAAGAACAGCTCTATAATGATATTAATTTGCAGAATATTTCACCTTTTTGGTTGGATTGGCATTTAATTGGCGAACTATCTATGATAAGTCATTGTGTAATAATTCACGGAGTAGACATCCTCAAGCAATATACAATACGGTTACCATCAAGAATAGCTCTATAATGATATTAATTTGCAGAATATTTCATCGTTTTTGTTGGAATGGCATTTAATTGGCGAAAAGAAGTCTATATTACATTAGATCCACCGATTCTCGGATCTAAAGGTTTTTCAATAGTTTTTGTGGCTCTCCTGTAAAAATTTCAAAAATGTCACAGTATGTAGACTATTCTGTATTCAATCTTCAATTACATGAAGGTGTCCCTATTTGCTTACGTGGATGTGCAAAAAAGTGCTCCTATGATTTCATTTATTTCGTGAAAATGATATCGATAAACGTTGTTTTTGGTTTCAGCTCCAAACTACCCTGAGTCGACGTTCGTGCTTGTAAAAAGCAGGAAGATTTTAGCAAAATTGGGAAATTGGGCAGTTATTTCGCACAGGTTTGCCAGGGACAAGGAATTGACTACTAACAGGCTTGACGAAAGTGAGGGGAAAAACCATGATTGAAGTTCTAGAAGGCCAAATTTCCTTCCATTTGTTGTGATAATTCCAAACATAAACAGGATTTACTACCAGGGATAGTTTTACTTATTTATTGATGAAGCTATAATGAGCGTCGGCTTTTACGATTGGAATGTGGTCACGTGTGCCGCACTCGACGATCAATAAGTACTGTGGGCCTGTTATTAATGAGAAAGCCTCAGAGTTAATTTGAGGAGAGGCCAAGAAGAAAGGGACCGGCCGATGGACCCTTGCGGTGAACCACAGGCGCGCGATTGCGGCCGTCTTACAAGCCGGCCACAACCGACTCATCCATCGACTTTACTGTTTTCCACCACCTACTTAAGAATATTAGTATACTTGAGAGAGACGAAGCGAGTGGTCAGTAATATGAAGTCGAAGTCTTCAAGCTGGACAATGTTAAGGAATTTGTAGGGTGGATGCGATTGGATTGCAATCGGTCCTACAGAGCTCTGGGTGGTCTCATTCGACTCTAAAAATTCAATACCTACTATTTTAACCCATTAGTGACCGTAATTATTTTTTTCTCTAAAATTTCTGATGAAACTTGGTAAGATGCCTCAAGTTACGTCTAGAAGCACTGGAATAATAATATTAAAAATTTCGGTGTACGAAAAGGTGGTCTGAAGAGGTGTGCCCAAATTAGCCCTCTGGGCACTTTGTACTAGCAGTTCTGAGAAAGTAATACACAGTCAAGAACGATAATTTTTAAACAGTTTAATGAAGTTTATAAAACCAAACTACCGTGAAAAAAGTTTAAAACAGTAAATGTTTTCGAATAATCGAAAAAATGGGAAACTAACATGTTGGTCACGCTAGTGGCAACACCAGGTATCTCATTTTTTCCAATTTTTCAGGGGAGCCAAAAAACTGATTTGAACAACAGGTGCTATCTCAGAAATGGATCTCGATAAGCAACAGGCGCTATCTCAACGCCTAACTTTGTGTCCCTGATTATTGATGAATAACAACTTATTTATCTCTTTCATAGGACTCACTTTTCCCTTACAACTTCTTAACAGGTATATAAACTAAAAAAAAACATGAATTTCTCAATAATACACTTCGGAAAACTTACCATCGGAAATGTACCCATCCTGAGATAGCATGTGTTGACGAACAACTTGAGATAACCACCAGTGTAAATTGCAATTTACGTGCTCCCTGTTGCCCTGATGAAGAAACTAACTTAACCATTCGATTCCCCACCAAATTTAACCTTAAAAACGGTTCTTAAATCGAAACAGCCGAAAAATGAGATAGCTGGTGTTGCCACTAGCGTGAAAATATTATTTTCTCCAAAATGTTGAGTGAAATGTATCGAAATAGTCGATGTGCATTCCCTGCTTGAACTTCTTGCACATGGTGCATACTCAAGTGGTGCAGTTTATTCCTGAGAATCTCTTAATTTTCTTCCTCCCAAAACATGTGGTAGTCAATATTATATGTATCCTCCTTTGCCCGGCTAGCTCAGTTGGTAGAGCAAGAGACTCCTAATCTCAAGGTTGTGGGTTCGAGCCCCACGTTGGGCATTTCAATGCAAATTAATATACCTACTTAAATTAATTTATCAGGAAATGGGGGCGTACTTGCCTTTAGGAGCTCTAGGGTTGTGAATGACAACAATAAAATTGCAGCACAATTGAGAGAATTATGTTTCACGCTCTACAATAGATACCTATTTTCCCACAGGCCTCAAATTATGAAAATTATTGTTCTAGCAAGTTAAAGTTCGTTGCGAGAGAGAAGAAGGAGTGCCACCCACCGAGGATGCCCACCAGGTTGGTAGTGGCATCAAAGAATCGTTCGAAGCTTCAAATTTGTCAGTTCTTGAGTGGTTGACCAGGAAGGAGGTTTCCAGGGTTGCTGATCCAGATTCTCTCGTAAATGCCGTGACGGTCCTTTGGTTCGACGAGGAGAAATAACCAAGATCATTGATAATTAAATGGTGATGAAAGCTCAGAAATTAGCCACTTGCGGGTAGATCAGTTGGCTCCCTAATGCAGACTGCTCTAAGAAGTAAAGAGCGGGGGCACCCGCCCTACCCTGCGACCAGGATCAGCTGATTGCACTGTGAATGTTAAGATTCTCGAACATCACAATAAATACATTGCATCGCTGACTCTAGATGTAGAAATATCCCAGATGGCCTTGGATGTCTCCGGGCTACAGTACAGCCCATCAAAATTTCCGGGCCAATTTCGTTTTAACTGTAGTTAAAAAACTTTAAAACTCTTATAAAGAAGACAATGATTTGAGCCCATTTATTTAACGATTTTACGCCCATTTATTTAACATTTATTCAACATTTCATTTATTTATTTTAAATTTACTTATGTGATTAATTTTATTATTAATTATTATTTTATCGTTAATTTTTTGTATAATTAATATTATTTATTTAACATTTTACGCTCATTTATTTAACGATTTTACGCCCATTTATTCAAGCCATTTATGTACGATTTAAGCATATCACCATTTCTTGTTTCTTATGCTAACATGGCAAGGAGGGTGTATATGTCCGGCAATTGCTCCCAGTAAGAGGGGTTATTAGGGAAAACAATAAACCACTGAGAATTGAAATGTCCACGAAACATTAAAATTCTTCAACAGAAATAGGCGGCTATTTTGAATTTATTCCAACTGAATATCTTTGAGTTTTGGTTCATATACTTCATTAATCCCCAAGAAAGGGTTGATCGCGTCTAGGAGGTTCATTCCGGTCTACAGTGAATGAAACATAACAAATTATAAGACGGTAATAATGAACGAAAGAATGTCATCTCAAATCAAACATCAAATCTGTTGGATTGATAATCGCGGTACTTATTATAAGACTAGATGAAAAGCCTGCTAAATGCAGGCTAAAACAAATCGTACATGATAATATCATGGAGTGGAAATAGCACCTTTCGTGCTTCAAGGTATCGATATATTATATCGATACCTTAAAGCACGAAAGGTGCTATTTCCACTCATCTTTCACGTTTTTATTAATTTTTTTTTTTGTAAATACCAGAAAAAATCAAAAATTAGGAGATATTACACTGAGTTACACTTCACACAGTTTGGAATTTCATCCCGTGAAATACATTTCCCAAAAGCCAGGCGATAACAGCGTTTTTCTGTGACCTAGTCCCGATATTTGACAATTTAAGGTACTTATTATGGCTAAGGCAGTCAGGCAGTCAAGTAAGGCAAGGTCATTAGGCGGATTCGAATCCCAGACGGTCACTCATTACAGAGACCAGGTCTTTTGAATCCGTTCACCCATTCACTCACAAGACAAACAACCAACCGGTCAGAAGTCACAAAAACGAGCGAGTCTGTAAACCAAACGAGTCGGAATTGCTTTTATCCGTGTGACGTCATACAGAATGGATGTATCGATTCTTCGACTAATCGAACGGTTATTCGAATCTCGCTGAAAGGCGGTCATGTTGACTCCGTTGTGAACAAAGATTGTATGGACGGTTTTTCATTATGCCAATTTATGTGGTTATTAGTTGCTCTTCTCGTCTCGGAAGGGGTATTTAATTTTTTGGTTTGCTGAAAGTGATAAGAAACAGTGTGGAATGACAAGAGAACTTTCCGAAAAAATAAGAATATCAGCCTTTTGGCGTTGCTGATTCCCAGCATTCCTGACAACCATGTTTGAAGAACTGACTGAATTCCCATCGTTGTAAACAAAGATTTTTTCATTAGGCATGCCGATTTGTGTGGTGTTTGGCTGCTCTTCCCGTCACGGGAGCAGTATTTCGTTATTTGGTTTGCAAAAAATAATTAAAAGCCAGTGTGAGAAGACAAAAGACCTATCAGAAAAAAGAAGAGCAAGGTGGCTCGCTCGAATCAATCGCAATTTGAGAGGGCGACAACTAAACTCCAACCAAATACTAATTTGTTCTTGGCATTTCATCACCAATAAGAATAAAAATACATCACATTTTAATGTGCTTACGTTACTTCAGTCATCAGTAGTTAGGTAGTAATAATAGAATACCTAACCTCATTGGACGAGCTTCACGAAATGTTTTTGTTTGTGTCCAAGGGTTTTGATTTGTACGAAGTTCCTGGGAAGATAATTTCGAACCAATTTGCGTAATTGTTTTGAAGTTCAATTAGTAAATGATCGATGTAAATATGCACTTCATCTCCTGAATTTTAAAATTCATGTGCAGGGAGAAGAAGTAGGAAAGTGAGGAACGTGATGTTTTGGGAAAGATGTGTAGTTACGTTGCCTCAACAAAGTCTGTTGACTGGTTTATTCGTTTAGTTAATTACCTACCTTCTTAAGTGGGCATTTAAGTAGGAAGTTAATACGTATCTTATATTCATACCTTCTCAGGTCGTCACCTGAGAGTGAACACACATAGGTACTGAGTATGAAATTTCTTGTCAGACATCTAACCCACAAGGGAGACATAATAATAACGATTACATAATTGCTTTTAAAGAATATTATCACCATCGTTCTGTTTACATACCAAGAAACTTGGTATGTAAACAGAATAACCTTGCTGGATAGGAGCGCAAATGGCGCCCCTTCACGACCAGCTGATCGGGTCAGAGAAGGTTATGTTGAGAAGGTTATGTTTGATATCGAAAATAATCGATTATTGAGTCTCGAGGATAAAACGAATAGGTTACGAGTAGGCGATTTGAATGAATCGAATGAGCTAAAAGACAAAAACAAATGAAAGATCGATTCGAATCGTATGAATCAGTCTTTGAGTGTGTTTTTTCTTTTTTAGTCCTCAGTCCATTCTCCACTTGGATGATGGAAGATTTTGCTTAGAAAACCACTTCCATCTACTTGTTTCTGTTGATACTTCCTTGTCATTTTCACACATTAATGATCCATGTACAAACATACATGTATATAAATATACATTATACATCCATATTGCGGGCAATTCATTTATTTTGTTGTCCTTCTGCCGTTGTTCTCGTAATTTAACCGGAAAACTCGATTGGTGGGTTGATGAACGAATGACCGTGATCATTTTGATATCCCGTACAGTTCTGACAAGGTCATTTTGAAGATAAGGTATTTTCAATACTTTCACTCTTGACCGACACACCTCTAATTAAGGCTATGTCTAAACAAAAATGTCGCCAAATGCCCAGTTTGTTGAGCTCATAAAAATCTATAAAGCTCTTATCTTTGAAATTAGCTGGAAAAGTGATATTTTACTTAGAACAACTTTTGGTGAAAGTGGGCCTTACATAGTAAATCACTGAGGGACGGGGGTTTGCCATATTTTGTGAAATGACCAACATAAGTGTTTATGCGAAGGCACGACTGTTACATAAGGTGAAATATGTTCACAAATAATGCTATTGAACATCACGCTTTCAGCCTTATACAGCGAAAAGCGGAAAGAAAACCACATGTGCAACATGCCGAAAGGGAGAAGACGTCAAAGATGAACGAGCCGAAGGATCGTGGGAGTTCGTGTGACCGGTGAACTAATAAGGGGAATCCTCTTCTCCTCGGATACTTGATAAAAGCGATCACGTCCCTAATCATATATTACAATTACCCTAACGAGGGTCTTCTCTTAGCATCAGCTGACCGCTCCATCCTTCGCTCGAGGTCGGTGAAAAACTATTATTTATTGCTCGGATCACGCTCGACCCGTCCTCTCCTCATCTCGCGGAAGTTGGACGTGCAGGGAGGAACCTCCTCATGGGAACCACTTTCTCTCAGGGGGCTTTTCAAGCTCCAATTAGACGGTCACCATGTGAACCCTGAACATGCGTTCTCTATTATTCCCTCGTGTTCTCGATCAATAAAAGATTGTGCTGATAAATCTGGATTAATCAACCTAAACTCTTCCTCGATATAATTGAATCGGTTTCTTTTAAAAGGGCATAAGTCCTTACAACCAAACTTTCGGGAAATCAAGAAAAACTTCCTGCATGCCGCTTGTCAACTTGACGTTAAATATTCAGAGAACGATTATTGAATATTATTTAATAAAAGTAAAGTTTCCAATTTGAAATATTGAATTTAAACCAAACGCTTGGCACAGGGATTTAGGAAATTTGAAATGATACGACTTTTAGTAGACTGTAATTTTATTTTAATGTAGTATTTTTTTTAAAATAATTTTTCTCAAAATCTACGTGGTTACGACTTAGATTTGACCGGTGAAGAATCTTAGACGTGATTCTGGGCAGACAAGACGCACGTAAACAGGGAAAACAGAAGGGCATAAATGGCCTTGATCTGACCTGAATTTGATTCTGATGATCGTGTAGCTAGGCGAAGTAGTTTGAAACTTCAAATGGATCGCACAGCAATCTGGATTACACGGCTCAACGCCCGCAGGTTGTTCAAAATTCGGATGAACGTTTCCGACGAATAATTTCGTGGAGAGGATCTTCAACAGTAGTGTATGACAATCGACCCGAAGTAAATTATGTCAGCTTTATTGGGATTTGGGTCCAACAAAAAAATCCTCCTCTTTCACCAAATTTTCGAAAAATTTATTTTCTTAACCAGGGCTCAGAGGATGAGTTTAGGTTTGAACATCAAACCACGGTCGGGAACGAAGATGTATAAACCAGGAACACTAATCAATTAATTGGTGTTAAAAAACTTGAATATTATAACTAAAATTTGGAAAAACACAATAACATCAGGCTTTGATATAATAACATTGGTAAAAAACAAAACAAGAATTTGGTCTTGTTTTGTTTTTTACCAATATTATTATATTAATGCCTGATGTTATTGTGTTTTTCCAAATTTTAGTTACAGTAGTTAAGTTTTTCAACACCAATTTAATGATTAGTGTTCCTGGTTTATACATCTTCGTTCCCGACCGTGGTTTGATGTTCAAACCTAAACTCATCCTCTGAGCCCTGATTAAGAAAATACATTTTTCGAAAATTCGGTGAAAGAGGAGGATTTTGTTGTTGGACCCAAATCCCAATAAAGCTGACAGGATCCTCAACATTCAAATATGGCTTCGAGACTGATTTTCATGTCCAGGGCCGGCCAGAAGTTGCTGCGGATGGAAAGGGAGTAGGTGTTCGGAAGATACATCGGTCGCAGTCCCTGAAGATGGCGAAGAGGTCTCGAGAGAACAATAACGACAAAATATAAATAGAAACATCGTGTAAGAACAACAACTATCAAATTATTTATACCAAACACCGCTATTGATAAAATTGTGAGAGGAAAACTTTTTTCTCTGTCTGAGCAATCAATTTGACGCGTTTTAAGTATTTTTCCAGATTTTTATCCCCCACCTAGGGGCTCCAAATTCGTATATAAAACAGTTGTATCGTTTATCGATTGATATTAAAAAATTTATCCTTATGCAATGGGACGTCCTCTGGAATGCATGCATTATTAAACAACATATTTTTGTTTGGCTATGGAATGCTCCATTTCGTCGCAAGGCCCTTTCAGCTCTCGACATGTCAGCTCTGGACATAATTATTTCTTATTAATAACACTATTTTTTTATGACAAAATTTTATACTTGTGTTGAAATTTATTTCAAATCGATTTACCATTTTTATCAAGTCACATTACACTTCTCCTGAAAAATATACGATACTCGTAATAATAATGATCTTCAAAGGTATATTATAATATGCTTCTTGTGTTCTTTAACTGTAAATTTGAACACACTTATTAAATTAAACTTAAATTGCGATTTACGAGTGGGCATTTCAATTTGGATGAAATATAGTTAGATTTAAATTTTAATGGCTGGACAGTATCAAAAAACCAACATACAACTGAGCCTACCTCGTAGAAGAGGTCAGAGTTGTTCCAATGACATTCAAAAGAACTCTCGATCCCCGATTTCTCAAACCATTTATCTATCATAAGGAGACCGCACGTAGAGATTTTCATGCGGCTAGCAAACGTCTTCAAATCGTTGTTGAAGTTGTCCTCAAGTCGAAAAGTCATTCAAACCAACACCTTTTTACTAGGTACCTGCCGAAAGTAATGTACCACTTCAATTCCTCTAGACGATTTTCAAGAGGAAGGCCCTCCTTCCTTACTGCCTCATTAATTTTAGCCAATTTTACTAATGCCGTTGAAGGTGTAATTAAATTTTAAATTCTGATGAGCGGATTGTGATTGTCATACCTTTCTTCAATATCCTATTTGCGGATTTTTTTCAAAATTTTGCCTCTAACATGGTTTATTTGAATTATTGTTACTCAAAATTGATTTCAAAATTTTCATACACGGTTATCCAAAATTTTAATTACTTTCTAAATAAGTCTGTGTAAGCAGTTTTTAAATATTCCATTATGTTTACAAATGGGAAGATTAATTTGGGACTTAAATTTGTCCTCAAAGGTGCTAACATCTATCAAAAAAAAAAAAAAAAAAAAAATCGTAATAAAATTGGGGACACAGCCTTAATGTCTGACGGTATGATCATCATCATGTGAATGTATCGGATAATGAACAAGATGAATTAAACGTGTCTTCCCTTCAATCTGATCTTACAATCTGATTGTAAGTGTTATAATATTATTTATTTAAGCTACTTTTATTTGTTGTTGTCCTTTGGATTCTATTTTCACGTAAAATTGAGTTCTCGGCCGTACGTATAATAAATTAGGATGTAGTATCATACAGGAGCTTCAGATTATGGTCATTCGAAAAACATTTCCATATAACAACTCCTCAAGTACATCAAATGTGCTTTTATATGACATATAAATACACTACATGGGAAGAGACTACAAAGACATATAATAGAGACTACATACACATATAATACTACATACACATACACATGTAATGAGACTACATACATATAAGAGACTAATACATGGGAAAAACGCACCATGTCCCATTTTGTAAACTTTTCAGGAAATAATTTTTTCTGCCAAAAACCCAATATTAGTTCGAACTTGGTCGATACAATTTTTTTAAAATGGGATTTGTATCTCAGCGTACTGTAGGATGCGGTGGTACAATCAAAGCTACTGCAAAAAGTATTTTAAAACTCCATATTGCTATCCAAAGTTGCAAAGGTCCATCTGTACAGAGGAAGAACGCACCGTGAACGTGTATTGCTGGTTTTATTCATAGTATCCTGCCATAATATTCCTCTCTTTATCAGGGCATAGCGATTTCGTGACATTTTAATAATATATGTAATGATTTGGTATTTTCAAAAGTTCACTCACGAAGAAGTTTTGCAAAATATTTTAATAGAATAAAATCCTGGAAATTTATTTTTGTTCTTGCAAAAAATGAGTAGATATTACAAAAAAATTAAGGACATCAACATTGTATCTATCTCAAATAAACTTATTGGTATGAGGAAAATAATATTTCTCGCCGCTAACAATCGAAAATAATACAGTGAAACCCAGGAAAACCGCATGAATGCGTGAATCACAAAGATCCATCAGGTAGGGGGATTAGAGCTGGGGGAGGGAGCCCGAAAGTTGGCACGTTCTTCCCCGGTTGCGCTCGGCTTGGTGCGTTCTTCCCCTGTACGGTGTTTCGTTTCTCGCATTTTTCTCTTATATTGGATCGTTTTTGCCCATTTTGGTTGTTACCATCGAGTGCGCCGTGAAAAAATCTATAAGTAACCGTCATAACCTATTTTTCGCAAAAAATCGACTTGGTGAGTTCTTCCCCTGTGATCTTCATGTTAAGAGTTTCAAGAACGCAAAATGGTCAATTGCGTTCCGAAATTCAATGAATCCGTCCTGTTCGAAGCTGCCACCCAAATATCGATCCTTCGAAATAGCCGTAAGTTGCGTTCAATTCAAACGGGGTCAAAAAGAGGAGGTGACGTAAGACCACTCGTTGCCCAAAGGGCTCCACAGAGGAAAAACACCTCTCCCCGCCGAGGTTTGAACACGGGAAATAAGGTTTCTAATTAATTAAGGTTGAGCAATTGCTCAGCTCACTGAGGTATCGGTTGAGCGGGCCAGTCATTACTGTAATTGTTTTTCAACGCCTTCCAAGGAGACCGTCCCCTGCAATAAATCAGTCATCACCTCCCTTTGAGGAGCAATCAGGATGATTTCTCCACACCTGCGGGTGTGAAAAAAAAGGCTCCGGTCAGTTCGTTGGTGCGTGTCGCGACCGTTTTTAGGGACGTACGTTTCACTGGAAAGTCTCACCAGACTTGGAATAAAGTTGATATTATTTAGACTATCTTTTCTGTGGGTGATGATAAAGAAGCTGCAACAAGTAAGCTACAAACTTCCATTGTTGAGGTTTCTAAGTTGACCAAGCCTGGAGGCTCTCCACAATAGACCTATTTAGGTCGCAGAGGAGAGAATCTGCTGTAAGCCAGTTCCCCTCAGTCCTCCTATGTTTGAAAAGATGGAAAAGAGGAAAATAAAATTGAACGACTGAAAATCTGTTCACATCAACTTTGCAAACCGAAAAATTCCAGTCATGGATGTTGAGATCATACAAATAAAATACCGCGCTGATGCAGTTAAATACTTGGATAAGACTCTCGACTTCAAATTAAACTGGAATAAACACAAACAAAGAAGAAAAAAATGAGGTGATTATAAGGTCTATTATTTTTCTTCATTGATCACCCTCCTGCAGAGAACAGATTTACCACGGCTCTACCTACCAACCATATTTTTACCGCACAATCAAGTTTATTTCGAAGAAATAAATAACGCATTACACTCAATTCGAAGAAATAGGGAGTTGCGGATGCCTTCATTAGGAAATTTGAATACACAGATTTATCATAAGTCCAACCCTCAAGTTCTCATAAGGAGCGAACGGTTTGTCCTACAGAGCTCTGAGTGGTCTTATTCAATTTTATAAATAATAAATAATAATAAATTATGAATAATAATAATAAAATAATAAATACAATACTATTTTGAATTGGTGGAAAAACAATACCTTTACATTGAAAGTTATTGAGCTAGGGCGTTTCGAAAATTTCATTCCTTAGTTTTCAACCCTTTCAAATTATAAACCAAAAGTACAAAATGTGTTATGTCCTGCTCATGTGACCTTGCTCGTTGGACTACGCAGTGACCAGAAACTGAATGTACGTAGTGGTTAAAGTGGTTGCTATTTGAACTGGACTACACTTGTCAAAAATCACGAGATCTTGACTTAGAACAGTTTCCTTACAGAATTTTTTGTTGGAACTGGTCTTAAGTGATTGTGGGGATACGGTACAGTATTGGGACCAGTTACTGTATTGGTAGTTATTCTGAGTACATCAAGCTCCCCATGAGGAAGGATCTGACAGCTTTTAATCCAGCTGTATGCCAGTTTTCAGTCTCCCCCCACCATCTTCCTGCCTTGAATTCGATAGAACCCGGAAATGCTCTACGTTTTGGACAACGAAGGTAGAAGAAACCACCTGGATGTAGTTAGTGCTGTGATCAAAGGCAATTATAGATTTCAGAATTAAAGAAGATGTTATACAGGGTGTTACATCTTAAAACGGCCACAGGCCAGGAATCGATTCTACAGCTAATTTCCAACAAAATAATCCTGTGGTACCTACCTAATTCTTTTAAAATGCTTCGTTTTCGAGTTATTTCACTTGCAAGATTTTTTTCGTGTTTTCGACCTTATCTCGGTAAAACGGCTATAACTCCCCTAATTTTCATGAAAATGTAAATATGACTACACCGTCTAATAAAACGTAAAATTTCCTATCCCCTTTATTCAAAAAATCTTTTTTTAATGAGGAAAAATGGGTGGAAATTGGACTTGAAACGAAAACTAGGTCAAATATAGGAAATCTCAAGTTTTTGACATTTTCATGTCTTTGCCCTGGCACATAGCACAAAAAACTGTCACGAAATTGCCTAACGAAATTGTGTTACAGTGCCTTTATAATGATTTCCGCTTACAACGACCCCGTTGTTAGGTTTGTTCCTTTTCTACACTTTTTAACCCACAAAAATCGTTCACCACTCGTTGGAAAGCTCTCGATTTAACGAACATTTTCATGTTCTCCATAACATATTGACTATACGAATTGCGGAGCTATGGGCATAACTGTTCTCACATTTTGTTTACAAACTAATGATCGTGAGTGTAGAAGATAATTAATCCGGAATCGTCAATTTTATTGAAATTAGCTATAGATAGTTATTATGTTAATGATTCGTTTCACATTCTGACAACAACGGAGGGTGGGTTATAAAATCCTATAGTGAGGTAAAAAGCAATAGGTAAAGACATGAAAATGTCCCAATGCGTTGCAGACTCGTATGCAAGCGTTTTTTTTTTTTATTATACCATTGGAAATCTCAGATCTTTGCGCTCAAAATCTTTTTCAAACGCTCATTGGTTCTTTAATCCGGCACGTACCGTGGAAGCGTTATAATAGAAACAGGAGGGTGAATAGAAACGATTTTCTGGAAAATGCATCAAATGGCCTCTGTCGGGTCAATATTGAACTAAAAAATCAAACAAAAATGTTTATCAAAATAGGGATAGCTTATTTTTTTTGTAATAAAAATTCTTTTCCCCATTTACTGGCTCTATTTTTTGGTTTTTGAATTTTTCCCTCTCCCAATATCCATTTTGAGCTTTTTTAAAAAGATTCCTGCTGTTTCTATTCATATGTGAAGCCACAGAAATAGAAAATTTAGTGAAAAATAATAGAAACAGAAATGAATGGTGGTGAATAGAAACAGGGCATAAAAAAAAATTGTTTGCCCTCATGGCACAAAAAAAAATTGTTTTGACCATGAGGGCTTGAAGTACAAGTGACGACCGGACTTTTAAGATACTAAAAACAATCTTTTTTAAATAATGAGGTGGTGAACCATCACTGTGAAGTTCAAAACTGTTTCTATTCTAACGCTTCCACGGTAAATCTCAGCTTTCCAATGGTCTAGTCATTTTAATTTTTGAAGTACAATGTATCACTGAAATTTGAATTTGAGCGCGGAAAAACGTGAATTTTTTCAACGGAATGTGTGTTCTGCTAAGGCAATATGAGGGGTTCGCCAATGGGTGGGGCGGGAGGGAGACGCAGGAGACAGCAAGGTCCAATTTTCACCCGTTTTTCCGAATTAAGAAAAGGTTGTTTTTCTTTAAGGAGATAGGAAATTTTACGTTCTTTCCAACGGGGTTGTCAGATTTACATTTTCATGAAAATTCTAGGAGTTATAGCCGTTTTACTGAGATAAGGTCGAAAAAACGAAAAAAATCTAACAAGTGAAATAACTCGAATACGATGTATTTAATTTAAAATTACCAGAAGACTGTTTTTGGTTGGAAATGAGCTGCAGAAACGATTCTTGGACTGTGGCCGTTTTAAAATGTAACACCCTGTATTAAAGAGGTTGGGTTTTACTGTAAACGGGCCTTCAAGGCGTGTACCTACACATGAAATGAAATATTGCTAGATGGATTGAAACTTAAAATTTTAAGTTTCAATAAAAATTAAGTTCAAAAAATGTTGTTTAGACTGAGTAGGGGCGTTTAAGAATAGTGGAACAACCTATTAACCCAAGTACATGGTTTAAAAACGCTGCAAATCATTGCTCAAAGGTTTATTATTTTCTGTATAGATCACCCTTCTGTATAGATCACTGGTTCTCCATCAATAGCACCTACCACCATCTGTATTCTCCCTTGACCTTCCCTCTCAAATTTCAGGTTCCTGCGTTCAACAGGAGAGGAAATGGCCTTGGAGCTCACTCAGCTGATCAGTGACCATTCAGGCACCTTCAACATTCTCCATTGACCCGCCCTCTAAAATTTCAGCTTCCCGCGTTCAACAGGAGAGAAAATGGCCTTGGAGCTCGCTCAGCTGATCAGTGACCACTCATGCGCCTTCAGCATTCTCCATTGACCCGCCCTCTCAAATTTCAGGTTCCTGCGTTCAACAGGAGAGGAAATGGCCTTGGAGCTCACTCAGCTGATCAGTGACCACTCAGTCACCTTCAACATTCTCCATTGACCCGCCCTATAAAATTTCAGCTTCCTGCGTTCAACAGGAGAGAAAATGGCCTTGGAGCTCACTCGGCTGATCAGTGACCACTCATGCGCCTTCAGCATTCTCCATTGACCCGCCCTCTCAAATTTCAGGTTCCTGCGTTCAACAGGAGAGGAAATGGCCTTGGAGCTCACTCAACTGATCAGTGACCACTCAGGCGCCTTCAGTATTCTCCACTGACTTTTGATTATGGAAATTTGATTACTGGTTACGCAGAAGGCAAAACTGTATACAAATCGAAGAAATGAACAGCGATCGCATTTCAGTCAGAAAAAATTTCAACGGAGATTAGACCTCTTTTGCGATTCACACTCATGATTCTGTTTTATCGAAGGAAAACCTTCAAGTACTCGTAGGGACCGAACGGTTTGCTCTACAGAGCTCCGGGTGGTCTCAAAAATTTTTAAAAATTCAGTACTATTTAAAATTAGTGAAAAAACGATAGCTTTATTTCGAGAGTTTTCGAGCTAGGGCACTCTTGAAAATTTCAACCCTTAATTTTCACCCCTTAGAAGTGACCTACATCAACCAAAAGCTTCGCGGCACAACTAGACCCCAAATGGAGCCCGTATACCAAATATCATCGAAATCCGTCCATGGTAACTAAGAAAAGTGCCGCGTACGGCGTACGGCGTACGGCGGACGGACGGAAATTTTTTTATTCGATTTTCGTATTCTACGTACCTTGAAACGTAAAACATCAAATTTTGAGGGGGGGTTAAAAATTTTTTTTTGCTTGATTCCAAAGGCTTATTATTGAAAATAATAAACCAAAACAAAAACAAACATGTTGTTGATAAATAATATTACTCGACCCAACAGAGAAAATATAAGAAAATAATAACCAAAAGTACTTTCTAAAAGAAGTGTCCTAAATAGGAGCTTCGAGCACTCGAAAATTGCTACTTGCAACTCAGTTGGTGTCTGCTAAGTACCTTTTCTCTGTTTATCCGATTGGGTAATTCGAGAGTTGTATCCGATCAATGTGCAGAGATTAGGTGATAAGGACCTGAGAGATGTTGAAATAGTCGGAGGACGTCTCCGACCAGCATGATCCAACACGTTGCCTCAGAGACGACCCCATGTGGCCACGGGGTTGGAACGAGGAACTCGATAAAAACTGCATCCCCGGGACCAATGCCCCCTTGCTCATGAGCAGAACATGATCTCGAGGCGGAGTATGACGAAGAGAGCACCAACACGTGTTGACACTTTAATGACGTCACGCCTACTGGTCCTCCTACATCCGTTATCATTTCTGTACGGACGGGGCGTTTGAGAGGAAAAAAGATGATGTTGATGAGATGAGACTGGAAGGATGGGGTTGAGGATATCCTAACGGCGGTTTCCCTGGGGACCTCGTGGCCTATGGGCGACACGTTGCGCCGTTGCTTATGATTTAACACTCGACATCAAAAAAGTAGGTTACATCCTGAGTCGTCGAGAAGCAAGGAATCACACCATTCTCACAATTGAATGAATTGAAGGTTCAAACATTTTTTTCCTCGCTGGAACTTCCAAATTTTGAGTTCATCTCACGCATAATGAGCTGTTGAACGGTGAGTAGCTCTCCCATAATGAGGAATTTCACCGAATTCTGTTTGCATTTTTCCTGAATAGTTAATGGTGTGGGATAGATGAAAATCGGGCTGATTTCGGAAAATAAGTCTCCTGTTATTTTTGGGAGACAATCAAAATTTTTGGTTTCAAAACTAACCGGGAAAACCGACGTGAAGCGGGAACGCTCACTGATTGGGCTGTTCGGATCGCCGTCTCCTCCCAGTGTTGCCCATTGGGACGACGAAATCGTGTTTTCTAACAGAAAAGTTATCAAATAAAATCAAGGGAACCTAATTTTCCCCATTTTGCTTTTTCTATTTTTTTCTTCAGTTTTTTGATTTCGAACTTTACTGTTTCGTGGAATTTTGCATCTGGGGGCTATAGATTTCTCGATCTCAGCGCTTCAAGCGGCCATAAATGAACTATTCCAGCATGACGTCATTTTCCCGGTTTTTTTAAATATTCGTATTTTCTACACTGTTTTGTTTATTCGTAAATTAGGAAGTTCGGGCTGAAAGTTTGCTTTAGGGGGTTTTTCGAGGTACTGAATCCGATTTTGGGGTCAAAAATAGGAAATTCCGACATGGTGAAATTCCTCATTCGCACCTTCACCAACAGATATGCGCCTTTTCAAGATGCGAAAAATGTTTGAGTACGACTCATCAAGTTCAAGAATTCAATTTAGAGTTTTCCTGAAAGAAAGGTGACTGAGCTCGCCAAAAACCAGGTTAGTTTCTTCAGAGGTGTAAAACTGGTCAAAAATATACACTCCTGCTCAAAATTAGAGCACCACCATCTATTTCTTCGTTTGACCCCTTCTTTTTCCTCTTATCAAGTTTTATCGATTTTTACACATTGTTTGCAAATACAGAAGGAGAAAGGTAACCAAAAAAGGCACAAATTCTTCAAGAAAAGATGTTTTTAATAAAATTAAAGAAAAATCTGCTTCTTGTGGTAAAATTATAAAAATTGTAAATCTGAAAAAAAGGTTGGAATTATGCCAGTTTTGGTTTTCAATACTTGGTATTACCTCCTCTGGCTTGGATGAGGCCTTGGAGCCTTCGACCCGTGCCTCTAATCAAGTTTTGGGTATCCTCCAGGGGGATATTGTCCCACTCTCTTTCGCTCCTGTTTCCGCTGCTGAACATTGTCTGATCGAGGATCTATGGCTCGAATTCTTCTTTTCAGCATGTCCCAAACATGCTCTATCGGATTCATGTTTGGGCTCTTTTGGTGGGCCGTCCAGGATAAAAACTTCATAAGGGAAGAAAGAAGGGGACAAACGAAGAAATGGATGGTGGTGCTCTAATTTTGAGCAGGAGTGTATATTGGGGAAGAAGTACCAAGTAATTTTATGGACCAGCCTGTATGACCCTGCTTGTTGGATCCCTCAGGCTCATCTGATCAAGTACACAAATGTCCAACTAGGAAAATTGCTTCAAAAATGGTTGCCATTCGCATTGAACTAGCTTCTCCAGAGTCGGAATGGGGAGTAACTGGTCAACAATCACTTCCACTTGAACTGGAACAGTTTTCTTTCCAAGTGGAACCGGTATATTTATAGCGTCAATGGGGAAAGAGGTACAAAGTAATGTTATGGACCAGCCTGTATGACCCTCCCGTTGGATCTGATCAAGTACTCAGATGTCCAACTAGGGAGATCGGATGAGAATTGTGGAAGTTATGGCTGTGGAAAGGACTTTATGACAGACAGACATACACGGAACCAAAATTGTTCAGGAAGTTCTGAAATGTAAAACGCGAGTGGAAATATTGATTTTGGAAAACTAACCTTTTTTTTAACCTTTAAAAATGAAAAGAAAGCTTCTGCTACCTTAGTAGACTCGGAAGCAAAATATTGTTATGCCCCAGCCCATATGGCCTTGCTCGTTGGACTCCATAGGGACCAAAAATTGGTTGATATTTAAACTGGACCAGCTTTTCTAGTGTTGGGAAGAAGAATACACTTGTCAAACATCACGTCTTCTTGAATTAGAACAGTTTTCTGACATAATTCTTTATTGGAACTGGTCTTATGTGGTAATGTGGCAGCTCATCTGTCTTTTTACACTTTATAGGATCTGGCAAGATAGATATATAGGTTGAACTGTACCTATTTCTAGTGAACAATATTTTACACAATATTTTACCAAAACAATTTGACTCCGTGCTGTGAACGAGAACTTTTTATTGACAACACACTTTCAAAAGTAAACAAATTAACAGGTGTCAAAAACATAATTCAAAACAAAAATTAACTGTAGACCGCTACAATCACCCCCCTCTCTAATAACAATGGTAACTCTTCAATTTTGCGGGAAACCGAACAACTCTTCCTGATCTTGTTCTGTAAGGCTGCTGTGGCAGTGGTGACTGTGGGGTAATTTGTGAGTGATGTGGCATGTGTTGTGCTTGAGTGGAATCCGTAGGGTGCGTAGATGACGATTCGGGGTTGATAAGGTCTTCTTGTGGTGTGCTGCTTGGTGTGAGATCTTCGTTTGTTAAGAATGCTGGTTTAAGACGATCTATCGTGACTGACATTTCTTTGCCCTTGACCCAAATGACGAATGTTTTTGTTTTTCTCTCTTTTACCTCATAAGGGCCATCGTATGGTGACTTCAACGAACTACGAATGCCATCGTAACGCATAAAAACATGCTTAGCCTGTTCCAATTCAGGGTGTCCAAAAATGGCTCTTTGCCCATGCCATTTTGCTGGTTGAGGCTTCAAATTGTCCATAGTCTGCTTTAGGCATGCAACATAGGTATTCGTGGGTTGAGCTGAAACGGGGGACTCTTCAAAGAACTGACCATGTAGTCGTAATGAGGTGCCGTACACAAGTTCTGCTGTACTACACCCGAGATCTTCCTTCAACGACGATCTTATCCCCAGCAGAACCATTGGTAACACGTCAACCCAACGTTCAGTGTTATGGCATCGGATTGCTGCTTTTAGCTGTCTGTGCAGGCGTTCTAGCATCCCGTTTGCCTTCGGGTTGTATGCAGACGTGAAGCTGTGCGAAATCCCCAAAGTAGTTGTAAGTTGTCTGAATAATGAACTTTCGAACTGACGGCCTCTGTCCGAAGTTATCTTGTGAGGGACCCCAAATCGACTGATGCAATGTGCGCAAAATGCCTGAGCCACAGTGTCGGCCTTGCTGTCTGCAAGTGGTATAACCTCTGGCCATCTGGTGAACCGATCTATGCAGGTTAATACGTAGGTATATCCCTGAGATGGAATCAACGGGCCAACAAGATCCACATGGACGTGAGAGAAACGTTCACTGGTTGGCTGGAATTCTCCTAAAGCGCTGTGGGTATGCCTTCGGACTTTGTTTCGTTGACAGTCAATGCAAGAGCGAAACCACTCCCTGCAATCTTTATTCATAGAGGGCCAGATGAACCGTTGACTGAGTGACTTATAGGTTGCTCTATTACCCGGATGAGACAAGTTATGCACTGAGTCAAAAACTTGACGACTGAAACTAGGAGGAACATAAGGGCGCACAAAACCTGTCGAAACGTCGCAATGCACGGGAGCATCTGAGTTGGAAAACTGAATTTGTTTCCACTGTAAGGAGGAATCAGATGGGAGATCTTCTTTGCACTGAGCCTTGGCTAATTCTGCATAATTTACTGGTAATGGGCCAAAAGCTTCAATTCGTGACAAACAATCTGCTACAACATTGTTTTTTCCAGAATTGTGTTGAATGTCAGTTGTGAATTGGCCGATGAAGTCAAGGTGTCTGATTTGTCTTGGTGTAGCTTTGTCTGGTTTCTGGAGGAATGCATATGTCAGTGGCTTATGGTCAGTGTACAGTGTGAAAACTCTACCTTCGAGTAAGTGTGTGAAGTATCTGATGCAGTCTTGAGCAGCCAAAAGTTCTCTGTCATATGCACTGTAATTTCGCTGAGTAGGAGATAGAGTCAATCACGTCAGGGTCACCAATTATAGGTTGAACTGTACCTATTTCTAGTGAACAATATTTTATACAATATTTTACCAAAACAATTTGACTCCGTGCTGTGAACGAGAACTTTTTATTGACAACACACTTTCAAAAGTAAACAAATTAACAGGTGTCAAAAACATGATTCAGTACAAAAATTAACTGTAGACCGCTACAGATACTCGAAGGATATAGTAAGAAAATGTTCCAGTATTGGTAGTTAGTCTGAGTGCACCACGTTCCCCATAAGAGAGGATCCAACTCGCCAGCTCATGTCGAGTCTCCCTCTTCCATATTTCTTCTCCTGAGTTCGAATGAACCCATATGTTGACTTTATATCGCTGTCACATGTTATTAGTCTGACTTGGATTAGTACATGCTTTACAAGGTAACTGGACGGTTAGAAGGACTAGGTGTCAGTCGCGGGCTCTGTACATACTTTCATCAATAGATCCAAGGTGACCATTGCTATGAGATTATCTAGTTCCAATCTTATGACTTGTTATTTAATAAACAAGTTTGAATGAATACTAGATCGTGTAAAGTTCATAGGTGCAATGGTGAACGTGTACATTTTTAGGGCAGATATTTGAAAATTGTCTAGCCAATAATAGCTTTTCTTCGCAAGGTAAGGAATAAGCACTTGGAAGCAATTTTAGATGCTCAGAACTACTTTTACAGTTGAACTCCCTTACCGGGCGAGATTTTCCACGGGATCGGAATATCGCTCCTGTCACTGTAGGTTTAGCTGCACATCTATTAGCTGCATTCTGAATGGTGGAACATCACTGGATTTAGATTCATCTGACAGCGCAAAAACCAAAAATGAATAACTTCACGGCTGTGCCCTGAATAAAACTGTGCCCTCCGGATTCCAACTTTACGGATTACTCCACAAAGCAGCACAGCAGCAGCAGCTGGGATGTAACCCATGACAACTTTCAGTTCGGTTACACGAAAATCGCTGAATACGAACCAGGTAGTGGCCGATCCACGGGTCAGGAAGCTAACTGGATTACCAGAGCTGGCCCACCTACTCCGTTCGACCGCTAAGCAAACATCAGCATTCTTCCACCAGACCTTCACAACGCTTGTAATCCTCCCATATTAGTGGACCTCAGGGTGGGGTAGGCCCCCGATAAAAAAAATAACATTTGTGCTCATTGTTGGAAGCTCTCGCTTCGCTCGGGAGGGATCTGTGCTAAGTCAACATCGGTGTCCGGAGAGCCGAGCTTTTGTGGACTCTGTTGCAAAGAACAGTTTGCTGACCTATTCATTCACTTGCCTTGAGCCTCCTGGTAGGCCTTTGTCCGGCCTATGGGGATTTAAATCTCCAGGCGAAGAGAAAGGAAAAAAACTAGAAACGATCTTGTAGTTTTCAGACAACTGAACTACTGAACTGACGCATTCTATTCTTTACCGAAATCCTAAACACACATGGAGCATGATACTGCGTTTATTATCAAATAATTCAAACACCCCGGAATTTCTGCTATAGATATTTCGGTAGCAACTTTTCTAGTGACACAAGAACGGTAGGTGTATAGCACTTTACTTCCTCACTGTCTGAGGGGTGTTTAGAAGTTGTGGAGCAGGTAAAAAAAATGTTGCTTCTCCAAAATCGACAAAATAATATTTCGGAGACTGTCTGTGGTGAATATAGTGAATTCCGTTGCTGGATATGAATAAATAACTGTATCTGCAGGCTAGAGTTTAGTGTGTGGACTTCCAAGACTGGTTGTCGAAAATCATCCATTTCCCATCAGAAACCCAGTTTAATACAGTGAAATCACATTTATTAATAAGGAAATTACGAGTGTACTCCTATACTGTTTAAACAATTGATAACAACAATCCTAATGTTTTCAGCATAATTGTAGCTTCTTGATGATTGTTATTGGTTTATTATTTTCAATAATGAACCATTGGAATCGACCAAGAAAAATTTTTCTTTCTTCCAAATAAACTTGATTGTGAAGTAGTTATGTGGTAGGTAGGTAATCTATGGTTGGTAGATGGTGACAATGGCAAAGCCGCGTTCTTTGTAGACGAGTGATCCATATAGAAAAATAATAAACCTTTGTGTAATAATTTGGTTTATTATTTTCAATAATGAACCTTTGGAATCGACCAAGAAAAAAAATTTTAACACCCCCTCAAAATTTTATGGTTTACGTTTCAAGGTACGTAGAATCCACAAATCGAATAGAAATTTGGCCGTCCGTCCGCCGTACGCGGCACTTTTGCCACTTAGCATTCACCGATTTTGATGAAATTTGATATGTAGGCTCCACTTGGGGTCTAGTTAAGCCTTGAAGATTTCGGTTGATGTAGGTCACTTCTAAGGGTTCAAAAATGAATTTTGAAATTTTGAAAACGCCCTAACTCAAAAAATTTTGATGTCAAGGTATTGTTTTTCCTTTAATGTAAGATTCTATAGAATTTTTAAAATTTTTTGATACCACGCGGAGCTCTGTAGGACAAACCGTTCGCTCCCTACGAGAATTTAAGGGTTGGACGTAGATAAATCAGAAACACGAGTGTGAATCTCAAAAGAGGCCTAATATCCGTTCAAATTGAAGCTGACCGAAATGCAATCGACGTTTTTCTTCATTTTGGATGGTTGGTGGCTTTGTAGACGAATGATCTATATAGAAAAATAATAAACCATTGTGTAATAATTTGCAGCGTTTTCAATAGTTTTCCGGTTCTAAAGAATAGACTTCATCTTTTCTTCAATAGGATCGATGGCCTGTCAAAAGTTTGTTGTAGACGCCGGTGTGGAATTCACGCGATAGTTTCATCCTTGAGCCCTGATGTAGGTAACAAATTGACCGAAAGGTCGGCAAAATAGAAGTGAGTTTCTCTTAGACCCTTGTCTCGATCAATTTTCACCATAGTACGTAGCATTAAAGGAAAAGCCGACGATCTATGATATATACAGTAAAAAAGTCTGCCAAGTGGGTGTGGTACATAGCTTCCTCCCTCACCCATTGTATAGATGATCCGATGCATAGCAGTTATTCTCAAAACACCAATCTCTACGTATCTTGCATTACCCTCATGAGAGACCATCTACACTCCAATCCGCATGAACCTTGAAAATTTCGTCGGAATCGGATCCTTTTTCATCCGAAGTAATGGCTGTTACAAGGAATTCACATTTCCACATGCGCAGTGGATGCTATCAGTCTGAGGCAATGATTTTCGTAGGGAACCGCCTACATGCCAATTAGAACAATTCTACAACATTTTATCAAAGTCGGATGAACAATGTAGGTGTTTTAGCTGTTACAAGGATTTTACGTTTGCTTATGAGCAGAGGCTACTGCCAATTCGGGGGCCGTGATTTTCACAGGGAACCATCTATACCCAATTCCGCATGATCCCTGGAAATGTCATCGAAATTATAGGAAAAATTTAGAAGTAGTGGCTGTTACAAGGAAATTGACGTCTGTGCATGCGCAGTGGCTATTATCAGTCTGGAGGCAATGCTCTCCTTAGGGGACCATCAAAATTCCAATCCGTATGATCCCTGAATGTTATGAATGTTATCGAATCGGATGGAAAATGTCGAAGGCATGGGTTTCACGTTTACGCATACGCAGCAGCTACTACCAGTCCAATGGTGATGATTTCTATGGGGAATCGTCTACACGCCAACTCGCAGAATCCCTGAAAATTTCATCGAAATCGGACAATAACTTCGTTCACTTCTGTCCGCAGACACACAGACAGACAGACACGGAACCAAAATTGTTGAGGGAGGTCTAAAACGTAAAACGCGAGTGGAAATTTCGATTTTGGAGAACATTTCTTTTTTAACCTTGAAAAGTGGAAACGCACTTTCGCTACCTTGGTAGACTTGGAAGCAATAAACCGTTATGTAATAATTTGCAGCTTTTAATGACATTCTGTACGAGTAATATGTTCAGATGTTCTTCTATAAATGCTCCATAGTGCTTTGAACACCCAATTTCATGTTTTGTTCAAATATAGAAAAGATCACCCATTAAATTACCATTACAATTCATTATCAGGAAAATAATTGATATACTTGATACACAGAATGTGTTTTTACGGAGGTTATTTGGTTTGTCACGTAAGAGAGTGATGATATCTCTTGATATCATTAAATAAGAGCAGTTAATCCAATGAAGTAATGCGAGGACTCGATTTGAACTTTCGGCAAATCTATTACGTTTCGACATCTACTGGAGTCTTTTTCCACCTCTATCCCCTCTACAATGTTCAATAAAGTGGTTTTTCTCTCTCAATTCGAAGTACCAGTCAAAAAATATGACTAACTTCAACCGGGATATCATCTTGGATGGCAAACACAAATTCTGTGTTTCAATGGTTTGTTCCTTTGATTCCATAATATCAACCATACAGGTGTCAGGAAGTGTTTTCGTCAATAATTTTATATTTAATCGATCTTGGTTACAAAAAATGCGAACTCCTTCTCGAAGCCTCAAACAACTAGTTTGAGGTCATGGAAATTAAGAGACGAGGTATATCAAAATGAACTGAAACTGTGAACATAATGAATGATCATCAGACTCAATTACTCGTGACTGTGAAGTACCCCCCAACTTTATCACGAGAGAAAATCAATCCTAATTATTGTTCAAACATTTCTGCGTCAAAATAAATAATTTATTAAGTGATCATTTACATTACATTTGTGGTATTTCTCTCTTCACATCTACCAATAAATGATGGTCCTCTCGAAATAAACCACTTGCGACAAAGTTGTGGAAATCCAATGGATTCTAATGATGATGGAAAGAGAACAGCATTGTTTACTACGATGTTTTTTAAAGTCTAAAAAATGACTCTCCTACTGATTTGAGTTCAGTAGAGACTGTTCCATTGGAAGGATTGGGATTAACGTACCTTTTTATCACGAGGTGGGATGAAGGACGCCTTGTTACCCGCTGAGCCGAAATCAAAGAAATAACGTAAATCCTGTCTTTTGATCGGACTGACGAGGGTCGCGGGAGGACAAGGATGGGTTAAGGCCGGCGAGCTACGGATCTTCGCACAAGAAAGCTGATTTCAAATCTTATTTTCATTTTCCGAGTGATTACTCGTAACGGTCTCCGCCCATCTGCACGCTGACACGTGTCTCCTGTCGACGAGGTCTCCTTTTTTTCCTGAGCCCTCCAGCCCTTCTTTCTCACTCGGAGATGCGAGCCCTTTGTCATTTTCGCCATATCTGGATCATTAGGGAGGATCTCGGGTGACAGACTAAAGGGAAAAGAAGGTCTTCTCCCGGTAAAAAATCCTCCTTCAAGGTGGGATGAGGTGGCATGATTCCGGAGTCCCCAGGATGGACCGTGTCCTTTTGGGTTGATGGATGACCCCCGGACAGCGTGGTTATGCTGAACCCAGACAATAAAAGATGACTGGATTACGCAAAACCGCCTTCTTCTCCTTATTCTTTTTTCAGCACAAACCGCGGTGACCTTTTGTGACCGACCAACCGTCGCGAATAGCGCCGATGGACAATGAGTGTGCAACTTTGAATCTTTTCAAGGAGCTCCTGCAGATGGTTTCTATTAGAAGGAACACGACTCTTCGTAGGTGAGTCTCGATCTCCACCATTGAACCGTCTAGAAAAGTCCGTAATATTTCAAAAACCTCATTCAGAAACAAAATGTGCACAAATTGAAGGGTACTTGTCCTTCATAATAAATTTAGTCCAGTCTTCCCATGATCACGTTTTCGGTGCCGATTTTCGCTTTTGGCCTCCAATTTTCAAACAAATTGTTTTCAGATCATATAGTTTCTGTCGTGACTCCTCTAAAACGCACATATTTTACAAATAAAACCGCAGATGTGATGGGACTTCGAGCCTTCCAAGTACCTAACGGTCGAGAACAGAAGTGCCAGGCTCCTTTCGTCTTTCACCTCAGGAATACAACATAAAGTAGCCTATTCACTGTGCGTTTCGGCGGACGTGAGGTGAGGCCTCAGGTACTCCTGACGTCACCGCAGTGGTCCAGAATCGTCGAAAAGCGCTCGAAACTCAATAATTTTTCAATCAGATTTGTAATAATAAACTTCTTAGATTAATTCCCAAAGACAATCATTCTATCTTAAAATCTGGTAAACCTAATCTCTCTTCACCTAATCAACCTCCATGACATCAAGGGCAGCTGTATCTTTGATATCCATTGAGTTATAGGTGTAGTCCCCACTTGACTGTCCATAATTCACAACTTCTGATGTGGATGCTGCGAGGAGCACTTTGGCTTCAGCACCCAATTTTAATATAAGTCGTGATTGCCACTGAGGAGGAAAGAAGTGGGTAGAGAGCCAGACAATATCATCGTTTTGATGGTGGTTACACCAGTTGACCCTCTCCATGTCAATCTTTCCTCCTTTTGGTTTATTATTTTCAATAATGAACCTTTGGAATCGACCAAGAATTTTTTTTTTCAACGCTCCCTCAAAACTTGTTGGTTTACGTTACAAGGTATGTAGAATCCAAAAATCGAATAAAAATTTGGCCGTCCGTCAAAAAATTGACCGATTTTGATGAAATTTGGTATGTAGGCTCCATTTGGGGTCTAGTTGTGCGCCGAAGATTTTGGTTGATGAAGGTCCCTTCTAAGGGTTGAAAAATGAATTTTAAAATTTTGATATAAAGGTATTGTTTTTCCATCAATGTAAGATAGTATAGAATTTTAAGAATTTTTTGAGACCACGCGGAGCCCTGTAGGACGAACTGTTCGCTCCCGAAGAGAATTTAAGGGTTAGACGTACGATAAACCAGAAACACGAGTGTAAATCGCAAAAGAGGCCTAACCTCCGTTAAAATTTTAGCTGACCGAAATGCGATGGATGTTGTTTTCTTCATGTTGAATGGTTGGTGGCTTTGTAGACGAGTGATCTATATAGAAGAAAAATTAATCCATTGTGTAATAATTTGCAGCGTTTCCTTTACTGTAAAGGATTGAACTTTTGCTTAGAATTTACTTGTGAATTTACTTTTAGTTACTTTACTTACTTTTACTTCCTTTACTTGTAAAGAATTGAACTTTTGCTTAGAATTTACTCGTGTAACACGAGTAAATTCTAAGCAAAAGTTCAATTTAGTTATCAAAATTTGCGATTTCAATTGTATTCACACTTGGGGGATTTATTCGAATGGGATTTATTTATTCGAAGGGGGATTTATTCGAATTCAAATAGGATTTATTCAAATCTTTGGATTACAAGCCTTCTTCAATATGATAGTAAAACTTGAAAAAAATTGATATAAAAAGTCCGCCAAGTGGGGGTGGCACATAGCATCCTCCTATCCATAATCTGATTGTATAGATGCTCCGATGCATAGAAGTTAATCTCAAAACATCAATCTCTAAGTACCTTGCACTACCCTCATAGGGGACCATCTACACGCCAATCTGAACAATCCTGAGAAATTTCGTCGAAATCGGATGGAAAATGGAGTTATGGCCGTGACAAGGATTTCATGGCATACACACAGACAGACAGACACGGAACCAAATTTGTTCTGGAAGGTCTTAAACGTAAAACGCAAGTGGAAATTTTGATTATGGAGAACTTTTTTTTCAACCTTGAAAAGTGAAAACGAAGCTTCCGCTAGACTAGTAGACTCGGAAGCAAAAAAAAAAAAAAAAAATACACTTCCTAATTTTTTACCTACCGATTGCAATAATTCTCGTGCATCTTCCTTTGGCCAACCAGGATCCACAAGATGTCACGTCAAAATTCCCGAGGTGGTCTTTCAAACTGAATACCTTGCTCTGAAAGCTTTTTAGAAACTGCTGCAACTTATATTACCAGGGACATGGTGCTTACGTTATATTTCTCGTATTCGCCTAGTTCAATCCCATCTTCTCAAACCTCCTATGAGCAATATAACTTGAAACCCGGTAATTGAGGGTTTGCACCTCACTGAAGGACTTAGCACTCTTTATTAGCCTGTCCCATTAAAAGGCTAGTACCTTGTATATCTCTCGGTTAAATATAGTACGAGTGGTTTGGAAAACCTGAATTTACGGACATCATCGTGACATAGTGGATGAATAAGTATTATTTCTACAACCATTTCCACCTTCGAAGGAAAACTCGCAGTACATCGTGGTTAACCTCAGATCATTTTGTGAGTAATTAGCCGCTAGAGGGTCATTCGTTTTGAAGTTTGTACAATCATAAAGAGAACGACTCATTTACGAAAACATCTCGGTTATTTTGAAACCCAGCTATTTTCCATCATCACGTAGAAGTGATTTCCAACTTTTCTGTAATTCACAAAGATTTGAGACAACCTTTAAACGGCCAATTTGCCGTAAAATGGTGAAATGCGAAATGTACAGCAACTTTGACGCTTGAATTTCCTAGTAATCATGACTTAAAATAAATACCCTGAATTTGCAATATGAAACCATTGGATCTTCCAGTTCAGTCTATGGTGAAACAACTAGATCATGAACCTCTACCATGCCCTGAATTTCAAAAAGGCAGGCTGGTCAAACGGAGGCACTACCAGATCAGTGCGCGAAAATGGCGTCCCTGGCCTGGGATTCAGTCGGACTTGAACCAATAATGCAAGAAAACGAAGCTGGAACCCCAAAACTGGTAGCTGACATAGGGATAGATGGAGAATGGAACCGAGAGAGGACGGCGTACTTTGATACCGTAAACGCAGACGCCTCCTCTTATGAATCCAAGACCTGATCCTCCCTGCAGACTGCTGCAGCAAACGAGAAGCACAGAAAGTGCAGCTGCAGAGGACCTCAGAGGTTCATTCACACCCGTCGTTGTGGCATGCGAAGGATCCTTGCACAGAGAATACGCCTGCTTCCTCAAGAGGATGACAGAAGTACTCTCAGAAAAGTGGGCAAAGCCAATTGCACTGGTTATCCATTGGGTAAGGGTGAAAACGCAACTGGTAGTGGTGAGGGTGGTCTCCTCGAGGATTCAAGGAACGAGGAGAAGGGTGAGATGCCTTGGGTTGGAGGACGGCGCATTGATGCAAATATAGGATCTCAGAAGAACTAAGAAAATCCGGCAAAGAACGCGGCAGAAATGAGCGAAGACACCCGTATGCTGCTGATCGGTGCCCCGCTAGACCAGAACGCTCAATCTCAAACTAACAGGGCTGATGATGTGCCTGAGAGAGGAATTCCGAAGAGCTCATCCCGAGATTATTAATAAGTGGTGGAATACATAACTATTTACTATGTCAAGTATATTTGTGATCTGTATTGACCGATGTCGCATGTAAAAATGTTGAGACTTCAAGTTGGTTGGTGGTAACAATGGCAAAGCCGTGTTCTTTGCAGACGAGTGATCTACATAGACAAATAATAATCCTTTGTGTAATCATTTTCAGCTTTCTTTCTTCATTTTAAATAATATTGAATATTCAGAATCGAATGAGACCAACCAGAGCTCTGTAGTACCAACCGTTCGCTCCCCATGAGAACCTAATGGTTGGACTTACGGTAAATCAGAAACACGAGTGTGAATCGCAACAGAGGCCTATTCTCCGTTAAAATTTTAGTTGACCAAAATGGGATCGCTGTTCTCAGGTTTGCGTCCTTAGCAACCAGTACTCAAATTTTCTTCAAAATAAACTTAATATAAAACTCGGCGCTTTGCGCCTCGGCGGGGGGCTCCGCCCCCCTGCACCCCCCGGTTTATTTCTTTTTCCATACTCTGTATGAAATCATAGGAACACAGAATGTGTTTTTGCGATACTAGTCATCCGTTAAATAAAAAACAACAATAATAAATGTGGAGTTGACATTAACATGACAACCAATAAACATATCACCAGATGTTTTTTCTGTCGCTTTTTCGTGACGATTTTTTTTCGGTAGGTCATCGCAAAAACACATTCTGTGTTAATACTTACCTATGTTTTGGTTGTTAGTGACTCGCATAATAAACCTTAGTGTAATAATTTGCAGCGTTTTAAAAAATATGTCTCGGAGCAGACAGTACACACAATCAAAAGCAAATTTTAATATTCGATGGTGACTGGAGAATGACCACACTTTTGGAAGAAAAAATGATTTTCCTGGTACATTTTTCTCGGGATAAATTTTACTATTATTTGTTACGTCTCTTCAAGCATTTCGTTTGGAGCGAATTCAATCTAACGGGATTTGAAGAGACTTTATGGTGTTCCGTGGCTTATGGGGATGGAGATGGGTATGTCTTCAGGAAGGCTAGTTGCTTAATAACCTGTCGCCCGGGACCTCGCACCTTCTCCTTGCGCAACATCGAGAATGTGTCGGCTCACTTCGTCGTGACCTTAGTGGTCGCATCTTCGTCAACTTCACCCTTCTCGTCGTTTGTCCCGTCTTCGCCTTCCTGTTCCGTTTTATACGCGTCCCGATAAGGCCGTCTTCGTCATCTTCACCCTCCACCCCTGATAAGAATTGTCTTAGAATTCATACGAAAGCCGCAATTCAGTCGTCTTCAGGATGTCCATATTTTTCTTAACATACCTCATGTCCTTCGTCCAGATGTCCGGACTTCCTACTAGAGCCACAAATGGGTCAACTTCACTCATCTTCATGTTCCGATTCATAGCTTTCCTTGGCATCCCACTGATCCAGCATTTGTGTCATCTTCTACCACTATTTCCGTGTTATCCCAAATTGTAGCCGTTGTCTTGTCGGATGAATATTGGATATTGAAAAGGAGGTATTTTTAACATTTTCATTCTTACTTCCAACGGGAAGCGGAAAATTTGTCAACTTCACTATGTTCCATCTTGCACTTACTGTTCCATTTCATAGGCGACACAAAGATCATATTTTTACCCCTTTCATCCCACAAAGGTGTCACCCTACGTGTGTCCATTACCTTGTCCTACGCTTCCTACTAGACCCCGGTAAATTTCATACAGCCTCACATCCTCCTTTTCTGTTTGATGCGAGCTTTTGTTGACTCAAATAGCATCTTCGTTATCTTCACCCAACACCCCCGATTTGTCCCAACTAGTGTTTCTACCTTTGACTTATACATCTTGTCTTTGGATACTCTCAAAAGTGAGCAGCAAGCCTGAAGCATCTTGTGACCCTACATTAATCCAGCATGTTCGTCACCTTTACCATCCACCGCCACTTAGTCCCATCTCTACCTTTGTCTTATACATCTCGTCTTTTGATTCCTGCAAAAGCCGAAATTTTGTCAACTTCACCTTCCACCCATCTTCATCCTGTTCCATTTCACAGGTGTTTCAATGACCATCCTAACTCCTTAATCTTTTCCCCAACATCTCGAATTGGTCCCATCTTGAGACCCTACATTAATCCAGAATGTTCGTCATCTTCACCATCCACCGCCACTTAGTCCCATCTCCACCTTAGTCTTATACATCTTGTCTTTAGATTCCTGCAAAAGCCCAAATTTTGTCAACTTCACCTTTCACCCATCTTCATCCTGTTCCATTTCACATGTGTTTCTCCATCTCTACTCTCTTTCCGAACATCACGAATTGGTCCCTTCTTGCGACCCTACATTAATCCAGCATGTTCTTCATCTTCACTAGTTTCCTATCTTGTCCCTCCTCGAGTCCCTTCTGAGATAGCGAGGGCAGCATGTGTAAGGATTTGTGTCGCCGGAACTTGAGTTTTCAGTGGTCTGGCAAGTTGTTAAATGTTATGTAAGGTCAATACTCTTGAATTCTGGTCGATCCGCCGTATGTTGAAGATCCCCTGGATTGCCAGACTCAGGAATGACTATATTCTCCAGTGTAACTCCCCGACACTCGGGCTCTTGGTTCCTTGGTCCAAGTACAGTCTACTGCAATCTATAATGATGGTTCATACGTGAGGGAGTTGAAAAAAAAAAAAAAAACAGTCAAATTCACATAGTCCCGTCTTCCTATCCCCGTTTTGTTTCTTAGTTTTTTTAGGTGGCCCTTGCTGTATTTTCGTCATCTTTTCCCCCTCCCCTGTTTTCTCCTTCCTTTTGGCTTAGCATTCGTCCAGTATTTTGACTTGTATACTTCCTACAATTGTCACAAGCTCGTCAACTTCGTTTTCTTCACTCCGCCCTGTTTTATAATTCGCATATTCTACGACATTCACCCTCAGCTGGAGGAGTTAGTAAAGTAAGAAAAATTAAGTGAAGTAAACAGCCAATTCAGGTTGGATTTTCGTCCGACTGCCATTCCTGGCGTTGTGGACATCATCAGCTGTCTTCCTGAGGGAAGATCAGAATTCGATCTAATGATTTCGCTCATGGCTTCCCATTGCCTCACCGCCCTGGGTTGGGACGAGGGGGGTGGGGGAGAGCCCCGGTTGCCGAAAAACGCACGCTGCCGGCGATGAGCCTTGAACCCACGATTTCCGCGGAGGTCGGTCCAAAGTCCACCGCCAAAAAACGACGCCCCAACGACCGTAGCCACACCAAGAATCAAGAATCAAGAATAATTTTATTAACAGAAATATTTGTACAGAAAAATATACGTCAGGAAGGTTTGAAATTACAATGCCGGCCTAACGGCCCTATTTGTATTATAGTCGGGTGGGTAATGCATTTATAGTTACTTAAGATTATTTAGATTGATTAGGAAGTAATATGTATAAGAGAAAATTAGATTATTGAAAAACTCTTTGCATGAAGTAGTGACTTAGAGCTAAAGTTATGTACAATGCCTATGCTAATAGATACAATATTTACAATTATTTACATTTTTTTTAATAAATACTATATTCTTTTCTTTTTTTTTTAAGGAATTATTTGTATTTGTATGGGAGTGAGCTCAGATCTGTCATTAGTTCGGGGGGGAGGAGGTACCAGGACCCCAGCGCGGTTTGGGGCTTATGTCTCTGTTGGTTAGTAGTGGGTTGTAGTGGTTTTTTAATTTGTCGGAAAATGTGTTAGTGAGTTTATCTACGAATGTTTTGATTTTGTCTATGTTGTAAGTTGAGTGGAATGAATCTATGTTTGTACGGCGGGAGGTATGGGTTGCTAGTCGGATGCATTTATTTTGGGTGATTTGTAGTTTAGATAGGGAAGTTGTTGATGTTGTGTGCCAAATTGGGGATGCATATGTCATTGTGGATCGGATTAGTGTTTTGTAGAGGAGGAGTTTAATTTCGGTTGGGAGGGCATTTGATTTAAATAAGTGGAAATAGCGGCCGAACTTTCTACGTGCTGTTTGATTAGTGCGTTTAACATGCTCGTTCCATGTTAAACGCTTGTCCATGTGAAGGCCAAGGTATTTTACTGAGTTGGAGAAGGAATTTGGTTGGGACGTATTTGTATCTTGCTGGGGGGTTTCTCATTCTGCTGAATATTATACCCTCTGTCTTAGCTGCATTAACTTTGATTTTCCATTTTTCGAGGCGGGAGATTATGAGGTGGGCAGCATTTTGAAGTCTATTGCAGGCTTTTGGGGGGATGGGCTAGAAGAATAGAGTGCAAGATCGTCAGCAAAGCCTGCTATGGAGACATTTGGGGGTAAATCTTCAAAAATATCGGCTATATAAATATTAAATAAGAGCGGGGAAAGGACGGAACCCTGAGGGACACCAGCTGGGATAGTGAATCGTTAATTTTACGAAGAATTGTCTGTTTGTCAGGTAAGAGAGGAGGAGTTTGCTATAGCCAGCCTGAAGTTTGGCGCGTATTAGTTTATGGATTAAGCCCTCGATCCAGACAGAATCGAAGGCTTTCTCACTGTCGAGGAGGAGGAGAGCCGTTGAGTTTTTATTATGCATGTTTTTCCGGATATAATCAACTACCCTAGCTAGTTGGTGGGTGGTTGCATGAGCGTTTTTGAAACCCATTTGGGTGTCGGGGACTATTTTAAGTCGTTCGACCTCTCCTTGGAGGCGGCGCATGATAATTTTTTCGTATAACTTTGAAAGGGTGGGGAGGAGGCTGATCGGTCGGTAGCTGGCAGGGTCAGATGGTTTTTTATTTGGTTTAAGTATTGGGGTAATGGCTGCTACTTTCCAAGAGGAAGGGAAATAGTCGCAGCGGAGACATGCATTTATTATGTTGGTCAGTAGTACTAATGCTTTTTTGGGTAGGTTTTTTATCGAAATATTTTGGATTTTGTCATGACCTGGGGCTTTATTATTTTTCAGTTTAACTAAGAGCCTCTTTAGTTCGCGCGGAGATGTGTGTTTTAGATTATGGGTAGTTGTGGATGTGGAGAATTTAACAATTTCGGAATTGATTTGTTGTATGAAGGAGTTATTTCCGCGTGCTTCTGCTTGTTCGTGGATTGACAAGAAGTGAGAAGCTAAGGCAGTCGCTTTTTCTTCATCACTAAAGGCCGTGGTTTGTGCAGTTTTAAGGGGAGGTATGGAGGAAATTGCTGGGTTGTTGGAATTTTTGTTAATTCCCATAGGGATTTGTCACGTGGATTGACCTTGGACAATTTAGTTTCCCAAGATTTCTGTTTCCAAAGCTCTACCTGTAAATGAATTTGCTTCTGCATGGCATTATATTGTCTGTCACAGCCACACCACTGTCACAACACACCGCCCTGTTTTATAAACCGCATTTTCTACGACATTCACCCTCAATTGGAGGTGTTAGGAGTTGCTTAATAGACAACCCGCATAATATGATTATTACGCATATAAATATTATTTATGTATGCTTTTAAAATTTCAAAAAAATTAAACGGTGATTTTGTGCTTGCACGAGACAAAGAATCGACCTCAGATAGACCGACGAACAAAGAATCATAATTGTTCAGAAAGCTTTACTTCTATTGTTTAGAATGCCAGTGATAATCGTGGTTTCAAGAACGATGCAAAGGAACAGCAAACAAGAAAACTTCTCTCTTTCCCAATTTCATTGCTCTATAACATTAACATGTGTGAAGTATCCCATGGTCTCATAAATTTCAAGTAAAGTGGGTTCTGTATGAGCACTGTATTTCAAAGTAGCCTTCTCCAATGATCACAATGGTTATTTTCTTGAAATTCCTTATCTAGTTTCCTAAAATTTGTTAAGAACAAAATATTCTATTGATAATTCATTTATTAAGGCATCTACTTGGTGCATATAATTACAGGTCGCTTGTACGTAGGAGTCCGTGTACGAGTATGTTCCCCCTCACCACCTTTCTTTCTTATACCAGTAATTTCTTCAATCTTCTTTCGCCTTTTGAGATCCAATTATATCGGAACAAATTACTGGACGTCCTTGCCAGCTCAGTAGTTAACCCTTTGTTTGGACGAATCAGAATGGCCGCTTACAATCCTCAATCAGGAGTCATTAATTCGAAACTTCTACGTTCCTGCGATTATGGGTCATTTCAACACCGTTTCTTTTTTCACTCATACTCGGCAGTTTAACCCCCTGAGGGCAAGGATGCTTGCACGGGCCTTTTTTGCCGGCCGTCCTTGTCAAAGCAGCTGCGTCATCTCTACCCATAAAGCCCCGTCAAGTTTTACTATCTAGTTGAGAAAAAAAAACAAGGCAAAAAGCATCCAACCACCACTACAATATCAGAATATAGAAAACTCATAGATACTACAGGACTTGTTTTTTACCTTGCATAAAACCACCTATTGATATTAACTTTGAATTGAAAAACGAGTAAACAATTTTCTAGCCATAAATGACAAATGCAATGAAATGTTGAAAAAAAGTTTTTATTTCCAAGTATAAGTCGTATCTTTTTTAGGTTTTTATTGGATCGTGAATAATCATTCTCCCTATTAAGGGAGCTAATTTATAAAAAACCAATAAAAAATACGCCGATATTATTATTAGAATGATACAGTTTGCATCAAGGACGCTTAAATAGAATTGAATTGAATTGCCTTCACAATTCTTGACTGGGACACCTGAAAGGATTTGCTTTTCAAGACGTGAAATTAATAACCATTTTTTTATCTTTATCATTCTTAGTAATCAAGTTTTAATAAATTATAGAGTCGAGAAAGCCGAAAGAACGAAGATATTAGCCTCGTCGAGCAAATGGTGAAATTAGGTTTAAGAAATGTTTTGATAAAATGTGGATTGAAACTAGAATTGAGTCGTAAACAATACAAGTGGTCAATACGTTCTTGTTACAATATCTAAAAATTGTTCAATCTCGCAGATAATTCTTCGTCATTTCATAACGTATCTTGATTAGAGTAAAGTAAATCGCTTTTCAGAGTCATTACTTACTTGAGTGGCCCTTAAATCTACATTACTCTAATGTATTCTACAAGACAAACGATTACTTAAAAATAACCAAACAATGGGTCTCTCAATCTTCCTGTAACGTCTAATCCGAGGACTGCTTCTATCGAGAACTTAAAGAAATTTGAATTTCATGGAGATCCATGATGTTTTCGAGGTTTAAAAGGACATTGAAATGTATCGCGTTCCAAGATGAATTCCTCCGGCAATCCTCCTCATTATACAACATCAAGTCAGCTCTGGAAGTATGAAGCGAATGTGCTCCACAATTTTTGAATTGAACGCATTTATTTCCATCCGCAAAATGAGAACGAAATTTTGAGTAAATCGGGAGTGCTGCAGTGTGACTTGTCAGTAACAGTTCTATTGCCACTCAGGAATATCGACGTCACCCATTGCGGGGGTCCGGTGTGGCCGTGGGCACTCGTTCTTTGGTGGTGGGGTTCTGCGGGGGTCGAGGGTTCGGATCCCGGGGCCGTGGTTCGTGCGTCCGGGCTCATCTCCCCCCCCCCCTTCAGGAGCACAAATTCTGATCTTCCCTTTGGATGAAAAATGATGACGTCCACGACACGAAGAATATTAGGCATGCAAAAAGTAGTAAGTACTCTAAAAGTAATAAGTACCCTAACATTATATCCATCATTGACGATATTCTTCAGCTTCTTAGAACTCTTTCTCTACGTATTTCTCTCCTCATCCGTTAATAGTTGGAAAATCCACGAAAAATTCATAGCAGCCTGAAGTGGGTGTGATTTAGAGATGAAACTCTACCAGACTATGTTCTGTTTTTCTTCGATCTTATTTTCTGAGCTGGAATGGACCCGATTCTGGCAAGGTCGACAAGTGACAAGTGGTAACGCCAATTAACTGAAGTCGTTTTTCTGTTAGAAGAATAGTAGCTTAATTGGAGCATTTTAACTTTGGAGGAAACCATCACTCTGTCAGTAGTAACCATTATTCGTACCACCTAGCATAAACAAACCATGAAATTTATTGCTATATTCAATATAGCTTAACTTTACATGGTCTCCAGTAAAAACTTCAATGAAATAAGAACGCCAGACATTCTCCTGGGCCCTTACTGCTTCAAAAGGGTTGATGTTTTTAAATATCTTGGTTCCTCTGTCCTCGAAATTAATGAAAATAAAACCAAGAACAATAGCTGCCAATCGATGCTATTTTGTACTATTGCCGCTCCTGAAATCCCGAGTACTCTCCAGGAGAGTTACACTTACCTTGTAAAAAGACGCTTCTTCGCCCCGTCCTGAAATATGCTTCAGAAACGTGGGTCTTGGCAAAGCAATCTGAGAATGCCCTTAACATTTTTGAGAGAAAAATTCTTCGGACAATACTGGGCCCTGTATTCAAACATGGACAATGGAGGCGGCGCCACAATGAAGAGCTCTACTAGCTGTACGATGATTTTGACGTTGTCAAATTCGTGAAGTTGGGTAGGCAGTACCGGTAATATAACTGTACCGGTAATTTGGAACGGTTACATCTTTGTCACCGTTGGAACCGTTCCAAGGAAATACCCGGACCGACACACCCCTACTGAAAGGTAGACCAAAGTACGAGATCGGAAAAGAGGTAAGGGAGTGGAATACTGTCAACTACAGTAAAGTTATTGACGGTGGAATAGGAGCTCGGGTCACATTGACCTCAGTGCTGGAGGGTTCCAATTTTCATTTCCACTCTTGCAACAAATCAATAATTATCTAGTTTTGTAGATATCATAAAATATGAAATAAATCATCAACACATTGGATAAATCGTAATAAATTGAAACTATCACTTAAAATGACTGGATCAAGATCTCAATTTGAATTGTGGTGACGTTTTGTAACTCGGACTTTCCAGCGCACCCTCACAAAGCCGCAGAAAAAAAAAACTTCCTCTCGATCAATGACATCAAAGAAACAAAAGACGTCCCTGAACTCCAGGAAAAGCCTTTGTCCCTTGACCAAGGGCTAAAACTTTAAATCAACTTTTCTAAGGACGGTCCACTTGTGGTTTTAAGATAAGCTATCGCGGAATCTCTTTGGAGCGAAATCCTTCCTTTGGGTCGCAGCCCTCCTTCCTTATTCCCTTTCACCGTTTCTGGAGGTAAGTTGAACCAACTTAATCGAACTTAGATCAGATTAACAAAATCCTCGGCTGCCCCTCCCCTTTTCGGAGCCGGCAGAGATAACTCTGTTTTTGCCAACATGAAAGGGAGCTGCCTCTCCTTGCACAGCTTTTCGTACAATTGGATTTCCCAGATGTGAACAATCAGTCTTCGAAAAAGAGCTTGGAGAAATGAAAGGGACATTTTGAATGAATTCTTTTCTCGTCTCTTTTCAAATTAATGTTCAAAACCCGAGGTTATTTTTAAGCGATTTTTTTTCTATTGAAATTCTGCGGTTGAATTGAGAGGGTTTTCAACAAGCACAAGCTGATACACCACGACATCATCTGCTGATGTCCCACGCTATTCACTGTTGCTTTCATTGAATGTAATCAACTGATGAGACTACAAAATTCTTTCAATTATTGAATACTAAAAACTGAGGTGGCTGAAAGGATGAGATTCTAAGGATTTTTTTCCAACGCAATTGAAGTGGGGATGTTCCATGGTTTTGACTTATCAAGGATCGTGATAAGGATGCTTAGGGTAAAATCACCAATTGTTGAAACTATTCCTAATGTTGACATTTCAATTTAGAAATGTTAAAATAAGCAATTGGGCCTTTGTAGGTACTCGGAATTGGCGTCATTCTGTTGATAAGAATAGAGTTATTGAGGTTGGCCGGCTCCAGTAATTATATTACTCAATATAACTCGGCTGGCTGAAATTGAAGCTGATTACAGCTGTATCAGTTAGGGGTTTGTCGGTCCAGGTATTTCCCTGGAACGGTTCCAACGGTTACACTGTAGCCGTTACAGTGACAAAGATGTAACCGTTCGTTACTGGTACAGTTCCATTACCGGTACAGGCGGTCAAATCCCACTCACATGACATGGATGAAGCAGGCAGTCAAATCCCTATCGTTCTTCTTCCATGCTTATGATCTCAACTTGCAATACAATAGCATCATTTTCCTTGAAAATTTTCTGAAAGGAAGGAATTTGAACAAGTGTTACAGAAGAGACATTTTATTATAAATGATAGTGACCAAACAATTCAAGGAAAGAAAAATGACGTTGCAGTTTAAGAACTTAACATGACAATAATAAATTGATAATACTGGAGACAACTTCCATGCTAACCAGTCCAGAAAATCACTTCCCGCTCATAAGCCATTCCATGATACTATTATTCTCAGTCCATGGAAGTAGTGAGGGCGCTTCTAGGTACAACATGGAACAGAACTGAGAAGATCCATGCTTACTTGTCCAAAACCCTTCCCGGCCCAGAGCCATCCTCTTATCAGTCCAGTTCCATCCTTACCAGTCCGATGATCTCTTCCCGGTCCAGAGCCATTTCAAGATATCTTATCGGACCGTGGAACTGGACCGGTAAGGGTCGAGTTTTTGTCACTGCATGGAACCGTTCCAAGTTGATACTCGGTTCCACAGTTCCAGTACAGCTGTACAGACACACATCTAGTATCAGTTACTCCAGCGACGCGAACGCGATCCTTATGACGCAAGTTAGTGAAGTTAGTCAAAAAATTAAGACTTTAAGCGAAGTAAAATTTGTGAGTAAAATCATCATATCACATCGTCTTCTCTATGAGTAGCATAAGGAAGAATGTGTAAGCATTAAAAATTCGGTGTCATCATTAGGGTCTCATGAAATAGTTGCGTGTCCTAATGTTGACACGGGTGTGAACATTACGGGAACTGTTGATTTGGTTGCACTAGTGATATTTGGGTTTGAATAATTTTCTCAGTAAACCGCGACTTTCGATATTTTTTTGAAATTTAAAGTAGTGGAACCTTAAGTAGACAACGTCTGATCCCGATGTTGACCTTCGGTTCCTAATGTTGACACCACCTTTTTCAATATTTAAATGGGTGTCAACATTAGGAACAGCAGATATCGACATATGGAATTCTTGAGGACAAATGTGTCAACATTGAGGGCAAAAAAACCATGTTTGAAAAAATGTGTTTGTGGTAATATGAACAAATATTTTGATGAGTCCTATACGTGCAAACTGTTAAAAGGAACTCACAATTCATAATAACCACTTAAAAGTTTCATTTTCTTGAACACTTCTATGAAAATCAGAATATAACGATTTTTGTTCCTAAAAGTGTCAGCAATCGGTGCTTTTACCCTAAAATTATATCCCAATGGACGATTCAGAGCTAACATAAGACGAGCAATAATCTATTCATGTATAGATTAAGCCTCATTCAGATCGAAAATTCATCACTGAATTGTAACCTGAAGACATGAAAATGCGATGAGTGAAAGCCTCACAAAACGGTAGTTGAAACTCGGCGCTTTGCGCCTCGGCGGGGGGCTCCGCCCCCCTGCACCCCCGGTTTATTTCTTTTTCCATACTCTGTATGAAATCATAGGAACACAGAATGTGTTTTTGCGATGCTAGTCATCCGTTAAATAAAAAACAACAATAATAAATGTGGAGTCTTTGGCAATAATAAAATAAATAATTTTTAGACATTTAATTTGGTCTAAAACCCTATAAATGTTATATAAATAAATATGTAACTACAAGAAAAATACTATATAAATTGAGAGCTTTCCAACGAATGGTGAACAATTTCTGTGCAATGAACACTGCGGGAGTTCTATTTCCTTACCAACGGCTTGGTTGCACGTGAAAATCATTATAAAAGGCGCGTAACGGTTTTTTCTGTCGCTTTTTCGTGACGATTTTTTTTCGGTAGGTCATCGCAAAAACACACTCTGTGTTAAAAAGTAAATAATCCTGAGAATTGCTTATGACTTATCAATCGTGTTGCTGATTCTCAACTCAGAAAGTTGTCAACTTGACCATGATGATCATGATTGGGAATCCATTTGGACAACTCTAAGGAATCAAAATTTCAAAAGAAAAAATTGTGGGTATTTTGTGTGGAAATTACTGTCTTAACCCTCAAATGCTGACAACACGCCTCTCAGGCGGAAACCTTTGCTTTGAGATTCATTTTTCCAAAACCATACATGCCTTAGAGGTGTGTTGTTAGTATTCAGCATAAATGTTTGGGCATGATGTTAGTAATAACGGGTCAAATTTCTTTCTCTCCTAGTGTAAAGTAAAGTAAACAACCATTCCAGGTTGGATTTTCGTCCGACTGCTATTCCTGGCGTCGAGGACGTCATTGGCTGTCTTTCAAAGGGAAGATCAGAATTTGTTATGATGATTTCACTCATGGGTTGAGTCGAGGGGGGCGATGAGAGCCCCGTTCACCGAAAAACTCACGTTGCCGGCGATGAGCCTTGAACCCACGATCCCCGCAGAAGTCGGTCCAAAGTCCACCGCCAAACAACGACGCCCCAACGACCGTTGTCACATCGGATACCCATTATCTCCTAGTGTTATTATACTGAAAAATACCTTCCTGAATGCACAATAATTCATCATGAAATATTAAATGTTTCATGATGAATTATTGTGCATTCAAGAAGGTATTTTTCAGTAGGTATGATAAATTTTATTTTTCCTAAAACTCTGTTTTTTATCCTGAAACCTTTTGAAACTTTTGGCTCTGAGTGTAGCTGTTTTACTGTCCTAAAGACCAATCGAGCTGTTTTTCATCATCTAGGTTCTTAAAAGGCTCCTGGCCTAGTGGTGAACCTATTGTTCCTGATTAGGGAACTCACTTGGTCCCATCTTCGAAGGTGTAGCTGTTTTCCCTTTACCTGGAAGCACTCATTTATATTCTTGCTACGACATGTAGCTGGGTTCATGCTCCTGAATTTCGCACTTTTGTACTTGGTGTAGCTGTTTTCCCCTTTAAGGAGATACATCCTTCCACTACCTGGTGTCACGGTCTCCTATAAATGAGGCACTTCCCCTTCAGAGGATGACAAAAGGTAAATTTGACGGTTGTATTTAAATTTGTATTTAGTAAGCTTTAAAACTTTTAAAACTTAGTCATAAGGTAGGATCAGTAAATTAGCTATTAAAATATATTAGAATTGTTGTTAGATGATCATCTTGACAGTATATTTATACTAAACGCATAATTTCTGATGAAGGTATAATTCCATAAATTAAAAAATGTCCAAAACTGATAGGAAATTCGTATTTTGGGGACCAGCGACGAGTATATTCATAGTACCCAAAATCGTAATAACTCAATAATACCCGAGTAGTTTCTCTATGAGACCGTAGAGTTTATTAGTGCTCGAATATCGACTCTAACAAAATGTGTAAAAAAAAAAACTCCCTGAGCAGACAGGGATTTTTTTTTATGGTCCATATTCTATAACGGGTATGAATGTCTTTTGTCCTATATGACGGCCAGGGTTGCTCCTGATGGCCTAGAATCGTGGTCCAATTCCCGGAGCACAGCAAGAGACAAAAGGCCGGTTTTCTGGTGAAGTAGCAGAAGGGAAGTTGGTGAGGTCGGAAGAGAAGGAGGGCTGAGAGTTTACTCCGCGTGGAAGTTTCATCCTTAATAAACGGTTCTCCCACGATCTTTCAACTTTTTTCCCCGTTCTGGGGCGTCTTCTGGTCCCCCGCCTCTGAAACCGAACAAGAAAAACCTCCTCGGTACCAGATGGAAAAGAAGTCCTGCGCCTTCAGAAGCATCGCATATGGGGAAAAGGGAAGATTGGAAGTTGGAGGGGGCTCTAATAGAGGAAATAGACCGGGCGTTTCGATGGGAGATGAAGGGAGGATGCTATGATGGATGGCGGCACTTGACTCGTTGAATAGCGCCCGTCACTCAACTGACCCCTCGAAGGAGACCTCCAAGATCTGTCTGGTCAGTCGATATCCCCAAGGTTTCGTACGAATGCAATAAGGACTTTCAACTGTATTCGATAAGGCTGAATCATTCATGATCCAAACTGACGAAATGGTCTTCTCAGAGAATCGGACACTTCAGAGTCCTGTTGTTGTTGGTGTAGTTACAGTGCCATTCCTATACATCAAACATAGACAAACTTAGTAAAAAACAAGTGGGTGTGGCACATAGCTTCCTCGTATCCATAACCCGATTATATAGATGATTCGATGCATAGTAGTTAATCTCAAAACACCAATCTCTAAGTACCTTCCACTACTCTCATAGGGGACCATCTACACGCTAATCTGGACAATCCTACAAAATTTCATCAAATTCGGATGAAAAATGTAAGTGAGTAGATGTATGTGATTGGATTAAAAAAATGCTTAGCCTCGGCTGGGATTCGAACCCGGGACCCCTGGGGGATAATTCTATGTGCTACCTCTGAGCTATTGAGGCCTAGTGATGCAATGAATAGGATTTGTGATTCTCACAGGGAACCATCCCTCTATGAATGAATCCCTCCATGAAAACCCATTCTCTATGATTTTCATAGGGGACCTTCTAAAAACTACTCAGTAACATCCCTGGAAATTTCATTGAAATCGGATGGAAAATGTAAAAGTTATGGCCGTTACAAGGAATTCACGTTTACGCATGCGCGGTGGCTACTATCAGTCCGAAGGTGATGATTTTCATAGAAGATCATCTAGATACTAATCTGTAACATCCATGAGAATTTCATTGAAATCGGATGGAAAATGTGGAAGTTATGGCTGTTACATGGAATTCACGTTTGCGCATGCGCAGTCGCTCCTATCAGTCCGGGGATGATGATTTTCATAGGGTACCGTCTACACACCAACCCGCACAATTCATGAAAATTTCATAGAAATCGGACAATAACTTCGTGACCGTGTGCGCGTATATGCGCGTATATCGTATGCGCGTTACATGGAATTCATGACAGACACACAGACGGACAGACAGACACACAGACACGGAACCAGAATTGTTCAGAAAGGTCTGAAACGCAAAACGCGAGTGAAAATTTTGATTTTGGAGAAATTTTTTTTTCGTCCTTGAAAAGTGAAAACGAAGCTTCCGCTACCTCGGTAGACTCGGAAGCAAAGAGTGGATCGAATTTGTCTTCTCTTAAGCACAGAATCGGATTCAGCACAGTTTATCTATTTATTTTGCCTCTTTATTTACATTAAGACATCCATTGTACAAAAGTAGTCATAATTATAATCTAAACTTCATCAGATCGAAATATTGGCTAGCTTGATAAAATTGAATTACATTTTTCTAGTAATGCATGCGGTCTAAGGATTAGTTCAAATTAAACCAGTCGGTAAGTGATTAAGCATGCATTTTTTTATTTTCCTTCCTACTGCACAAAATTGTTTCACTCAATGTAATTCAGTTAGTATTTCAAAGCTTAGATACAATCAGTAAGCTATAAAGGAACCGAAATATTGGAAAATCGCATATTTTAACAAAAGTATTATCCCCCCCACTCGCCCTGTTACCGTGCTGAATCCGATTCTCTGGAAAAGAATCAGCCAAATCGGTTGGCGAATTGAGGCTTGGGCAGAGTAGACAAGATTACGCTCGAAAATGCACGTTTTTCAAGCCCCCCCCCCCCTTACAACCATCAAAGGGAAAATTCCAAGTTCCAACGAGGTAGTGCACAACTAGATAGATTTCTGCATCGAAAAAAAAAAAATGGTTGGAAACTAAGGCTTGGGAAGAGTACAAGGTGCCATTTATGCATTGAGGCAGATTTCAAAGATTTTTTTTTTACCTCCTGTATTCCTGAGAAGTGTACTTCGGTGTTTTTCACGCACAGTGCACATATGGTTTACATGTCTGGGGAAACTGAAGTGAAATGGACAGCGTAATGAAGATGCAAAAGAAAGCAATTAGAGTTATATGCAAAGCTGGATTTTTGGATCACTGCAAACCCCTGTTTGTAAAAATGAGAATAATGACAGTTGTAAGTCACTACATCTTTGTTTCATGCTGCTATATAAAAAGAAATTCAATGTCAACTCGAGAAAGCACTCATTCGCATCAAACAAAAAGAAGAAAAGATATAACTATTCCACTCTGCAGACTCGCTATTACTCAAAGACAATGTAAATACACATCCATCAAGATATTCAACAAGCTGCCACTCGAAGTTCGTGAACTTTCCAACAAGATGTTTGAGAACTCATTTAAGTCCTTCTTGACAGAAACACCTTATTACAACCTGAAAGAGTATTATACGAGTGACTCAAGTAATATGATGAAATAAAAATGTGTAATGAATTGAGTATAATTCAAATGTAGTTGTCTTTTGCGTAATATTAGATACCTAGGTATTTATTTTTACTGGCAGCCGAGGAAAATTATTGAAAGTACTCGTGCTCGCTAAGTCTTTGTAGTGGAATTGGTTGTGGAGCTTGGGTGCTCCTTCTGTGATAAATTTATGTTTTCTGTGAGATAGGTAACTGTTGTTCCTATATATAAGGGGAACTGACTGCTTGGGTGCTCCTCCTGTGATGAATTAATGTTTTCTTTGTTATCTTCCTGTGATGTGACTGTATTTAAATTATTATTAAGTGTTACTATGCGATTATTGTTGTTTTCTTTGTTTTCTTCCCATGATTTAGCTGTAATAAAAAAGTGTTATTATGCAACAATTAGGAACTATTATGCCATTATCATTGTGTACTGTACGACGCATTCTTGCCTGAAGAGGATTCCAAGTAAATATGATTATTATAATAATAACATAGTAATAATTACATATAGTAATAATTACATATATAATAATATAATGTAATGTATAATGTAATATATAATAATTACATATTATAGTAATAATTACTGACAATTTTCGGATAAGTACGTAGTTATTTTATCTCTATTGAGTGTTGTCTTCCTCTACCACAGTTTAATATCATAAGGACGCCCAAGTCTTATACAGTGGTATGTTCTAAAAATTGGAATAAAGTGAACAACTATCTCAGGTTGAATTTGTGTCTAACTGCCATTTCTGGCGTCGTGGACGTCATCTGTCTTCCTAAGAGAAGATCAAAATTAGTTCTGATGATTTCGCTCATTGCTACTTACTGCCTCATCGCTAAAAAGGAGCGTAACTATTGTGTGAAATTATTGCCCTAAACGTACTGATGTTCCATAAAATCGCTGCTTAAAAAATACGAAAAAATTCTGGTCTAAAGATGGACAAAAATCTTACATTTCTAGTGGAAATTACGTTAAACATTATCAATATAAATGGTATATTAAATGGATATTACTAATTTTAGTAATACATATGGTATATTTGGATTCAGCACACAATTTCCAAAGTAAATAATATTCAAAAAATTAAGAATTAACAAAAAAATGTAAATGAAGGTATGAACCAAATTTATTTCTCATGTAATGGAAACCTGTGTACATTCGTTGTACCCAAAAATGCAATAGCCGAGTGGGTACTCTATGAGTTCGTGGAGACCCCACGGGTTGTATACAACCCATAACTTTGCAGGCTTCTCTATCCTTTGCAAAATGGTTGAGAAAGCTTGCAAATGTGTTTGCGTCTTCAGACGCAATTCGGGAAGACGAGTTAAGGGTTAGGGGTAGGTTGGAGATGAGCTAGGGGTGAGTTAGCGATGGGTTAGAGATAGGTTTGGGATGGGTTGAACCAACCATTTGGATGGTTCACTTGTGCCTGAATAAGAGTCAAAATTTCTCCAGCCAGTTCCTCCAGTATAAACCAGTATTTTCACCGGATTGTGAAAGTAAGTGTAGCTCAGTTATTTCAGTACTTAGTTAATTTAGTTTCAGTAGTTTCTGCTTCTTGATTTATGATTTGGAATTTTTCCCAGACTATTATTTTTAGTGCCTCATTTATGTGGGCTGTGAATGTCGATTTTTTCAAGCTGAAAGAATAATTAATAAATAATTCATTTCAATAAAATGTTTATTATTCACTCCCGCGAATATTTTGTGATTGATGGAACCTCTCAGATTTTGGTTACCTACGCGGAGACCCGGTGGGTCTTATAAAACCCACTTTTTTACTCAATGACTCAATAAAAATAAAAATCTGAAATAAATCTTGAATCGTCCCTAGGCTTCCCTTAATCAGTTTCAATCATCAAAATAATTATATCTCGGTCAGATTTAAATGGCGGCTGAAGAGGTTAATGTTTAACCAAAAGGATGATTGTTTAATTTCAACACGTGCTATGTGCCACACCGACAAGACTGACTACTCTCTCATATAGATAATATTTGGATTTTCTTAACCATAGCTTCGAAGATTTTTAAAAATAATTCGCTCATTAACTCTTGCTGCGTGAATGGACTTTTTCCGTACTCCAGAGATATTTCGGAAATGATAAAAACGATCGTTTAGATGACCGGATTGTAATGAGAAACGACGATGGCCGGACAAAAGCGACAATTCGTTCTACCTAATGAGGAAATTTTAATAATCAGCTTAATTGACCGGAAGAACGACCTCTTTTTTTTCCTTTTAATTTCTCATAGTTTGCCGACTTGGGCGTCAACAGACAATTAATGATATCATATCCAGAACGAACTGCGAGACATAACGGACAGCGGTGTTCCTGGCGGAGTCATCGGCCCTAATTGTGGCCACTTGGGGTGTCCGCGAGGCGGAGCGGAGGGCGACGGTGGAACGTCGGGGCGACAGGAATTGGAGGGAATTGAGGCAACTCGAGTAAATTAGGAAGCGCCGGACTCGAGGCGTCAATTGGGATGCGCGTGTCACATTTTCATCAGCCTGACGACCTGTTGATGAGGAGTGGCGTCACCGGCGCCGCGTCGGACCGAAGGAGTTTCATCCAGCGATTACTCAGTGGTGGACTGAAAGTTGTAGCATTTCCAAGTCAAATTTATCCTTTACCGAACCAGAAGAAATATTTTCCGAACAAAAAGAATATTTTTTCAAACCAACTGAATCTTTTTCCAAATCAATTATACTTTTTACCAAAATCAAATTAATCCGTTTCCACAACGTAATAATACATTTCCTTGTGGGAGGAAGGCTACCCTTCCTCCCACAAGGCCGTGTCGTATTCAACACGTTGGACCTAATGTAGAGGTTCGCATGCACGCATCACTTCAGGTGAGGGCTGAGGGACTAATTACCCTACCAGCCAATCGTACTGCAGCTTTTGGCGAGGTAAGTTCACGCTCAGTCTTCTTTTCGCTTCCGAGTCTACCAAGGTAGCGGAAGCTTTGTTTTCACTTTTCAAGGACGAAAAAAAAAGTTCTCCAAGATCAAAATTTCCACTCGCGTTTTGCGTTTTAGACCTTTCTGAACAATTTTGGTTCCGTGTCTGTCTGTCTGTGTGTCTGTCATGAATTCCTTGTAACGCGCATAACTATACGAAGTTATTGTCCGATTTCTATGAAATTTTCAGGGATTGTGCGGGTTGGTGTGTAGATGGTCCCCTATGAAAATCATCATCCCCGGAGTGATAGAAGCGACTGCGCATGCGCAAACGTGAATTCCTTGTAACGGCCCTAACTTCTACATTTTCCACCCGATTTCGATGAAATTTTCAGGAATGTTACAGATTAGTATTTAGATGGCCCCCTATGAAAATCAATACCTTCGGACTGATAGTATCCTCTGCGCATGCGCAAACGTTAATTTCCTTGTAACGGCCATAACTTCCACATTTTCCATCCGAATTTGATGAAATTGTCTAGGATTGTCCAGATTAGCGTGTAGATGGTCCCCTATGAGGGTAGTGCAAGGTACTTAGAGATTGGTGTTTTGAGATTAACTACTATGCATCTGATCATCTATATAATCGGGTTATGGATACGAGGAAGCTATGTGCCACACCCACTTGGCAGACTTTTTTTCTATACCTGACTTCCTGCAAGGGGTGCCTGTGTCGTTATTGACACCGCCTTGTGGTACATGTTCTCTATTTTGTGGGGACTTCACTCATGGTAAATCAAACATTTCTTTCAGTATTCTGCTTCTTTCATGTGCCTGTTTGCTGCATAATGGCCAACCCATCGAGGTTCATCACTGATGAGGAAATTTTTAATGAATTGGAGCGCCTGAGTCTACAAGGAGGAAAAATGTGTCTGGTTTTGTAATTTTATTGAGTTTTTTATATTTTTCAAAAATGTATTTCAAAGTTAAATAATATTTCAAGAATTATATTAGTTATAGAATTGAGTCTGAGAGGAACTAATGTACCTGATTTTGATGTGTAAATCCAAGTTGTTAAATGGTTACAGATGTTCGCTTTATACATTCCTGATATTTTCTTTGATCTTGTCAATTATCTAAGTCCTAATGATGAATGATTTCAAGAACTGATGTGATGCTAGCATAAAAGTTATGTGCCTGAACTTTATAGTGTGATATAGGTACCCAGTAAATTGTAACAGATCTCATATGCTCAGGTTCGCTTGAGAAATGTCTCAATACATTTCGTGATTGTTGTTTTGTTTGAATTGATTTTGATGATTTAGAGGACCAATAAAACTTTAAGTGATTCAGAGAAAGTGTCCCTACTCATTTTTCGCTTTAATACGTCCAAAAATTACACACAGGGAATAACCATGGTACTGTGTCTTATACGACACTGCCTTGCAATTCATGTCTAGAAGCGAGCCTTGTGGTAGGAGGGTTCCGTAATGTACCAAATCTCACAAAGTAAATAACATAACGGAAATTGTATCATCAACAAAAAGGAAAGTCATCAGAACATCATCTTGAAAACGCTTCAAATTATTACACAAAGGTTTATTATTTTTCTACATAGATCACTCGTCTGCAAAGAACACAGCTTTGCCATTGTTACCACCAACCAACATGAAGGAAATGTCGATCGCATTTCGGTCGCGTTTCACCTTGAATACGGAGGTGAACTTCGTCGGACTGCCTACCAAAACTGATAGATGAGAGTTCAACGTTACGAAGCATGATCGCTTTGGTGCCAGTCTGGCACCATTGTTCGGGGGGGGGGGGAGGGGGCTGGGGGGGGGATCTCGAATTAGCCTCACCTGACTCTTGCGATGTACCTACTTATGTATGAATCTATCAGCCTAATTCGATGAAATTTCAAGGACTGTTCGGGTTTGTTTTGACAGTACCTTGTGAGTGTAGTTCAAGGTAGTTTGAGACCGATGTTTCGAGAATCGGGATATGGATACGAGGAAGCTATGTGCCCCACCCAATTTTGAAATTCATGAATTTTGGGATTTTGTAAATTATTTCAGTGTGTAGTAGAAAAATTAATAAACCTTTGATATCACTTGTGTATTAATTAGAATTAGTACCCGGAATCTCCAGAGCAGGGAGATGGAATGGAAAGAGAGGCTTGAGTGGCGAGTACCACCTTTCAAAGCTCTCCAACGGTGGCGTATGGCCGAAGGGAGATGACTTTGCACGTCCACTTCGCGGCGACTCTTGAGCAATCGGCCGGCTCTAACAAGTGGCACATGAGTGGCAGGGAATGCAAAAGCCGACGCCTTCAATCAAGACTCCTCGATACCGACCTCGAGTCCTTCCAAGATGAGAGACCGCTGCGAGGAACTCCCTCTATTTACCTCTGGTTGTATCATAGGCAGGCCTACCGCTCAACAACCCGAAATCAGTCTTTTTCGCTGTTTCAGAGGCCTTAATATGGTCACCAATTCATACACCAGTTAGTCGAAAGTGTTGCGACTGAACTCCTGCGTAACAGGACCTCTCCCATCAGTTTCCTACTAAGATACTAAAATAAATGTCCATTAAATTTTGACGTAAAGAGTGTCCACTAACCTTGCACATGCTGAAGAATCAAGTCCACATCGTTATGGTCGTTTCAACGGATGTTGTTTTGGTTTATTATTTTCAATAATGAACCTTCGGAATCGAGCAAGAATAAACAATTAACACCCTCCGAAATTCAGTAGTTTACGTTTCAAGGTAGGTAGAATCCATAAATGTAATAAAAAAACTCAGCCCTTAGGCCCCTCCTGGACCCCCGGATGGTTACTGCTAAGGACCTTCGGCTAAAATTCATGAAACATGGAACATGCTTTAGCCGTGTTTTGTTTGTTTGCTGTTACCTTTTCTGACCAATCCTCCCAAACTGAATTTAGTTGGTCAAGGAGAATAATGCTTTTCAATTCGAACTCTGGAGTCTCAGAGAGACTCCTTTTGAAATTTCAGCTTCTTGGGGCCACCAGGACCGAGAAATTTCCCTAGAAACGGGTCGTTTCTAAGTTAAAATCATTAAAAAATCCTGCACTACTTTCGTTCTACGGTTTCGTCACGTTTTTGTCCAGTTAGGTGATGCCTGAAGCCCTTATGATGCCTCACCACTACCTTTCATGGGAGTATCGCTAAAGTTCACGATCCTTAGTTCCGCATGAACGACTAAGCGAAATTTTGTTCCTCGATACCGTTCCACTTTTCCGTTCCTCGATTCCGTTCGTTTTCCGCATGTGCCATGCTATTTCCGTACGTCCTCCGTACTTCATCCACTTTTCTAAGTTACCAAAATCTTATTTTGATGACATTTGATATAGTTAAGGGCAAGTTGTGCCGTCAAGATTTGGTTGATGTCAGCCATCTCTAAGGAGAGAAAACAGGGATGTAATTTTCAAACCCCCAAGATCGAAAACTTTCTATATAAAGGTAATGTTTTAATTAGTTCGAAATAAAATGAGAATTTTAGAATCGAATGAGACCATCCAAAGCGCTGCAGGGCTCGGCGGTAGTGAGTGGTGATAGTGAAATTAATCAGAATTTCATCTTTGGGTTAGTTTGGTTTGGTTTCTAGTTCACGTTGCTCTCGATGGTGTGCGGTATTTGTAACTGCGTTGGCATCCTATTCAAACTGCTACAAATTATTACGCGAAGGTTTATTATTTTTCTATAGATCACTCGTCTGCTTGAATCGACCAAGAAAAATACATTTTAACGCCCCCCCCCCAAAAAAAATCTTTTGGTTTACGTTTCAAGGTACGTATAATCCGAAAATCGAATAAAAAAATCTTTCCGTCCGTCCGCCGTACTTTCTTTAGTTCCCATGGACCGATTTTGATGAAATTTGGTATATGGGTCTAGTTGTGCCGCAAAGCTTTTGGTCGATTTCAGTCACTTCTAAGGGGTGAAAATTAAGGGTTGACATTTTCAATAGCTCAAAAACTCTCAAAATAAAGGTGTAGTTTTTTTACCAATTTTAAATAGTATTCAATTTTTAGAATTTTTTGAGACCACCGGAGCCCTGTTGGACATATTGTCCGAACTATAAAGTGCTCGTAGGGTACTTACGGGTTACGATAAATCAGAATCACGAGCGTGAATAGCAGAATGAGCTCAATCTCCGTTCAAATTTCAGCAGACCAAAATGCGATCTTTGTTTGTTTCTTTGAATTGTACTCAATTCTGCGTCCTCAGCAACCAGTAATCGAATTTCCTAATGATGGCAACCCATAACTCTTCATTTCTTCGAACCGAGTGTGAAGCGTTTATTTCTCCCACATAAACTTGATTGTGAAATAGGTGTAAAGGCGTGGGTATTGCTGGGGAAGAGTGGGGGAAAGAACAAGGCTGAGTTAGGTACTAAAATAAACTATTATAATTACTACAATGGGGAGCCTATGGGGCGTGATAAGCACGCCCGGACCAAACGGAGGATGAGGGAAACAACTAAGTCGAGACTTACGAGCTGCTCGCTCAATCCTAGAGGAATCCCAATAAAATAAATTAAGGCTACTACAGAATTCATGATATCGGTACCTTAAAGAACACAGCTAAGTATGTCCAAAAACGGAGAAAAGAAATGATCACCAATGCACAATTCCTAAAATAATGGCTTATTACACTAAACTCTTTTATTCACCCAATAAATTTTCAAGCTATTATCGTCAAGAAAACTCAATAATAGTTTTGTTGAATTTGAGTTTTTCTGAAATTAAAAAAAAATAAAAAATGTGGAAGGTGGATGGACATAGCCCCTTTGTGCTTTAAGGTATCGATTTGTTCCCTATGACCCCTACGACACTAGCGCTAACGTTAAATGTCATTCGCAGCCCCTAGGTAGATTCAGAAAGTTATTCTTATGTACTCACAGAGGTAGACACTCCGAAGTCGTCCGATTAGAATCCGAGATGAACCGCCGCGATACCGATTTGTCTTCCGTACGCCCGATGCCGAACCGTACGTTTGGTGGTGTCCACCGGAGTCCTGACAACCAACGGTATCCACCTGGACCAGAAATTATGTCCGAGAACCCATCGAACCGACCGTCCTGTCACCGAATTATCCTTCTTCGTCGTGGACGGTGGCAACCCAGTTTTGCCTTCCGCTGAGTCTGCCCGTTCGCCCAGAAGGATTGTGAAACAGTCGGGCGGGTACCGAATTTTCAGCATTTCATCCGGGGCCCGTCCGGTGCTGCTTTTCCCGTAGCATGGCTGTGAACTATCACTCAGAAGCAGAGTGTAGTCTAGCCTGCCACAATAGGTATGTAGTAGGAAGGTAGTATCTATGTTTGGTAAATGGTGACCACGGCAAAGTTGTGTTCTTTGCAGACGAGTGATCTACTTAGAAAAAATAAACCTTTGTGTAATAATTTGCAGCGTTTTAATTCATGGCAGTTCTACAAGGGGTCGAGACGTCCTCTGGTACCTAATGCCCATCTTCTGGTAAGTCATCTCTCCATTTGTAAACGATTATGAGTGAAGCATACCATCCAAAGTTGAATTTTTTGCCAACTGGCATTCCTGTCTTCCAGGGGGTTGGTTCTGATGATTTCGCTCATGGCTGCTTATTCTCTCACCGACTCAAATGGATCGAAGTTCAACAACGTCCCATCCCAATATCCCATACCGATCATATTTGCGGTTACCCATGGTACTCAAAATCCATCTTCATTCCATTTTATTAAACCTTCATCAAATTAAATACAATCTATGTGAGCCAAACTCTGCTTCGTTACTGTTATACACATTATTCATAACTATATATTACAATAGGTCTATAGAGAACCCGTTAGCGACTCATTTCGGCTCTTTGGGAGATAGTAGTGGGAGCCAGACCACTTCACGCCTCTTAATAGCTCCTAGTTCTGAGGTAGCAACACCATAAAAATTCGCTTTTTCCCTGCAAAGAACCTGAAAATATCCCTCTGGATTTTAAAATATCCTTCTGGATAATTAAAACCATTATTTATATTTTGAATAACTAGGAATACGTGCTTATTTTGGTTTATTGTTTTCAATAATGAACCTTTAGAATCGACCTGGAGAAAAAATGTAACCCCCCCATCACAAATCTATTGATTTACGTTTCAGATTACGTTGAATCCGAAGATCGAATAAAAACTTGCCGTCCGCCGTACCCTGCACTTTTCTTAGTTTTCTAAGTTACCGATGCTTTTGGTTGATGTAGGTCACTTCTAAAGGTTGAAAAATAAGAGCTGAAATGTTCAAAACACCCTAGCTCAGAAAAATTGTAAATAAAGGTATTGTTTTCCGATTAATGTGAGATAGTTTTGATATTTGGAATCGATTAAGACCACCCAGAGCTCTGTAGGAACAACTGTCACACTTAAGGCAAATCAGAAACACGAGTGTGAATCGCAAGAGAGGCCTAATCTCCGTTCAAATTTTACCTGACCAAAATGCGACCACATTTCGTTTCTTCGACTTGTTCTCAGAATAATGTCAAATCTATTTGTTGATAATAAAGCGTGGTTAGGATTCACGGACCTCTGGGGTACCTATTACCCCAGCACACTTCCACTGCGCAACTCTGTTTGATTTTTTGACATTTTCATGTCTTTGCTTTGGCACATGAACTGAAAAATCGTCACGAAAACTAAGCAAATCTTGCTCACACGACCAATAAATAAATAAAATAGACTCACTGTGTTGCGTGGAGAACAATCAACAACCTTACATTTTGCTTTGCCACATGAACTGAAAAATCGTCACGAAAACATTGATGCTTGGGTACATGAACTAACAACCTTACTTCACTACCTTGTTGTGTGGGGGTTGACATGAAAATGTCCCAATGTGTTGCAGACTCGTATGCAAGCATTTAGAATTGAGTTTATGATTTCGAATCGAGTGTGAAGCGTTTAGTTCTTTATAATAGACTTGATTGTGAAGGTGTGATTTAATAGTAAAGCGAGGTGGGATTTTGACATTTTCATGTCTTTGCCCTGGCACATAGCACAAAAAACTGTCACGAAATTGCGTAATGAAATTGTGTTACAGTGCCTTTATAATGATTTCCGCTTACAACGACCCCGTTGTTAGGTTTGTTCCTTTTCTACACTTTTTAACCCACAAAAATCGTTCACAACCCGTTGGAAAGCTCTCGATTTAACGAACATTTTCATGTTCTCCATAACATGTTGACTATACGAATAGCGGAGCTATGGGCATAACTGTTCTCATATTTTGTTTACAAACTAATGATCGTGAGTGTAGAAGATAATTAATCCGGAATCGTCTATTTTATTGAAATTAGGTACCTACCTCTTAATATTAATAATTGTGTCAATTTGTAACATAATATATCTACACTCTTTCGTAGTACCTACCTCTTTACATGGTACCTAAATCTCCTATTAACTGTTGGTAGTTGACATAGGTAAAGACATGAAAATGTCCCAATGCGTTGCAGACTCGTATGCAAGCGTTTTTTTAATCTCTCCTCAGTCACTCACAAATTCGTGTCTTAGTTAAGAATATGTCATTTACGCGTTTCGGACATATATGTAACACAAGGCAGTTTCGTCCATACAGAAGATAGGTAGGTAACTACATAGATTTGTATCAAAATGTAATGTGCCCTAATATCGAAATTTTTAATTTCTCACCTCACTGTGCAGCGGTCAGCGATATATTCACTTAAGTTATCACTTACGAGTAATTTACGCAATAAACGAGGAAGTGGAGGATAAGGCACGAAATGGTACTGAACCAAGGAGAGGGACATCCTTTACACCAAGGAGACGCTCGGATGACCTCTGCGGTTTATTAACGAGTCCTCTTTTAAGTAAGATTTTTACGAATCTTTTCTGAAATAATCCATTTTTAAGGTCTCAAATATTGGTTAGTCGGTAACTTGTTGAAAAAATCATTGATTAGGTATGGGAGGTTTGCAAAATGTATAGAAGAAGAAGAAAAAGTTTATTTACAAGCAAAAGAAAATGGTTGCATGTGTGAATGAAAAAATAAACATTACGGCATTGGTCGAAACCGTCTACCGGAAGTCAGGGCCGGGCATAATTATGTTTAAATAATACAATTATGTGATTTAAACTGTGGTTATAGATCGACAAAATTAAATTAAAATATAGATTCCAGTTACATGTAAAATCAGAAATAGATAATTGGGTAAAAAATAATACAATAAATCAGAAATTAAATTCTCCCACAATGAGCGACCTGTGATGCCAGGCTCGCCTACAAAACGCTTCCAGTTTAGACCAATGGGGCCTGATTCAAAAAAAAAAAAAATTAATCGAAAGCAGACCTCACCCTCAGAACTTTGACACCAACGTTCTCTTTTTGGATGAGTAGATCTATTTCTAAGATTTTTCAAAGTTTCGAATGTGTATGACGTCACGCGCCCCTCCCGCCTGGGCGGGACCCCCCAGCCCACTGTGACGTCATAAACATTCAAAACTTTGAAAAATCATAGAAAAAGGTATTTACACGCTTGGTTGCACATTTGGTGTCAAAATTCTCAGAATAAGGTCTAGTTTAGATTAAAAATAACAATAAACAGTTTTTCCGACCTATGCGCACACCCCGTTGGGACCATTCAAGATCTCAATCGCCTCATCTCGCGGCGACGTCCCCCGTCCGAATGCCGGTTGCCGAAACTCAGTGAGAATTGGGCATCGGCAGGGAAATGGAAGACATCCTTCCGCTCATCAAGGTTGCACATCGAACACTCTTGTCGCTTTGCATTCAAGCTCAACAACTGGGCCCGAATCTTGAAAGCCCAACGCGCCACGTGCAAAGGAATGTTGGCCAAATGTATACCGTACCTCCTAAGTAATTCTTTTAGTAGAATCAATGATTACTAGCTGGTCGATAACCACCCCTCGTGTGGCCACTGAGAACGTGTCAGATGTATACCTAACCTCCCATACCTACTGAATCACATTCTTCCAGTAAGATACCATGTGTAGATAACACCAAAAAGAAGAAGCACCCACATCATTTTCCAAAAACGTCCAAATGACATCCTCGACGCGTGACGTGTGGTTGCAAGACATTCGGTAGAGTGGAATGAATAGGCATCTGTAGTCCAACTACCTTTTTAAAGGGTCGCTTTTCTCCGCTTTTCTGTTTCGGTTTTTTTTCCCTTCAGCTATCAGGTTTATGAGGGATTCATTGGGCAGATCGGTTAGGGCCGTCAAAGGGCCAGCGATGGACCTCGAATTAGCTTATGCTTGTCTGAGCCGATTGATGGGGGTGGAGGGGTTCTATTGTGGCCGCGGAGAATGGAAGCCAAATCGTGCGGACAAGAAGGGTCGAAAGAGCGAACAAACGGTTTCCTTTCACCAGGTTTTTCCGTCAGTTTAGCGAGAAGGGATTCCGAATCAGCGAGGGGGAGTTTGTCGAAGACCGGTTGGAACCGAATCGCGCCTAATCGTCGAATTTCACCTGAGTTCTTCCTCCTTCACGAATAGGTCACCTACGAGGACCATCCCTATCGATCATAGTATTTCCACTGTTGAAGTTAGAGCTGCAGTTTTCCATCTTTGACGTTAGTACCTTTGACGTTCTTTTTCTTTATTTCCCCCTAAGGCCACTTGCACGCACGCCAATTTTGGACGGCTGTCTACAGAAGTTCTCGCTACTAATCCATTCGAACAACGAATCACAATACCCAACAGCACATGATACTATGTAGGAACCTACGAAAAACGTTCGGTAATTATTCCTGATGTTCTTTTATCGAGACTTTTCTGTCAATACTTTCTTTTCACAATGACTATCTCAACATGTATAACACTAATTGGACCATAGTGTCACTAGTGTCACCGAAAACGTCTTAGGAATTCCACAGCTGTCATCAGCTTGAGTAGATTAGAATTGCAATTCAGAAATTGATGAACAACTGCATTTTTTGAACAATTTTGTCTTAGTTATTAAAATTGGAAAATTATGTTATGACAAAAATTTGGGAAATTTTTTCCATCCATCTCTTTGGAATTTCGTGTCAAAACTCTATTCCAAGACTTCCAATAGCCCACACAGAATTCTGCTGTCCATTAAATATAAAATCTCAATTTAATTCTGGTTACTCCGGTGACACATCGAGACAGCTGTAGAGTTTCTGAGATGTTTTTGGTGACACTAGTGACACCATGGTCCAATTAAAGTTAATTCCTTCCAGGAGGTAACTACTAGCATTGGGAGAAATAAGGAACTTTGATAACAAAAAAGTTTGAATTATTGAATGATACTCTTAGTAGGTATAGAACACTCTTTCGACATTTTATCAGTACCAGTACCGAGCTTTCAATACTGTTATGATACTAATTTGTAGCGAGAACTTCTGTGAACGACCGGTAAAAATCGGTGTGCGTGCAGGCGCTCATTCAGTTCTGTGCGCCACTGTATCAACGATTCTTGCCCGGCATCGGACGGAACGATATTTTATCGTCGACGATCGACGATCGGTGAGTGTGCAAGTTCCCATTCACTTCTGTGTGCCACTATTGGAATGTGGCAAGGGGAATTGTATGTGCGCAAGAGGCCCAAGATATGTCTAGAACGATCAGTTATTCAGTTGATACAAGACAGAACATAACAACACTACTGAATAATCAGTTATTCAGTTGATACAAGACAGAACATAACAACACTACTGAATAATAAACCAAAAAACTATAAACGAATTTGTTTCAGACCACACAGGATTCACATCACATAATTAATGGGCTTTTAAGTTAGTTAGGTATATTTACGTTGGTACCAGGTGAGGGATTTGTGGAGGGGTGATTTACATAAATACTGTAGAATCGAATGAGACCACCCCAGCTTGTTCGTCCAAGAAACAAATCAGAGTCACTTGCAACGAATCGAGCGAGTTGCTTCTGCAGGGTGTCCCAGTTACTACGCTCCCCTCACTTATTTTCTCTAATTGTGTAAAAAAAAAGCTGCAAATTATTACACAAATCTATATAGATCTCTCGTTTCGTCACCACCTGCCTACCTCGAACCTACGGCGATCGCACTCTGGTAAGATAAAATTTGAAGGAGATTCGCACTCGTGTTTCTGATTGATCGTAAGTCCGACCCTTATGTTCTCGTTGGGAGCGAACGGTTTGTCCTACAGAGCTCCGCGTGGTCTCAAAAAATTCTACAAATTCAACACTATCTTAAATTAGTGAAAGAACAATAACTTCATTTCGAGAGAAAATTTCAACCCTTAATTTTCACCCCTTAGAAGTTACTGACATCAACCAAAAGCTTCGATGCACAACCAAATCTCAAGTGGAACCCATATACCAAATTTCATCAAAATCGGTCCATGGGAACTATGGAAAGTACGGCGGACGGACGGAAAATCTTTCATTCGATTTTCGGATTTTACGTATCATGAAACGTAAACCGAAGAATTTTGAGAGAGTAAAAATAAATTTCTTGGTCGATTTTAAAGGTTCATTATTGAAAATAATAAACCAAAGACGGTTCTTAAACCGAAACAGCTAAAAAATGAGAGAGCTGGTGTTGCCACTAGCGAGACGGTGTGGTACATCATCTCAGTGTACACCGTGCAAATACACGATATATCAATCCAAACGAATCTCACGCAATAGTGGACGTTTGATCGAAAGATACCTCGTTTTTCATCACTTCAACTAAAAAACTGAAACATGTGTGGAGAATCAATTGCCCGCCTTCCTGAAGAGATAAACGCTGGAAACTCGGCGCAGTTTCACAGATTTCTCCGACTACGCAACAACAATAGGTAGCCTTCGAGTTCTTGCGACATGTGTAAATTTTATTACTCGTAAAGTCCCTCTACATTATAGAGACAATAAATTTCGCCGGAGGCTTTTCTTCAAATGAAAGGGAACTGAGGAATTAGCTTTTACCTTTGCATAACTCTCCGAGTGCCTATCAAGAGTCCGCCTTGCGTAGCAAATTTTTGAAAGCCACCACAAACTTTTGTTGCTTCCAGAGATGACCCATCAAGTCGTAACTCGGGTTTCGATGTACCGACTATTCGAACTCAATGCGTTTCGTTCTATATCAACCGTGACAGCTAATAAGCCTAATTGAGTACTTTCCTACATACACTCCAGAGGTAGACAATAAAATTATTCTTCAATCATGAAAGTTGTAGTTGAAATTTACGGTTATTTCTTCAAATAAGAGGATTCCAAACGACAGTTTTCGATGATTCGTGTCCGATTTCAAAACACGAAAATGTCTTTCAATCATTGTCAACGAAATTTTCTTATAACTTTCAAAATGTCTGCCTAAACCATCGATTTACGTTGGAAAAAGTAAGAGTCAACGGCAAAGACAAGAATCTTCGGGTTTACTATTCATAAGATGCCTGGATGAAAAGAGCTGAAAGTTATTACAAAACGTTTAATCTTTTTTCAGGTTTGAGGATCAACCGTCATTCGACTCACGATAGTAATTTTCTACAAATTTATAATTCCACATTTCGTATAATTTTTGGTATTATATGAATAGGGTTAGTTCCGCTAGTTATAAGAATACAATTATTATCTATGTACCGTATTGGAGAATCCGTTGTAACCAGCAAGTCGAGTACAGGAGGCGAGCGCTTTTGATGTAAGGATGTTCAGGCCGTCGAGAGATTTCTAAAGTTTGTCAGTCCGTCGTTAAATTTATATAGTGTGGGTGAAAGGGAGGTGAAAGGATCAGAAAGGAAAGGAGGGGGCCACGTGGTGAAAGTTTGTTTGTCTGTTGTCAAGTGAAAGGGAGAGATATGACTAATCCTATTAGCTATTTGTACATTCACCAAGTGGTGACCACATTGTCTTCTATTCTAAACTATGAATATATTATAAACTAGCTTAACATAATTAATTGATTGCTAAATTATTTACTTATATCTACTTTTAACTTGAGTTCTAACTTAGATACCTACTTCTATTTTTTTTAAATGTTTATTTGTTTGTAATTTGTTGATAGATGATTACTTATTATGCACTATCTCAGACACTATATTCAAGCCACTCGACAAACTCATCCAAAAAACAAAAAACCTCACAGACGGATTTACTGACAACCTGAACAACAAAAGTCAGCAAACAGAACACATAACATATCTCCTTACAAACGCAAAAAGCACCCTAATGACTCCAGTAACTTCCAGACAACCAAACGACCTAGAATCTCATAATTTTTGAACAATAAATAATAAGTAATCAACTAACAACAATATTTAAAAAACATAGAAGTAGGTATCTTAGAAGTAGATATAAGTAAATGATTTAGCAATAAGTTAGTTATGTTAAGCTAGTTTACAATATATTCATAGTTTGGAATGGAAGACCACGTGGTCACCACGTGGTGAATGTACAAATAGTAAATAGGATTCGTTTTATCTCTCCCTTTCACTTGACAACAGACAAACAACCTTTCACCACATGGTCTCGTTACCATGTGGCCCCCTCCTTTCCTTCTGATCCTTTCACCTCCCTTTCACCCATACTATATAAATAAAACGACAGACTGACAAACTTTAGTACTCTGTCGACGCCCTGAATATGATGTCCTCACATCGAAAGGTCTTGCTGGTTACGACGGATTCTCCAATACACTACGCAGATAATAATCGTATCATTTTTTTTTTAATAAAATGTTCTTCTTGGTGTTTGTATATGCAAACTTCAAGCCTCCTCCTTATGATTGGTGGGCATCTATTCATAGACGTAGAATTGGTAAATTTGTATGTTTACGTAGGTTGTATATTCTAGGGACGCTCCTACAAACGGTAGATCGCGTTTCAGCAATGCGAGACTCACTTTGAACGAATCATATTTCGTGGGCGTTGTCACAAATAGATGAAGTACGATTAGTGTTCGACCCAGCGATGGAAGCCTTGACTAATCGACAGAGCCCTGGTCAGTTCTTTATACTTCATTTCGCATTCAGTAGAGACATAAATAGCGGCTCCCGATCCGCCTTGCGGGCTTCTTTTCCTGACTAGGGCGTCGTAAGTATTCGCTCATATAACTGCGATATTTCATTTGCGCCGGCACTCGCCATTAGAATCAATGGGTACTGAGTAAATCACTTTATTCCCGGTGGGTTAGGAGGTATTTCACGTCCGCGGGCGCGTGGCATGTATTAATGCGGACAAGACCGACTGCACTGGACCTCTCGACTTGGCGAAGTTTTTCGATCTCATGAATGTGATCCCAATAAAAACAAGTCAACAGAGCACACTCGCTGAGGTTTTTCAAAAGTGAACTGTAGACAAAGGAGTAAATAAAAAGAACAAACAAGTAGACAAGGACGTAACCATTTTTTCCTCAATTTCTTAAATGAAAATCTTCTGCTAAGTGGATAGGTAGTATAGTTGCCTCGGAACGGAATTACAGGAACATAGGTATTGAATTAGTTCATGTCATTGAATATTCAATGACATTGAACAATTTTCGGTTCCTCACTATCAAAGATTAAGTACATTTGATTAAATTGGGATCAGATTTGATCCCGTTTAGAAAGTAAGGAATACATTACCTTCTGGGAACTCAAAATTTCAACCCTTAGAGGGGACCTACATCAACCAAAAGCTTCAGGACAAAACTAGACCCCAAACGGAGCTCGTGTACCTACCAAATTTCATCAGAATCGGTCCATGGGAACTTAAAAAAGAGCCGCCGAAACTTTTTTATTCGATTTTCGGATTCTACGTACCTTGAAATCCATTATTGAAAATAGTAAACGAAGAAGTCAGGGGGAGGAAATCAAGAGTACACACTCGGCTGTTACATAATTGGTTACTGCGAATATAGGTACACTGGTTTTTATTAATTAGGTGTAAATTCACAATTTCGGATACTTTTTAATTTCTGAAAATTTTCTTATGTCAGAAATTTGTTCTGATTCTAGATGGACCATGTAATATATTACATTACTATGAATACGGTAATATTAATCACAAAAAACCTAAAAGCATGATTTATTGGTATGTTTTTGGTTTATTATTTTCAATAATAAGCCTTTGGAATCGAGCAAGAAAAAAAATGTTTAACCCCCCTCAAAATTTGTGGTTTTTTGATATTCGGGCCTCTTAAGGTTGTCCAAAAATTTGTTAATATGAACATTTCGGGAAGATTATGGAATTTTTGAGACACAATTACTCAAATTATCATCCTGAATAACAAATATAAATACGATTTTTTGAAAAAAAAGCATCATTCCCACAATCTTACCATCACAATCAAGATTATTTAGAAGAACTAAATGCTACACAGTCAATGCGAAGAAATAGGGAGTAGTGGGTGCTCTCATTAGCAAAATTTGGATACTGGTTGCAAGAACGCAATATTAAGCACAACTGGAAAAAGCAAACAGTGATCGAATTTTGGTTAGCAAATACTTGATCAGAGATTAGGCCTCATTGGTGATTCATACCATTTGTGTTTCAGATTTATAGAAAGTCCAACCTTTAAATTCTCATAGGGAGCGAATGGTTGGTCCCACAGAGCTGTAGTTGGTCTCATTCGATTCTAAAAATTCACTACTACTTTAAATTGAAGAAAAAACAATGCCTTTATGTCGAATGTTTTTGAGCTAGGGAGTTTTCAAAATCTCAACACTTACAAGTAAGGGACACAACTAGACCTCAAATGGAGTACATATACCAAATTTCATCAAAATCGGTCCATAGGAACCAAGGAAAGTGCCGTATACGACGGACGGCGGCCAGTCAAATTTTTATTCGATATTTGGATTCTACATACTTTGAAACATAAACCATCAAATTTTGAGGGGTGCTTAAAAAAATGTTTTCTTGGTCGATTCCAAAGGTTTATCAATGTAAATAATTCACCAAAAACAATAGCATTCAAATCCATTGCTTCTACCAAATTTTAATTCCTGGTTGAAGAGAAGGTTGAGCGCTGAAACTGAGTGTAGATCCAGGACTCGTGCTCGTGTCGCGTTTAGATCCGCCACCTAGTTAGGGGTTGACCAGTTTCCTCTTTTACTTGGGAACTTAACTCATCCGAATCGAATTTTCCACCTCTCGCTCGTTTCTCTAGAAAAAGTGTCTTTCTCCCTTCACGAGAGAACTGGGAAAAAAGTGGGGAAAAACCAACTCGGAACGCGGAGCAGGTGAAAGAGAGACGCCTCATTTGTGATACAAACTGTTTTCGTTTCGTTTTGGCCGAGTCACGGCCGTGAGTGCGACACAGGCCAGTAAACAACTGGAGAGATAAGCCGCTGTTTATATTCCCATTGAGGCGGATCAACTGCAGTTGTTACACTTCTTTAGCCAACCGGTCCGTCCCCGATCTGCCATCCTTATCTTTTCGCTCTCGAAGAACAGAATCCACTCTTCGCGCCCCAGTAAACGATTACCGACGAACGATCTCAAGAATGATACCTATCAGAACACTATTTAGTACTACTAGTACTGTGCTGTGTTTCTAATCAAAACGTCGACGACAACTAGGCAACTTAGAAGAATTTACAGGAACTTGGAATAACCCCAGCTTGGTTCAACCGCTTTACACCAAAAGTACCGTCTACTATCAGAAAACAACGGACCTAATTCTTACTAAACATCAATGTCTCACAATGTAACTACCTTGTTTCTGAACAATTGGGGACTAGTAAGAAGTTGGGTCCAGATTAGTTGCTGATGAAATTCATAGCAATAGTAATCTGCAGATAATTTCGAGGGAATAGCGGGGATATTTTGAAAATTATTTTAACACAGAATGTGTTTTTGCGATGACCTACCGAAAAAAAATCGTCACGAAAAAGCGACAGAAAAAACCGTTACGCGCCTTTTATAATGATTTTCACGTGCAACCAAGCCGTTGGTAAGGAAATAGAACTCCCGCAGTGTTCATTGCACAGAAATTGTTCACCATTCGTTGGAAAGCTCTCAATTTATATAGTATTTTTCTTGTAGTTACATATTTATTTATATAACATTTATAGGGTTTTAGACCAAATTAAATGTCTAACAATTATTTATTTTGTTATTGCCAAAGACTCCACATTTATTATTGTTGTTTTTAATTTAACGGATGACTAGCATCGCAAAAACACATTCTGTGTTCCTATGATTTCATACAGAGTATGGAAAAAGAAATAAACCGGGGGGTGCAGGGGGGCGGAGCCCCCCGCCGAGGCGCAAAGCGCCGAGTTTTTTATTTTTGAAATTCAACTTATTTAAATCGACCTTATGAAAATCGGATTATGAAAATATAATTTTAAAGTAAAATCATGTTAGTTTATTGTTCATATAGCGATGACTTAATTCAAAGGGAAGCGTTGAAGATTCCAACAAAATCGGAAAATTGTTCCCTGAAGTTCTAAACGAGACAAGATTGATGACAGACAGACTGACGGAAACATAAAGACATTTGCAGACCCTCTGATATACGAATAGGAACCAAAGTTACTCAAAGAGGCTGCAAAACGAAATTCTGGAGGTAGAAATAGGTAAAAAACTAAATTACGTCTCATGTTTTGTGTTTTGTCTCGTCACATGGTGATCTTTGACGTCACTTTGGTTTTACGATTTTGGTTTATTATTTTCATTAATGAACCTTTGGAATCGACCAAGAAAAAAAAAATTTAACACCCCCTCAAAATTTGATGGTTTACGTTTCAAGGTAGGTACGTAGAATCCAAAAATCGAATAAAAATTTGGCCGTCCGTCCGCCGTCCGCCGTACGCGGCACTTTTGCTACTTAGCATTGACCGATTTTGATGAAATTTGGTATGTAGGTGCCCCGAAGCTTTTGGTTGATGTAGGTCACTTCTAAGGGTTCCAAAATCAATTTTGAAATTTTGAAAACGCCCTAACTCAAAAAATGTCGATATAAAGGTATTGTTTTTCCTTCAATTTAGGATTCTATAGAATTTTTAGAATTTTTTGAGACCACGCGGAGCTCTGTAGGACTAACCGTTCGCTCCCTACGAAAATTTAAGGGTTTATAATGAAATATATATATATATATATAAATCAAAACACGAGTGTGAATCGCAAAAGAGGCCTAATCTCCGTTCAAATTAGAGCTGACCGAAATGCGATCGATGGTAGATGATTTTGATTTTTTATTATTATTATTATTTTTTTAATTTTTTTTCCCTTCATATTGGATGGTTGGTGATTTTGTAGACGAGTGATCTATATAGAAAAATAATAAACCATTGTGTAATAATTTGCAGCGTTTTTGCCTCCGAGTCTACCAAATTAGCGGAAGCTGTTTTCACTTTTCAAGGTCGAAAAAAAATTTACACTCGCGTTTTACGTTTCAGACCTTCCTGAACAATCTTGGTTCAGTGTCTGTCTGTCTGAACCATTATTGATTGATTTTAGGCCTCATGGCCCCTTCCAATCATTCTCACAATGGGAAATAAACCTCCACATTATGCTTCATGTTGTTGCGCGGCTCTTTGGTTCAGCAGGTCCCCCTTATCAAACTGCCTCTACCAGCGTTGGTCATGACTAAGCATGGTCAGGATGGACCGCGTGGAGGTGCTGGCTTTTATAGGGATGTCGGAGGCAGAGGGGTTTTAAGCAATATATTTTGGGTTTCCTGACAGCTGGCAGTTGGCAGTCTTCAGTTGGCAGTTGGCAGTTTTAAGTTGGCAAGTTTTATGTTAGCTCAGCCTTACCGCCTCTTCTTGTAGCTTGCGGATTTTCCATCATTGGCAGGAGTCTTTTCAAAATCTTTCTTCTAATTCTTTGGCGAGTTCTATTATATTCCTCCCAAATCCTAATCTAAACTAGCCTAACAGGTATATCATAGCTATTGATCACAGATATTTATTAACAACAATCAGCATTAGTAATTTACATTCTCGCCAAACACACTCATACATACCTACATACACACAAACCGTCAGGATGGGGGAAACCTGCCAGTCCCGGGCCTACCCTTCCTAAATGACCTTCCTGGCACTCGCTGTGGCAGAGCTTTCTGTCTGTGTGTCTGTCATGACATCCTTGTAACCGGGACAACTATACGAAATTATTATGAAATTTCCGAAGATTGTGCAAGTTGGCGTGTAGATGGTCCCCTATGAAAATCATCACCCCCGGTCTGATTGTAGCCGCTGCGCATGCGCGAACGTGAATTCCTTGTAACAGCCATAACTTCCACATTTTCTGTCCGACTTCGATGAAATTTTCAGGGATTATGCGAATTAAATTGTAGAGGGTCCCTAATGAATATCAAGGCCTTAAAACAGATCACCCGCATGCGCAAACGTAAAATACTTGTAACAGCCATAACATTCCATCCAAATCCGTTTGTTTTTTCAGCCATTTTTCATACGAATTTGATGTAATTTTCTAGGATTGTTCGTTCAGATTGGCGTGTAGATGGTCCCCAATGGAAATCATCTCCCCCAGACTAATAGTAGTTGCTGCGCATGGACGTGAATTACTTGTTACAGCCTTAATTTCTATATTTTCCATCCAATTTCGACGAAATTTCTCAGGATTGTTCAGATTAGCGTGTAGACGGTCCCCTATGAGGGTAGTGGAAGGTACTTAGAGATTGGTGTTCTGAGATTAACTACTATGCATCGGATCATCTATACAATCGGGTTATGAATACGAGGATGCTATGTGCCACACCCACTTCGCAGACGTTCTCCCCTGTTTTACTTATTTACTGTCACTTCCGACCCACTATGCTGAACTTTTTTGGAAGCTCTGATCGTTTGGACTGTGATTTGGAGAGAAACACATGGCGTAAAAAAACCCATTATACTCATAGATAATGAAAACATGTTATCAGTTCCGAATGTACCAACTGAGTGTCCGATGTTATTCAAAAATCTATACCTCCGTGATTTGTGCCAGAACCACGAATAAATAGTGGAAACAATAGCCGCTAAGTTTGAAAACGAGGTCTCGCTCATAACAATTCATCGGAGTACGACCAAATGATAGGTGCCATTGAAATCATAGGCCGCACACAATAGAGGATAAGCCCTCTACGAAAACGGACGTGCCGGCTCAAGTAAAAAAAAAAAAAAAAAAAAATCGATGCAAAGCGGGCGGAAGACGCCCACATCATCAGTGATCTCACGAGATGGTTATCGCCGTTGAAAAAGGGTAGGAAATCAAAAGCTGGACTCCTCCATCACGCAGGCGTCATCCGCTCAAGATGCTGAGGAGATCGCAGGATTTGGCGCTGTGGGTACATTGTCACGTGGGACAGTTGGAATATTGCTTGAGAGCACCTTTCGAGAGTGCTGATACTCATGAACACTCAAATTTCGTAATCTCAGATTCACTTTCTACTTATCAAGCCTGAATTTGCTACTTGGCCACGGAGAAACTGAGTTCGAATAAAACTTAATGACACCCTCTCATAATATGGAATTGATTTTAAAAATATTTCAATCAAGATTCTAAAGGAGGTCTTCTGGAATTATTCTGAGAACGTGGTACTCATTGTCATCTTGGGGTGGTCTTTTTCGGAAAGAGTTCTTTCACCATTGCATACGAATTAACAAATATTGCGCATCCACCATCTGAATGTTTGGCAAAAACCTAATTTGCTCACCAATCATATTATGCATAAGGAAACTTTAAATGAAGTTCACAAATCTATTCAAGGCAATTTATTCTATTAAAGATAGCATTTTCGCTTAAGAAGGAGTGGAAGCGAATCTTTTATCATAACTTGATGTTTATCATAACTTGAAGACTGAGTTTGAGTCTATATCATATAAGCCTAGTTCGATCCTACGTGTAAATATGAGCCTATTGGCTTAGTTCAAGTCTACATAATATAATATAGTATATTATATTATTCAAGCCTACGGGTATACAGGGTGTCACCCTAACTCGAGGACCAAACTTCAAGGATCAATCCTACAACTAATTTGCAAACTTTTTTGTCTCCTGACATTTTTTTCTAAACGCTTTAAAATTATACTTTTTTCACTTTTAAGATTTTTTCGTGTTTTCGATCTTGAGCCATTAAAACGGCCATAACTCCCTCAATTTACTAAATAAACTCAAATATGAGTATACCGTTGGAAAGAGCGTTAAATTTACTATCATTTCATCAGGACACAAAACCTTTTCAAGCCTTTCGTATAGGTGGATAAATTGGTCAAAGTCAGAAATTTAAAACTTTTTCGAAAATCACCATTTTTCAGGCTGACTCTTCTTATGTAATAAACAGCCGTATCGTCGGGCACTCAACGGAAAAAACTTGCCCAGAATCTCAGCTTTCCAACGGTTTACCATTTTTACCTTTAATTTTGAATACACTCCATAAAATTACGTTTAAAAGTGAAAAATAGGGATTTCTCGTTAGGGGTTTTTTGTAGGCTTGGCGGGCTGGCAAGCTATCTTCCATTCTTCCCTCACTCAATCAAAACTCGCTTTGCCTCCAACTCCAAAATACAAATTTGTATCTCAGTCAAATATGAACATAACCAATCAGCTGATACTAGAGTCAAATCATATCGGCCTCATAGAAGCTGAAATACTGGGTGTTGATCTTTAACCGGATTGTAATCAATTTTTCCCCTTTCGGAACCAAAATCTTTTGAATGGCTTTGAATTCTAATCTGTGAATCAAAAAGTTACGTGTGATCACCCCATGAGTTTGGCGAAAGAAGGAGAGTATTTTTGAGATTGTAGATTGTTGTTTACCTTTCGATAATCTTCCCTCTGGGCAAAGGTAAGTAGGAACCTAAATCTTTTGATTTCCAACTCGAGTGCACAATGACTGAACAAGTGCGATAAGAATGAGTTCATGACCTACCTACTACTAAATCTCGGTCGTCAGACAGGACCAAAGGTAAGAAACTCAATGTTTTGGTTTCTAATTCTTAAGTTCACAATAACAGAATGTTGTTGTTGATGAAATGCGTACAGGACGAATCTTACACGATCATTATGAGTTCAAGACCAACTACTATTTTTCGGTCGTCCGATAGGCTCGGTCAGTCTCTTTCCATTAATAAACATGGAGTCATTTTCAGTACAAAACTACTAAATAAAAAAACACTAAAAAAAAAAACACTAAATTTTCCTAGCTTAAAAAAGTAATACCAACCTGTTGCGAAATCATACACGAACACCTTATCTGCGAGTTCGATAACTGAAAATGACTCCATGTTTATTAATGGAAAGAGACTGACTGAGCCTATCGGACGATTCGTCCTGTACGCATTTCATCAACAACAACATTTTGTTATTGTGAACTTAAGAATTAGAAACCAAAACATTGAGTTTCTTACCTTTGGTCCTGTCTGACGACCGAGATTTAGTAGTAGGTAGGTCATGAACTCATTCTTATCGCACTTGTTCAGTCATTGTGCACTCGAGTTGGAAATCAAAAGATTTAGGTTCCTACTTACCTTTCCCAGAGGGAAGATTATCGAAAGGTAAACTTCTACAATCTCAAAAATACTCTCCTTCTTTCGCCAAACTCATGGGGTGATCACACGTAACTTTTTGATTCACAGATTAGAATTCAAAGCCATTCAAAAGATTTTGGTTCCGAAAGGGGAAAAATTGATTACAATCCGGTTGAAGATCAACACCCAGTATTTCAGCTTCTATGAGGCCGATATGATTCGCCTCTAGTATCTGCTGATTGGTTATGTTCATATTTGACTGAGATACAAATTTGTATTTGGGAGTTGGAGGCAAAGCGAGTTTTGATTGAGTGAGGGAAGAATGGAAGATAGCTTGCCAGCCCGCCAAGCCTACAAGAAACCCCTAACGAGAAATCCCTATTTGTCACTTTAAAACGTTTATGGGGTGTATTCAAAATTAAAGGTAAAACGCTGCAAATCATTGCTCAAAGGTTTATTATTTTCTGTATAGATCATCCTTCTGTTTAGATCACTGGTTCTCCATCAATAGCACCTATCACCATCTGTATTCTCCCTTGACCTTCCCTCTCAAATTTCAGCTCCTGCGTTCAATAGGATTGAAAATGGCTTCGTAGCTCACTCAGCTGATCAGTGATCTGAAGAGTGAAGAAGATCTCCTCGAATGCTGGAGACGCCTGGAAGAGCACTTCCATTCAATAGGATTGAAAATGGCTTTCGAACTCACTCAGCTGATCAGTGATGTGAGGAGTGAAGAAGATATCCTCGAATGCTGGAGACGCCTGGAAGAGCACTTCCATTCAATAGGATTGAAAATGGCTTCGGAGCTCACTCAGCTGATCGGTGATCAGAAGAGTGAAGAAGATCTCCTCGAATGCTGGAGACGCCTGGAAGAGCACCTCCATTCAATAGGATTGAAAATGGCTTTGGAGCTCACTCAGCTGATCAGTGATGTGAGGAGTGAAGAAGATATCCTCGAATGCTGGAGACGCCTGGAAGAGCACTTCCATTCAATAGCATTGAAAATGGCTTAGGAGCTCACTCAGCTGATCAGTGATCTGATCAGTGAGCAATGATTTGCAGCAATTTTACCTACAAACATTGTTTTACCTACCAATTTTTTTTACCTACCACACCTACCTATTGGTAGGTACTACCTACCAAACTATAATGGCTTCACACCTTCACAATCAAGTTTATTAGAAAGAACTAAACGCTTCACACTCGATTCGAAAAATAGAAAGCTTGATATGGAAATTTGATTACTGGTTACGCAGAAGGCAAAACTGTATACAAATCGAAGAAATGAACAGCGATCGCATTTTAGTCAGATAAAATTTGAACGGCGATTAGACCTCTTTTGCGATTCACACTCATGATTCTGTTTTATCGAAGGAAAACCTTCAAATACTCGTAGGGAGCGAACGGTTTGTCCTACAGAGCTCCGGGTGGTCTCAAAATTTTTTAAAAATTCTGTACTATTTAAAATTGGTGGAAAAACGATACCTTTATTTCGAGAGTTTTCGAGCTAGGGCACTCTTGAAAATTTCAACCCTTAATTTTCACCCCTTAGAAGTGACCTACATCAACCAAAAGCTTCGCGGCACAACTAGACCCCAAATGGAGCCCATATACCAAATTTCAACCAAATCGGTCCAGTGTTGCTAAGAAAAGTGCCGCGTACGGCGTACGGCGGACGGACGGAAATTTTTTTATTCGATTTTCGTATTCTACGCACCTTGAAACGTAAAACATCAAATTTTGAGGGGGGGTTAAAATTTTTTTTTTCTTGCTCGATTCCAAAGGCTTATTATTGAAAATAATAAACCAAAATGATAAACCGTTGGAAAGCTGAGATTCTGGGCAAGTTTTTTCCGTTGAGTGCCCGACGATACGGCTGTTTATTACATAAGAAGAGTCAGCCTGAAAAATGGTGATTTTCGAAAAAGTTTTAAATTTCTGACTTTGACCAATTTATTCACCTATACGAAAGGCTTAAAAAGGTTTTGTGTCCTAATGAACTGATAGGAAATTTAACGCTCTTTCCAACGGTATACTCATATTTGAGTTTAATTAGTAAATTGAGGGAGTTATGGCCGTTTTAATGGCTCAAGATCGAAAACACGAAAAAAATCTTGAAAGTGAAAAAAGTATATATTTAAAGCGTTTTAAAAAAAAAATGTCAAGAGACAAAAAAGTTTGCAAATTAGTTGTAAAATCGATCCTTGAAGTTTGGTCCTCGAGTTAGGGTGACACCCTGTATAACTTAAGCCTGCTGGCTCAGTTTAAGCCTACGAGTTAACATATGCCTGTTGGCTTATTTCTAGTTTAAGAATACTTCATATAAGCCTGTAGGCTTTTCAAGTATAATCTATGCCTGCAGGCTTAGTTCAAGCCTGCGAGTAAATATAAGACTGTTGACTAAGTTCAAGTTTAAGAATACATCATCTAAGCCTACAGGCTTAGTTCAAGCCCATAAATAAGCCTGATCAAGTCCACGAATGTGTCAACTAAACTTTCAGCCGTGGTTGAAGCCTACGAATATATTAAAGCGTGTTGGCTAAGTTCTAGTTCAAGAAAATATTTATCTAAACCAACAGTCTTAGTTGAAACGAGTATCTTTTCTTCGAGTACCTACATAATCTAAACCTATAGGCTTGATTTAAGCCTTCACGAGTATCCCAGCCTGCAGGATAGGTATCCTACCCTGCAGTAGGTTCTTTGTCGAATCTGCCTAGTTTCAAACAGCTGAGTTCTTTCAAGGAAAAGAGTAGCCTGGATGTTGATGATATTCATTGATTTATAATCACCAATCAAAGTTTTTAAAGTTCGTTAACGGCCATTGGTCAAAACGTTCTTCTTCAAAACCTCATCGTTGTGAAATAATGGAAGAGCACGAAACAAAGCCTCGAAGACGACAAAAAAGAGAGTTGAGTGGATGGAACCACGTCGTTGAGACAATGGACCCGTTTTAGGGGGTGACACGTTTCCCGAATCCAAGCCGCCATATCCGCGGGCCCCTTTTGTGCCCCACTGGACCTTTTGGGGCCCTCCATCTTTTGAGCGTTTCTTCACGGTTAGGAATTTGCACGCTTATCGCCACTGAAGAACTGACCAATCGAATCCCTCCTGCTGGAGTGTGGAAAAACCTTCTTCCTAAGAAAAAAGAGGTGTCTGATCCTAAGAGCTGGTAGGAAAACAAATAGGGTCACGATAGGATGCGATGTAGCAATCTACTAAGAACTTTTATTTATTTTCTCGAATAAGAACTTCTGGTTGACCTTCCTGAACAACAAAGAACCACATTTCGTCATAAAGGCACCCACAACTACCGATCCACAATGTTATCGAATCGAATGAGACCACTCAGAGCTGTACATAAAAATGATAAACCGTTGAGTAATAATTGTCAGCGTTGTGTCTTACGTAAGACACACACATTAGGTAGGTTTGTTAACCGCCGAGTTTTCCAATATTTGAATCCAAGTAAGGGAATTATGGAGATCGCTCATTCGGTAATGGATGAATAAATGAATGAATGAATAATTTAATGGATGAATGAATAATGGTATATTTCCGAAATATTTACATTTTTCAGAATTTGTTCCGATGATTTCGCTCATGGCTTCCCATTGCCTCACCGCTCTGGTTTGGACGAGAAGGGACTGAGACCGGTTTGTACGAAAATACGCTCCCGAGGCGAGCCTCGAACTCACGGCAAGGTACGAGACTCTTCGCTAAGAGACGCACGACGTAACGAGCACGACCTCAGCTGACCCCCCCAGTTTCTGAGTATTTCTAATATTTGAAGGCTTAGATGATTACGTTTCAAACATTCCTGAACAATCTTTGTTCCGTGTATGTCTGTCTGTGTGTCTGTCATGAAATCCTTGCCACAGTCATAACTTCTACGATTCTCGTCCAATTTCAATGACATTTCTAGGGATTTTGCGGATTAGCGTGTGAATGGTCTCCTATGAGAATAATCCCCGGACTGATAGTAGCCGCTGCGCATGCGCAAACGTGAAATCCTTGCCACAGCCATAACTTCTACAATTCTCAATCGATCTCGATGACATTTTCAGGAATTATGCGGGTTTTCGATAGAAGAACTATAAAAATCATCACCCCCGCATTGATAGTATTTGCTGCGCATGCGCAATCGTGTATTTCCTTGTTACAGCCATAAGTTTTACATTTATCATCTAATATCAATGAAATATTCAGGGATTGTGCGAATTGGGGTTGAGAAGGAACCCAAATTGAAAGTATTTTGTGTGCAAACGTGAAATCCTTGTAATAGCCATAACTTCTAAATTTTCCAACAATATTCAGAGATTGAGATTTAAGCAAGTGTTAAGTTGGCTAGTTACAGAAGGGGGCTTTAGATGTGAGAGGATATACACAGCATATATGTATATGAGACTAATAAAGCTTCGAGATTATTAAAGTTAGAGAATATTAAAGTAAGTTGGTATATGTTAGAGATAATCAAAATGCGTCCTTTTTTCTGTCCAATCATGTATTGTTTAGTAATTTACTTATTACTGCAATGGATAGTAGACTAGAGATGTCCCTAAAGTATCGATACTTAAAAGTATCGATACTTTTAGAAAAAAGTATCGATACATATCGATACTTCTTTTCTCTGATATATATCGTAGTATCGATACTTTTTTTCCAGTATCGGAGGCGATACTTTCTTTTCCCTCACATTTTGTCAGTACCTCTTCTTTTCTTCTTGGCAGAACCTCTATCTCTACGTAGATCGTTGGGAGACAAACCACTTCAACAAATTAAACAAAGATGATGTACCACCACCTCCAGCTCTCTATGATAACCTGCTGTCCTCCATCATCTAGGAAGGACCACCATAATTTTAACCTAACCAAGTGCAATAAGAAAACAAAAAACAAAATATTAAATAAAATGCTTGCATACGAGTCTGCAACACATTGGGACATTTTGATGTCAACCACTACACAACAAGGTAGTGAAGTAAGATTGTTAGTTCATGTACCCAAGCATCAAAATAAAAAAACAGTTGATTGTTCTCTACGCAACACAGTGAGTCTATTTTATTTATTGGTATCGCGTGAGCAAGTTTTTGTGACGATTTTTCAGTTTATGTGCCAAAGCAAAGACATGAAAATGTCAAAAAAAGAGTGATTTATTGTTTTGTTCATTCTATATTAATTATTATCCTCGCGATGGAGAGATGTCACACTGATAGAGAGAAAAATAAACGAAATTTTCACCCATTTTTGTGAAAGTATCGGAAAGTATCGATACTTCAAAATATCGATAGTTTTTGAAAGTACCGTATCGATACTTTTTGATACATTTTAGATGTATCGATACGATATTGTAACGATACTGTTGAAGTATCGGACATCCCTATAGTAGACATCAATTTATTTACCGATATGGAGCGATTTTGCTAAGATCCTACCCTACAACACGGGCCAAGCCTAACGTCGGGTAGGTGATCTGAGCAAATCGCATCCCTTCATGCATTTATATTATTGTAAAAGTGTTTAAAATGGTGCCAAGTAACATAATATGTTAATAGATAGATATATTATATCGATCTATCTATACATTGGGCCAGTTGATGTGTAGAGTCTCCCATGAGGGTAGTGCAAGAGAGAGTGCACTTAGAGACTGATGTTTTGAGATTAACTACTATGCATCGGATCATCTATACAATCGGGCTATGGATACGAGGAAGCTATTTTTATTTTTATTTTCTCGAGAACAGCGTTGTAGGGTGTAAAACTAAATGCATGTAGCTATACTAAACATGTAGCTATACTAATGCATGTAGCTACAATCATAAACTAAAGATGCATGGATGTAGCTATACTGGTCCGTGTAATTGTCTAATTTTGAATAGAGTATTGTCTTATAGATATTTGGGGATAGTAATAGATGAGGATCTCAGGTGGGAAGAACATATAAAGTATATAATTACGAAATTGAGGAGATTCCCATCAATTTTTTACAATCTTCGAAACGCGCTGCACCAGGATACTCTACTAAATATTTACAAAGTTTTGGTACAATCAATCTTGTCGTTTGGGATTTTGGCTTGGGGTGGTGCGTGCATGTCTGTGCTCGACCCTCTGTTTGTCAGGCAAAAAGCCATACTGAAAATAATTGCCAGAAAGAATAGAAGATAAAGTACATTATCATTGTTCTCCATACTCCCGGTCTTCTCTCTTGACCAGTTATAAATAAAATGCATACTAATGTTTTATCATAAACATGAAGCATGGTTTAACTGTGCTAGTGATATCCCGTACTCGGTGATACTGAACACACAAGCTGTAATTCCTGCTCCTCGAATAAATTTAGAATCCTCAAAGAGAACGATTTCATACAAAATCCCAATAGTATTGAGAAATGTCCCAATAGTTCTTAGATGCCCTTCTAACTATACGAGAGAAAAATACAAGAAGTGTATATTTACTTGGCTGATAGAGACTGGTCATGTCCAATGTTCCTCTTATCTGACTAGTATTTATCATGTACCATAGTGAGTGTTAAGTAGCGCAATATATAAATAACAAACGTATACCATAAATATAAGTGTAAAATCTTTAAAACTTAACAAATACTTTATAAAAGCATAACAAGTCATATAACGATTAAATATACCAAATTTGTACAAATTATTATTAATTTATGAAACATGTAGACATGTATATAATTACTCAATATTTCTAGTATATTATGATGAATTGTAGGTGCGATCGTAAATGACACTCCCTATCCGCAACACAAAGCAGTTTGCTTTACAGTGGATGGGTAATTTCCTAAATTTTACAAGTTTACTTATTATTGTGTGTGTATTGGAAATAAATTATTATTGAATTGAATTGAATTGAATTGAAAACGATCTCCATTAAGGCCCATCTGAATATTCGAAGCAAATTATTGAACGTTTCATTCTATCGTACAGGCGGACATAAAAATTTGGTGCCCTCAAGTGAGTAATGTAAGAGGAAGCTTCCACCTTAGAGAACCAACGTCATGATTATTTAATTGGGTTTCTTAATAATCTACGTGGTGACGGCGTTCGTTTGATAATTGTGACTTATGATCCAAATAACTCAAAGGGTTCAGCGCCGCGAAGTGAGAAGGAGGAACAAACACATCCGTAATTACGTTCGTGAGTCGGAGTTGACACAAGTGAGGTGATGACCTAACGGACGCGTCCAACAAAGGTGACGGCATGTAAATTTCTGACCGATTCTTGACACAGCTGGACCGATTCTTGACTCAGGTGGCGGCGGTTGTATTGTCCTGTCGCGTTTGTACCTTGAAAATGATACAAAAATATCCTTTTACTAATAGCGATAGGACATCGAGACTTGCGGATACGACGGAGCGAATGACGATTCTTCTGATCACTGTTCGTCGGTGGGACCCACACTAACGGGGTCACATGAAATTGACAAAGTTAACATCCTGTGCGGCGCTTCAAACTACTTCCCACATCCTCACAAACTGAGAGAAGAAGATCGGCAAATTATTACACAACGGTTTATTTATTTTCTGTGTAGATCACCCATCACCAAAGAAGACGCTTTTCCTTCATACCAACAATACTACGTTCAAAACAAAAGTTTTTTTTTTCACAATTTCGAAATATAGGCAATTTTGGTTTATTCCCTATAAAAACCTTTGGAATCGAGCTAAAATTCGATAAAATTCTTTTCCAACCTTTGAAACTCCTTTTTCAAAAAGAAACACTTATCTTCAAGTGCTAGTTCCTTTCATCAAATACAGTTTCATGTGAGGGTTTTTTCAGTTGGGCCTCCGCAACAACCAAGCACCAAATTTTGAATTGAAGGCACTCACAGCTTTCGGATAGCGATATCATTTCTAGTAGGCAGTGTTTAGGGGGTCTCAGTCAGTAAATAAACGGTTTTTCCAGGTTAAGCGGTAATCTTTTAGTTTTTCAAGTCCCTTGGTAGATACACTAATCCTTGAAACTTTCAAATTAAGGTACAACTTTTTGCTCATTATTGACTCTTGGAATTAAACAATTGCACGGGTGAAGAGATAATACAAATAAAAAGAATATTACAAGAAACATGAAAATTGGATGATTATTTCATGAAAAACATATTGTTTAGTAATAACATTCCAGGGGCCGTCCCATCGGATAAGCATTAGGTCAATTAATACCAATTGGTAGGCGAAAAAAACTGTTCTCTCGATGTAATTTATCAAGTATTTTAGGCAAGAAATAGTGATCCTCCTCCCCCCCTCTTCACCCTTATCCACCATAACATTATTAGCGGCATGGGAGCCTCGAATTTGAAGAACTAGAGAAGAAGAAGATTATGAAAACCATGATCTACGACACCCAACATGCGAATTCGAGTTCACCCCCCCCCCCCCCCGCCGATGGTGCCAGTCTGGCACCAAAGCGGAAATACGTCGTAACGTTGAACTTTCATCAATTAATTTTGGTAGGCAGTCCGTCCGGCAGTCAGTTCATTTCCACATTCAAGGTGAAACACACACAAAAAAAAACAAAAAAAAAAAACATGAAATATGCGGTTTATGGTGTCCTGGCACCATGGTGGCACCACTAATAGTTCCATGGTGGGACAGACAATATTTATGGAAATCCGGAGGTATAATGAGAATTATTCCTCAACTTCAAAGCTTGGGTACAATTAGTTAGCTATAAAGGAACCGAAATATTGGAAAATCGGATACATTGTGAATATTATCCCCCCACTCACCCCCTCCTCGTGCGAATTTTGATACTCTGGTAAAATAGTGCGCAATTCGGAAGATTTGTGAGTCGAACAAAAAAAAGAAACACTCAAAACGGTTGGAAATTGAGGCCTGTGCAGATTTTACAGCACTAACCAGCCCCCCTTTCCCCACCCTTTAAAGGCAAAATTCATCATTCCGGCGACGAAGTGCACAACTAGATAGTTTTCGCGTCGAATAAAAAAAGAACCACGAAAATCGGTTGAGAACTAAGGCCTGTGCAGACGACACAAGATTTTGTCACACACACCTGAACAGACATACACCTGTGGTTTTTTTTAGCGGATTTGGATTCAGAATGGTCTAAAACGGATTAGTGTGTGGTTATTTTTTTTGTGTTGAGTGTTGTCCAGCTTCACCCCAGATTGATCGCATAAGGACGCCCAAGTCGCACTGTGGGACGTCCTAAAGATGGGGATAACTGGTCAGGCTGAGGGAGTCACGGAGGTAGTGGGGGGGATATCTAAGCGCAGGTTCCTAAGAGATTAGACCAACTCGGAACAAGGAAGGAACGGTGACCGACTGAGACCGCCAGGAAAGCTAATTTATTTGCAGACAAGTGATCTATACAGTAAAATAATAGTAATAACATGCAGTGTTTTTAGTATCAAATGAGACAACCCAGAGCTCAACTACGGCACCTTTCGCCTGTTGGGACCACAAATGTATACTATGTACATAAGTATATTCCATGGTTTGGACTAAGTTGGCCGACGCCCCTTAAGACAGCAGTCATCAGGCTTAACTACTCGAACGTTATTAAATGTAGAATTCCAGGTTATTTTATGGAAGTTACACGAGTTTTTTTTAGCAAAAGTTGTATAAAAAAGCGTAGAAAAGTTTTCGAGAAACCTCATAAAGCCGCAGTTATTCTCGATAATTTTGTACCTATATCACAGTGAGGTATGAAAAGAAACAAAAGATGCGTGCTATCGCCCTGAATAGAATAGATTCCGTGGCTATTGGCCTACTAAGTGCTGGATGATTACGAACTCGACAGAAGTGTCCCAGATTACGACTGCTATGAATGGAGGGATCATTTGTTGGACGAATGGGTCGAAAGGACATTGAAAAAAAAGAACAAAACGATTCGGGTTGGTATTGGTTTGCCTCGAACTGAAAGGGGTAGTTGAGGGCAGATGGAGAGGTCCTCCTTCCCAGGATATACACCTCTTTTGTTTTACGACAAAAGAAAGACGACTGCCGGCGTCTAGATTTTCTACTTCTTCTCCGTCGTGGAGTTCTTTTTTTTCTTGAAAAAGAGACAAAAAATAATTGAAAAAATAACCCACCTGGACTCCCTCGCGCTTTGTAGTGGATGGTGATTGGGTCAGTGGAGTTCCAAACATCAAGTGAATGTGGGGAGGATACACCCGTTTGGCTGGTAATTGGGTTAAATGATGAATTTTCTATGGAATGAATGGATGCAACAATGATGCAACAGTTGAGCTTCAACAATGATTGTTTTGCATGTGTATGAAGATAAAATAATTATACATGTACAGTGAGACAATATTCTTCTTACTAATATTGTTAACCCAGTCCAGAGGTATCTACTTAAAAGTCCGGGTTTTAAGCTTTCTACAACCCTGTTGAACCACTTTTATGTCAAAACCTAAGTTTTTTTTGGCTAACAAGGATACTTCAACTGCCGATCGGGTTAAAAATCTGAAAAAAAACGCTGCAAATTATTACACAATGGTTTATTATTTTTTTATTTTTCTACATAGATCACTCGTCTGCAAAGCCACCAACCAACCAACTTGAAGAAAAACGTCGATCGCATTTCGGTCAGCTTTAATTTGAACGGAGATTAGGCCTCTTTTGCGATTCACACCCGTGTTTCTGATTTATCGTACGTCCAAACTTTAAATTCTCGTAGTGAGCGAACGGTTTGTCCTACAGAGCTCCGGGTGGTCTCAAAAAATTATAAAAATTCTATAGAATCTTAAATTGAAGGAAAAACAATACCTTTATATCAAAATGTTTTGAGTTAAGGCGTTTTCAAAATTTCAAAATTGATTTTGGAACCCTTAGAAGTGACTTACATCAACCAAAATCTTCGGGGCACAACTAGACCCCAATTGGATCCTACACACAAAATTTCATCAAAATCGGTCAATGCTAAGTGGCGAAAGTGCCGCGTACGGCGGACGGACGGCCAAATTTTTATTCGATTTTTGGATTCTACGTACCTTGAAACGTAAACCATCAAATTTTGAGGGGGTGTTAAAAAATTTTTTTCTTTGTCGATTCCAAAGGTTCATTATTGAAAATAATAAACCAAAACATCGATTCCTGAGGTAATACCGTGATAAGATCAAATTTAGGTCAGTTTCATGAATTTGTTCAGATAGGTATTTTATTATGTTTATTCACAAAATTTCTTAATCAACGAATAGCAGGAAATTTCAATAGTTCATCGATGTCTTTGTGGATATCTCAGGAGCAGAGCGGGTCGTATGGTGCACCTATTGTGGGAAACCTCAGGATGTGGGTCCACTACCACATTATTCCCTTAAGATAATCTAAGGGGGGGAGGGGGTGGTCTTATTTGGATAACCATTTTATTTCAGTCACTTCGTGAATTTATTCGTTTTTAGAATACTAAGCTGTTGGTTGCGTCCAGCCACAATGGGATAATACCTGTTATGATAAACTAGGTATCTCCTCTATTTTAAATAGCCAAAATTAGTAGTTTAGAAGAAGACACATTTCATTGTGTCATATTTTTGTATTCAAATAATATATGTAGTTTTTGCTCATTTTATTACAATTTTATTCTTTGCAAGTTGTTTCCCAGGCCTTGAAGTATCTTTTGGGCATTAAAATCTCACTACACATCCTGAGGAGTCCAGAAAGATACCATCCAGTTTCCATCGAATTAAGAAAATCTCATATACATCTTGATCTTAACCGGCTATTCTCTACCATTTGGTCTGTCAAAAGACAAAAAACATTTTTTAAATATCCATTTGGGGTCTAGTTGTGCCTTGAAGCCTTAGGATATTGACAATCACTTCTAAAGGGTGAAAAATTGGGGTTAACATTTTCAAAACGCCCTATCTCAAACATTTTTGATATAAAGATATTGTTTCTTCATCAATTAAAACAGTATTGAATTTTCAGAATCGAATGAGACCACCCGGAGCCCTGTAGGACAATCCATTCGCTCCCAATGAGGACTTGTGGATTGGACTTACAACAAATCAGAAACACGAATGTGAATCGCAAAAAAACTGTTCACTGTTGAAATTTTAAATAAAATTCTTTGAATAGAGCTGGGTAGTCTGTCGTTTCTTTTAATGAAGTTCCATGTTACTCGCTGGATTCCTACAACAACGGGATTCCTACAGAAACTAATTTCATAATGGAGCCACCCACAACTCTCTGATAGCAATGTTATTGCTGGTAGGTTGAATTATTTGTAAGAAAGCCTAGTTCTATGCAGACGGGTGATCTATACAGTAAAATAATAAAACATTGCGTGATAATTTGCTGCTTTCTTAAAATCTTTGATTCCGAGTCTGCCAAGGTAGCGGAAGCTTTGTTTTCACTTTTCAAGGTTGAAAAAAAAATGTTTTTCAAAATCAAAACTTCCACACACGTTTTACGTTTCAGACCTTCCTGAACAATTTTGGTCCCGTGTATGTGTGTCTGTCTGTCAGTCTCTCTGTGTGTCACGAATTCCTTGCCACAGCCATAACTTCTACATTTCTCACCTGATTTCGATGAAATTTTCAGGGATTGAGTGAATTGGGTTGTAAATGCTCCCTTATGAAAATCACTGCCCCCAGTCTGATAATAGCCACTGCGCATGCTCAAACGTCTATTTCCTCGTTACAACCATAACTTTTACATTTCCAATCTATTTTCGATGAAATTTCCAGGGATTGTGCAGGTTGGCGTGTAAATTTGCTTCTATGAAAATCATGGCCCCCAAATTGAAAGTATTTTGTGCGCATGCGCAAACGTGAAATCCCTGTAACAGCCATAACTTCTACATTTCCCAAAATATTCAGAGATTGTGCCGGTTGACGAGTAGATGTTCCCCTATGAGGGTCGAGCAAGGTGCTTAGAGATTGATGTTTTGAGATAAACTACTATGCATCGAACCTCCTATAAAATCACCCAATGGACACGAGGAAGCTATGTACCACAGCCACTTGGTAGAAGTTTTTTATTTGGTACCCATTTGAACAGATGAAATTTCCCATTCCCGCAGCTTCTTAACTGTAAGTGGAAAGAAAAGGATTCGGTTTTTTACTTATCAGAAGCCTACATAAAACTAATTTCGTAATGGAGCCACCCACAACTCTCTGATAGCGATGTTATTGCTGGTAGGTTGAATTATGTGTGGAAAAGCCTAGTTCTTTGCAGAAGGGTGATCTCTACAGTAAACCAATAAACCATTGCGTAATAATTTGCTGCTTTTTTAGAATGTTTGCTTCTGAGTCTACCAAGGGGAAGCTTTGTTTTCATTTTTCAAGGTTGAAAAAAAAAGATGGTCCCCTATGAGGGTCGAGCAAGGTGCTTAGAGATTGATGTTTTGAGATAAACTACTATGCATCGAACCTCCTATAAAATCACCCAATGGACACGAGGAAGCTATGTGCCACACCCACTTGGTAGAAGTTTTTTATTTGATACCCATTTGAACAGATGAAATTTCCCATTCCCGCAGCTTCTTAACTGTAAGTGGAAAGAAAAGGATTCGGTTTTTTACTTATCAGAAGCTAACCATGAAGGAATATCCTCAATTTAATCATGTTGAGTACGTACGCTGAGAGAACTGCGAGAATTTGAGATTAATTTAATACTAAACTACTCATGATAAAATACAAAAGCAGTGGGAGAAATTACTTCGTCAGTATTAGACGAATAATTGATGATTCTGCTAATTCAGTTATTCATCTAAGTAGCTGGTTACCGGGTATTCTGTTTGCTAGATATTGTTAGGATTCTGGGCAACAGTATTACTTGGTTACAGTAGCAGCTTCATTCGAATAAAAGTTTCATTCTGAGTTTGTACTGTGAAGTGTGCGTTTGTAATTCTGTGAAGTTATTAATATATGCATCATAATTGTTGATGAAAATTAGTTATTCTAATTTTGAGTGCAATACATTCCCACTATTTATGCTTATCAATATATAAATTTAATCATGATATACTTGGATCTATGATGATTGTTCCAAAATACCTCCTCACACTGTTCTAATAGAACGGTGATCCACCCTGAAGAAAGCCCACCAGTTTACGGAATGGGTCAAGAATTATAAAACTGTGCCTAGATCGAACGAAATGCTCTAGAATCCTCCGATAAAGTAATAGCTTCTGAGAGACGTAAGAGATCGGCGGCACAGGATGACAATCACCTACGGCAGGTGGGTGGTCCATCAGCCTTTCCCTGGCTTTTGTTGAGCAACGTTTTCCCCGCTTGTCTGGCCTGTCTCGCTTGGCGCACTTGCTAATTGGAGTTGAAGTCGACCCCGAGAGGACCCGAGGTGGTGATTGAGAGGTGCCGCCGGATTTAAAAGTCAACTTGATATCGAATTAACATTTAGAGACGAGAAAGGCGGCCCACGTATTCAGGTGCCGGTCAGGTGTTGTACATTTCGTGTTGCACAATATCCCTGTCCTTGTCTACGAATTCCTTAAGGAACGAGTTCCTCACACATGCGGTATTCGCCAAATAGCAAATGTTCGGCAAAAACACCTACCCGAATGTTCGCTATGTGGCCAACCACGAGCGCATTGACTCACTCATGTGGTATTCGCCGAACATTTGAGTGTTCGATGCTCGTCTCGGATACGGCGAATGCTCATCGGATAATGTTGCTTCTGTAAAACATAATTTTATTATGCGATATCAAAATTACATGGATGTTTTAATCTGGGAAGAGAGATGTATTCCAGATCCTCTTTGCTAAGATAAACTGGCGTTATACCTACTGAAAATTGAATCTCTGAACATAACTTAATTGATTCCAAAAATAATTTTAAAAAATGAAAATAAAAAATAAAATAAGAATAATAAAATTAAAAAAGAAATTAAAAAATAAAAATAAAATAAAATATAAATAAGATAAAATGAACAATTGTTTGAATTGATTTTTCAATTGATTTGATTGATTTTTCATGAGTTACCTACCTTGCTTATGTACTTCACGAGAGTGTATCAAAATAATCGAAATGTAAAATGGAGGGGGGAGTGGGGGATTATCTCATTGCAATCATTTGGCTATTGATGTGCTGAGCCTCCTCACTCCCTCACCCATATTTATACTCGTGATAACAAGCAAATGACATGATTTCGGAACCTACGGAAAAAAGTGCAATAACTATTCTTGATGTTTTTTATTGAGACTTACTTACAATCCTTCCATTTTACGATGCCTATTTCAATATGGGTAATTTTCTTCCTACATTATTACTCAGGGGGTACTTATAATCATCCGGATAAATGATGACATTTATGTGCAAAAGAAATTTTGAAATTTCGAGTGGTACCTACTCTTGGTATCAAAATTTTCGAATTTTCATTGACATCAGTATCGTATTTTTGATACTGTTACGACACCATTTTTCTAATAAACGGGTATATCGAAACGTTACCTATGAAAAGGAGTATCGCAATCAGGCTATTAGGCTAGTGAGTATGTGTTTGTAGGACGCATGTTCGCTTTTTGGAAAACATTCGTCCCCTTTGATGTGGCCAAAAAAACTGACAAGAAGCGGATCACCCTAACTTTCGGTACCTAAAATACTGTTGGGTTTTTTGGTTACATTGGTTACTCTGATGATGATAAATTAAATATTACAATAACAGTTTCAGTGTCAGTCTGTACTGCCAATTGTGCGTTCCTGATTTTGTACAGCCATTACAATGGTGACAGCGGTGGGATGTGGGGACAGCACGAGGATCAATTCAGTTTCGGTTATCGAAGACCGAATAAAACATGAAATTTCAGGTTAGATCGCCAATAGTCGACATTCCCATGAAGTCTTTGGAAGGGGGAAAGGAAAGACGTAGATTCAATCCTGAGTCACAGGACATGACTCGACTAATGGAATTTACTGATAACTGGCACAAACTTAGACGATGGATAGATCGAGAGCACTGTCAGTACATGAAAGGGAGTAAGACGGTTTAATGGAAACAAGTTCTGTTCTCGGAGAGTAGATATGGAAAAGCCAGAAAGAGGGGCAAATGCAAGGCCTCATCCTAGGAGCTCCATCCTGTGGCACCTAACTGGATTAAGGTTGTCTAAGACCTGTGGAACTTATGGTCTTTCTTTCGTGGAGAGTAATTACATTGTGAGGGAATAAAATCTTGAAACACACAAAGGAAAAGGGGTCGATGTTGGAATTCGTTTGTACTGTCAATTGGGCGTTCCTGATTTTGTAGTCGTTACCATACCTTCACGCTTCCGGCACATAACATTTTCCTCGTATACGGGATGTACGGTAAAGAAATTTGGAGCTATTCAAGATTACTTGATTTACGGAAATTTGGAGCTATTCAAGACTACGGGATTTACGGTAAAGAAATTTGGAGCTATTCACGACAACTTTTTCATAACATGTCAGAGACCGTTCAGAAACACGATTGTGAATTAGGTACTGTCCTTTGTACTGAAGCCGAATGTTGACCTATTGATGAATCGAAACCGTGTACTGATAGGAATTCGAAAAACCTCCTCCCATATCAGTTGAGAAGTGAAGGTGAGGACTCTCAAAATTTGATGGCAGATACCTGCAGGCTTCTGGTACATCACATTTTTCTCGTATACGGGATCTACGGTAAAGAAATTTGGAGCTATTCAAGACTACTTTCTCATCACATATCATAGACCATTCTGAAACACGATTGTGAATTACTGTCCTTTGTACTGAAGCCGAATGTTGACCTATTTATGAATCGAAACCGTGTACTGATGGGAATTCGAAAATCCTCCTCCCACATCAGTTGAGAAGTGAAGATGGAGCTGGACTCCCAGAATTTGATGGCAGGTACCTACAGGCTTCTGGCACATCACAATTTCCTCGTATACAGGATTTAAAGTAAACAAATTTGGAGCTATTCAAGACTACTCTCTCATCACATGTCAGAGACCACTCAGAAACACGATTGTGAATTACTGTCCTTTGTACTGAAGCCGAATGTTGACCTATTTATGAATCGAAACCGTGTTCAGAAGGAACAAGAAGATAAAGAAAATCATTCTTCTCCAAAATCAGTTGAGAAACAATGCTAAAGCTGATTTCTTGTGAAAATTGATGGCAGGTAATTATTTTTGGTGAAGAACACAGGAGATTCAGCCGATATAACTAAACCATGTCTTAATGTGGAACTTCGACTGGCAGGATTGTACGGTACCGTTGGTCGAGGGGTTGGCAGACATCCCATCCCGCCAAGTCATCTCCAGTCCGAAAACGGACGAGCGCTGATTGGCCGCTCAGACGCAGCGGTTTGCGGCCTTGCGTCGGCGACAGTTTGCGTTTATACGACGCGGGCATTTCATACAATCAAGTGACTCAGTGCACGGAGGGCTTATTTTCCTGTTTACTCGCCCCGTTTATGGGTTGTCCGTCGGTTCGAAGGCGGCATCCTTCGATCGCCGATGTTTATCTCGAAGTGGAAGAAGAATGCGGCGGCCTACGTATCGGCGGACGAGAGTGCCGAAGCCCCTTGAAGATGGTTTTATTTGAGGGCGAGATGCCTGAACAAATGAGTGCAAGTCCACATCGCAAGTGCAGTCCTACGTGCATTCCGTGATGTAATTTCCGGAGGTTTGTATTCATGTACCAGATAAAAAACGCTGCAAATTATTACACAATGATTTATTATTTCACTGTGTAGATCACCCGTCTGCTTAGAACGGGGCTTTTCTCGGGAGGATACCAGAAGCCTTACGGCGAGTAAAAATGCCTCAAGAGCAACTGTGGTGTCGAAAACGGTCGTAGACCTCGCAAACTAGGAGCCTGCCGATGGGATAAGTATTATACTTTAGTATTATAACTTAAATAGTATCATAAGTAGAGCTCGGAAAATATGCACTTTTTTAAATCCAAACTATGATTTTACGTTTGGCTAAGTATGCACTCGTACAAAAAAATGTATGCGAAAAAATATGCACCCCACCAAAATACCATAATTTGACGTTCAAGTATCTCAATGATGACCTTGATTTGTCTAATGTAGGCACAATAATGATACAAAAGCAATAAAAACAAAAATTTTCACTTTTTTATAAGTAATCAATAAATTATTCTATTTAATAAAATCTAAATCATCAGCAAGATTATTGTATTGAACTACTAACACTTTTTCCAAGTATTCCACAGAAAAGCTGCGTCTTTTATCGCTTAGAACGATTTTGAAGTAGAGAAGGACCTCTCTACGTCACAGGAAACAATAGGTAAACATTTAAATGAACAAAGTTCAGTAGGTCAATAATTCAATAGTAGGTCAATTCAATAGTCAACTTGTCAATAATTCAACACCAGCGGAGCCAATACAACAGTTGTGGTCTTCGTTGATTGGCAGTTCCTTGATGGCCGTTTGTAAACATCGCGGAAAGCTTGGGGTCTATGAGGGGAAAGGTGATCACGTATCTCTGGGAGGCATGGTGTACACCACCTTTTCGTTTACCTGAACCTTGGGAGGCTACAATAAAGTAGGTAAGTAAAGTAAACAACCATTTCAGGTTGAATTTTCGTCCGATTGCCATTCCTGCTGTCTTCCTATGTGAAGATCAAAATTTGTTCTGATGATTTCGCTTATGGCTTTCCGCTGGCCTCACTTCATTGCGGCCGACTTACCCGAAAATATGCTCCCGAGGCGAGCCCCGAAATCAAGGCCCCTGCAACCAGTCCGAGTCTCGTCTCCAGGTACACATGCCGTAGCTCGCTCGGCCACAGCTGACTCACAATCCTTGGGAGGCTATATATCACCGATCCGATGCATTATAGCTGATCTCAAAACATAAATCTTTATGCACCTCGCACTAGGGAACCATCAACACGTCAATCTACATAATCTTTGAAAATGTCATCGAATTCGGGAGGAAAATATAGAAGGTACCAGACTTGGAAGGATTTTACGTTTGCGCACGAGCAGAGGCTACTATCAGTCCGAAGGTCAACATTTTCATGATTGACCAACTACACGCCAATCTGAACAATCTCTGGAAATTTCTCCAAGTTTGGATAAACATTATATGATATGGCGGTTACTGAAAATTTCATCGAATCGGTCAATAAATTCGTATAGTTTTGACCGTTACAAGGATATCATGACAGACATACAGACAGTCAAACATGGAACCAAAATTGTTGGAAGCAAAAGGTGATTCATGTTCGTACGAAATGATTTCATTGGAAACTGATCGATGCAATTCATCGCCGAGAGAAAATTCTTCCTTTCGGCTGGGTTTCGACGCATAACAGCACTTAAGTCCATTTGGAAAAGTGTCATTAAAGTGGATGGGTGCTGGGCAACCGATGACTTATTATGTAATTTAAGATGAACCTTCCATAATCTTCATATGTACTTTATGATCCTTAGGTGTTTTTTAAAATGAACTCTTGTATGTCTAGGAAAACTATCAGTCAGAGAAAGCTATACTACGATTGCCTAATCTCAGACTGTCACGTGAGTGCGTAACGTGGTCATCAAAACCTTTATGACATAAGAAATCCAGTGATATTTCTTGCGAATTTATAGGGAACCGAGAATCCAACGTGACCCTTGAGGATTATGGTTCGCCGTACGCCTTGCTTTCTCCCGTCGATCTGCCAATATTAGGCGCCTGAATAGCCCGCAACTTTCCGCATATTATCGAACTACCTCGAAGCTTCATTCCGAATGAAGAAATATTTTGAATCGAATTGCTACGTTCACGGTGGCCCTTTTGCTCTAAAGAAAATTCTGAAGAAATTTCTCCCTTTGAGTGAAAAACAATAGATCGAAAAATGGATAATCGACATAGTAAACCTTTGTGTAATTATGAATACCAGACTATATGTCATATATACCAACTTGTGTAAATTATAGTATAAAATATATTATGTACTATAATTTACACATGTTATACAAGTTACACAAGTTATAGATTATATTATAATCTATAATATTAATATATCATATATAATATAATATATAGTAAAATATTATGTTACTATCTTTTCGTAAAGAGTGAAGTTTCCACGTTTTTCATTAAATAAAGCTGTTTCATCCTTTTGTTCCGTCGAATTTATTTGAAGGATACCAAAAGAACCAATGAAATAGCGAATCTCTGTTTTTGGACCTCAATTCATTTTTTTTTTTTTTTTTTACAAAATATGAAATCCAACAACACTTTTTACCTATTTGCAAATTTGAAAGAATTTGAAGTAAAAAATAAAATTGTGTTGCAAGATGCAAAAGTGTCTAATTTGTTACACCAGCCTTGTGCATTTCTATATTGATCTTTTCGAGTCTCTTTAGTTAACTAAGTTAAATATATGTACCTAAAGAAATGTTGCATGTAATGCAGGTTAGCTTAATTACATTCCTTCTTACTAAAAATTCAATTTTCTTCATTTTTTTATATTTTTTTGCTCATTTTGAAACTGGTAGAAAGAAAGAATAGAAGTTAGAGAAACTGTTTAGGAACAATCTCTAGAGTGCACATCTGCAGTTATTCTGGTGTCAACTTTAATACCTACTCAGTTTATTTACATGTCTCCATCAAATAAGTCTCTGGCTATCTCGCTGCTCAGTTTTATCAAATTTTTGAATTGTCCTAAATTAGCTTCATGCTCTTCACAAAGAAAACAATAAATTAGCTCGGAGAAGAAGGCAAATCTCACAGCAGTTTTGTTGAGTACCTACCTAGATTTTCTTAAATTGCAGCCAAGAAATGAATGTTTCAAGTACATCTTCTGCAAAATTTGGTTAATAGTGAGTGTAATCTCGAGATGAATGAAAATGTAAGGGTCAGAATCAATTAACATTGTCAGCACAATTCAAAGAGTTATATTTGTCAACCATAAAAGACAACATTAATGTAGGAGGAAATTATGTACCGATATACAACAAATTATTTAGTAAAGTTCACAAATTTTGTACTCAAGTTGATTTCGGCGTAATAATTTCATCTCTAATGGGTTCTTTGAGTCTTTATGTCAGCTTGAATCGATTTATCAAGGTAGCCCAAATAATTATTGTATCGAGATATCATGACGTTGTAGTCCAAGCTCTTGATCGACAAATTCTTGGAGATTTTAACGCCCTCCTTGCCTCTTCTTTGCCTCGATGAGTTTCTTCAACCAAGAGGGAATTTCTCGCTGAGGTGGAGGAGCATCTTCCTGTTCCCCCAGTTTTGCTCTCAACTTCTCCAATCTTTCTATTTTCCCTTCAATTCTTCTTTTTTGATGATCCGATAATCTGTTGCCATTCAAATTAGCGATCTTTCTGTATTTTTCTAGCGCTTTCTCGACTCTCTGAGCGATGTTTTGCTTTATGTGTTCTTTTATCTGTGGATTCAGGTTCTTCCACTTTTCATCACTTTCTTTCGATTTTTTGGACTCTTTAGTCCTTGATCTATCATTGGATCTATCACGAGATCTGTTATTAGATCTGTCTTGAGATCTATCCTCGTCTGTTTCATCTTTGGATTCATTGGACTTGTCATTGGAACTTTTTATGGACTCGTTACTTATTTTTGACTTATCCTCATCCTTGGAATCCTCATCCTCTTTGGAATCATCTTCCTCTTTCGTTTCTTCCACTGTGTTCTCGTCCTCCTTGGTTATATCTTTGGAATCTGAATCCTTTGATTCAACTGTTTCATTTTTACTCTCAATTGTCTCTTCAGTCTCTTTGGAAGGAAGGTCTTCAGGAGAGTTTTCATCGGAATCAACCGTTGGTGCAGGTCGAGCAGGAGGGGATCCTGGTTGACTCGGTGCTGGTGGTGCAGAAGGAGATCCAGGTTGACTGGGAGCTGGTGGTGCTGGAGGAGATCCAGGTTGATTGGGTGCAGGTGGAGAAGGGGGAGATCCAGGTTGACTAGGGGCAAGAGGAGCAGGAGGTGATCCAGGCTGACCAGGGGCAGGTGGAGCAGGAGGAGATCCAGGTTGACTGGGTGCAGATGGAGAAAGGGGAGATCCAGGTTGACTAGGGGCAAGAGGAGCTGGAGGTGATCCAGGCTGACCAGGGACAGGTGGAGCAGGAGGAGATCCAGGTTGATTGGGTGCAGGTGGAGAAGGGGGAGATCCAGGTTGACTAGGGGCAAGAGGAGCAGGAGGTGATCCAGGCTGACCAGACGCAGGAGGAGCAGGAGGAGATCCAGGTTGACTGGGTGCTGGTGGAGAAAGGGGAGATCCAGGTTGACCTGGTGCAAGTGGAGCTGCATCTGATTCCGGTTGACTGGGTGCTGATGAAGCAGCATCCGATCCTGAATCAGGTTGACTGGGTGCTGATGGAGCAGCATCTGATCCAGATTGACTGGAAGCTGATGCAGCAGTGTCTGATCCTGATTGAGCTGTATCTGATTCAGGTTGGCTAGGCGCTGATGGAGGAGCGTCTGATCCTGATTGACTAGGTGCTGATGGAGCAGCATCTGAACCTGATTGAGCTGCATCTGATCCAGATTGACTGGGCGGTGATGGAGCAGCGTCTGATCCTGATTGACTGGGTGGTGATGGAAGACTGTCTGATCCAGATTGAGCTGCATCTGATTCTGGTTGACTGGTTGCGGGAGGGGCACCATCAGATCCTGATTGAGCTGCATCTGATTCTGGTTGACTGGGTGCTGATTGAGCAGCATCTGATCCTGATTGAGCTGCATCTGATCCAGATTGACTTGGTGCTGAAGGAGCAGCATCAGATCCTGATTGAGCTGCTTCTGATTCCGGTTGATTAGGTGCTGATTGAGCCGCATCTGATTCAGATTGAGCGGGTGCGGATGAGGCAGCATCTGATCCAGAATCAGGTTGACTGGGTGCTGATGGAGCAGTATCTGATCCAGGTTGACTGGGTGCTGATTGAGCAGCATCTGATCCTGATTGAGCTGCTTCTGATTCCGGTTGATTAGGTGCTGACGGAGCAGTGTCTGATCCTGATTGAGCCGCATCTGATTCAGATTGAGTGGGAGCTGATGAAGCAGCATCTGATCCTGAATCAGGTTGACTGGGTGCGGATGGAGCAGCGTCTGATCCTGATTGAGCTGTATCTGATCCTGTTTGACTGGGTGTTGATGCAGCAGCATCCGATCCTGATTCTGGTTGCCTAGGTGCTGATGGAGTAGCTTCTGATCCTGATTGAGCTGTATCTGATCCAGGTTGACTAGGTGCTGAAGGAGTAGCATCTGATCCTGATTGAGCTGCATCTGATTCAGGTTGACTAGGTTCTGATGGAACAGCATCTGATGCTGATTGAGCTGCATCTGATCCAGGTTGAGTAGGTGCTGATGGAGCAGCGTCTGATCCTGATTGAGCTGTATCTGATTCCGGTTGATTAGGTGCTGACGAAGCAGCGTCTGATCCTGATTGAGCCGCATCTGATTCAGATTGAGTGGGTGCTGATGGAGCAGCATCTGATCCAGGTTGGCTGGGTGCTGAAGGAGCAGCATCTGATCCTGATTGAGCCGCATCTGATCCTGATTCAGGTTGACTGGGTGCTGATGGAGCAGCATCTGATCCAGGTTGACTGGGTGCTGATGCAGCAGCGTCTGATTCTGATTGAGCTGTATCTGATTCTGTTTGACTTGGTGCTGATGGAGCAGCGTCCGATCCTGATTCTGGTTGACTAGGTGCTGATGGAGTAGAATCTGATGCTGATTGAGCTGCATCTGACCCAGGTTGACTAGGTGCTGGTGGAGTAGCGTCTGATCCTGATTGAGCTGCATCTGATTCAGGTTGAATAGGTGCTGATGGATCAGCGTCCGATCCTGATTGAGCAGCATCTGATTCAGATTGACTGGGTGCTGATGGAGTAGCGTCTGATCCTGTTTGAGCTGCATCTGATCCAGGTTGACTAGGTGCTGATGGAGTAGCGTCTGATCCTGATTGAGCTGCATCTGATTCAGGTAGACTAGGTGCTGATGGAGCAGCATCTGATCCTGATTGAGCCGCATCTGATCCTGATTCAGGTTGACTGGGTGCTGATGGAGCAGCATCTGATCCAGGTTGACTGGGTGCTGATGCAGCAGCGTCTGATTCTGATTGAGCTGTATCTGATTCTGTTTGACTTGGTGCTGATGGAGCAGCGTCCGATCCTGATTCTGGTTGACTAGGTGCTGATGGAGTAGCTTCTGATGCTGATTGAGCTGCATCTGATCCAGGTTGAGTAGGTGCTAATGGAACAGCGTCTGATCCTGTTTGAGCTGCATCTGGTTCAGGTTGACTGGGTGCTGATGGAGCAGCGTCTGAACCTGATTGATCAGGTAATGGTGAGGTGGATGACTCATCAGTTGTTTCTGTCTGTAGCTCTGGAGTCTCAGTGATGTCGGCAGTGTTTGTTGGAAGTTCGCCTTCATTCCATGCTACTTCCGAAGCAAATGATTGCTCGGAAGGCTCGGTGCTTACTGAATCTGCTGATTCGTCAACTGTCTGAGTGGGATCTAACTCTGCTGGCCCTCCAGAACTTGTTGCTGCATCATCTTCTGATGAAGGAGTACTATCATCGCCAATTTCCGTGACTGGTGGATTGTTCGTACTATCAGGCTCTGACGCCGATGGCGTAGTGCTTTCGTCTGTTACAATAATCTCTTGATCCGTATTTTGTTGGGATTCGGTCGTTTCATCACTGGGAGTAGATTCTTCACCAATTGATTCAGATGTCGGAACATCGGTAACTTCATCTACGGTTCCTGTATCTGGATTAGAGGGTTCAACTGCGTTTTCACTTGCAGGAGTTTGTTCTTCATCCACACTTTCCGTGGCAGTTTCTATGACGGTAGGCTGTATAGTTAAACTTACACCCGTAGTCCCATTCCCATTACTATCATTCCTAGTTGTTCTGTTCAACTCCTCTGGTGGCACTAGTAACGCGTTGTCACCACTCAATCCAGCGGGCGAATCCACGAGTTCACCGTTCCAAGGAATACCACTAATTGCATGCGCGCAGAGTGTTGTTGCTGCTAGCACGATTAACCATTTTACCTGAAACAAATTATGTGAAAAGAATTAGAAATTGTATTCAATTGCTAAGCTCCTAAAAAAGCTGTAATATAAATATATTTGAAAAACTTTTATTATGCAATGTTTGTCAAGTACCTACATGCACCTCAGTCTGTCGTGCCTATTCGTAGTTACATTTGGCCTTACTGGTAGGATGAGTGACTCTTATTTGAGAATATAGCTGCGAGCATGTTTATGATTTATAACATAAAAACTGGAAGATCGGAAAAGAAAAACATTCACATTCTCTGAATTACGGTTGTACTCAGAATGACGATTAGAACGAGGCGGTTTCTGAATTAATTGCTTTTGGTTTACTATTATTGAACTTTTGGAATCGAAGAGAAAAAAAATGTTTGTTGGTTTACGTTTCAAGGTAAGTAGAATCCACAAATCAACTAAAAAATTTTCCGATTGAGACCACCCAGAGCTTTGTAGGACCAACTGATCGGTCTCTATGAGAACTTACGGGTCGGACTTACGATAAATCAGAATCGCGAGTGTGAATCACCAAAGAGGTCTAATCTCCGTTCAAATGTTAGCTGACCTGCGTGCTTAGCAACCAGTAATAAAATTCATATTGAAGGAATCCGCAACTTCCTTTTCTATGCATTGAGTGTGAAGCGTTTATTTGGAAGAAATATTATTATTAATTATTTCTTCAAATAAACTTGCCTGTGAAGTAGGTATGTGGTAGATAGGTAGTACCTACCTATGGTTGTGGTACTACAGTGGCAATGGCAAAGTCGTTAGGATTATTGAAGTTAATACTCTTACAAATATACTGCCCTCCTTAGTAAAAACGTCCTATGTCCATTTTTCAAGTTTCGAGAAAATCGCGTTTTAGTTTCGGCTTCTGCGCCACCCAAACCATTGAAGCTTGAGATTTCGTTTTTTGACCATCACCTCAAGCTGACCAAAACGAAATCTCAAGCTTCAATGGTTTGGGTGGCGCAGAAGCCTAAACTAAAACGCGATTTTCTCGAAACTTGAAAAATGGACATAGGACGTTTTTACTAAGGAGGGCAGTATACCTCTCAAACAAAATTGTATTTTTCCCAATTTTTAGTAAAAATTGTTCTTTTGAATATCCATAGAAATTTCCTTTAAAAATTCTCTGAATGAACCAATGAAATATATCGATAATGAAATAATTAATGTATTACCTTGTTTTATAACCCTATTAATTTATTATTATTTTTTAAGTGGGCAGATATTTATTGTCGCAATATAATTCCACTTCAAACACTGCATTGAAATGTGAAAATATTATAATTTAATAATCGGTATCAGGTTTTGGTTATTTTGAGCAGAGTTCTTCCAAGCTGTTCCTCATTCGATCTGTTCTTATGACGTATGAAACCGATCAAGCGTTGGACGTAACAGGCGAAGCGTCCATATTCTAACAAAACATTCATAAAATTTATGAACACATTTAATGTGACATAACATTGGACCTACCTTCAGAAATACCCTCTTCAACCTAACTAAATCCATATTATGATGTTTTCACATCATTAGCGGGTTCCCGAGAGGGAGCACTTGAACATGGATTATTCCGGATTTTCGCGTGACCTTACTGTGCGTCATTATGTAAAATTCTATTGTTCATGATGCGAGTGTGGCGGTGCAGTCGGACTACCAAGGCTGCACCTGGTGGGTCTCGAAGGAATCCACTAACTTCGTGACTTGACCAAGTCATCTAGGAAGGACTTGAAGCGAATTAACAAGAGAAAAATTTAAATTATTACACTGTGGTTTTTCATTTAATTTCAAAGATTATCTTGCTTCCATGATCCAAAATAAATACTGTATTTTGTTACTTTCGTCCAGCGTAATCCATGTTGGAAATTTGGCACAGTTACAAAAAAGTTAGGGAAACTTCATTACATCATTTGACTGGATGAAGGCAGAAAAATAGAGCTCTCTATGTGTCTCTAGACACGTCAACCAGTTGTTGAAATCCGAAGCCCAATCAGTCCCAAATCCAGAAATGATCAGCAGCCCAATCAGTGCTCTAATCTCATCATCGTCCATATCTTTGAGGACATAATTCTGTTTGAATTAACCCCGCATCTCATTGATCTTCTTATTTATGCAATTTACCAGCAAAGGAATGACTCAGTAGTCAAAAAAAGGGAAAATTACGTCTGATTCGGTGGCTGTCAACAGTACATAAGTACTGTGGCCGGGTCACGTTTGCATTTTCTTGGGAATAACACACACACCACAATGGCCAAAGATGAACCGAAATGAGGAACAGAATGAGCTTGGTGATGAAGGAGGAGAGGGGGAACCAACGTTTCAGGCACAAATAACAAAGAGCAGCGCAGCTACCTGGGTCACCATGACCCGACCACATTACTAAAGGGTTAATAAGTGACGAGGAATACAGCGGAGTTCAGAGGCAGCAAATGGAGCAAGATGGGAACGACAGTAAAAATGGTACTTACAAGAACTTGTGAGGCAAGAACTAGGAATACATGAAAAAATCGGAGGAAATGAAGATTGAGTTAGAAAATAATGACAAGGAAGGAGCCCTGAAGGTGAAGGTTTTTTTTCTCGATGTTTTTCCGAGTCTATAATAGTGTAAACCAAGTAATTTTGAATTGGAATAGAGATTGATTTAATCTTGTTGCTGTGTTTATGCTGTTCCAATCCTAAAGCAACGTTAAAAACCTAGGAAAACCGGATGGGTCTGAGGAAGTATGTCCTAGATTTTCACGGTAGGAACTGAGGGTTAACCCACATTGGACCGTGGTGTCATTAGCATCACCAAAAACATTTCTGGAACCCCTCAGCTGTCCCAAAATTTTTGTCATATCATTTTTTGACTCTAAATATCTTACAAAAAAAATAGCATCGTCCATTAACTTTAAATTGCAATTTAAATCTAGTTAATCTGGTGAGACCTTGGGACAACAGTGGAATTCCTAAGATGTTTTCGGTAACACTAGTGACACCATGGTCCAATTAAAGTTAATTCAACTTGAAAATCCATCCCTCACAATTCAGTAGCCTTATTCTGCTCAAATTTGAAGGATAGCTTGGTTATGATAGTTGGCTGAGCAGTGAACGACTGGAATTATTGGAAGCAAGGAAACTTCAATAAATCGATTTCCATTACTGAGTAAAGTTGAAAGAAATGTGAACCATGTTGAGTGAGAACTGAACTGAGAATTTATATTTTTTAAATTGTATTTTTTAAATTTAGTTTGTTGTAATAAAAGGCAAAATGTCTCGAAAAATTGTAAATATTTCCCAGTTTTATTTATTTTTTAATATTAGCATGGAACATGCTTCAGCCATTACCTAACTAGGGAAAAACTTGACGATACCGTGGAACGAAAGTAGCGCGGGAATTTGTAATGGTTTTCACTTACAACCGACCCGTTTCTAGGGAAATGTATCGCCGTTAGTGTTCATCCCACCAAAATCGTTCGCCACTCGTTGAAAAGCTCTCAATTTATGCGTAAATTAAATACTGCCAAAACAGCTGTAAATATGGACGAAGCTGAGATATACCGTTGATTAAAATGAACTAAGGATGGGTATCGTTGCAAAAGTATCGATATTTTGTATCTATACTGTATCGTTTCCGAGTATCGATATCCCAAGTAAAGTTGGGCATAAGTATCGATATTTTGGAATATCGAGTATCGATACTTTAGTGTCACAAACTATCAATGTTATCCAATATTCCCAAGAAAAATAATTTTTTCAACAATGTTTATTCATTTTTTCACAATCGAAAGTCCAAGCAGAGTGATTTTCTCCATGATATTAACGGTATTTGTACAACCAAAGAGTAATGACCTGAAAGCCTGTCTACCTTCTTCATTTTTTCGCCATTCTGTTGAATTTTCCGCAAGAAATGTATCGATATTCGATATTTAGAAATATCGAATCCAAAGTATCGATATCCAAAAATATCGGATAGTGCAGTATCGATACTAAAATATCGAGTATCGGTACAGAAGTATCGATATTTTAAAATATCGAGTATCGATACCCATCCCTAAAATGAACTGTAAACAAAATTTGCGGTAAAAGATTGATTATAGGGGTATTCATGGTCTGGGAGATTCGACGTCGAATCGTCGAATTTCGAATTTGGAGATTCGACGGGAGTCAATGCGCATGCGCACCGGCAAATACGACGATTCGATTTACGACGGGCTGAAGGCGTCGAATTACGAGATTCGACGTCGAATTACAAACCCTAGCGCTAGCGGCCGTTGTGCGAAGCAACTATCATAACATCAACAAACAGATCTTCTCTTCCTTTCATTTTGAGTTTTATTTTAACACCTTTTTTAACTTTTATTCCGTTTTTCCGTTCGTTTATTTCTTTTTTATTTTGTTCGAAGTGGGTTTTTTCTCGATTAAATGAGTGGAGCTGAGCCACCCAGGCGGCTAAGGAAAAACGCGACCATCTGATGGTCTGCTGGAGAAGTGGAAAAATGTTAATTGCTGGCATTAAAGCGAGCTTAGCACATTCTCCTTTCTAGCATCGAACATGTTTCAGCCATGAGATATGTACCAAAATGCGTTCAAAATTGTGTGACAGAAGTAGCAAGGGTTTTTCTTTGAGACAAGACTCCTCATCGGTAGGTACCTACCCATTCAGAAGTCTGAAGCATGATCCTTTTTTAATTCTAGCCGTAGATTTTTTCGTTCGGGTACTAGGAACTTTGTTAAAGGATTTTATTAGGAACCTTTGGGGTATTCTCATATTTTAACTAAAAGGAAATTAATGAACATGCGGTTCTTTTGACACTGACTTGGTTATCGTCTGAAGCCGCAAGGAGCGCTACGCACAATTCGATTTTCGACGATTCGACGGGAGAAAATGTGGGAGCCTCATGAGACCCTCGAGTTTACGACGATTCGATATACGAAGATTCGACGATCGAATCAGACCATGAATACCCCTTATATTGATGTTGTTGGCTGGCTTGGTTTTTAACACAGAATGTGTTTTTGCGATGACCTACCGAAAAAAAATCGTCACGAAAAAGCGACAGAAAAAACCGTTACGCGCCTTTTATAATGATTTTCACGTGCAACCAAGCCGTTGGTAAGGAAATAGAACTCCCGCAGTGTTCATTGCACAGAAATTGTTCACCATTCGTTGGAAAGCTCTCAATTTATATAGTATTTTTCTTGTAGTTACATATTTATTTATATAACATTTAATGGGTTTTAGACCAAATTAAATGTCTAACAATTATTTATTTTATTATTGCCAAAGACTCCACATTTATTATTGTTGTTTTTTATTTAACGGATGACTAGCATCGCAAAAACACATTCTGTGTTCCTATGATTTCATACAGAGTATGGAAAAAGAAATAAACCGGGGGGTGCAGGGGGGCGGAGCCCCCCGCCAAGGCGCAAAGCGCCGAGTTTTCTAATGTAATCAAACGATCTTGAAACTTAGGCGAGATTTTGTTATTTACGGATTTTGTTATGAAGGATTTAGGGCTTTTAGCGATGTGTTCTTCGACGCTTTAGATGTACTTATTCGATTTTTTAATAATAAGAATATCTTTGTTGTGATTGAGACTGCTTTACAAAGTGAAAGGAAACAGCAAACAAAGCAAAACACAGCTAAAACATGTTCCATGTTTCTTGAATTTTAGCCAAAGGCTCTAAGCAGTAACCATCCGGGGATCCAGGGGGCTTTCCAAGTTTTTTATTTAACCCTCTAACGCTACGGTGTGGGTTAGATTCAACTCAACTGCTGGTTAGAAGCAACCTAATCCCCCCCCCCCACTCACTTTATGGGGGCCGTGAGGGCCAGAATAGTACCCAGGTACCCTACCAGTAAGTACCTACTGAGCAGTGCACGGAAGTGGCCTCATCGTTCTGGTAAGTCACTTGTATTTCTGAGGGAAGTTATTGCGAGCAAGTCAGAGGCTGGATTGGCTTCAACCCGACAGTAGCAAAAAAGTTATACTTTTCCTCTTCCTTCGTCAATGGAAATATAAGGAACTATGAAACTGCCTATCATGTTATTGACATCAAAATGTGATTCCCAACGTTGTTGATACATTTGTATACCCCCCCCCCCCCCACTTCACAACAGTCACGGGGAATGTCTGTTTATACCAGGTTTATATCACTTTGCTCCTACTAGTTATAAGTACCTCGTCCAAAAATTATCAACTGCAAAATTCATTTGGGAATGAAAAGGGGAAGATTGAAATATTAAAATTGTTGGGTTATTTTGGGACTACCTCACGAGTATTTGACATAATATGTCATTGACATAACATATTATATTATGTTCCATAATGAAAAGAAGTCATTTAGCTGATAATTTACTACAATCAAATTGTGTCAATTGTTTATAATTTAATAGTTTACGCATTGTTTGTGCAAAAAAGCTGTTTATATTTTAATTAAAACAAGAATGTCCTCTAAAAACGTATGCTGGGTTGAATCCAACCCGACCGTAGCATTCATGTCCTCAAAGTCTACCGTAGCGTTGGAGGTTTAAGTAAAAAATTACTCAAATTGGTGGAATAATGTTTTTCTCGAAAATTTGGTTTAGTATTGTTGATATATAGGAACTTACCATTTTAAAAATCTTCAAACACACATAGAAGTTAACACTTATGATACTAGAGTAGGAATGAATGAGTTCTCAGTGATACTTATATGTATATACTCACTTCTAAACACCCCTCATGATTTACAGTCGTTATCAGGATTCCGCTATTTAATTCCGTTACGTACCCGCATTGGTGCTCCTGAAAACCTGACAAATATTTTCCCCATTATTCGCATTACGGCACGTAGTCATTAGTTATGAGCCTGTGATGACAAGGCTCAGCAAATAAAGGGAGAGACAAACACTGAAATTCGGTGAATCATTGCGTCTATACAGATAGCGAATCCAATGAGTCTGGATGTGGTGAGTAAAGAGGTAATTCGGTTAAACGAATCACGAAAGGCCCTCTTGACTGAATATCTTCACAGTTAGTTGGGAAGGAGAGAATCTCCGCGACCACCTTACCGAAATCTCCAGTGATGTGATTATCCTACGGGCTTTAGAGAGGTGGGGTATTGAAAATATTTTTTTTCTTCAATATTCTTTATTGCACCAAGAAAACTTATTAACAATGTTATTTTTAAAATATGGACAAATATTCAAAACTAAGATACATCACTGGGGTTTTGTTTTTGGTTTTTTTTTTTAATTTCACTTCACTGCTTCACAAGTAAGCTAGGTCCAGTGGTTTGATACGCTTCAATCTTCTGATGACATCACTTGTATCAAGGAGTTGGACTGCTTCCGCGTTGATGTGACATCTTAGCCGCTGTAGGTGTCTCACAGCTTGTCACTTTATAGCATTCTTCAATGTTTCGATCCGAAGCTCATGATGGAGACGTTCGTTTTAAAAGTACCATGCTCCTGTAACCTTTGGCTCCATGAGCTGGAATCTTTGGATGATGTCTCGATTTGACTGAGCCATGCAGCCTCAAAGCTGAGCTCCATAAGTCCAGACTGGTTTAAGGACTTGGTTGTACAATGAACGCTTGTTCTGGATTGACAACTTCGATCGGCTACCCATTAGCCAATTCATTTTTCTAAATTTTAGAAGGAATTCTTTCTTCTTTTTTTTTTTGTTTGACATGGGCTTTCCATCAATGATTGGCGTCTGGTGTCATGCCTAGGTATTTGGCTTCATTAGCATACGGAATAACTTTTCCCATAAAATCGGAATAATTTTTCCATGAAATGTACCGGAATATACTCGATTCTCTTATCGACTTAGTTTCATTTATTTTGATTTTCCATTTTGCGGTCCACTATTGTATGCTGGATATAGATTGATTTAACTTGTTGGTGGATTCAGTGTTACATTCTCCGACTGCCAAATCGCTGTACCATCTGCGAAGGTGGTGTTCATTCCAATTTCTGGGAGATCAATTGTATAATGAACATGCAAGCGGTCCAAGAACACTCCCTTGTGGGACTCCTGCATTGATTAGCTTTGGCTCTGAGTAGGCGTCTTCTTGCTTAAATCTGAAGAAGCGATTGGTGAGATAAGAATGAAGCAGCTCAGCATACTTTATTGGTAAATTTTTGCGCAGCTTGTATTTGAGCCCCTCATGTCAAACTCCGTTAAATGCCTGAGCAACGTCAAGGAAAACGGCTGAGCAAACATTCCTTTCCTCAAGGTCTTGTTCAAATATATGTGTTATTTTGTGGACTTGATCGATCGTGGAATGTTTCTTTCGAAAGCCTTGGAAACATCTTACGCTCTTCGATTATGGGTACTAGTCGCTTGTGGATTATTCTTTCCAGGTTTAGGAATCATTATGACCTCGGCAATCTTCCACAACTGAGGAATGCAACGGTGTTTTATAATTGCATTAATAATCATGGATTTTGTTTGCAATCGCTTTACGCAGGAGATGCTTAAGGATCTGACCGGTGAGAAGGACGTAGCCAGGAGCCTTGTTTGAACTGATTTCCTTATCGATTATTAGCTTGATCTCTTTGATAATCCTGGAGAAATTAAATTAATGATATTTTTTCGTGGAAAATTGAAGTCTTACACATTTTTGTTGGATTCCGAGACGTTCATACTTGTGGAAAAGTCATGTGCGGCTGGATTACTCCGGTTCCGTACATTTCCAAGAGATAAAAATATTGTCACAGTTTCTTTATCTCTTATTATATCATCTCCCATGGCAGTGCATGAACACATCCACAGTTCCAAAAACTGTTCCAAACACCGAGATGTCTATGATGTTCGAAATACTGGTACTTTCAAATCCTTCATACTGCTGCAACTGCTCCAATTTTCGCTCTAAAGTTATAGCTGTTACAAGGAATTCACGTTTGCGCATGTGCAGCAGCTACTATCAGTCCGGAGGTGATGAAATTCATAGGGGACCATCTTCACACCAACCCGCACAATCCCTGAAGATGTCAACAAAATCGGACAATAACTTCGTATAGATATGCCTGTTACACGGATTTCATGACAGACACACAGACAGACAGACACGGAGCCAAAATTGTTCAGGAAGGTCTGAAACGTAAAACGCGAGTGGAAAAATTTGATTTTGAAGAACATTTTTTTTTTTCAACCTCGGAAAGTGAAAACAGCTTCCGCTACCTTGGTAGCCTTGGAAGCAATATCACTTTTATCCAGCTAGGTTAGTCAAAATCAACACTGGTCTTACGACCAGTGTTGATCCCAAGTACGGTTACCCGTACTTGGGAGTTATTTCAAAAGGACAAATAGTCAGGAGTTGTAGGAGAGGTAAGGCGATACCACCGCTGTCTGATTGGTTTCAAAGGCTGACCAGGAAGGTTCACAAAATTTTAACCTTCTGGAGAATGGAGGTAGCTATGAGAGAGTTCAAAGTAGAATGAAAGTAAGCTTAGAGTTCAATCTTGAAAACAAGCTGAATTGGAGACAATGATTTATTACCATTCAAGGTATACATACGAATTATGCCGAGTACTTCCGAAGGATTTTTAACAACCAAAGTAAGACAATTTTCCGATTCATTATCCTAGAAAAGAGCGAGCACTATACTGGCGTGCTAAGCCAGAAAGTCGTAACGAGATAATTTGACCAAATTGAGTTATCGGTCCTCGGGGGTTTTGGAGGTCGATTTCTATCGATTTCCGGAGTTTTGGAGTCGTATCTCTACTAGAAATGCCTCAAACAAGCCACCCGATTTTCGTGTTAGCAGACTTAATTCTGCTAAGAAAATATTCGTATCAAGTCGTATCGGAGCGATTCAGAAGAAGAAAACTCGTATATTGTCACTGATACGGGAATCGGCCTCAGCATTTCGACGATACGTCTTCTGGCATTCTGAATCGGATGATACGACTTTTTGCCTCTCAAAACTCGGAATTTAGTGGTGACTTCACGTTTATACTTTACGTAAATAAACGTTTATTTACATTGATTCAACTGTTTTTCTTACACTCCGAACACACATTTTAAATACGATTGACTCTGAGCCCAGAAGGATGACAAAATAACTAAGGTGAAATGGTTTCATGATTTAAAGATAATTATAATGCTTCAGGAATTAAAATGTGTTTAGCATTCCAAAGTCTCATGGTTGCATAATATGTTGGTAATATGAATATTATTCAGAACAGATTAGTCGTAACTTTGGGTTTACGAGAGCGTAAACTCGTATCATCGTTTTTTGAAAATTTATACGGAGGAAAAAATTTTTCTTTATTTTTATTATTTAATAATCTTTACTTCTTTATTTTTATTATTTAATAATCTTTACTTTTATTATTTAATAAGCCCGCGAAAAAGTTATTTCGCCACGAGACCTATTAAGTCGTTTTTCCAAAGTTGGGTGAAGTCAAGATACGACTTTCTGCCTTAGTACGGCAGTATATTGACTCATACTTTATTTATTGATCGGTTGAGTAACAACTTGTTTGATATGCAGGAATTCTCACGTTTTAAATCGATTATTTACACCAATCTCTGGAGTTGTGGACTCATTCATCACTCAATCCAACTTCTCCCCAGCGAGGATTCGCAAGGACGTTCACTGGTTCCATCAAACGGTGTCTGGAGTCTGCTGTCAATTATTCTTGTTATGGTGCGAGCTGCTGTAATCAAGGTCATGCTCAGTGCGCTTCACGCTTTGAAGCGGTTGACAGTCCGCGACGGTCCTCAGTCAGGGCGTAGCGCATTTTCTGGGGTGACTCGAGTGATTTGAATCATCGCTCGGAACCGAGAAAAAATGGGAACCGTTAGAGACTTGATTATTATTTACTGAACAACGAACAACGTGTTGGCTGGGCAGAAGAAACCCAACTTTGATGCAATCCAACAAAAATTTCATTTATGCAACATTAGTGAGAGCGAAATTTCGAATTCAATAATGAATCATTAAAATGTAGCAAGAAAACTAATTTTAAACCTATAAATTTTCATGGTATATCAAATTCGAAAATCGAATAAAAAATAAACGATTTTTTTTAAAGAAAACTTGATAGTAAAACAATCCAAACAGTTATTTTTTCGATTTTGAAAAGCTTATTGTTTTTCGAACTTTCATTTGTCTCCATAATTCTGGTATCAAGCGATATCCTGATACCCTGAAAAAATGCGCAAAAGCCTCGACTTTCCAATGTAAAACAGGTTTTTATCATTTTAAAAATAAATTATTTTTTAAATAATTTTTTTTTTCAGAGCTTAGTTTGGTAGATGGAATTTGAAAGCGGATTTAAGTCTCCACAAAAAACCATTTTTACAAAACGTACATTTTTCCAAACTAACACACGTTTCTGTTACCCTTTTATTTTGTCGATTTTTTTCGTTTGTAAATACGAATGTTTCAGCTAAAGTTTGCAATTTTCGCTAAATATAGCTAAATTAACCGTCCGGAGTAAAATAATATTATGTACAAATATTTGTAAATCTGATTTTTGGCGCAATTCTGATTAGCGCAACTTTGAGCGCCCAGGGAGGTGGATCGCGCGCTGTAAAAAAAACGCTGCAAATTATTACACAAAGGTTTATTTTTTTTCTATATAGATCACTCGTCTACAAAGAACACGGCTTTGCCATTGTTACCACCAACTAACACGAAGAAAAACATCGATCGCATTTCGGTCAGCTGAAATTTAAACGGGGATTAGGCTTCACACTCGTGTTACTTATTTTCCTAAGTTCAACCTTTTCTCGTAGGGAGCGAACTACAGGGCTCCGCGTGGTCTCTAAAAATTCGATACTATCTTAAAATAATGGAAAAACAATACGTTTATATCAAAATTTTTCGAGTTATGACGTTTTCAAAATTTTAACCCTTAGAAGTGACCTACATCAACCAAAATCTTCGGGGAACAGACCTTAAATGGAGCCTACGTACTAAATTTCATTAAAATCGGTAAATTCTAACTGAGGAAAGTGCAGGGTACGGCGGACGGACGGCCAATTTTTTTTTCAGATTTTTGGATTCTACGTATCTCGAAACGTAAATTAACAAATTTTGAGGGGGGGGGGGGGGGTTACCAAATTTTTTTCTTGGTCGATACCAAAGGTTTTGGCAATGGCGAAATCAAGCGAGGCGCAACGTGGTCATATTTGAGATCTTCGCAAAAAACCATAAAGATTGATTTTTTCCAGGTTTTGGAATGTTCAAATAACGTTTTCATAGAACATTTATCTTCAAAAATGTCCATGCTAAAACTGTTGTATTCGAAAATTCGCTAATAATTCATCATGGCATCCTTGAATGCGATAGTCCGATTGTAGTCTAGGAGCTCCATCAGTTGGTCCGACATCCCTGCAGCTCCATCGTCTAGTATCTCCCACGTTTTTTTTTTCCTACCATAAAAGCGTTTTATTCTCTCGCCGAAGAAGACGGAAAACTTGTGTTGGAGGTCGAAGGAGCGTGACCGGGGTCCCTCCTCGCATAAATAACATGCCTGTGAATGCGTGCGGACAGGCCACCGGCCGCAAGCCCCCGCCATGTCACAACACTTGCCATTTCGCCTTTGATGCAGAGGAAAACGCGCGAGTCCGCCAGTATTTCACCAACATTCTGAAGAACGCCGCTTTTAAAATCTTAAAGGCGTGATGAGATATTTTTCATCTTTTTTTCCCTCCCCGTCCGCAGTCCTTTCAATCCCAAAAGAAACCGAACGTCGAAATGCGAAAAAAAAAAAACGCTATTATTTTCATATCTTCGAGAGGGCCCATTGTTACGCGTTCGAGTAGGGTCATTTCTGTCTTTGCCGTGTTTTATAGCGCCATAAATTCCAATATTAAAGTCGTTGATGTCAATTTCGGTCAGAGTCTGAGAGAAATATGCTGTTGGTGGCACGCTTGAAATACCATGTCGGACAGCGACACTCACAATGGGCTTGAGGTAGGCTCAGGACGCAACAAAGACGTTGAAAAATTTCGAGAAAAAAAAGACCGCGTCTGAACGTTTTTTATGACTCCATTTACCTTTCATGCTCTTTCAATTGAGACAGATTTCATCTTGGATGAGTGGGTTTTTGTACTTTTAAAACCTCTTTAAGCGAGAGTACGGAATTGTGATTATTTCCTTGTACTTTCTTGAATTCAATCAATTTTAAAAAGAGTCTGTGGTTCTCTAGGTTGCCTGTAAGAGTGCGAAAAGGAGAAATCTTATCGTACGCAAAACTCACACCGTTTCATTGATTTCAACATTGATTGGAATATAACTATGAATGTTGCTAATCCGGTGGAAGAACGTACTTTATACTATTCATACCAGAATCAAATCAATTAAACCCATCGATCATGGGCATAGGTTATTCATGGATATCAATAAATAGCCCTTCTTCCGCTCTGTTCAGAAGAAAAGAGCAAAAATATATCCATTTTAGTTTGAGCTTTTATGACATATCTTATTTACTTCAGTGACTAACACAAACTTAAGCTATATGACGGAAATAACATCAAACTATACTGGTTCCAACGATATTTGATCAAGATTTCTTATAGTTTCAGAAGATGGAACTGACTTCTGAGAGGCTGATAAAGAAACCGAGGGGGTATGCTCTACATTAGTCTAATCAGTTAAATCCATTGATCGTGCGCATAAATGATTTCATCAATACCTAGCACAAACTATTTTCGCCCTGAATAGAAGAAAAAGACAACAATTTATGCCAAAAACTGATCTGTTTCAGTTTGAGAATATCCAGGTAATTTTTCAAGCTGAGTTTTATGAAGGAAATAAAAACATACTAAACTGATTTCATCAAAACTTGATCAAGATTTCTTATACGCTCAGGATATGGAATTGACCTCTGAGAGGCCGATAGACAGTCCAACGGACAGACCACGGACTCTTGGCCAACTGTAAGGTATCCTATAATAATTTTTGCCGGGAATATAGTTGTTTCAGATTGAGAATATCTAATTTTCCTTTATATCAATGTCCAACACTAAGCTAGGCTATATGAGGCCAGTAAGAACAAACTATAAATGTAAAATGTAAAACATAAAATATGGATATTTGCACGTAAAATGTATCCATTTCAGTTTGAGGGCGATAAAAACGAAAAATTTACTGGCTTCATCAAAACCTGATCAAGATATCTTATACTCTCAGGATATAAAATCGACAGACCGACGGACAGACCACGGGTTTTTGGCCAACAGTAACGTATTCTACGATAATTTGTGCCGGAAATATATTTGATTCAGATTGAGAATATCTCATTTTCCTTTACGTCAAAAACGAACACTAAGCTACGCTACATGAGGCCAGTAAAAACAAACTTGGTATACTTGCTTCATCAAAATCTGGTCGAGATTTCTTAGACGCTCAGGATATGGGATTGATCTCTGAGAGGCCGATAGACAGAGCGACGGACAGACCACGGACTCTTGGCCAACAGTAAGGTATTGTATGCCCTACATTAGTCAAATCAGTTCAATCCATTGATCATGCGCGTATGCAATTTCATTGATAACATACCTAACCCTTTCTTGCTCTGTAAAGAAGAAAAGATATAATTTGTGCCAAAAAATGGATCAGTTAACATCACTTACTTACATCAATGACTGACATTAAGCTAGGCTATATGAGGATAATAAAAATGAACTATTCATCAAAATCTGGTCAGGATTTCTAATACCCCCAGGATAAGGAATTGATCTCTGAGAGGCCGATAGACAGGCCGCGGATAGACCACGGATTCTTGGCCAAAAGTCTCACAAATCTTCATTTTCAAATTAAAGGAACGTAGGATGAATATGAGAGAAACCACCTCTAGTCCTGGAGACAGTAACTGATCAGGGATGTTATTACCCTTTGGGAGCTCATTTTCTGCAGTTTCATAGAATTTTATTGCGGAGTTTCAACATAAATAAAACAACCGTCAGCTGACAAGATCATATTCATTCTTGTCATTGGTTCTCTATCTATGAAGTTCCATAGGAAGTCCGATCAAGTTTCCTAATTCATTTACTGGTACGAAAACGCAACTTAATCTTATTTCGTACCTTAAATAAACTCTGCGTCAAGTTCCAGATTTTTTTTTTCAGAAAAATTAACATGCACCGCAAGTATTGACATGTTGTGTGTCTAACAGTTAACAGAAATTAAAATAAAATAAAATAATTTGCTTGGAGAGAACACATCAAGTTCATCTGGAATGTCCCGTTCTTCCAATAAAATGACAAAACTATAAATTCCAGAATTGTAGAACCGAGGGTAGGAGTAATCTGAATTTTGATTAACCCTACGTGCGTGGGGCTGGTGCACTGAGTGCGTCAGTGGCCTAAGTTCAACTGGAAGAAAATAAGTTCTGAAAACTCTACGAATCTCACATGCCCTCTCATCGGAATATTTCAGTTCAACGGGCCTTGCTCCAGTGCACATTTGTTACTTTTTTCCGTCCTGGCACGTCGAGTGCACCAGTGGCTCACCTGGCAGAAAGTGAGCCCCTGTGCCAAAATTGTAAAATAAAAGAAATTATCTCTAATTCCGATGAAAATTGACAACTGGTTAGTTTCAAAAAGAGAAAAGTCAAGGTGTTGATAAAATTCATTTTGATGCTTACCAGCTATTAGTCTTCGAGCTATTTTATTCACATGTTCCTTTTTCTGGTCATTTTCAATAACGCGTCATACTCTTTATTTATTTATCTATTTGTTTGAAACAATAACGGCATCAACTGCCAATTACAATATTTAAATTAATTAAGTTTACAGTATATGATGGAATATGTAATATGTTGGATGAAATATGTAATATGGAATATGTTGGATGGTATTATGCATTTTTGTAAGAATAGGTAGTCCCTTAAGTCTTGGAAGCTGTAGAGGTGGTACTTACTGTGTTGTGCGGGGATGAAGGAGAGCCCTGAGGCGGAAGAGGGAGTCGGCATAGAAGTTTATAAAGTTCCAGAACGCTTCGATGTCTGACCCAATCGCACTCTGCACAAACTCCATGTATCCCGCGTAATCCCGACGAGGAAAAATGCAGCATTTTTTACGGAGCTCAGAAAATTCGGTGTAGTCCTCCCTCGATCCAGTTTGTTTCCAGCGTGCATGGGCGAAAATCCAGCGAGATTCGAGTGTAGAGAGAGGTTGATAGCTAGGGAGGTAAATGCTGGCTAAGATTAATTGTAATTCTGGTAGTGTAATAAAGAGGTGCTCGGCTGAGTCCTCGGACATCCATTTGACTGATTCAATCGTTTTTGCCACTGCAACGAGTACCCCGCCACCTCTGGTCTTTGACGGGTTATTAGCTGGTGAACGATCAGCCCTGTACACAATGTAGTTATTCAATCCAAGTTCAGATCTGTTCACGTTTCCGGAAAGCCAGGTTTCAGTAAGTATATTATGTCAGTAGATATATGTGGTGCATGGTGACGAATAGAAGAAAGTTTGGTGTTCATACCCCACACATTTTGATAAAACCGGGTCAGGGACGCTCTTGTGGCTGTTTGGGATTGCCGTTTTTTGACTGTTGAGATGGAAGGTGGTTCGTTGACAATGTGACGATTCTAGGGACACCAGAGACGTATCGAATTGTCAAATTGTTCTCCCCTGCGTCCATTCTACTCTTGAGGGTGTTTCGCAATTTGCTGAGGTACGCTTGTTGTGTCGGAGTCTTATCAGACGAAACCGAAAGCAAGCGAGGTTGAGTAGCGCGGTTTGTCGCCAAAACTTTGGTCGCAGTGGAAGGGGAACGAACCTTGTCTTGATTGACCCTTCCAATCCTGAAAAACCTATCGACACAGTCTATCCACCTTAGAGCCAAGACTCGTTATCAGCCCTTTGAGCTCGTCCTTAGTTGATTGTGCTTGATCCCTAATTTCCGCGCAGAACTGAGTGAGCAGACATTTCAAACTGGCGGTTTAGGGGTCATTCGAAGCAGGGTTGCCGATTAATTGATCATTAAAATTAATTAATTGATCATTACTCTTGAAAATGTCTGAATTGCATTTAGTGATGTTCCTAGATGGATTTTTTGGAAAATCAGATAGTACAAATTGAAAACTGAATGAAACTAACAAAAACAGAGCGGCTCATCGAGTGCGCCGCCCCACCGAATAACGAAGCAAGAGCATCCCACCCACGAAGGGTTAATCAATTTCACGTATTTAAATGATTCAAAATAACGTGAATCCAGATTTTTGAAGCATCAAAGAAATGTCGTGAATCGTCGTGAAAATATGAGAATAATTCTCATTATTCCTATTGAAGATCAAACTCACTGTATAATTGAATCGGAATCCCAAGAATTACCATCCTTCCCACTGTTCGGAGTCCAGCAGTTCTCTATCTCATTTGAATCCCCAATGGGGTGCTGCAGGAGAAATTTGTATGCGGCCTATTATCCTTGTTAGTACTCGTTATATATATGAATGTAAATACTCTCAGATAAATGTCAAGCTCGAACGAATATAATATACAGCTACATTGTTGACCGGAGTCTATTTCTCGGACGTGGACAGTCGCTTTAGTTATGTGTTCATTTGCTGGCTGACAATGCGTGGGCAGGCCCCGTACACCCTGGCAGCGTCCCGTACATTTTAATTTGGTCGGGGGTTGAATCACGGTCTCAGGGATCAAAAGGTTGAATCCTGGTTTATTTTCTCGCTTTCTAATAACGAGGCTCATTCTTGGAAGGTAAATCATTGTAACGCTGTTTCTACTATCACAACAGCCACGCAGTCAAGGCTCCAATCTAGGAAAGCGTACCTGATTTTTTAAAAGTAAACTGCAGTTTTTGGAAATCCTAATGTTGTCTTGCTTTCAGGATGTATATAACAATCAATATGGGTTGTTATAACACTCATATGTGGTTAGAACTGTTATGACTCTATTCTGACTCTGTTGATCGATTTCCTAATGATGGTAGCATTTTGTACTGGCTTTGAATTTGAATTAGAATTTATCCGGATGAACAGGCTCCAGCATCAGATATCTAAACTGATGATGTGGCCTATGTACCTAGATGAAAAGTTGGTAGGTAAAATAAAAATAAAAAAAACGGTGCAAATTGTTGCTCAAAGGTTAATTATTATATTATTTTCTGTATAGATCACCCTTCTGTACCTCCCTATCAACCGTAGGTACCTACTACTATATATTACTATGCATTTTTGAAAATTTCAACCCTCATTTCCATTTGGTTGGTGGTTGGGGTTGAAAATTTCAAAAATACATAGTAATATATAGTAGTAGGTACCTACGGTTGGTAGGGAGGTACAGAAGGGTGATCTATATAGAAAATAATAAACCTTTGGGCAATGATTTGCAGCGTTTTGGATTCTACGGACCTTGAAACGTAAAACATCAAATTTTGATCGGGGTTAAACTTTTTTTTTGCTCGATTCCAATGGCTTATTATTGAAAACTATAAACCAAAAATTCAATACTATCTTAAATTGATGAAACAACACCTTCATATCAAATGTTTTTGAGTTAGGGCGTTTTAACTTCAACCCTTATTTGTCAACTCTTGGAAGTGGCTGACATCAACCAAAATCTCCGGGGCACAACTAGACCCCAAATGGAGCCTACACACTAAATTTCATCAAAATCGGTCAATACAAACCGAGGAAAGTTTTGTTCGATTTTTGGATTCTACGTACCTTGAAACGGAAACCAACAAATTTTAAGGGGGGGGGGGTTAAAAAAAATCTTGGTCGATTCCGAACGTTCATTAGGTACCTATTGAAAATAATAAAACTAAACCAGGAAACCCGTTTTATTAAAATTTGGTTCCCTTCGGATTGTTCGAAGTTTTGGGCTAACGAACCTGTCTTTTCGTTTGTTATTAAGAATATTTTGGCGATAAATTATAACTCAACTTATAACTTGTAACTCAAATTACATAAGATTTTTGGAAAATCTTCAATAACATTTTTTTCCCAAAAAAAGCCCTTTCTTTAAAAAAATTTTCTTGAAAATCCACTAAAAGGATGCATGATAGTGACTCATCTATCTTAGCAAGAGGTCGAGGTACCCCATAGAACTCAATTTCCTAGTTTTTGTGTACTCATTTGAAATTCGATTCCTACCTTATAATGATACTACCTACAAAGCAATCGTCACAATTCTATGTTGACAAACTTATTTTCCAAGCTCGTAATGATTGTCGTCACTTCGTGGAGAACATCATGTAAGTTCCTCGGGTCGAGGTGGAAACGAGGGCCGAACCACAGAAAACAGTAGCTGCTTCGGAACAAGAAAAGGATCCGCGTGATTTGTGGGAAGCACATGCCAGGATGTTTAAAGAAGGGTCTCCGACGCTGCATCATTCAGAAGGTGGTCTCGCCGTACGGCGAGGCTCATAAATCCGCTGGTTCCCATAGTCCAGAGCGCTTGGTGAAGTTCGAGCTGAGCCCTACCGAAGAAATGAGGGAGGAAAAAAAAACATTATTTTTCTCTGGCGATGCTCGGAGATTGAATGGGAACACTCATTAGTGCCATCGTTCATCAAACTGGCATATAATTGGGAGCCATTTCGAACTACCAAAATACCTTAAATTCGTTTCAACGAGAAACATTCCTCCCATCCATAGGATGGTTACAATGAATTAATATTCAGATTATCCACTCTGCAAGCGCAATTATTGTTTACGATTTCATCGTTACGTTAGAACTACTACCCATTGAACGTCTCCGTTTTTTTACACTCAAGAAAACTTTTTAACTTTTACACTTTTTAACCTTCGGGCTAAAAACGATCTTGCATGGAAAAACGCTGCAAATCATTGCTTAAAGGTTTATTATTTTCTGTATAGATCACCCTTCTGTATACAGGGTGTCCCAGAAGTTATGGTCCACCCTCCGGCATTTCCGTATTTAATTACGTAAAAAAATGGGTCCAACGCCATTTTTCATATTTTTGTAGAGAATTCAGGAAAAATACTTTCGCGCAAAAAAATTGCTCCCATTTTTTATTGCAGATTCAGATTCTACGTCAAATGTCATGAGAAATTCATACCCGAACCGACTTTTCTCATTGCGTGCAACTGGTACTTTTCGTGTGCAAAGTGACCAGTGTGCGCAAAAGTGCATTTTTTTAAACCTAAATCAACTTTTTTTTGACGCTGAATCACGTGGTGAGGTCCTTTCTTCGATTTCATCGTTATTTTTCCAAATTTAGAAGGAAAAATTATGTTTTTGGGCTTTATTTTCCCTCTCCCTTCCGCAGCACAGACTGGGGACCGGCTAAGGCGGAATTAAAAATAAATTCCTCACTTCTAAATTTAAAAAAATGTTTGAAAAGTAGGAAAATGTTGGAATGTTGGAAAATGTTGGTTAAGTAGGTACTTACCTACTTTAATGTGAAAAAATAAAAAAGCTTCTCTTCTAAAAACCTTTAAAAAGAATTAAAAGTTACAAAAGCTCGAAAAAAGTAATAATAAAAATGAATTTCTTATCATTCTTCACCTTGGGTTGGGGGTCGGCACCCGACTGGTCAAAGATCATTAGATGAGAAGCTTTTTTATTTTTTTTCACATTAAAGTAGGTAAGTATCTACTTAACCAACATTTTCCAACATTCCAACATTTTCCTACTTTTCAAACATTTTTTTAAAATTTAGAAGTGAGGAATTTATTTTTAATCCCGCCATAGCCGGTCCCCAGCCCGTGTTGCGGAAGGGAGAGGGAAAATAAAGCCCAAAAACATAATTTTTCCTTCTAAATTTGAAAAAATAACGATGAAATCGAAGAAAGGACCTCACCACGTGGTTCAGCGTCAAAAAATAATGACAAAACATGTGCCACACTTGGGGTTTAAAAAAATGAACTTTTGCGCACACTGGTCACTTTGCACGCGAAAAGTGCCAGTTGCGCGCAATGAAAAAAGTCGGTTCGGGTATGAATTTCTCATAAAATTTGACGTAGAATCTGAATGTGCAATAAAAAAATAGGGGTTCCCATTTGAAAAAACAAAGGTACCTAGTGTCAATTTTTTTTGCACTTGCGCGCAATTTTTTTTTTTTTGCGAAAGTATTTTTCCTGAATTCTCTACAAAAAAATATGAAAATGGCGTTGGACCCATTTTTTTACGTAATTAAATACGGAAATGCCGGAGGGTGGACCATAATTTCTGGGACACCCTGTAGATCCCTCCCTACGAACTGTAGGTACCTACTACCTACCAGGGTATTTTTGAAAATTTCAACCCCAACCACCAACCAAATGGAAATGAAGGGTTGAAAATTTCAAAAATGCCCAGGAGGTAGTAGGTACCTATGGTTGGTAGGGAGGAATCAATACAGAAGGGTAATCTATACAGAAAATAATAAACCTTTGGGCAATGATTTGCAGCGTTTTTAGTCTGATTTAGTCATATTTTAAAATTGCCTACCTGTTTTCTTATTTATACCCACCTAGTTGAAATCATTTTCAATATATGGTTCTATTTTTTTGACTGCTTGATAATGACTATAGGTTTTAAGGATCTTGAGGTTCACTCAGATGAATAAAGACATTATTAGGCCGACGTTTCGGTATATTTATATACCATCTTCAGGGCTATATTGAACATTAAAAACCAGAGAGGTATAGACATACCCCTCTCAGACTATAACTATACACCTCTGAACCAGACTAAATCAGACTATATCTATACCCCTCTGGTTTTTTAATGTTCATTATTGCCCTGAAGATGGTATATAAATATACCGAAACGTCGGCCCAACAGTGTCTTTGTTCATCTGACTGAACCTCAAGAGCCTTAACACCTATAGTAATTATTTTCAATAGAATCTATTTCTTTTACCTGATATTCATGGTTGTTTACCTTATGTGCGTACACTTATATGCTAAAAATATTATATTATGAGCTCAGATGGCGCCCGCCCGAAGGTTAACAAACTCTCTTGATCCACATCATGAAGACTGACTGGAGAATACTGACTCGTCTTTTGTCTAGTGATGTGATTTTGTGGTGTCTATAAAAAATATTACGAACGAGCACATGGAAGAGCAGTTTGCTCAACCTGATGTCTACAGACGCTGTGATATAATCTGGCCTCAAACCCATAACATTACCCTAGGAAGGGAAGGGACCTCCTGTAAGACCTGGAAAAAGACCAGGGGGGACCTGCCAGGTCGGATAGTTAGGGAGGTCGGTGTCACACGGATCGGCTAATGTATAGAAGGAAAAGGCTTCACGGCAGAATGTGACCAGACAAAGGGCTTTCTCAACTACTTCGTGTGCTGAGGTCGGGGGAGGATCTTCCTTACTTTCACTCGTCGGCAGCTCTCCCCGGGTCCCCCCTGGTGCGCTATCTCGCTCCGTTTTGCCAGACTCAGAATTAGGCTTCTTTGCATAGCTAAGCTACCTGTTGACTTCCTCGTGCAGCTTTCCTGCAGGTACACCTACGATACGATACTTGTGGTTCATAATATGTTAGATAGGAAGGTAGATAGATAATCTGTTGTGTATTGATCGAAACATTTCAATTACTAAGAAACAGGAAAGAAACATAATACGGGTTTGGTAGTATACAACCGCCAGCCGAAGTTCACCTTTTTAGGACGTCCCACAGACTCGGGCGTCCTTATGCGATCGATCTGGGGTAAAGTTGGACAACACTCAACAGAAAAAAAAAATAAAAAATAACCACGTACTAATCCGTTTTAGACCATTCTGAATCCCAATCCGCGAAAAAAAATCATAGGTGTATGTCTGTTTAGGTGTGTGTATGTGTGTGTGTGTGTGACAAAATTTTGTGTCGTCTGCCCAGACCTTAGTTTTCAACCAATTTCCGTGGTTCTTTTTTTGTTCAACGCGGAAAACTATCTAGTTGTGAATCGCCAGAATTTTGAATTTTGCCTTTTAAAGGGGGGTTAATGATTGAAAAACGAGCGTTTGCGGGCATAATCTTGAAAACTCTGACCAGGCCTCAATTTCCTATCGATTTGCGTGTTTCTTTTTCTGTTCGACTCAAAAATCTTCCAAATGGGGTCGCCTTGATTTTTTTAAGATTTTTAATCGAAAGTAGACTACATCCTGAGATTTTAGTACCAACCGCGACCTTCTAGCGTGAGTAGATCTGTTTCTATGATTTTTCAAAGTTTCGACCGTTTATGACGTCACGCGCCTCTCTCGTCTGGGCGGGACCCCCCCCCCAGCCCACTGTGACGTCATAAACGGTCGAAACTTTAAAAATTCATAGGAAAAGATTTACACACGCTAGAAGGTCGCGGTTGGTACCAAAATTCACAGAATGAGGTCTACCTTAGATTGAAAATAACAATAAACAGTTTTTCCTACCCAGGTGCACACCCTATTGAACACTATTCCACCAGAGTATCAAAATTAGCATGGGAAGGGAGCAAGTGGGGGTATAATATTAACAAAATATCCGATTTTAAAAATATTTCGGCTCCTTTATAGCTTACTAATAATTAGTAAGCTATAAAGAAGCCGAAATATTTACAAAAATCGGATACAATAGAATTATTGTACCCAACCTTTGAAATTGAGGAAAAATTTTCATTATACCTCCGGATTTTCATGAATTATTCTCTGTACCACCATGGATCTAATAGTGGTGCCACCATGGCGCCAGGCCACCATAAACTGCATATTTCATGTTTTGTGTTTCACCTTGAATACGGACGTGAACTTCGACGGACTGCCTACCAAAACTAATAGATGAAAGTTCAGCGTTACGACGTATTTCCGCTCTGGTATCAGACTGGTGAACTTGAATTCTCATGTTGGGATTGAAGATCATGAATTTTCAAGAGCTCTTCAAATTCGATGCTCCCATGCCGCTAGAAACGTTATGGCGGGTAGGTGGGAGTAGGAGAGGGTGGGGGGAGACCACTATTTATTGCTTATAATACTAAATTACACCGAGCGAAACAGTTTTATCGTATACCTACTGGTTTAAATTGATCAAACGCTCATCCAATGGGACGTCCCCTGTGGATAATTGTAAATTGAATCAAATGCGTGAATGCGTTGAATCAAAGAGTTTATTTCATTTGTAATATTGGCGCTTGGAGTCAGATCTATCCGAGCGCGCCCTGGAGGATTTCACCTCCACAAATCAGTTGGTATAGTGCGCTCAAGAGGGCCAGCTCGCATCGGACCGAAATCGCAATCTTAAATTCATCTGATCAGTATTCAAATTTCTCTTATGGTTTTTTTGCCCATTTTGTATTGTGGGAAGTATACCGAATTTTGAGTTCTTGGAAGAACACCTGTACATCACCTCTTCACCCCGGGCCCAGGGACACGAGTCTGTGCAGACAAACCGGTGAGAAAATTCATAATTATCTTTCTACAAGATGTGCCAATTAAATTGTTTCTCAGATCCTAAATTTTCGCCTAATAATTGATAAAATACAGTCTACTATTCATATAAAACACAACAAAATTGCATTTAGCGTCTTTTCATTGCATCAAAGTAAACCACACTGGAATGCATGCATTACTTGACAATAAGTCTCCTACTCCTTCCTATATCTGTTATTAGTACCTATTAAGTAAATTTAACATAGTTACCTTTTATTTTTATTTCGTTATAGATAATTTTTAGTATTTCTCAACGAAAATATAAAGAGAGTTAGGAGTTGTACTTGGGGATGAATTTGAGTGTATTATGTTTTACTAGCTGAAAAGCCTGCTAAAAGCAGGCAAAACAAATCCTAGATAAACACGTAATTTATTAAAGAAAAAAAATTATGTCGGCCTGGAATCGAACCCGGTACCCCCACGTTCGGGCGACATATGTACGTACGGTTGGGGTTTTATGTATATAAATTAGTGTATATTGTAGATCAGTATTGTCCTAGGGTACTACAGTTATGGAGCAGTCACATGTGGGGACTATATCTATTCCGGTCGACTTTCGTTTCAGTGATATTGAAGGAAAATGGCTGCTAACGGCATTTCGTCCGAACCAAAAGTGTTCTTGGAAACTAATACCTACCAAGGATTTATGGTGATATTTCCTTTCATTCCAAGTTCATCGATGAGGGAACACACTTTACTCGATACAAACTCTTCTGCCAACATGATCGAATTGTGCCATGCATAGTAAACAGGAAATGAAGATTTGAGATCAGCATATTTCGTTGCAACTGCAAACCAAGAAACGATGCCTCCATTGCAGACCTATACGTGCTCTGCGAAAGGAGGAAAAATTAAACTCGTGTCCTGGAAGTACCTACAGGAACGCTGTGGTCAATAAAGTTTGTTTGCAATGTCGAAGAAAGAACGAGTAAAAAAGTTTTTCATTACCGACACCCATTAGAATTTTACTCCCCACCGGTTACTTTCAAGGTAAACTCCGTGGAAGAAGACCGGCGGTTAAAAAGTGTTTGTAGTTTGTGGGAGATGCATTTGCGCTTCTAATGTGAGAGTACACAAGGCAGGACGCGGGCCTCCAGGTAATGACCGGGCAACAGGTCTCCCTCAACTCAAACAACGGCTTCAGCACTGCCCACCCTCAATCGTGAAACTTTCTGTTCATTTACTTTTTCTAAAGGATTGTGCAAAATGTGATTAAGTTAGGTACTTATAGCATCATATCTGTGTTATGAAGTGGCTCACCTAACTTAGCAGACTTTTTTCGCACATTGTACTGCAAGACTGAACCTGAGATGGGCCAAAATCAAAGGGTTGATATTATGAATAATTTAGATCATTTTTGTCTCTTCACATGATTTAATCCGCTCAAAATGGGAATTTCTTTCACGTTGAAGTTTTTTTTCGTATTTTCGACCTTACACTCTTGTTATGACATTACTACAGTCGCATAACTACATAACCTCATATATCTATGCTCGTTACCTAGAGAACTGAAACAAACATTATGATCCAAAGAACGTAGTAAAGTCTTGTCTTGATTCTTACGTACACCTAATGACTTCTGCTTTCTAAGATTATTTTTATTTAAATAAGATCTAAGTGGATACTCACAGGGATATCACAACTCTAAGTAGGGGAGTGTCACACTTAATTAAGGCATAACTTCAGTGTTCGATTCTACATGGTAGGTATCTCCAACTAACATATTTATACCTCCCTTAAGTTACAACATGTTATGTTACTCAAATATGAACTCATTTTGCTTCCGAGTCTACCAAGGTAGCGGAAGCTTCGTTTTCACTTTTCAAGGTTGAAAGATGGAAGTTCTCCAAAATCAAAATTTCCATTCATGTTTTACGTGTCAGAGCTTCCTAAACAAATTTGGTTCCGTGTCTGTCTGTATTCTTGCCACAGCCATAACTTCTTCAATTCTCAGCCGATTTCGATGAAATTCTCAGAGACTATGCGTGTTGGCATGTACGAGATAGTCCCCTATCAGAATCGTTGCCCCCTGGTTGAAGGATGCCACTGCGCATGCGCAAACGTCAATTTCCTTGTAACAGCCATGACTTCTACATTTCCCAACTGATTTCGATGAGATTTTCAGGAATCATAGTGGAGATGGTCCCCTATGAAAATCATGGCCCTCAAATTGCAAGTATTTTGTGTGCATGCGCAAACGTGAAATCCTTACCACCGCAACTTCTACATTTTCAAACAATATTCAGAGATTGTGCGGGTTGGTGTGTAGATGGTCCTCTATGAGGGTAGTGGAAGGTACTTAGTGATTGATGACATTAGAATAACTAATATGCATCGGATCATCTAAACAATCGGGTTATCCATACGAGAAAGCTAGAAACGAGACTCCTACGTTTTTTTTTAATTTCCGTTGGAAAAATGACAGTTTGATGTTTTTGCCGACTAATTTAAATGGTTAAATTTTCTATCTTTCACATTTTTTAACCCACTCAAAATGTCGCTTTTCCAGCATGGAACAGCCCTGGACTAACCACCCGAAAACCGACAGGCGGGAGGATGACGGGCGTGTCTCACGCGAGCGTTTTTTTCCTCCCGTCCACCCCATCTCTACTTCGCCAAAAAGAGCGGCTAAAGCATGTTCCATGTTTTTTCCATTTCAGCCAAAGGCTCTAAGCAGTTAGGCGAGGACCGAAATTTATTATTTTCAATAACAACCCTTTGATATCGAACAGAAAAACGATGCAAATTATTACACAATGTTTTATTATTTTTCTATGTAGATCACTCGTCTGCAAAGCCTCCAACCATCCAAAATGAAGAAAAACTGAAATTTGAATTGAGATTAGGCCTCTTTTACGATTCATAGCCGTATTTCTGATTTATCGTACGTCCAACCCTCAAATTATCGTAGGGAGCGAACGGTTTGTCCTACACAGCTTCGCGTGGTCTCTAAAAATTCTAAAAATGCAATACTACTAAAAAACAAGACAAGGCACAAAAAATTGTTCATTATTCATTATTGAAAATAATAAACCAAAAACTGTCCATGGTCCAGTTAGGGTCAATATTATTTAACTCTAACACAAATTAAACTCTCTTTCCAACGGTACCCTTATATTTGAGTTTATGTTGTAAATTAAGGGAGGTTTTATCGTTTTAGTGATATAAGGTCCAAAACACCAACAAACTTCAAAGTGAAAAAAGAGGCATTTTGAGCGATAAATAAATGTGAGGAGACAAAAAATGTTGTAAATTAGTTGTGAAGTCACCTCCTCGGTTTTCACACAGCTCTGGTGTAAACATCCTGTATATTATATACTTTTCTAGATAAGGAATTACCAGTTTCTTGGATGTGACAATAAAATTAAAAATATTTACTTCCTCATTATTTGTTTGAATGTCTCTCCGAGAGTGATATTGTATATGATTATCTTTATACCTTTTCATCATTATATCTTGTATTGCATTTAATGTATATCTGGTATTATCTTGTGAAGGTAGTAGGTAGTTACAAATAAAGTTGAATTTACTCAATAATTAGGTTTGAAGTGAGGTAGGGAAGTAAGGAACGTTTGGGCTCGGATTGGGCCTTTTCTAACATGATCGTTTCCAATGACAGTGAAGAGTCAAGAAAAGATATCTGTTCTACGGAGACTCACAACTTGACCTCACAATCATCAAGTACAACCGATAGTGCTTCATCTCAGCTTCAAGCTTCAACCAAATTAGTTTGGCCTCGGCTGTTCTCACAGCCACCGAACAATAGTCTACTATGCAGATATGGCTAGCCATTCGAAAAAACTTCATTTCTGGAATTTATTATTTGAGGCCCGATTCACACGTTCCAAATGATTCTCTCACCGTATAATTTATCACGTCGACGTCACGAATCTCTCGGACGCCATCACTAATCTTTGCACAATATTCAAATCTGGCCAGATTGATGAGTAGTATACTGCCGTCCAAAGGAGGAAAACAGGAACTCGATTTTTTCACATTTTTAATTTTTGATGTCGTTGGATTCAGAAAAACAATAAGCAAGATACCTACTGCTGTTGGTAAACTGATGGTTGGACAATGGAGAAAAAAAAAAGAGAAAAAAACAATGTGCGAATGATGCAAGAGTAGAAAGCAGCTTTACCCCATAGCTGTTGAAATCCTCAGAGGATTCGGGAGACACTCCATGAATGAAAAATAGTTCAATAAATTTGAAATGTAATTTCTAGTATTCTGCCCGTGATATTAATGGAATAAAACAAAGCAAGAGTGAAAAGTTATTTTACAAAAGAAAAATCACATCGATACCTCAAAGCACAAAGCCTCAAAGGGCTATGTCCATCCGTCTTCTACATTTTCTATATTTTTTTTTAAATTTCAGAAAAACTCAATTCAACGAAACTATTATTGATCTTCTTGACGATTACAAATTGAACATTTATTGAAGAAATTAGGGAGTTTAGTGTGATGAGCCATTATGTTAGGAATTGTGCATTGGTGATAATTTCTTTTGCGTTTTTCTCAAAACTCCGTTTCTGGACATAGCTCCTTTGTGCTTTAAGGTATCGACATTTTCGATCAAAATTGAAATTTTTATGAACAAAAGCTAAACCAGTTTTCCGAAAACAGCTTTTCTCCTTTGAACGGCAGTATGGCCGATACCTCATTATCCAAGAGGTAATAGGTAATAGGTAATAGGCCATCAAGCCTATTAGTGGTATTCTTGCTACAAAAATTCCGCTTGTCGCTTCTGCTCCTACAGGAATTTTCCCATCAGACCCGTGGAAGATTGACTGTGCCTCTGCTCCACCAGAAGGAAGAATCATGTGTGATCAAAAGACGATATTGATTTTCGAATCAGGTATGTGTTAGGTTGACAATTTCAAAACGTTTACATGATTTGAATCTGAGCGCAATAGCTCAAAGATGACCTACCATAGACATTAAAGGCCATCTTGAATCAAAATATTAGAATGAAAATTGTGTTAAGGCTGGATACGACAAGTTTAGTTGTGAAATGTATTACCACATGGCAGCATCAAAATGAAGAAATTTTTGTTTTCTTCTCATTTGGGAACGGAGTAATATTTTCAATCTGCAAATCGGACTCCTCCAGATTATCGTAGAATAGTTCTTCATAATTAACGTACAATAATTCAGAAGTGTGCAATTTTTTTTTCACACTGTTCCAGAAAAATTGTTCGAAGATTTTCAGGAAGTGGGTTTATAGTTACTTGCACTTGAATCTGATAGAATACAGATATGTTTGCTTAATTAAAATATATCGTTCCGATCTGAAAAATGTAGTCAAATTCCTTGAAGATCACGTTACAAAACGCTGCAAAGGTTCATTATTTTCAGTATAGATCACCCTCAGACAGTTGCTCAGAAAGCAAAACTGTATACAAATCAAGGAAATGAACAGTGATCGCATTTAGTCAGGTAAAATTTGAACGGAGATTAGACCTCTTTTTCGATTCACACTCATGATTGTGTTTTATCGAAGGAAAACCCTTAAGTTCTCGTAGGGAGCGAACGGCTTGTCCTGCAGAGCTCCGGGTGGTCTCAAATTTTTTTTAAAAATTCAATACTATTTAAAATCAGTAAAAAAACGATACGTTTATTTCGAAAGTTTTCGAGCTCACTATTGAAAATTTCAACCCTCAATTTTCACCCCTTAGTGTTGCTAAGAAAAGTACCTCGTACGGCGGACGGACGGACAATTTTTTATTGGATTTTCGGTTTCTACGTACCTTAAAACGTAAACCAAAAAATTTGGGGGGGGGGGGGGGGACTAAAATTAATTTTTCCTGGTCGATTCAAAAGGTTCATTATTGAAAAACCAAAAATAGTGTACCTAGTGATTGCTGTGTTCATGTGTCTGTTCGTTTCTGAACACTAATATACATAACATGTATATATTATATGTATATAATATATAAGCCCTAAAACAAAATTTTCTTAATTATCTGTAATCTTGTGATAGCGATGGATTATAATTTATTGTTTCCAATTTTAGCTGCATCGATTTCTGCATGATTAACATAAACCTGACTATTCACCCCAAAACCTTACTCAACTGAGGCTCTGGCCTTCAGACCAACTGGTGAACGTTCTTGCGTTATTGACATGTTTTTTGAACCTAACTTTACAATTCAAACGTACAAAAGCAAGCTTTAGAAGATCGACATTTTCTGATTTCGAGGCTGACGAACCTGTCAACACGACGCACGAATGGTTCTCGAAATAGTGAAGGTAGTTGAAATTGATGGCTGATATTTTTTACATTTTCAACTTTGAATGCCCTGTGATTTCAAGTTTCGGAATTGAACAATTTGAATGAAACCTCATCCTCCATTCAAATCGCGAGGGTCGGGCTGTAATTATTTTTTTGAATTTCTAATAAAGACAATCGAATTCAAATCTATCCGACGCCGATTGACGAGGCTCCTCAAACGAAAATAACAGAAAAAAAGGCCAACACCCATGTAATTATCAGCAGGATGGGAGGTGAATAATGAATCATATTGTCCTGCAAGGCTGACCAATTGTCTAAGAATGCCAAGTGGACCTGAGAGGGTGTGTGGGGAAGACGATGATTGTGTGCAAATCAGGGGCCCCGTCATAGCCCCGTGCCACAATCAAACTGATTCATTTTACATTCATTACGATCACCTTCCATTGTGCCGGGCAAGAGGGCTCGGGGAGGAGGGGATAATTGCCAGAAAAATCCGAAATGTATGGTAATATTTTCCGCGATGGTAGTAATCACTGGTGGCAGGTCGACGTAATGGGTCGAACGCGGCAGGCTGGTTTTGCTGCGTAAGTTGGTTCGGATCCGACGAGTGATTGGTTTAATGTCGTCTTCGGTGATTGCTTGATGCCTGAAACTGCTACATTATCCTCCCAATGCAGACGGGTGGTATCTGAGAGCTTGTCCAAGGCAACTCATGATCTTCAGTCGCCCACCGCAAAACATATTGTCTAGTAATTCATGCATTCCATTTGTCTATCCCATTGGATAGTAAGAATAAGCTACCCTTATATAGCACTTCCGAGTCAAATTCAACCTTTTCCAAGTCAAATTCAACCTGTTCCAACTCAAATTCAACCTTTACCAAGTCAAAATCAACTTTTTCCAAATCAAATTCAACCTTTTCCAAGTCCAATTCAACTTTTTCCAAAACAAATTCAACCTTTTCACCATTATTAGGAAAATGACGGAAAATACGCACAAGCCCGAAATGAAATACCAAAATTTGCATTTAGTGCCAGAAAAGCATTTAATGCTTATCTGTGATTGGGGACTGGGCTGAAAAAAATACTCCAAACGCAGTAAGTGACAAAATCATGTTTTATTAAAAAAGAAAACAACAAAAAATATAATTTATAGCATTTCCAAGCCAAGTTTAACTTTTTCCTAGAAGCAGTATAAAAAAAAAAATGATCTACTGATTCAAATTTTTAAAAGACCCTTTCGCCATTTTTTTTAAGTGGAAAAAATCGAAGATAGACTTTCTACAGGTAAGATTTTTGATTTTAAGACTTTTAAAATATTAATTATGTAAAAAAGTGATAAAAGTTCTTTTTTCAAAGAAATGTTGATTTTTCAAAATTAAATGTTTTATTGATTTAAAAAAAAGTAAAACATGATTTTGTTTTATGTATAGGTATACGCTAGGTACTGCGTTGAAGTATTGTTTCCAGCCTAGTCCACAATCACAGACAAGCATTTGGTACTCAATTTAAGATTTGTGCGTATTTTTCGTCGTTTCCCTAATAATGGTGAAAAGGTAGATTTTGATTTGGAAAAGGTTGAATTTGACTTGGAAAAGGTTGAATTTTAGTTGGAAAAGGTTGAATTTGACTTGGAAAAGGTTGAATTTTAGTTGAAAAAGGTGGAATTTGACTAGGAAAAGGTTGAATTTGACTTGGAAAAGGTTGAATTTGACTTGGAAAAGGTTGAATTTTAGTTGAAAAAGGTGGAATTTGACTAGGAAAAGGTTGGATTTGACTTGGAAAAGGTTGAATTTGACTTGGAAAAGGTTGAATTTGTTTTGGAAAAGGTTGAATTTTAGTTGGAAAAGGTTGAATTTGACTTGGAAAAGGTTGAATTTTAGTTGAAAAAGGTGGAATTTGACTTGGAAAAGGTTGAATTTGACTTGGAAAAGGTTGAATTTTAGTTGAAAAAGGTGGAATTTGACTAGGAAAAGGTTGAATTTGACTTGGAAAAGGTTGAATTCGTTTTGGAAAAGGTTGAATTTTAGTTGGAAAAGGTTGAATTTGACTTGGAAAAGGTTGAATTTTAGTTGGAAAAGGTGGAATTTGACTTGGAAAAGGTTGGATTTGACTTGGAAAAGGTTGAATTTGTTTTGGAAAAGGTGGAATTTGACTTGGAAAAGGTTGAATTTGACTTAGAAAAGGTTGAATTTGTTTTGGAAAAGGTTGCATTTGAGTTTGAAAAGGTTGAATTTGAGTTGGAAAGGGTTGAATTTTAGTTGAAAAAGGTTGAATTTGACTTGGAAAAGGTTGAACTTGACTTGAAAATACTGTACATGAGGATAATACTTTTGAATCCTCTACAAATATGTTCTTGAAGTTGGTAGGTTGAGGGAGGATTTATAGCGGCAATATCTTAATCATTTGTGCTTCCGAGTCTACTAAATTAGCGGAAGCATTGTTTTCACTTTTCAAGATTGAAAATAAAGTTCTCCAAAGTCGAAATTCCCACTGGCGTTTTACGTTTCAGACCTTCCTGAACAATTTAGGGTCCGTGTCTGTCTGTCTGTGTGTCTGTCATGAAATCCTTGTAACCGGCATAACTATACGAAGTTATTGTCCGACTTCGATCAAATTGTTATGGATTGTGCGGGTTGTCGAGTAGACTGCCCCCTATGTAAATCATCACCCCTGGACTGATAGTAGCCACTGCGCATGCGCAAACGTGAATTCCTCGTAACAGCTATAACTTCTCCATTTTTCATACGATTTCGACGAAATTTCTCAGGATTGTTCAGATTAATGTGTAGATGGTCCCCTATGAGGGTAGTGAAAGGTACTTTGAGAGTGAACTTTTTGAGATTAACTACTATGCATCGGATCATGTATACAATCGGGTTATGGATACGAGGAAGCTATGTGCCACACCCACTCGGCAGACGTTTTATTCTTAACCGAGTGCACTTTCGCTATGTGACTAGCACCATCAGAACTTCTTAAAGGCATTAATTGGTAAGTACATCTCTGTTTTGGTGCATTTTTTTAGAGCCATGTATTCAATGTGTATTGGTCTCAGCAGGTGAGGATTTAGGATTACTATGCATCCGGTCTTTGTTATCAGGTTTATTGGTATTTCCAGTAGGAAAATGGTTCGTATTTTAATTCTTCAAAGACCCTGGTATCGTTTTGGTTTATTATTTTCAATAATGAACCTTTGGAATCGACCAAGAATAAAATTTTTAACACCCCTCAAAATTTGATGGTTTACGTTATAAGGTGTGTAGAATCCAAAAATCGAATAAAAATTTGGCCGTCCGTCCGCCGTACGCCTTACGCGGCACTTTTGCCACTTAGCATTGACCGATTTTGATGAAATTTGGTATGTAGGCTCCATTTGGGGTCTAGTTGTGCCCCGAAGATTTTGGTTGATGTAGGTCACTTCTAAGGGTTCAAAAATGAATTTTGAAATTTCAAAAACGCCCTAACTCAAAAAATTTTGATATAAAGGTATTGGTTTCCCCTCAATTTAAGATTCTATAGAATTTTTAGAATTTTTTGAGACCACCCGGAGCTCTGTAGGACAAACCGTTCGTTCACTACGAGAATTTAAGCTTTGGACGTACGATAAATCAGAAACACGAGTGTGAATCGCAAAAGAGGCCTAATCTCCGTTCAAATTATAGCTGACCGAAATACGATTTTTCTTCATGTTGGATGGTTGGTGGCTCTGTAGACGAGTGATCTATATAGAAAAATAATAAACCATTGTGTAATAATTTGCAGCGTTTTTAGTACTCTTTCCAGTATGGAGACACTCGGTTTTTTGTAGGAGCTGAGGTATTAAATAGTTTGTTCATCAGGATCTCTGATTTAGCATTTGGTTTAATTGATATGTGTCTGAATTTTAAAAAGAATTTTAAAAATTTTTCTTTATTTGAATGCTCAAGTTCTTCAAATAAAGAAACAATTTTTTAGGGGCAAATCTTTCTGTTTTGCTCAATAGTTCCACATTTCCTGTCATTATTTTTCAGGCTTTTGTTGTGATTTTGGGACCATGATTCTTTGCTTAATAACAAATATATTGTGAAGTTGATAAAGAATTCACTTGATGTAATAATATATTCAGTTATATTATATTGTGTGAATAATAGGTAGTCCTTTTTTACGTTCTTTCCTTAAATGCGTCTTTTTTCCCAGGATGAATGTCCTGGTTTTGAAAGTTTCCATCTGTTAACTCTAAGTGAGTAAGTACACTCTTTTTGTTGTCTTGATTCCGTCACCTCAACTAATTGTTCGGCCAACTCGGATCTCAGCCGAGACGCCCTCCGGCCAGACGAAAACAAGGTGTTGACCTCTTCAAGCGAAACATCCAACTCTTGACTCCTCGGACGCGCCCAGCTGACGAGGCGTCACCCCAGATTTCACCGGTACCGTTCAGTTCCTCGGAACGGCTCCCGGGGTGACGATCAAGAAGTGCTGGAGGTGGTGGAGGGACCTGACGGGGCGCAGTTGTGATTGATGGATCCGCCCAGCGTCGGAAGGATACTTGCATGGGGATCATCGTGCTCTAACAGAGAAGAATCACGATCATCATCTCAAATCTTCGGCCAACTCGTTCTATTCTAAGCTACAGTTATTATGTTCTTCTCTTGGTTCCCTGAACCCAATATTACGAGAAACAAAAACGTACATCTATTCTGCATTGTTTTCTCTTTTCAACGTTGAAAACAAATTCCTCCAAAATCCAAATTTCTAAACCTAACGTTCCAAACCTAACTGAACAATTTTGGTTTCGAGTCTTCCTGTGCGTGTGTGTGCTTGAAATCCTTGCAACGAGCAAAAATATACGAAATTATTTTCCGATGAAGTTTTCAGATACTGTGGGGGTTGGCGTGAAGATGGTCCCCTGTGAAAATCATTGGTAGCCTCTGCACCTTGAAACATAAAAACGACATAGAAACGTAAAACTCTTGAAACATCCATAAATTATATTTTCCACCGAATTCAATGAAATTTTCACATATTGTGAGGGTCCCCTATGGGCATCTTGGAGCTCAGATTGATCTCTGCGTAGGCGCAAACGTGAAAGCCGTGTGACAGCCATAATAAGTGCATTTTCTACCCGAATTTGATGGAATTTTCAGGGATTGCAACAGCCATATAACAGCTGTTATGAAACTCCTCCAGTTCATGTTGTCAAGTTTGTTATTGATTTTATCCACATGTTTTGGCCCATACGATTTCTGAATATAAATGTTTTGATCACCGCAAAGTGCGAGAGATATCATTTTTATAAGTAGAAAAAGGTATGTATCTGAATATAGATAGGAGTGAAAAGAGACCAAGACAGTAGATAGGAGTGGAAAAAGTTATAAAAGTATGAAACGTAACAGAGAGAGACAATTAGTAGGAGGATTCTCCATCATTTTCAACAACAGCCATAACCACCTTGCTTGAGAAAATCTATTCAGAGATACCTACACTGGCAAACATTCCTTGGTCAGAATTCAGGATCTCCAGCCATTCAGGATGCAGGCACCTCCGCAAAATCAATTCCTAGCTATTTTCCCAGTAGCATTTCCAGTGGTCTCCAAGGGGCTGTGTACTAGAGGTGTGTCGGTACAGCTGTACCAGGACTGTGGAACCGAGTATCAACTTGGAACGGTTCCATGCAGTGACAAAAACTCAGCCCTTACCGGTCCAGTTCTTTTACCGATACAGCTCCCTGGAGTGAGGAGTGAGAAGGATATAACTGAAATTATAACCGTTCCCTTACCGGTCCAGTTCCGTGGACTGGGAAGCGTCCTTATCGGTCCAGTTCCACGGACCAAGAATATAACGTATCATGGAATGGCTCTGGACCAGGAAGGGAACTCTTGGACCGGTAAGCATGGAAGTTGTATTTCGGTTCCATGTACCGGGACGAGCCCTTACCGATCCAGTTCCATGGACTGAGAAGATATCGTATCATGGAATGGCTCTGGACCGGGAAGGTATCTGGTTAGCATGGAAGTTGTCTCCTATATTTTGTGGCATGGATCTACAAAACTTCTGAAATTCATTGCACAGTGTTGCCACTTAAAAGGATTTTTGAGGGGAATAAATCTCGGGAGAAGAAGGAAAAATCCAAAATAGTGTGTTATTTTCATCAAAACTTATAGAACTTTACTGGACTGAGTCGACTCGAATGAAAATTGGAAAGAAACAAACGAAATTCACAACTCAACTTTTTGGAATATCTGAATAAAGATGAAACTTGAACTCCATTTGGAATTGACTATCATGGATTCTCAAAGTTGAAATGAAATGGATGCATCGAATTCTCAACAGTGAGAAAATAAAATTTCGTGTTCTTCCATGGAAAAATCAATGAAAACCTGCAACAAAAACAATTTTGAGGTTCGACCTTCGATTAAACCAAAAAAATAGTGTGTGTCATTCTGAGTTTATTCTTACTTTATTCGCGTATTTAAAACAACAATATTTCATAACTATGGCTTCTTTTCGTGATTCCAAGTTTTCTGGTCGTGTAAAGAAAAGTGAAATGTGGGAATGCTTCGAGCAAATTGATGGAACATTGGGTAAGTGTTACATTAACTTATACAAATCTTGTTAGTTGTAAATCTTATTATAGATCATCAACTTCTAATTTGAAAAAACATATGGTCCGCAAACATCCTACAGTAAACCTGAACCCTGTAAGTCAGTCCATCAGTGTAATTAGTCACCCAGTTATGGAAGATCCTGTTCAGTAAGCAGTACCGGTAATCGAACTGTATCGGTAATTTGGAACGGTTACACATTTGTCACTGTAACCGTTGGAACCGTTCCACGTAAATATGTGTACCGACACATCTTTACTGTGTACTTCATCAAGGACTCACAGAAGAGAAGCTGTGACTGAACAACTGTTACTTTGACACCTGACAAGAAATTATGACAGGTGAACTCTATTGATACTCCTCCACCCCCTAATCATAATATTATATCCCCTATCATATATGATATCCCCTATATATATTATCCCCTATCTGTATATTATACAGATAGAAGTAACTTCTATCTGTATATGATGAGGGGGTGGAGGAGTATCAATAGAGATCACCTGTTATAATTTCTTGTCAGGCGGCAGAGTAACAGTTGCTCAGTCACAGCTTCTCTTCTGTGAGTCCTTGATAAAGTACACAGTAAAGATGTGTCGGTCCACATATTTACGTGGAACGGTTCCAACGGTTACAGTTGATTTTGGGATAATTTATCAATCCATCTCTTCCTTATTCAATTTGGTTCTTCATCATAGTTTTGGGTTGACCTCCACCAAGGAGCAGGTATTCAAAGGAAACATATCGGTTCTAGGGGTAGAATACATCGCCACTTTGATTTTTTTTCCGTTATTACCTTTAACTAACTAGATTCCTCAGAACAATGATGTTTCTTAGCTCACCCAGCTGATCTGTCATTCCACAGATCCTGCTCACCACTTCTACTCACACATCACGGCTAGAATGCTACTTGTTCCGATCGCATCGATTACGGTGAAATGGCGGAGTGACTTCCAGCATTATTAAGAGAAAAAAGAAAGTAAATTGAATCATGAATACTTAGAGGCGGGTTTCTGAAAAACAAGTGCTCTCTCGCACAAAGAACGCTCGGCATTTTGTATCATCAAGAATAATGGACTTGGCACCTCCCGATTTCGTGACCATTATAATTACATTCATGCATTGCAAATGTAAACAAGGGATTGATATAATTAATTACAAGTTATTCTTTATGTTCATGCAAATGTAATGACCGGTGTATGCTAATAGGGCATTGGTTTCGTCCGAGTAAAAATACATTATTCCGCTCATGAATAGCGGGGCACCGGAGCGACTCTTGTTGCCACCTCAGGTTCGCCATTTGCTCACTTTTTTTGGAGTAGAGAAAGTCGAGGAATAGAATTACGACGATAATAACTAATAACGATCGATTGAAGGGACACTCTATGGATTCTAAAGTCGAAAGTTTTCCAGGGTCCCGTCCTATCTAGTGATAGATCAGTGACAGGTACCTCAAGAACGGGGGTTGGCCAACAACGATGTCCCAAAACCATACACCAACTACCAGAAGTAACATTCGTTCGCTCCCTAAGAGAACTTGAGGGTTTGATCCTTTTCAGCAAATGAGGCAATAAGTAGCCCTGAGCAAAATCATCATACAAAACGCTGCAAATTATTACAAAATTATTACAAATTATTACAATTATTACAAAAAGGTTTGTCATTCTTCTATACAGATCACTCGTCTGCAAAGAACACGGCTTTGCCATTGTTACCACCATCCAACTTGAAGAAAAACATCGATTGCATTTCGGTCAGCTAACATTTGAACGGAGATTAGGCCTCTTTTGCGATTCACACACGTGTTTCTGATTTATCGTACTTCCAACCCTTAAATGGGGTATTCCAGTGAAGTTAAAATTTTTTTTTTTTTTTGAGCATGGGTCAGGAATAACGGTAATCGGGTCTGTTCGTCGAGAAAATGTTTAGAAGAAATTAGGGAAGCTAATAGAGAGTTCCTAGTCGGGCTGATTTGACTTAAGGCTAAAGGGGACGACAGTTGTGCGAGTGAGAGGGAGAATACCAAACTTAGATCTAGCTGATCTCTACAACCGATCTACCGATTTTCATTTTTCAATGCATTTTGGATTTGTCTCGACGTAACCAAACGCGCTGTCATGCAAAAAATTCAAAAAAATTCACCAAAAAAAAGTTGACCTTTTTTAGTACTCTTATTTTGCCTATAAATATACTTTTGGGCGATTTTTTCCGCAAAAACGATTACAGCCGCCATTCTCAAAGATGTAATGTAGCTCTCAGAATATCCCTCATAAATAAATATGGTAATAATCCGCCCGAAACAGAAACAAGTGGGTGTGGCACATAGCTTCCTCGTATCCATAACCCGATTGTATAGATGATCCGATGCATAGTAGTTAATCTCAAAACACCAATCTTTAAGTACCTTTCACTACCCTCATAGGGGACCATCTACACGCTAATCCGGACAATCCTAGAAAATTTCGTCAAATTCGGATGAAAAATTAAGTGAGTAGATGTACGTGATTGGATCAAAAATATTCTTAGCCTCGACTGGGATTCGAACCCGCGATCCTTAGAGCACAAATCAAGACTCAATCCTCTGCGCTATTGAAGCCTCGTCTCTCTCACAGGAGACCGTTCCTCTATGAATGAATCCCTCTATGAAAAATAATTCTCTATGATTTTCATAGGGGACCATCTAAACACTACTCTGTGACATCCCTGAAAATTTCATCGAAACCGAGTGGAAAATGTGGAAGTTATGGCCGTTACAAGGAATTTCACGTTTGCGCATGCGCAGTAGCTACTATCAATCCGAACGTGGCGATTTTCATAGAGGACCATCTAAATACTAATCTGTAACATCCCTGAAAATTTCATTGAAATCGGATGGGAAATGTAGAAGTTATGGCCGTTACAAGGAATTCACGTTTGCGCATGCGCAGTCGCTTCTATGAGTCCGGGGATGATGATTTTCATAGGGGACCATCTGCAACCTAATCCACATAATCCCTGAAAATTTCATCGAAATCGAGTGGAAAATGTGGAAGTTATGGCCGTTACAAGGAATTTCACGTTTGCGCATGCGCAGTAGCTACTATCAATCCGAAGGTGGTGATTTTCATAGGGGACCATCTAAATACTAATCTGTAACATCCCTGAAAATTTCATTGAAATCGGATGGAAAATGTAGAAGTTATGGCCGTTACAAGGAATTCACGTTTGCGCATGCGCAGTCGCTTGTATCAGTCCGAGGATGATGATTTTCATAGGGGACCGTCTACACACCAACCCGCACAATCCCTGAAAATTTCATCGAAATCGGACAATAACTTCGTATAGTTATGCGCGTTACAAGGAATTGATGACAGACGGACAGACAGACAGACACACAGACAGACAGACAGACAGACACGGAACCAAAATTGTTCAGAAAGGTCTAAAACGCAAAACGCGAGTGAAAATTTTGATTTTGGAGAACTTTTCTTTTTCGTCCTTGAAAAGTGAAAACAAAGCTTCCGCTACCTTGGTAGACTCGGAAGCAAAATTTACAGTAAACGCGTGACCCAAAATTGAGGTTGAGAAGAGAGAGAGTTGTGGGCCAGTGGGGTGCCGGCGGGTGACGACGCTAAGGCGAGGGGAGGTCTGCTCGTCCGGAGGGGTCGGTTACCAGGAGATGTTTCCATGGTTACTGAAACTGGCGTCTGTCACCTAGACATTTCCACCGACTCATTTGTTTGATTGGCTTCCCGACTTGATTCCGAGCAGCAGCATAAAAAGGCTCATACAAATTTGTTCGGGAGTTTGTAACTCGATTAAGAATGGTACCTTCATGCTTTCCGTTCCATAATTACCTAAATTATTGTTAATGCAGATTTGCAAATCTTGATTTTTTTTTAAATTCACATGGAATAAAATGTAACGTAGTTTTTAGTAAATTAGCACCTATCTTCATTAGCTTTTATTAGTGTTCATTTGGACTCAATAATTTTCGCACCTACAAATTCCAATTATGTTCATGATAGTCTTCGTGATGCTATTTTAGGTAGGTAGGTAATAGAAATTCGATTTTTTAATTTTTGTTGTAGTGCTGTGTTTGTTGAATCCCATTTTTGGAGAGAAGTTATATAGGATAAGTTCCTAGGTACCTATTTTTCGAATATAGTATCTAACTACATTACTACCTACTATTTACCTGTATCAATATCAATAACTTTTCAAACCACCTAAATGTAGTGGGTAATTACTATGTAACTATTCATTGACTACAAAAAATAATTCCCTAAGATTTGTAAAGCCGGCTGCAGTGGGCATTGAGTAGGGTAAGGTCGTGTACCTTCGGTCATTTTTTTGCAAACTCAAATTTAACGTTCGAAAAACCTTCTGAAAAATCCCGTTTTGTTTTTAAATTGTAGGGTGACAACTTGGGAACAAATGAGAAAAAGAGTTTTAGCTGAAATCACCCTATATTTAATATAGTGATTTTTTCAAAAAAACTTGAAATTTGACCCAAGGTACATTCCTGAATGTACCTTGGGTCAGTGATGATTGCACCTTAAGTAGGCAATTGTGCCTAGGGTCGCATACAGAAATTAAAAAAAAAAACATTGTTAAAAATATTTAAAAACACATATTATGTACTCAAGGTACAATATAATATATTATATTAGTAAGAAATCACGCCAAACGAAAAATTCTTTTTTTTTTCGGGTGAATCTGACCGTCGCCTGTCCTTGGTCAACGGTTGACGGATGGAAAACCCTCCTCTTACCTCATCCTCCGCTTCTGCAAGCGTTTTTGGTGGAACTGGAATGGTTTGATTCCGGTTGCATTCCGAGGCAACTGAATTAAACGAATTAAAACGAAAAAACAACGTAAAAGAAAAAATGACTCAAGGTACACGAATGCGCCAATTAAAACAAAACATCAAATGACGAGTTATCACTCGTAATTAACAAAAAAAACCATACATCACCTGATTAACTGATTGTTTTACTTCACGTTGCAACCAAAAATATAAGAAAATACACTTCCCGTTCTTTGGGGACCATCGAAATGTGGAGCAGCTAAACTCCGAAATAGGTTAGGAAAACTTTAAGGGCCGGTTTCACCAACATTTTGATCGGAGTTCGAGGGCCGATTCAACTACTGAACCGAGAAAATGGGTTTCACCAGAGGCGATCAACGCCTTCCTCGGTTCATCCGGCGTTTGGCGCTGATCGCTCAATTTTGGCTGGTTAATCGGTTTGATCTTCGTTTAAAGCGATGGACGTGGACGCCATTGTTATTTTTCCTATTCCGTCGAGCTGTTTTTCGTCCGTATTTTGCTGGAGTTTTTATCATGTCACGAGCTTTTGTGCGCACCTTCTCGTAGGTATCATACGGGAGTGAGAAAGGACAACGAAATTGTGAACCATTTCATTAATCGTGGTCCCAAAAAAATCCATCGCAGGACGTCGCTATTTCAGCCTACAAGTTTCGTTACCATCTCCGATATTTCCGTTTCCCAGTTGCTGTGTGCATTTTACGTACCTATTGTGAGTAGTTGGTTTTGCTGATGTTAATCATAATGAAAATAAAATTGTTACATACCTATATGATATCTGGTGAATACATATTTTTTCGCAAGATCCCCCCTTCATATTTCTTTTTTTCTCGTTAGGTGTTTACTGAAGATTGCTTACTTACGTCGTTTATATTCTTGTATAGTTGTTTGATTGAATCATTATTCTTATTATTTGATTACGCATTATCTCAAACAATTATGCCGAAAATTCTTTTCTTATTATTTAGGTACTTACCTACGAATTTATTTTTGTTTGCACCATAATCAGCATAGGTAGGTAGGAGAAAAAAGAACAGATTTGTTGCAACATAAGATTGACTTGGAGAAATGTGTAGGCAGATGAACAAATCAATTCATACGTATCACGTTTTATTAAATACAATAATTATAATTCATTCATTCTTATAAAATGCGTACATAGAATTTCACAAAAGTACCGATCGTAGTAGTATTTCATGAATGCTGAAGTGATAATGGGTTTTCTTGACATGAAGAATGAAATTCACCTTATTTGTTCAGAAAAGACATCATTGACACACAGTTCGTAGCCTGTTATCCGAAATCTGAAACAAAAATTTGCATCCGCACATTATAAAGCAGTTAGCTATGTCTACTAGCTCAGAGTAGTTGAAAGTAACGGTGAGTAGGTACCTATATGGTTTAGGAGTCATGCAGTAAAGCACATTTGTAGAAAAACCCGGAGAGCCTGGAAGAGGGAATAACCAGGGATAAAAGTAGGTAAAGGTACTCACGTTGATGAAGTAGGTAGACGTCCAATCGAAAATCTGAACTCCAACAATCATAATGAACAACACAAATTATAGCGCTGAAAGAGGATAGTTGACGTATTGATGAAATATTGCGGATTGAATGAAGTCATAACTATCGAAAAAGTGATTCTGCGGGAAAACTGTCACAAAACAATGTCGTTATCTCTCGTATCACCAATTCACTGCCTTCCAGATCAGAGTTGTACGACGATTTTCGATGCTTCGATGGCGAAGAAGAAGTTTACCAGAGGTCAACGAAAACGCCGTTCCTGAGAACTCGTTCAACTTGGTGAAACCGAAACAAATTTTGACTGGAGATCAATCTCAGTTTACTTTAAACGCAGTTTTCGTCGAACGGAGTTAATGGATTGTTGGTGAAACCGGCCCTAAGTAACTCTTATCAATCCTGTGCCAAATCTGTGAAGATGAAATTTCTTCTCATTTCATTGTTTCGATGAACAGTTTAGATTATGGTGGACACAAACTCTTTTTCACTAGTCCTTCCTACAGATCTTGGAAATGACCCAAGGTACATCCGACCCAAGGTACACGACTTTACCCTACTACTAATCCGACTTTCGCTCTTTGTTTACATCCGTTAGCCCTAAAAAGGCATAAAGCCTTCCCCGAAAACATGAGGTGGGGGTTCAGCATCGTATTATTCTTTACCTACGCCGAAACCCGCGCGCTCAACTCACAACTCTACAGTTTTGTGTGTGTTTGTGTATTCGTAATATTTTGTGTTTCGATTTATTATGCCGAACAAGAGGTATTCAGTAAAACATAAAAGTTCCTAGGAAATGTAGGTCAATGCCTCTCAGGGACGTTGCTCGCCTTCCGAAAAATAGCTAATAAAGTATATTTCATTTTCATACCTGGGTACTTATTATTATTGTTATTCTCCCGAAATAGATCACATTCATCATTGAGCGATGCGCAACGTGCCTAGGTTTATAAAATTGGTTGAAAGAAGTACTAAATTCTATAGAATCTTAAATTGAAGGAAAATCAATACCTTTATATCGAAATTTTTTGAGTTAGGGCGTTTTCAAAATTTCAAAATTGATTTTGGAACCCCTAGAAGTGATCTACATCAACCAAAAGCTTCGGGGCACAACTAGACCCCAAATGGAGCCTACATACCAAATTTCATCAAAATCGGTCAATGCTAAGTGGCAAAAGTGCCGCGTACGGCGGACGGCCGGCCAAATTTTTATTCGTTTTCTGGATTCTACGTAAGTACCTTGAAACGTAAACCATCAAATTTTGAGGGGGTGTTAAAAAAAATTTTTCTTGGTCGATTCCAAAGGTTCATTATTGAAAATAATAAACCAAAAGTCCGAGAGGTTACAAGAAATGCAAATAAAGTGGATGGATTTTGTTTTCCAATAATATAATGAAGATGAATAGAGTATTTATACGGTAGGTACCTACCTACTTCGAGGAACACAAAATCTACGTAAATAGGAGCGAATTGACAATCGTATTTATGTTTGCCAAGTCAGAAAAATATCAGAACGATCGCATTGATCTTGATTGCGTTCGAGATGATGAAATATTATCATACGAGTAATACTGGAAACTAGGGAAGACACAATAAAACACACATATTGTCATTCAAAATATAAATATTTACCAAATACTACTGATTTACAATGACAGAGGAAACTCTAGGACTTCCAAATCTACGGGTATAAGAATAATTGAAGGGTGAGTAACAAGTCAGAGATGAATGAACGACAAGCTGGGATGAATGGTCGCTCGAAGTTCACAGGTGTGCGCGGGCGGGCGGGATTACCCTCCAAGTGATGCCAGTTGGTTGCCCCCTCAAATTCAGTCTAGTCTTCGCAGGGTCGGTCTAATTTTTCGCTTTCGGCCTCTAATTTTCTCACAAACTGTTTTGTGATAATTCCATCGTACACTTGAATAGTTTCCAAAAACCGGCTGTTTTCGAATTTTTTAATTAAACACAAACTTCAATTATTAATTGAAATTTTCAAAAAAAATTTGAAAAAAATTTTATTTTTTTGTAACATGTTAGATGATGGCGCTTAAGAGTAGCTTGTTCTGATTAAATTCATATGGTTAGATTTGAAAAGAGTGTTCTTCTAAGCTTAGATAAACTGGATGAAAGTATGGGGCGACACTAGCGCCATCTCTCATTTCAGAATCATACTAGACCCCCGTCCCCTTTAGCCTTAAACACGGCGTGCCGGAACTGGATCAGCCGCCATGTTTTCAATATGGCGCGCCATATTGCCTCCTAGTGACGTATTCTACCGTAATAATACGGCGCTGTATTGGATACGCCGCGTTCTTATCACAATACGGCGCCGGATTGAGAGTGTGTGTGTAATACGTCACGCCGTATCTAATCCAAACCAAACCCACTAGGAACACACTAATGAAAGTTGAAGATTTGAATGATGTGACGTAGTAAGTTGTTGTGACGTATTAACTTGCTGAGCTTGGATCGAGACATCCCACTAATCCCGTGCGATCTCAAACGCCTTGTGGCCTTGGATACTACAAAATACTACGCACACACGCCCGCGTTCATGGAGGCCCGCCTTTTCTTCAAATCTCTTCATTTAATTTTCTACCACATTTAATAGTTTCAATGGGCAAAAGTTGGAGTATACAGGTTTTTGATGGTGCTGAATCCAAATTTGAGGTCAAAAACCTGAATTTCCGACCCACCAAAATACCCCATTCTCTTAGGGAACGAACGGTTTGTCCTACAAGGCTCCGCGTGGTCTCAAAAAATTCTAAAAATTCTATACTATCTTAAATTGATGGAAAAACAATAACTTTATATCAACATTTTTTGAGTTAGGGCGTTTTCAAAATTTCAAACCTAATTTTTCAACCCTTAGAAGTGACTTACATCAAACAAAATCTGCGGGCACAACTAGACCCCAAATGGAGCCTAAAGGTCTTGTTTTTTCACCAATTTGAAATAAGTAGTTAGTATTGCATGCGCATTTTAAGAATTTTTAGAGACCACGCGAAGCTCTGTAGGACAAACCGTTCGCTCCCTACGAGAATTTGAGGGTTGGACGTTCGATAAATCAGCAACACGAGTGTGATTCGCAAAAGAGGCCTAATCTCCGTTCAAATTTCCGCTGACCAAAATGCGATTGCTGTTCGTTTCTTTGAGATGTACTCAGTTTTGCTTCCTCAGCAACCAGTTACTAAATTTCCATATGAAGTCTATTTCATCATCTATTTCATCGAATCGAGTGTATGAAGTTTATTTCTTCGAAATAAACTTGATTGTGCAGGTGTGAAGGTAATTATGTAGTAGGTAGGTAGTAGGTACTTATCCACGGTTGGTAGGTTTACAAAACAAAGCTGTGATCTTTGCAGACGAATGATCTACACAGAAACACAATAAATCTTTGTGTAATAATTTGAAGTGTTTTTTTAATGTTTTTTGTTTGCTCTTGTGATATTTAAAATGATTTATGCTGGTAAATAACAAAGCGTTGTAATTGTTTCTAAAACTTATAAATATATTCATATTGTAGGGGAATCCCCAGTGTGTTATATTCATAGATCACATGTTGTTACCTTGTTGCCTTGGTATTGTTAGGATGGTCGTATTTTTGTTGAATAATAAATGACATTCTTGTTTCTGGACTCCTTAACACGTGCCTTGTTTTGTACGCCTTGTCTTGCCCTCTTACTTAGTTCATAAAAATATTTCAAAGCCGATATTTTGAGGACGCATTCACATCTGTTTAAGATACAGAATGAAGATTATTATTACTATTATTATTATTATTATCTCCTTAAAACTCCGGAGTCAGCTGGTGGCGGCAGTCGCTCGTTTCCTGCTCGAAATGCGATCCCTCACTTTCAGCCTCCGATTTTGCCTTCAGACTCGCGCATCGCGTGGGATACCGTTCGCGGACTTTACGAGCGAAACTCGCGGGTCAATTGTGTCCCACGACCCCCCCCCCCACCCTTCTCGGCGGACGAGGCGCAATTTGACCACCTCCCGCTCGGTACGACCATTAATTCTCCTCATTGGACGTTGATTGAAGGGAAGGGTCATCAGGAGCTAAGACAAACCTGGGGAGCTGCCGGTCCTGATGATTGGACTTCATCTTCATCATCAATTCCCGAGGGTCGGCCAGGTGGGCCCAGGCAAAAGGTTAAGGAATAATGACGCGCTGCACCGTCCGCGGAACTAATAACGAGGAGGCCGAGGAATGAAATCTATCTTCTGGTTACCTTCTTCGACGTGTGGTTTTTCGAAATCACCTTTTGATTCTTCGAGTTTTGGTAAATTATTTTCAATAATTTCTTACTTACTTATTAGGTAATTGGGTATTTTGGTGGATCGGAAGTTCAGATTTTTGACCTCAAATTTGAGTTCAGCACCATCGAAAACCTCGTTACTCCAACTTTTTGCCCATTGAAACTATAAAATATGGTAGAAAAATTAAATGAAGAGATCACACGTTTGAAAAAAAGGTGGGCCTCTATGAACGCGGGCGTGTGTGTGTAGTATTTTGTAGTATCCAAGGACACGAGGCGTTCGAGACCGCACGGGATTAGTGAAATGTCTCGATTCAAGGTCAGCAAGTTAACCCTTTAGCGTTTGACCTTGAAATTTTTTTTTTTTTTTTTTTTTTTTTTTTTTTTTTTTTTTTTTTTTTTTTTTTTTTTTTTTTTTTTTGTAGACGTTTTGTGTCCCTGTCAGGACCCTGTTTGCTCATGATTTTTTTTTCCTCCCCACAGAATTTCATTTTCACCTATTTGGTACTGTAGCCTATTACTTCTCAAGCCTTGAAAGAATATTAATTTCATCATCAGGGGCCGAGGAAATCAGCTTTTCCTTTTGTCCCTCTCTCAGAGACACAATCCGCTTGGAAAAAGTCTAAGTCGTTTCCAACTCGGCGTTTGGTGTCCCTGCCAGAAGGACACAATGTCTCTCTTGAATAACCCAACAATTTTTCAGTGTATATTAGTGAAGAAAAGAAACACTGTTTCATTCAGAACGTTTTTATTTAAATAATTGACCCATTTCCTTAATCAAATTTCCAAAGAAGTAAAATATCACAGAAATTAGCTCCGTTTTGTACCATAAAATTGACCATTAGTCAGAAAAATTACCTTTTTTTATACCTTTCCTTATACCTACCTATTGTAATTCGACGAATGGTGTTTTCTATTTGGTAAAAAAATGAAAATTAGAATAAAAAATAAAAATAAAAATAATGAAATATAATAAATAATAGATAAAATAAATAATTAATAAATAAAACAGTAATTAAATAATAATAAATAAAAATATTAAATAAATAAAAAATGAAAAAGAACAAATAATGAAACAGTCCATCGCAGTTGTCCCACCCCCCCTCTTCGGTGTATCACTACTTCCGCGTCCAAAAGAAGTTATACTATATCCTCAAGTCTAAATACCGTTATAAAATGGAAAAAAAAACCCCTGTGTTGTTGCCTGTAAAGTCGGTATACGGGCGAAAGTTTTACGTGACAACGACTTTGAGTGGTAAAATAATTTTAATGTTAATATTCATTCGTATAGTAGGAAGAAGGATCAAATAAAATTCTTTGTCAAGTTGCACAGAGTAGGTATTTCCCGTAGGTAGTAGGTATTTCCCATGGGTGGGGGGGGGAGTGAGTGCCAGGGAAGGGGGGCGGGGCGCTCCCGCTTTTGTGAGTGCCGGGGAGGGGAGGGGCCGCCCGTCTTTAGGGAGCGCCGAGCTGCACCCCCTCCGTGAGCGGAGCGTAACGCAGTTTCTTGAAGTGTCTCCCGGTAAACCAATTTATAAGACGTTATCACGTCAACAAAGAAAATTAAGAGCATGTCATTACGGGACCTGAACATTGCAAGATCCAAGAGCACCCTTCATGCGGGGTGAAATATGAGGTTCACTAATGTAGGAATAACTCGAAAGCGCCACTAATTGACAAGATCAAACTTTTTTTTACATGAAACAATGGCTATTCAACAATTATAATATAATTGTATATTATACAAACATGAACGAGTACTTGGAAACGATTTCCGATTATTATCGGATTTGTAGTATCTTTATTTCTAACCCATGCTCTTTTGAAAAAAAAAAATGACTGAAATACCGCATTTGACTTGATTATTTGTCTCTCCTTTGTCTCGTCTACAAGCCCAAGTTCCTCAGAGACATCGGTTTGTCTTCGTGGCGCCAGCCTCTCCTCTCATCTTACCTAGGAGTTGTCTTCACCAACTAGCCACTAGTTAAAAGCGACACCTTTGTCCAGTCTGCCTCATCAGCGCCGAGGTAAGCAGCTAGAGCGAACTTTTATACACTCCTTCCCTCGGTAGGCGGTAATGCGCCAGGAAGCCAGTGTATGGTAAATCTCCTGCATCCTTGATGAGTAGGGACCAATAGAAACCTTCACTCAACAACACGCTGACATAACAGGATCATTAACAGGCTTCTTTTTGATTTATTATTTTCAATAGTGAACCTTTGGAATTGATCAAGAAAAAAAAAACGTTCAATCCCCCCCCCCAAATTTGTTGGTTTACGTTTCAAGGTACGTAGAATCCAAAAATCGAATAAAAACTTGGCCATTCATCCGCCGTCCTTGGTTTTCTATTGACCTGACACTAAAATTGAGTGCACCAATCGTATGAGCGTGAAAAATTACTTCGGAAGCACATGAACCCAAAAATCGATTTTTTTAAATTAATTAATTTAAAAAAATATGAAAAAAATTAAAAAGTTAGTAAAGATTTTTGGTTGATTAATCGATTCAGTTGCTTTCACATGTAAGACGACGTGTCACAAGAAAGTAATACAAGGTAAATTTCGATTCAGCACGAAATTTCTGATACGAGTAAAATTTTACCCTGATGTACATAATATTTATGCTTTAAGATGTTTTCGGAAAGAATATCAAGTAAAGATAGAAAAAAAGTGGAATTTGGTATTTTGATATACATCTTAGGCAAATAAAATGGGATGAAATTAATTAGCTGTCGTATTGGCTTCACATTGTGGGGGTGAAGAGCTGCCAGCAAGTATTTGGTTTATTGAGAAGGCAAAATGAGTTGTGACTGTCAGGTATGCATCGTACTTATTGCCTTCCCACCAACGTACCCTCCGGTTTGCATAGCTTCGCAGTTTTAATGGTTCGTTTGGATGAATAGCAATCAATAGAGTTCTCGGAGCCACAACACACAGAAGCCACTTGACTATTATTATAGAGACTATCTTTCCATCGCGGGACGAGACGATGTCTTCGAACGGCTTCAAATGCCTTCAGCGCTAATTGAACTACTGTGCACCTTCTAGGAAACTGCGTATTGTGCTTCTCGTACGTTTTCTTCGACGATCAACAGATTTTCTTTCTATCGTTGAAAACAAAGACCCGAAAGGTCAGCAGGATTCCTCTGGGCTCGCTGTTATGAGCTGACCTGGCTTTCACAATCGAACGAATGACAATGGAATTCATCTACCATGAGGATCTGAAACTCATTATAACAACAGTAAATAACTACTTTCGACGGACCCACCCTAGTGAGTTGAAGGTATTATGATTGAACTCCTGCAAATTATCACACAATGACCACATAAAACAGGAAAGAGATAATTAGTTACCTTCGTCCAGTTATTGATGTGGACGAAGTTCGAATATTACGCTGATCTCGAAATAATGACCAAAATGGAAGTCTGAGCAGTTGAAAATAGGAGATAAGAGATGAATTCATAAAGAAACAGGTTTATAAGGTACCTTTCTGTAGATCACTTGCCTGCAAAGAACACTGCTTAGCCATTGTCACTACTTACCTATCAACCATATTTTCGCATCACAAGTTTATTTTGAAGAAATGAACGCTTCACACTGAGCACGATGAAATAAAGAGTTGTGGGTGCCTTCATTTGGAAATTTTATTACTGGTGGCTAAGGACACAATACTGAGTACAACTCGAAAAAACGAAATACAATCAGATTTTGGTCAGATAAAATATGAACGGAGATAAGGCCAATTTTGCGATTCACACTCGTGTTTCTGATTTATTACAAGTCCAACACTCAAGTTCTCATGGAGAGCAAACGGTTGGTCCTACAGAGCTCCGGGTGGTCTATTAGAATTCTAAAAATTCAATACTATTCTAAATTGGGGAAAAACAATACATTTAATGAAAGTTCTTGATCTGGGGCATTTTGAAAATTTCAGCCCTTATTTCTCACCCCTTGGAAATTATTGACATCAACCAAAAGCTTTGGGGCACAACTAGACCTCAAATGGAGCCTGCATACCAAATTTCATGAAAAAGGTTCATCGTAACTAAGGAAAGTGCCGCGTAAGGCGGACAGACGGCCAAATATTTATTCAAAATTTGGATTCTACGTAAACCGAAAAGTTTTGTGGTGGGGGGGGGGGGGTTAAACTTTTTCTCGGTCGATTCTAAAGGTTTATTATTAAAATAAACCAATTGAATTTAATTTTTCTCAACTTTTTTGTTTTGGTTTTTGGGGTGTTGAACACGAATCCGAAGCTTCCCAACATAATTTGTTGTTCAAACACTGTCAAAACATAGAAAACCTCAAAATTTTGGCAATTTACGATTAATATATTTTATAGTAGGTACCATTTAAATATTGATAGTAGGAATGAATTAATGTAATGTTACCCCTTCCTCTCCACTCAAACTGTGTTGGTTTTACGTTTCACGGTACGTAGAATCCGAAAACCGAATAAAAAATTGTTTGTCCGTACTTTCCTTAGTTACGATGATGAAATTCGGCTAATGGGGTCATTAGGGATCCAGTTGTGCTCCGAAGTTTTTGGTTGATGTATGTCACTCCTAAGGGTGGAAAAAAAGGGCTGAAATTTCCAAAACGCCCCAGCTCAAAAACTTTTTACGTAAAGGAATTGTTTTATCATAAATTTAAAACAGTATTGCATTCCTAGAATCGAATGAGACCATTCAGAGCTCTGTAGGACCGACCGATCGCTCCCTGTGAGAACTTATGTTGAGTCAGAACTACGAGTGTGAATCTCGAAAGACGCCTAATCTGCGTTGAAATTGTACGAGTAGTATTTGACCGAAAAAATGCTATTATTCGTTTCTTCGAGTTGTACACAGTTTCGCTTTCTTAGCAACCAGTACTAAATCATTTTTTTAACGATGGCACCCACAACACATTTCTTCGAATTAAACTTGACCCTGAAGCAAAAACATGGTTGGCGGGGAGTGACAATGGCTGTGCTTTGCAGGCGAGTAATAAAATTTTGTGCAATAATTTGCACCTTTTTTTTCTTGCTCGATCTAAAGGTTTTCATTATTGAAATAACAAACCAAAAAGGCGGTCCCCCCGTTGGAATCCCCCGTCGTGTGCCCTTCCGCTCGTGCAGTCCGGATTTCATGGTCAGCTACACTCACTATCTGATACCCGTTTTGTTTGGTCCCGCGTTTAATTCAGCGTCCTCTCCTATCAACCACTTCAAACACTCTCCAACATTTTTTTTTTAATTCGTACAAAGAGCGAACGGAAAACAAACACGACGGAGCAAGAGTGCAAATGACGTCCAGTGATAACCACGTTGGAGGCCATTTGCGTTATCATTGGCGTTTAACCACTGAGGAAATTGCTACAGTTTAGCTTGCTTGAGCAGGAATTAAAAAAGGGTTTAATTCAGCTCAAATTATGATTTAATTACATCCTTTTTCGATTTTTCTACGATCTCAGTCCTTTTTCATGTGTAAACCAATCCAAGATACGTCTATAATCTGAGAAAAGGTAGCTTTGGACTGGCACCGGATTCATTGAGATTGGTAGACGTGGGAAGGTTCTTAAATCAGGGTATTCATGGTTGAAACGCATGATCAAAACCTTTCCTTAAAAATTTCCCAAAAAAAGTCTTATGGAAAATTATCAGCTGCCAGGAGCTCATTTTGATGTTACGAGATTTTGAAATGAATGAAAAACATGTTTATTGGAATAGATTATAAGAATTCCAGAGGAGCTTCAGGTGCAGGATTCTGTAGGGTGGGGATTGGCCTTTGTTAGTCAGCTTCAACTCTTAGTCCGGAGGTCTGCAGCTAAATCTGTGGTGCCTGTAGCTATTTATGGACTTGCAGATAAATCCTGTACTGAATGCTTCTCATAGCGCTCCAGCATCAAACTTGATATCTTGCATCTGAACGTTATTTATAGCAGAAGAAGTGATGCAAGGGTCACTGCAGCTGTGAAAAGGCCGGGTTATACTGCAGCAACTGTGCAGGAACAAAGCAACAACAACCTCTCGATCCTCTAAAAATTGTCCAGAGAAGGCAGAGTAGATCTTACTTGTCTGCCGTACAGTAAGCTCATCTGGGGAGAGGCCAGATTCCAATTTTGTTGTTCTGTAAGCAAGTAAACCTAGGTCAGGATTTTCATTCTTCAACAGGATACTCCTGGCTACCTTGACTGAATTCTCGGACTCCCCATTGGATTGAGGGAAGTGGTGACTACAAGTTGTCGCCTCAAAGCCATATTCCTTTGAAAACTGTAGGAATTAGTTGAAGTGAATTGTGTTCCACCATCTGTTCGTATTTTCAGTGGAATTCCGTGTTGCGCTAAAATGTTCTTCATCTTGATAATTTTTGGCATCTTAATTCACCAAATTTTAATACATCTGACCATGCAGTATTATAATAATAATGAATAATTATTATGAAAATAAATACGGCATCAATCAGAATACAGTAAGAAATGACTATATTTCCTATCAATGTTCCCATGGTAACATATGGAACATTGCAGGTAGTCGTAGTAATGACTGAATTATCCAAGGTGAGTAGAGGAGCACTACTGGTGACCCTCGACGTAAAAAATGCCTTCAACTCTGCAAGATGGACTTATATGTTGGAGGCCCTGAGCAATACTTTCAAGGTCCCGTCTTACCTATTGGCAGTGATGGACAGTTAGTTACCTTAAGAACAGAAAACTGACATATGAGACTGCTCAAGGGGTACGAACGATAGAGATCACATCAGGAGCTGCTCAAGGATCAAGTTGGGTCCTCAACTGTGGAACGCATCTTACGATGGTGTCCTACGATTGGAAATGCCTGAGGACTGTTTCCTTGTAGGATATGCTGATGATGTGGCGGCAGTAATACTGGCAAGGACAATGGATTCAGTCCAAGTCAAGCTGGAGCAGATCATGTCACGAGTAATGGAGTGGATGGAAGACCATAGGCTTGGACTAGCTACTGCAAAGACTGAGGTAGTCATCTTCACGCGTAAGCGCATATCTACCATCATCCCAATGCGGATTGCAAATGCCGAAATAACAACTAAACCAGCAGTCATATTGGAGGCCTATTGAACCAGGAGTCATGTTGGACACCAAAATCACATTTGGTGAGCATATAAGAAGGACAGTTCTTCTGCAGTTACTGCAAATATAGCAGCACAAAAAACAACAGCTCTTTGTCACCTTATGAAGAATATTAAAAGCCCTAGACCTAGCAAGAGACGCCTAATGATGACGGTCATGCAGTCAATCCTCTTGTATGGAGCGGAGATATGGGCAGACGCATTGAGTGTGGCATATCTCCGACAGAGAATAATAGCTGTGCAGCGAAGAGGAGCCCTACGAATCGCCTGTGCCTACCGAACAGTATCAGAACCCGCTATTTTTGTCCTCACGAGGGTCATAACCATTCAGCTGATGGCTTCAGAGAGGAAAAGAATCTTTAACAGAAGGGATGAAGGAAACAGGGCCTGCATAGCCCTGTATGGACGGGAGAATATATAGGAAGGTGGACTGCACGGCTGGTGCCAAACATTCAGACGTGGATGGACAGAAAACATGGAGAAGTGAACTTCTTCCTTAGTTCTTTACGGGACATGGACTGTTTTATGCCTATCTGCATAAAATGGGAAAGATATCTGCCCCTATATGTTTACATTGCCATAACAAAGAAGATGATGATGTGCTCCATACCTTCTTCAAATGCACCAAATTGGCACCTGAAAGAAATCAGCTGATGGCAGACCTGGAGATAGCTCCCCAGAGTTCAATACCAGAGGCTGTTGTCAGCAGGATGCTGGAAGGTGAAAAGAGCTGGACTGCTGTGGCAGAGTACACAGAGAGCAACCTGACAAGGAAGATGCTGTTAGAACGAGAAAGAGAGAGGAGGGAGCATAATATGCTCCCACAGACCATATTATGGTCCGCCCCCTCACCCAGAACTGATTAAACGCCCCAGGACTCACCCGAAGTAATGTGCTAAACGATTCCGGGCTGAGCTCCAACATGGGGGAAAAAAGGAGGTGTTTTTTTAGTGGGTTTGAATCCCACATAACCTGGAGGACGCGGACCCTTCCAGGTATCTTACGAGATCCAACTCCACGTATGGATCTTAAAGATTTTCTCATCTGCCTGCCGGAAAAAAAGTGAATAGAGGAGAGTTATTAGTTAGTCCTATACTCACCTTGGTAATTATCTAACACTACAGTACTAAAGACCATTTTTATCGAAATTGGGTTAACACTTTCCCAGTGTTTTAGGGGGGTAGTTCTTCATGAAAATGCGATCGTTTTGGAGCAAAAGATAATCTATTCCCTTAAAAACCGAGAATGAATATTCCGTTTAATTTCAAAAGGTACTATATCCAGCACAATGGCGGTCTCTAATCCGTTTTGTTTCAAAAAGTACTTTATGCTCTTTGTTTGATTCCAAAAAGAACTAAACGCTACGTTTTGTTTAAAAAAGTATTTGTATCCATAAATCTGATATTTCAAATCTCGTTCAAAACTATTTTAAACTTTGAACTAATTTACCTTTTTTCCAAAAATATTTATTACAATTTAGGAGTATACAAAAAATTAACGTACCAATAAAAATAACATTGTTGGTTTATTGAACAATTTTCAGGTCGCCATGGTTTTTCGCGTTTTTCTCCGTTTGACCAAAAGGGATATAGTACCTTTTGTAGTCAAGCTCCTCAATTGGCAATGGCGTTTTTTTTTCTGCTTTTTGTTGTTACATCTACCCTTGTATGAGTAGACCAATATTTTGTATCTTTTGTGCGGAGTGAGATAATGTAATACTCACAACTGTAGCTCCAAGGTTCCTTCAACTAAGAGATCCTCTTCATTATTTTGTAACTTCAAAGATCAACAAGTACATCCCCAAGAACAACAGGTCTTGAAAGAGATTTCGCCTCTCACGAATGTTAACGACGAATACAACAACCGAAAAACACGCGGCAGCGGTCTTAACTCCACATCAAAATATAAAAGTATGAAACCTTGTTAGTGAGGAGAATTTAATTAAGAAGTTGGCGGGCTTAAACCAGAGCTCTGAGTTCCCCGTTTGCTCTTAAGTTTTCATTTGTTGTAGGTAATTAAAGGGGCCTAATCCGACCAAGTAGGTGTTCCTTTCCATGTTCAACCCCTCAAGTTCATTCTCTCTGGAAAGTTATGCAATAATTTGGACGAAAGTAGCGTAATGTTGTATATTTGTGCCGTACAGCGTCATGTTCCAGGCCAGTGATTGTTATGCGTATTATGTGAATACTCGTGATTTCATGTCAACTGTCACAGTACCATCCCAAATTGTCATCAGGCACCATGCTAAATTCTGTAACATCTCTAGAACCCGAATTTGCGCGAAATAGCGACAAAAATGTTGGTTATTCTTAATTTCTGTACACTATCGCCTTGATCCAGGCACCTTTCTCCCAATCAAACGACAAGAAAAATGCATATTTACCTTCCCAAAGTAACGGAAGCTCTGTTTTCCCTTTTCAAGGTTGAAAAAAACTGTTCTTCAAAATCTAAATTTCCACTCGCGTTTAACGTTTGAGACCTTCCTGAACTATTTTGGTTCCGTGTCTGTCTGTCTGTGTCTATATAGTATATAATATATAGAAGGTATATTATACCTTCTACAATTCTCAATTTCGATGAGATTTTCAGGGATGGTGCGGGTTCGCGTTTAGATGGTCCCCTATGAAAATCATCACCACCAGAATGACAGTTGCCACTGCGCACGCGCAAACGTGAAATTCTTGCCACAGCAATGACTCCTAAATTTCTCACCCGATTTTGATGATGTTTTCGTAGATTATGCGTGTAGGGGTGGATATGGTCCCCTATGATAACATAGCCCCCATTGGAAGTATTTTGTGGGCATGCGCAAACGTAAAATCTTAATAACAGCCATAGCTTCTACAGTTTCCAATAATATTCAGAGCTTGTGCGGATTGACGTGTAGATGGTCCCCTAAGAGGGTCAGTGGAAGAGAGAGAGCACTTAGAGATTAATGTTTTGAGATAAACTACAATGCATCGGATCATCTATACAATCGGGTTATAGATACGAGGAAGCTATGTGCCACACCCACTTGGAAGTCGTTTTTTCATTTCTGGTTCTAATTCCCGAAAATCTGCACAGCTCAAATCTATTTCCGAACACAGTCCAGTATTTTTGGCCGACTTCCAAACCGCCGAAGAGACGAAGGACGAGTGTCATCAATGAGGAATTTCACCAAATTCTGTTTGCATTTTTTCTGAATAGTTAATAGTGTCGGATAGATGAAAATCGGGTTGATTTCGGAAAATAAGTCTCCTGTTATTTTTGGGAGACAATCAAAATTTATGAATTAGAATAATAACCGGGAAAACGGACCTCTTCAGCGTGAAGCGGGAACACTCGCTGATTGGCTGTTCGGATCGCCGTCTCCTCCCATTGTTGCCCGATAGTACGACAAAATCGTGGTATCTAAGAGGAAAGTTATCAAACAAAAACAGGGGAAACCTGATTCTCCCCATCTTGCTTTTCCTATTTTATTTCTTCAGTTTTTCGATTTCAATCTTCACTGGTTTTGTGAAATGTTGCCTCCGAGGTCTATAAGAAGTGATATTTCACGATATCAGCGCTTCAGGCGGCCGTACATGAACTATTCCAAGTTGACGTCATTCTCCCGCTTTTTTTAAACGTTCATATTTTCCACTTTTTTTTTTTTTTTTTTTTTTTTTTTTCGTTTACTCGTAAATTAGGATGAACGGGCTGAAAGTTTGCCGTAGGAGGTTCTTCGAGGTGCTGAATCCGATTTTGGGGTTAAAAATAGGTAATTCCGACATGGTGAAATACCTCATTCACTGAGAAAAATTGCATTTTCTTATTGTGGTACATTTCTTCCTGATTCTTTTCGAATTATGTGTTCAACCTGTATCCACGGTGTTCCCGTTCCAAACGGATTTCATTAAACTTTGTAAATTTGAGCAAAATGGTTTAAAAACACGGTTGATAATTTCTAAAAGATTGGTCCGTACTCACTTAAAGTCCCCTGTAACTTCCGACAGAGTCGTTGACGGACCATTATGGTATATTCAAATTTAAGGTTCGATTTCAAGCTGTAAAAGCGGTGGGAGATGTGGAAGTGGAAAATTAAAGTGAATTATTCGTACAGAAACTGCATGATCCTCATCAAACGTGTTCGTACATTTTTAAGTAGGTAAGCTTTCCTGTCAAATATGAGGGATATAGTGCAGTTGAGTAATGAGGAGGTAGTCTACCAACTGTATTTGGCGCATAGCAAAAAGCGTCATCTTCAATAATGATTCAAGTTTTCTGGTACGTATGATTTCCTAAAAAAATCGTTCAACGTAACATACGCATACGTTTTTGTGAATGATGAAGATGTAGTCGTGTTTAATTATACTAATCTCATTCGTAAGGTCAATCTCGTGGAATAACCAACGTCGAGGTGGGAATGTTGTTTCCCTATTATAATTATGTAAATCATATGCAAGCGAGCAAAGGTACTTGGAGTGCGTTGCCTTATTTATCGGCATTACAACTGTGTGAATAACGTCGCGGGCTTTAATAGGTCCGATCACATAGCTTGAATTAAACTTCGTGTCAAGGCAAACAGTAAAATCGGCAGGCAGACTCGGAGATCGCGATCGAAAGCGGGAGATAAATCCGCGAATGAATCTGGAGATCGAATGGGGTAAGAGTTGCGAGGATAGTTCGAGTAGGACGACTGTAATAGGAAATATTTAGGGATAGAGATCAGAGCAAACGAAAAGCGATAATTAATAGTGAAAGCTATTTTTTGGGGAATAATGTGAGGTTTTCAGCTTCCTCACTATCGATGATACCAGGGAGTACTTTGGTGCTCAGGGTATTTGTCGTAACACGCCAGAAAAAGCAACAGCGGTCCTTGAGAGAATTGACAGGACTCCTTCAAGAAACTCGTGATATTCCGCATACCCTCAATTACACACCAATTAGTACTGGGGAAGAGGACACTGGCAGCTATACAGGATGTCCCATATGTTATCCACCAAACTTTGGGAGTCGATTCTACAACTAATTTTCTACAAAAAATGTCTCCTAGCATTTTTTTTAACCCCCTTAAAATCTGACTTTTTTGACTTTTAAGATTTTTTTTCGTGTTTTCGACCTTACACCTTTAAAACGGTCATAACTTCCTTAAATTAGACTCAAAAATTAAAAATAAGGATATCGTTGGAAAGAGCGTGAAATTTTTCAATAGATGAGCCGTTGACAAATTAAGAAACCTGAACGCTAGAGTAGTTTTTTTTTTACCTCAAACTTTAAAATTTGTCAATTTCTGTTTTTTTCGAAAATTTTGATAATTTTTCCCCATGGAAACAAGGGATTTACCAGAGAAGCTCAAAAGCTTCTCCATTTCATTAGCTTTTCAATGGTCATCCAATTTTTAGTTTCACTGTGGAATTAGAGGGAGAAAATGGTGTTTCAATGCGAAAAAACGTGCATTTTCTTCAACGAAATTGACGGTTGGACGGGAGGAATCCGGGGTCTGCTCTGCCGCCCCTCCTCCCAAGCACCACGTCCCCACGTCAAACCGTCGATTTCGTGGAAAAAATACACGTTTTTAGCATTGAAACACCATTTTCTCCCTCAAATTCCACAGTAAAACTAAAATTTGGTGACTGTTGGAAAGCTGATGAAATGGAGCAGTTTTTAAGTTTTTGAGCCCCTCTGGCGAACACCTTGTTTCAATGAGGAAAAATCATCAACATTTTCAACAAAAACAGAAATTGAATATTTTTCAACAAGTTTTAGGTAGAAGTACTACTCTAGCGTTTTGTTTTTTTCGACTGGTCAACGGCTCATGTATTGAAAAATTTTGCGCTCTTTCCAACGATATCCTTATTTTTAATTTTTGAGTCTAATTTAAGGGAGTTAGTACCGTTTGAATGGTGTGAGGTCGAAAACACGAAAAAAATCTTAAAGGTCAAAAAATTCGGAATTAAAAGAAAGGTGCTAGGAGACACTTTTTGTTGCAAACTAGTTGTAAAAACTACTCACGAAGTTTGGTGGATAACATATGGGACACCCTGCAGAACGGATGGAGGAACACTAGAAAGTAGTAGCTCGCTAACTTTATTTTACTAAACATCAATTAGCCAGGATGAAATAGCCCCATTCCACTCAAATTTGGATGATAGTTGGAGGGTAAGCGCTACTTAGTTGTCAGTGGTGAACAACGGAGACCGACAATTCGTAGAAATTTTGAACCTTGGAGGACAAAATTTAGTAGTAATTGAATGTATTCGTGCAGTAGATCAAAAAATAAACATTCATACAGCATGAGTTAATGAGCGAAGACATTTTTCTGTTTGAGGTATGGTTAGGAAAGGAAAACGCAACAAATTATTACACAATGGTTTATTATTTTCTATATAGATCACTCGTCTGCAAATAACACGGCTTTGCCATTGTTACCACCAACCAAATGGAAGAAAAACATCAATAGCATTTCAGTCAGCTAACATTTGAACGGGGATTAGTCTTCTTTTGCGATTCACACTCGTGTTTAAGATTTATTGTAAGTCCAACCCTTAAATTCTCGTGGAGAGCGAACGGTTCGTCCTACAGGACTCCGCGTGGTCTCAAAAAAGTCTAAGAATTCTATACTATCTTAAATTGATGAAAAAACAGTACCTTTGTATCAACATTTTTTGAGTTAGGGCATTTTCAAAATTTCAAACTTAGTTTTTCAACCCTCGGAAGTGACCATCAACCAAAATCTTCGGGGCATAGCTAGACCCCAAATGGAGCCCACATACCAAATTTTATCAAAATCGATCAATATGGCGGACAGACGGGAAATTTTAATTCGATTTTCGGATTGTACGTATTTTGAAACGTAAACCAACAAATTTTGAGGGGTAGTTGAAAAAAATGTTTTCTTGGTCGATTCCAAGGGTTCATTATTGAAAATAATAAACTAAAAGATGAACAGTAGTACACCAAACTGGTTTTTAACCCGATGTTTTCCGAAAGAATTTCAAGTAAAAATACAAAAAAGGTGGAATTTGATATTTCGATATAAATCGTCGGCAAATGAAATGAGATGAAACTAATTAGCTGTCGTATGTACCTTCACATTGTGGGGTGATGAGATGTTAGCAAGTATTTGGTTTATTGAGAAGGCAATTTTTGCAAAAAATTTCCTTTGTCTATTCCAAAGGTTCATTATTGAAAATAATAAACCAAAACGGGGTTGTAATTTCTTTTAGAACTTTTTTTTACACGATTTACTTTAAAACGTGTGAGTCAATTTAAAAAAAAAAAACGTCTGCCAAGTGGGTGTGGCACATAGCTTCCTCGTATCCATAACCTGATTTTATAGATGATCCGATACACAGTAGTTAATCTCTAAACATCAAAACAAGTTAATCTGTAACATCCTTGAAAATTTCATTGAAATCGGATGGAAAATGTAGAAGTTATGGCCGTTACAAGGAAATTCACGTTTGCGCATGCGCAGTGGCTACTGTCAGTCCGAAGGTGGTGATTTTCATAGGGGACCATCTACAACCTAATCTGCATAATCCCTGAATATGTCATCAAAATCGGACGGAAAATGTAGAAGTTATGGCCGTTACAAGGAATTCACGTTTGCGCATGCGCAGTCGCTTCTATCAGTCCCGGGATGATGATTTTCATAGGGGACCATCTACAACCTAATCTGCATAATTCCTGGAAAGTTCATCAAAATCGGGTGGAAAATGTGGAAGTTATGGCCGTTACAAGGAAATTCACGTTTGCGCATGCGCAGTGGCTACTATCAGTCCGAAGGTGGTGATTTTCATAGGGGACCATCTAAAACCTAATCCGCATAATCCCTGAATATTTCATTGAAATCGGACGGAAAATGTAGAAGTTATGGCCGTTACAAGGAGTTCATGACAGACGGACAGACAGACAGACAGACACACAGACACGGAACCAAAATTGTTCAGAAAGGTCTAAAACGCAAAACGCGAGTGAAAATTTTGATTTTGGAGAACTTTTTTTTTCGTCCTTGAAAGGTGAAAACAAAGCTTCCGCTACCTTGGTAGACTCGGAAGCAATAAGTCTACACAATTGTACAGGTTGGTTGGTCTTGAGGAAGCAAAACTAGACTTCAGTTACTAATAATTATTGTTAGGTCTGAATCAATTGGTCCTCAGACTCCCAAAATCCGGAAATTTCTGTCAAAAGTTTTGTGGAAACTACCATGTTTGATTATTTTCGACACCCTGCATCATTATCGATGAGCTCACTAAGAGAATGCTTCTAAAAATGAGAACTCTCCACATTTTCCATCCATCGAGCGTCCCAGAACATCAAAAGCTACTAATACAAACAGAAGGCCGCTGATTGGCATCCCCTGAATGCATCATTCTTGATTTTCGTTTGGCGGCTCTCACTGAAGAAATTTCTCGGTAATTTACAATCCATAACGCGGTGTTTCTTCTATGATGAGGCTTGTAGTCATTTAGCTGGTAAGCAATCAGTTACAGACGAAACATCCTTCGTTTGATTAATGAGGTGGTCGCTTCCACTTCGTCTCCATTCGATTTTCACAACCCAAAGGCCTAACAAAGGTGATGCCCCACCGCTTCTAATTTGGGGTCCGGCTCCATAAATATTTCGAGTGACCTCTTCGGTACGAGGAAATTTGAATGAAGGGAAAAGGTGATACTAATTTGCCTCGAGCGAAGTAAAAATGAATATGACTCATAATTTTAGAATTATGTAACCATATTATAAAAGTACCAACTAAATATAGGTTTCAATTTTCGTACTATTCCTCAGATCTTATTTATTGATGAGCTAATATTAAATATTAGCTTAGGGGATTGATTTTTACGTCACGAAATGATCCATAAATTTTATGGATCATTTCGTGACGTAAAAATCAATCCCCATAGGATACATTTATTACTATCAACTCGCCCAATCTCTCTTATATTCTTAGTCAACAAATGTTCAAAATTTTCCAAAAATCGGAATTTTTGCATACTTTTTTTTAATTATAATTGTGACGTAGGAAGAGGAAGTTATACCCCCTCCCCCTACATGGATCTTTAAATTGAAATTCATCCGAAACTTCCAATTCACAGAGATGTCAAGTGCGCTAAAAGACATATTTCTAAACGTAAAGAAATTTCAAAATCAAAAAAAAAAAAAAAGAATTTATCTAGAATTAATGTATTACTCTTAATGTGTGATATCGATCCATTCTCTCACTTATAAAATATAAATCTAAAAATGTTCAAAATTAAAAAATCAAATAATTAGAAAAAGTAAATGTTCATAGAATTAATTTAGTAGGTACTCTTAAAGGGTATAAATAATTCATTCTCTCACTTATTATAAGTATATAATATACGTCAAAAAATGCATTCTCTCACTTATTTGAGTAAAAAAAAGCCCAAAATTTTCCAAAAGAGTTATTAAAATCGTGAAGTAGGATGAGGAAGTGATACCCCCCCCCCCCCCCCCCACATGGCTTTCTACATTGAAATTCATCCGAATCTTCCAATTCAGAGATGTCAAGTTTTGCTAAAAGACATTTCATAAACGTCAAAAAAATTGCATACTTGAAAAAGAAATCAATCAAAAAAATGAATTTTTTTAGAACTAATTTATTATTCTTGAAGGGTGATATCGATTCCTTCTCCCACTTATATAAGTCAAAAAATGTTCAAAATTTTCCAAAAACTGGAATTTTTTCGTACATTTTTTAAATTGATTAAAATTGTGGCGTAGGAAGAGGATGTTGTCCCCCCCTCCCTCCCCTGAAATGGCTTTCTACATTGAAATTCATCCGAAACTTCCAAATCACGGAGATGTCACATGAATGCGTCAAAATCTTACAAAAACTACAAAAAAAAACATGTAAGTATAGGTTTATATAGAGGGCATGATTAAAATAGGAACTCGTGTATTTTTCGTACTGCTAGATCGAAAAAGGGGGGAAAAAAATAATACTAATAAAAGAGAAGAGAAAAAAAGTAAAGGCCCAGCCGGGCAGTCTGGCCGAGCCCGGACCCTCTCACCATTGCGGCTCCAGGGGCCGCCTCTTATCATTAGGGAACAACCCTAAAGAGTTTATACCCTAAGGAATACGCCAGGCGAGTCGCCCTCGGGCCGACCCGACCACCCGGACTGAGCCCTGGGCCACCAACTATCGGACAGCAAATACAGATTTCATATAAGTGCGTCAAAAAATTTTCAAATTTAAAAAAATTAATTAAAAAAATGAATTTTTATGGAATGAAATAATTACTCTTAAAGGTTGATATCGATTCATTCAAACTCTCACTTAGGTATGTATAAGTCAAAAAATGTTCAAAATTTTCGAAAAATAGAAAGGAAAAGGAAGTTATAACCCCCCCCCCTCCTCCAACATGGGTTTCTGAATTGAAATTCATCCGAAACTTCCAATTCACAGGGATGTCAAGTTTCGCTAAAAGACATATTTCATAAACGTGGTGTTTGGAGAATGTATTTCTGCCGTATAGGAGGTATATTCATGAACTGTAATATAAAATTTCGATTTTCATCAGACTCACAGATTATGTTCTCGGTTTGTCCGAGATCCTTTGGTTTACGACTGAAACGATATACCAAAATCCGGCCTCATAAACATATTTGATTTATGAGAACCAACCGAGATTTGAAACTCACCTTTCCAAGTCGTGGCCGAGCGGAGCGGTCACTGCCTTTAGTATTCCACGGGGCACCTTATGGTTTATATCGTGTCCCCGAGCTTGTTTATTATATTGATAAAATATTCTCCCCTGAGAACCTTCCAGAAGATGAGATGTTTCCATGTTCCGGGAGACGTCTTCTGTGCTGCGTATCTCGTGATCTCGTAGGTGTGTGACCATGGTCCCATGGTCCCTTCCAGGTGACCCGCGCAGGACTTGGGGTTTCCGGTCCCCCCTTTTTTGGTCATGATTCACTAAAATATACGCTCTCAGATCACGTCCTCAGTCCACGTCTGGAATCCTTTAGTCGGGTTATGACCTAGACCAACAGTCTTTTTAGTTTCGAAAGCGGCGCTCCTTGAGGGTCGGCTTCCCACAAGGGGTATTCCCCTGCACAACCGATTTCCGAGGGGACCAAATGATGAATACATAATCGACTTTTCCTCACCTTAACGAGCTCGATGAACTTTCTATCTCACCAAATTCCCAGTGTTTGAGTTGCCATTATGAAACCAACGCCCCCTTTGAATGAGGCCCCGCAGATACGTGTGAATGACAACAATTCGCCTAGAATTTTAATTCCGAAGCATTTCAGCGGTTTCTCAAGGAAATTAATTGTGTGTGGACAAGGAGTAGGAACAGACGAGACCTCATGTCTTGGAAACCCTTCAAAATTCACCCTACACACCCATTTATTGATACAAATGAACCATTTTCCCTCGTGCTTAAGGACTATTTCGGCTGACGGACCCTGAAACAAAATGTTCCAGAAGGCTTTGAGAAGCACTTTGACTCTAGAAGGTCCGAATTAGCGAAATTCCAAGGAAAATGAAGCTATAGCAATGGCCTCAAAATTGTTAGAAACCAAAGTCCACCAGGTATGAGAACCACCGAAATGCCTGCTTATCACGAAAAGTCAACATTTCTCCTGCGTCTCGTTCTTGTCCGAACGATCTGTGGTCTGATAAACCACTGGTAAAAATTTGAACTCGATCGGGAGCGAAGAATTGTTTGAATCAACTGAAACCTCAGCCCCGGTAAAAAAACGGCCATCGGGGCTGGAGCCATGCGACCTGCACATGTACCTAATTGCCCGTCAATCGACTAAAAATTCTAACCACGTTATCAAGAAAGTTTAATGAACAGTTAAGGAAAACTCCAAAACTCTTCAACTAGTAAACCACAATGTAAATGTACTTAAACACTAATATTAATTGGCATTAAGGGGTAGGAATTTAAAATAATAAAAGTCGTAAAATAAGCGACACCCTCGTGATAAAAAAATGTGGTGAAATTTTGAATTAATTCGATAACATTTTAGCTAAGTTCCTGTAGTTCGTATTGTTCTTTATGGACTTAACTGGTGTCAGATTAATATTAACTGGATCTTAGGGTCAACAGTCCTCTTTTGGAAGCTGAAGGTATCGAATAATCAGTAGGTAATAACCGAAAATTTGAGGGTACTTCAAGTTGGGCTCAAGAACAGTAGTTTTATGGCTCTGAAGAATATTTTTTAGGCAAAAAGAAATTTGACAATGGATTGTTTATACCCAACGTTCTATCTCAAGAATAAATTATCTGAATTACGTCGATTTATTACCGTACAGGCCTAAAATGCTACGCAAAATGCCTGAGCAAAATTTGCTTCCTAAGTACAGCTACATTTAATGTAGCTGTATGTAGGAAGCAAATTTTGCTTCCTATTTTTTTCGATACACCAAATTACTTGGGTGCTATTATATAGATCACCATAATTTGGATAGATAATTATCAAAGAAGCTTTCCTTACACCAAATACTTTTAAAAGTCCTAGTGGCCGGTATAATATTAAAAGTTAGCCAAGTGGGTGTGGCACATAGCTTCTTCGTATCCATAACCCGATTGTATAGAATCTATACATCATCTGATGATCCGATCCGATGCATAATAGTTATTCTACAAACATCAATCTCTAAGTTACTTCCACTACCCTCATAGGGGACCATCTACACGCTAAACTGAAAAATTCTAAGAAATTTCGTCGGAATCGGATGTAAAATGTAGAAGTTATGGCTGTTCACGTTTGTGCATGCACAGCAAATACTTTTAGTCTGGAGGAGATAATTTTCAAATCGGACCATCTACACGACAAACCTGAACAAACCATAGAAAATGTTATCAAATTTGGTTGAAAAATGTAAGTGTTATGGTTGTTACAAACATTCTACGTTTGAGCATGCGCAGTTAAGCTAGTGTCAATTTTAATGCCTTGATTTTGAAAATGTCATCGAAACGGGATGAAAAATGTGGAAGTTATGGCCGTTACAAGGAATTCAAGTTTGCGAATGCGCAGTTGTAACTATCAGTCCGGGGGTGATGATTTTCATAAGGAACCGTCTTATGAAACCGCCAACCCGCACAATTCCTGAAAATTTCATCGAACTCAGACAATAAATTCGTATAGTCATGCCGGTTACAAGGATTTCATAACAGACACACAGACAGACAGACACGAAACCAAAATTGTTTAGGAAGGTCCGACACTTAAATTAGAGGAAATTTCGATTTTAGAGAACTTTTTTTTTCAACCTTGAAAAGTAAAAACAAAGCTTCCGCTACCTTGGTAGACACGGAAGCAATATTCGACAGTTTATACCCTATTTTCGAAGAGTGTAATTTCAAATGAGGAATTTCGCTGTATCGGAATTTCCTATTTTTGACCCCAAAATCGGATTCAGCACCTTGAAATCCTACGGCAAACTTTCAGCCTGTACTTCCTAATTTACGAATAAAAACAAAACAGTGTAGAAAATAATATTTTCTACATGAGGATGACGACATCCTAGAGTAGTTCATTTACTGTCGCTTGAAGCGCTGAGATCACGAAATCTATTGTCCCCAGATGCAACATTTCACAAAACCAGTAAAGTTCGAAATTGAAAAACTGAAGAAAAAAATAGAAAAAGCAGATGGGGAAAATTAGGTTTTCCCTGTTTTTGTTTGATAACTTTCCTCTTAGATAACACGATTTTGTCATACCAACGGGCAACACTAGGAAGAGACGGCGATCCGAACAGCCAATCAGCGAGCATTTCCGCTTCACGTTGAAGAGGTCCGTTTTCCCGGTCATTTTTTTGAAATCATGAATTTTGATTGTCTCCCAAAAATAACAGGAGACTTATTTTCCAAAATCAACCCGATTTTCATCTATCCCACACCATTAACTAATCAGGAAAAATGCAAACAGAATTCGGTCTAATTCCTGATTGTTCTTTGCTTTACGTCATCGTACTGTAATAGTGGACGTGAGACTCGATAACTTGAGCCCCTATTGAGGTTGATCTCGCATGATTGCAAAACAAATTTCAAATATTCTGTCACAAGTGATTAGCTGAGTATTGGAGTTGAAAGCAAAAACAAAAATGACCTCAGGCGTGGGTTACTGACTAATAAGTCGCGGCGCTCAGGTGTGGGGACCGCCCTAATTAATCAGGTAAGATTAATGTTGGCAGCATTGTTCCTGACCGTTCGGTTCGAGCCGCACCTCGTTCTTTTCGGTTCGAACTCAAAACCGCTCGACTGCGGAGGAAGTGCGAACAACTCGAGTCATTACGAGGCCGATCATCGGGTCCGACTAAACTGGACGAATCAATCACTTTTTAATAAACCCGTCCGCATTGTATGCAAAATCCCGACGCCGAGGTTTGTGACGAATGGATAAAAGACCGATTTGATGCTTCATTGGAATGAATACAACGAGTTAAATTAACATGTCATGCGAATTTGTACGGAGACGGCCGTTCATGATCTCAGCAATCCGTACGAACCGAAATAACGAGCATATAAATTCAACGTGCCTTGACAGTCGGAAGTCACCCAACTAACAACGTGGGTAAACCCTTTAATTTTGCAGGTCAAAATTCTAGATTCAGATTTATTTTACGTTTTTATTATTCGTAACAGTTTATTATTTTCCATCATCCAATCCAACAGTGCTTCGTCACCTGATCTTGCAATGTCCAAATCTGGTTGAAGCCAGAATCGTCTTAACAGGTTGGAAGTCTGTTGTCCGCTGGAGGGAGAGTTGAGATCTCCAGCATTTACGTATTCTTCGTGGAGGTAGCGGAGATAAGAGATCTGATCTTGATGGTCTGATGACTGAATGGTGAACTGAGCTTCTGGGAGTCTGAGTCAGTCGCCGTTCCTTCCTCGTACCAGGTTAGTCTAATCCCTTACAAATCCGCGCTTGGTTGCCCTTCCCCCCACCAACCAGAAGGATCAAAATTGTCACCCACCACCCCCAGTGTCTCCTCATAGCTGGTCAGTTTTCATCAACAGGTTTTTCCAATTTCTCATGCGATAATCATCTACTTTTCATGTTTCTTCAGGCATTTTGGTTTATTATTTTCAATAATGAACCTTCGAAATCGACCAAGAATAAGAATTTTCCAACACCCCCTCAAAATTTATTGGTTTACTTTTCAAAGTACGTAGAATCCAAAAATCGAATAAAAATTTGGCCGTCCGTCCGCCGTCTGCCGTAAGCTGCACTTTCCCCACTTAGCATTGACCGATTTTGATGAAATTTGGTAGGTGGGCTCCATCTGGAGTCTAGTTATGCCTCGAAGATTTTGCTTGATGTAGGTCACTTCTGAGAGTTGAAAAATAAGGGTTGAAATTCTGAAAACGCCCTAACTCGACAAATTTCTAGATAAAGGTATTGTTTTTCCATCAATTTAAGATAGTATAGAATTTTTAAAAATGTTTGAGACCACGTGGAGCCCTATAGGACAAACCGTTAGCTCCCCACGAGAATTTAAGGGTTGGACGTACGATAAATCAGAAACACGAGTGTGAATAGCAAAAGAGGCCTAATCTCCGTTGAACTTTTAGCTGATCGAAATGCGATCGAAGTTTTTCTTCATGTTGAATGGTTGGTGGCTTTGCAGACGAGTTATCAATATAGAGAAATAGTAAACCATTGTGTAATAATTTGCAACGTTTCCCTCTTCAAGTTTATTTTTCACCCGTTTTGCCTACTTAACGCTCTTTCCAATGGTATCGTTAAATTTAAATTCATTCAGTAAATTGAAGGATTTATCAACATTTTAATGATACACGAATAAAATCTTGAAAGTGGTAGAAGTCGGATTTTAAGGGGGTTTAAAAGAAAAGTCAAGAGACAAAAAAAGTCACAAATTACTTGTATAATCAATCCCTGTGCTATGTGCAACCTGCGAGTGGATGAGACAGCACTACACTTCCTCGCTGAGTGCCCGATTCTGAGCTTCATTCGTGTCAGGTGTGTCGGCCGTGGGTCACTGACAAGGGAGGAACTGCTTCATCTGCTAAATGGGCCAAATTGGGCAAGTCTCCTCGCATACTACCGTCAATCCTGGAGTTACAGGGACTTCCTTGTTTCTAATTTTAATTACAAAAACTAGAAATAAGAATAGCTAATCCCAACCATGATCCCTCCAGATTTGTATTATTTCCGCTTGTATTGGTCTGTTGTTACCGTTTTGTTAACCTCTTGTTTGAAATATTTATTTATTTTCATATGGATGTTTAGGTATTAAAGTATTGCTATATATACATCTAAATAAAAAACTTTATAATGTAAGTATCTTGAACAAAAAAAAAAAAAAAAAGACGGGGCTCCGCTGATGGTCTTAGAGACCAAAGCGCCTCATGTTTAGTGATGTACTTGAAAACAATGAAAATAAACATGCTCTTCATTCATTCATTCATTCTATGTTGGATGGTTGGTGGCTTTGCAGACGAGTTATCAATATAGAGAAATAATAAACCATTGTGTAATAATTTGCAGCGTTTCCCTCTTCAAGTTCATTTGTCACCCGTTTTGCCTATTTAACGCTCTTTCCAATGGTATCGTTAAATTTAAATTTATTCAGTAAATTGAAGGATTTATCAACATTTTAATGATACACGAATAAAATATTGAAAGCGGTAGAAGTCGGATTTTAAGGGGGTTTAAAAGAAAAGTCAAGAGACAAAAAAAGTCACAAATTACTTGTATAATCAATCCCTTGGCTTTGGCAGGAAAATTGGTGATACACATATATATAGATATGCTACAACCATTCGCTAGACGTATTACATAATAACGACGAGATTACTTTTTCACTATTTCACCCAAGTGATTCTATACAGTGTACATAGCAGAGCAGCAACCTCAAGGAAGTTCCAATGCAAATTCCTCTTCAGGAGACCAGTTCTTCTTCAGGAGCGTATCTCGGAGTCGTAATTCAAGGCCGCCTTCCTCCCTCGCGATTTCTCCATTTCGCGAATCACTGGGTATCATCTTCAGGCCCGCCCATTACGGGAGGCGTTAATTATAATTTTGATTCGGATTCCCGAAAAAATTACGTATCGATTTCAAACTGATTTACACCCGAAATTTGCGAGAAGGAGCTTGACCCGTAGTGATTAAAAGTCGGAATACGAGATACCACGAGGGTCTCTCACGTTTTTGAAGCCCTTTATAATATAAACACCCAACTCGGACGGATATAAACAGTGGAATTTGACAGGGACGTCGAATAAACAACGATTAAGTTGCCAAATATGTATAATTACGCCGGCCTACCGCATTGTGCGTAGTTTCGACCTTGCCACCACAGATAATCTTCGGAATGGGAATTTCGAGTTGGAAAAAGTGTGAAAGGCAGTCGCTTCTCACGGCTCCGTTAACTAAGGGATAAAACTGAAGATAAAGGCCCTCCAACAGATGAACTCCTCTCGGGTTACAGTTGAAGATTGGACACGTAATAACACGTTAGAATGAAACTTTTGAGTTCTTTATTAGCCCTTTCATTTAGGAGGTGGTTAGTTGATTAGGCTTTGTAATTCCATATTTTCCTCATATATTAAGCGTTCATAAGTCTCTCCTGCATCCGTTTGCATTATCAATTATGAAGCTAATTTGGTAGTAATTAAGCAATTATGGAGTTTTCTCTTGAGGTTCATTGCTCGTGTTTGTTCTACGTCTTCTCTTGCAACATAACTGTGCCAGAAGTTCTACACCAAAATGATAATTTGTGGCTTAAAGATAAACCTGAGATACCGTAAAAGTAGGTGACTTTGCACTTCGGATGGTAACTTTGCACCAATAAGTAATTTTGTTCGTTTCGCTACGTTACGTGTATGAGTGGTTGTAATCGATAAATAATTGATCAATGAATCACACTTATTCCATGGATGTTCATGTATCATATGTATCCCTTACCAGAGGTCTGGGAGAAAGTTTAATAGTGTTATCTCCACGTTGAATAATCGTGTTACTTTTTGACAGAAATTGGGCCCGTGCTCCCGCGAATTTGGCCTCGGAACAACTTCCTTCTGACATTTCAAGGTAACACTCTAGACAAGTATGGAAATTAGTTGTGAACAAAATTGTTTCTTATATAACCTCCCTCACCAAACATCCCTTTAACTGGGATACACTGCTACAAGAAGAAAACGGAGAAGTGCACGAAGCTTATGCTTCTTCCCCAAACAGACAATTTTTTAATATGAATATAATAATCATTTCATCCTCTGCACAACATAAATATTTATTCATTCATGTTCAACATTAATTCCTGTACAACTTGAAAAAAAACTTCTCGTACATAATATGCATGAAGTACTTAATATTATCCTATTGCGGCTGTATGTTCCTGTAACGATGCCAATAAAAAGTTTAAAAAAAAACCAAATCAAAGAAGAAAAAAAGAAAATATAGAGGAAAAAAACTAAAGTACAAGCTATTAAAGTTTTTTCGGCTTTCTTTGATAACCTACGATGTACAGGTATTGCTTTTTTATTAATTTATAATAGGGACGATTTTTTAGATGTATTTTACACCACCAAGAGCCCTGTCCTTTGCCTGACTGGAAATTATCAATTACCTGACTAGTACTCGTTCATGACTTGTTTCCATAAATTCGAGATAGTATCATATTTTTAAAAACCAATGCTACCATCCAGATGATCGAAAACAGTTTTCGTGGAATCTATCAGACCCACGTATGAGTTTTCCTGAGCTAAACAGAGAGGAGCCGCACCCATTCCTTCATGTCCTTAGGACGTACCGCAACTAGCTTCTTCGGGTCATTGAAAGGTTAATGTTTCCGTTGTTCCGTAGATCGAAAGAATGAAACACGAGTGTGAATCGCATACGAACGTTCATGACGAAAGTGAGGCAAATTTTAGCAAAACGGGTGATCTTTACAGAAAAATAATAAACTTGTATTTATTATTTGCTGAGTTTTTAGTTATTACTCACTGCCATTCTTGTCTAATTATATTCAGATAAAACTTTAGACATTGTTAACTTGACACTGGAAAAAACAGAAACCTTATTCAGTCAGTTAACCTTATTTTTATATTCTAGTAGTGACTGAATAATGTAATTCGATATTATGGATTTACATGACATTAAAATCAAAAATAAATAAATAAATAAATAAATGTAAGAACATAATAATAATAAATAAAAAATAAAAATAACCTACACTGTACCAATCAATCCGGTGTATAAAACAGAGCAATACCTAACATTCGATTTTCAATAAGTTTTGATGGAAGAATCGAAATATTTTTAAAAAACCAAAAACAAAACAATTTTTAATACGTGTGGCAAGGATGTAAACAGAGAACTGAATTGAACGACACAAAGACAGAGGTAGGGTTGTCTTAAAACATTAAATGTTTAAATTTTATCATCATCACACAAACATGTGCTTGGATAAAAAATTATTTTTAAAGAAAAGAATAGATAACCTTTTACAATTAGCCAAAGCTCATTCTATTCCTCTCATTTATGAATCTTGGAACAATTCACCTCCTGCAAAAAAGAACCTCCAGATCTTTAATCAACTTAGTAGTAGCGGGGGGAAAACAATCGTTATGTCGTCAGTCGATACTCATGCAAAATGAACATGGGATATCGATACTCCAATACAATACACTATCGATAAAAAATATTGATACTTTTATAACGATACCCATCCCTAGACCATTGATGGTTAACAACGAGCATTGACCTCAACATTCACGAACTGTCCATCCCCGATAAAAGAGGACGAACATCCACGTACGTCACAAAATGTCCCACAATAGCGAGGAAAAAAGCGGCTGGAGCACAAAGACCCAGCAAAGGAGGTTCCAAGCATTGAAGTAGTCCTCAAGGCGTGGGAGGGTGTAAGGTCACAATGCGTGATGGCCAGCCGCATTCAGATCCTACCTTTGTCCGGCCCGTCATTTGACTTGCATATCAATGTTCTTAACCCTTTCTAAACCGGAGGCCATCCTCTCTTTTTCACTGAAGAAACTCCAACAGGGAAGTACCCGCAAGAGGACCGCTAGAGAAACCCACAAAAAGACGTCTTGAGAGCATCGCGACATCTGCAGTGCGGTCTAATGAGACTTCTTCATGCCCCGGTTGAAAATCAATACCGTCATCAAGAGTACCTCAAGAGGTCCTTATAGTAGTGTAATTGCTGTGATTCATTCAAGTGATTGGGATCTTATTTTCAGTTTTACAAGAAGTCTTAATAACCATCTCGAGTAACAGATCCGTCTCTTAGGGTGGTCCTCCGTTGAGAAGTTAGTTTATCCTCATCAGAGCCCATGACAAACCGTAGCAATCAAACCTCAATATACACGTTCATGTTTATGTCTTCAATAACTCTTGATAGATTTTCCAAAACTGAAATTTATGATTTTCCATACTGTTACTCTTCACTTCGCTGAAATTCATGGAATACATTATTCGCCCAAAGTGTATAAGATTGTGAAATATTTATCTATAATATTGCACCTCGAGAATAGGGCTGCGACAAGTCATAGTTCCCAAGTTTCAAGTAAACGCATTTGAAGTTCCGAGTTCCGAAAATTCGTTTTTTCAGCGTGACAGTTCAGGAAAAAACAGAAAGACCTGGTCGATCACCTTAAAGATCGTTAAAATCCTAGTACTCATTACTAAGACTTGAGAGAGGCATTTAGAGCTACGCTAAGCTAAGGAGAAGGAGAGGCCCAAAGACCTATTTCAATGGATTCAATGTAAAATTCATTATTCTAGTCACCCATCTCTCTGACGGATTTTAGGCCAAAAAATGACTTTTTATATTGGAATAAACACAAAACGCTGCAAATTATTACACAAGGGTTTATTATTTTTCTTTACAGATCACTCGTCTGCAAAGATCACGACTTTGCCATTGTTTCCACCAACCAACTTGAAGAAAAACATCGACCGCATTTCGGTCAGCTAAAATTTGAACGGAGATTCGGCCTTTTTTGTGATTTAACTCGTGGTGAAAACCATACTTTTACATCAAAATTTTTTGAGTTAGGGCGTTTTCAAAATTTCAAACCTTATTTTTAAACCCCTAGAAGTGACCTACAATAACCACAATCTTCGGGGCACAACTAGACCCCAAATGGAGCCTACAGCCTACATACCATTAACAATTTATATTTGGAAAAAATACTTCACCGCTACAATTGATGGTATTGTACATAAATAATTACATCACAGTATTGTATCAGCACTTTCAGCACTCAGCAGTCATGTCCATCTGGCTGCTTGTTATCAGGGTCCGAGATCCGACCCCGGACATTGGGGTGAGGGACAAGGTTGAATCACCTTATCCCACAAATGATGGAGGGAGGATTGTGCCTCTTCTGGCTATGCCATCAGTCGACGCTTCTCCTCCCCATGGGTTTAGTTCAGCTCCAAGTCCCACGGGGCATCAAATAATAATTTCATCAAAATCGGTTATTGCTAAGTGAGGAAAGTGCCACGCACGGCGGACGGCCGGCCAAATGTTTATTCGATTTTTGGAGCAAATTTGGGGGGAAGGGGGTGTTAAAAAAATTGTTTCTTGGTCGATTTCAAAGGTTCATTATTGAAAATGATGAACCAAAAGCGTGACAATTTGAAGGGATAATTTAATTCTCCCGGTATTGTAATGTGAAAACTCATTTTTTTTTTTCAAATATATTGAGGGCCCAAGCAAAACTTGACTTGTTTTTGGAACTTGGACTTTTTTTTGGAAAGGACTTTTATCCTTATGGAACTTCAAATGCGTTTTCTCGAAAGTTGTGATTCTCGAGTTGTCACGGACCGTAAACTAAATCTTAAAAGTATCTTAAAGTTTCCCGAGCAGCTTTAAATATGAGAAACTTTTCATTCCGATACGCCTGGAATGGGCCAGTTTCTCCTAGGCCAGTTTAGGGCATCACTGGCTGTATTTGTATAATGTAACACTTTGTGCATCCTTTGACGAGTACGTGGAATTCGCAACATAAAATGTTCCACGCTTATGTTGATAGTTCTCTGAATCAACCCGCTATTGTGTCCCGGCTATTGTGTCCGATTATTTTGATTTGATTTGCCATATCTCTTGATGCACCTTTTGGTTCCTATTAATCACAAAGTGTTGAAGTTCGTAAAAAGTAATCTAAAAGTCAGCTTGTCCGCTAAAATAGGGAGTGAAATCGATCGGAAGAGAACGAACAACCTCGTTGTCAAGTTAGTTCTACTAATATAACAGACGAGAAGTCATCCTTCATACGCACTAAGAGCTACCCCCCACATCCAGCCATTTCGTGCATAAACTCTTATTCAAATTTAAGTAAAATCAAGTTTTATACTTTATTGAAAATCTTGAAACGTAAAACATCAAATTTTGAGGGGGTTAAATTTTGTTTCTTGCTCGATTCCAATGGTTCATTATTGAAAGTAATAAACCAAAAGGTTGTTTCACCAACACCAGTCCAGATGCATATCCCAGAGCCCTACTCCTCTGATATTCTGAAAATTTCATCAAAATTGGAAGTGAAAATTTCAATAAAACTTTGTTGAGCAGTGGCCCTTTTTAGGTTGATTGGAATTCAATTTCTTGCTATGTTTATATTTATTGTTTCCTAATTATGTTACGAGACTGATTTTTGAGTGGCTGAGTTTTCATACCTCGTTCAAAACCAGCTAACAGTAGAATCCATCCAAACTGGTGAAGCTGATTCGAGGAGGATTCAAGACTGTTTGAGTTCGCCAGAATCCATTTAGAAGGAGTTCATACCATCAGAAAGGCGAAAAATATCTCTTTTTCCCAGCGGTCGTTTATGCGAAAGCGGTCAGAGGTCAAGACCCCTTCATTGCCGAAAAACACCTGAAAGAGACAACTTTTGTGTAAGTTGTCGCCGTGTGACTTGACCCCTGCGTTCCTTGGGGTCAAGCCTCAAGGCGAGAAAGGCTTCGAAAAAAAAGAAGACGACTCAGAAAGGGACACACTCGTGCATCAAAGTCACTCCCCGGGACCCTGTGTGGTCGACGTCACCGTTTTCCCGAACACAGAGTAGAGATAGCGAGGCCACAAAGTAGAGATGCCACACCTTCTAATTAATGGCGGGAGAGAATCGGAAAGGGTTTCATTCACGTTTTTTGGTCGGATGACGAGAGGACGTTTCGGGAAGAACATTGGGCTTGTGCTAATACTCGTGGCGTCGCGGGAGGTCTCGTCAGTCAAGCCATCAACTCGTATCTGAAATTTGAATCAGACAAAGGTTGAGTGGTTTAACCGATGCGGACACCGTCGTGAGAGTGAAGGTTCATGGTTTGTCACAACGGTAAGGTGGATGTGATGATGTTTCGAAAGTCGGTAAGTTATTACCATCCTAGAATTATTGACGTTTCTGTTGCTGTTCCAGTTTTGTGAAGGTACTGTTACGTAATAGGACACTGGAATTGAGAAAGCTCTGAACGTTATACGTGGTGATTTAGAGTTTGTTAGATACGTGTTCTTATCCCTAGGTGAGTACTTGAGGAAGTAAAGTAGGTATGAGTACAGCTCAGGTATACCGAATTTATTCATTTTTGTAGTCCACGCCTTCTTGTTGTGCAGTTAATCTTCAAGCACCAAATGGCCTCACTGAATGACCGGTCGTACAAGGTGGACTCATTACCTGGAGGTTGTCCCATGATACCAGGTGATCACGTCATACCTGGATATCTCAGGATACCAAGTGGTGCCAAAGTACCTGGTGGACTCATCATACCAGGATGTCCCATCGTATAATATGATGGATCTATAATACCAAGTGGACACTCCATACTGGTGGACCTACAGAAGGTACAGACGTACCTTTATTTTATGCTTAGCAGACCATCTGTGTTCTGATATAAGTGAAGCCTGGCTATTTTCTCGACAAACTGCAACATAAATAACCAAAAGCCCAGGAATGTAAAATGCCTCACCATTGTTATTGAGGAACCCAAAAACCTCTTGACAACACAAACATGAAAAAGTTTTTGTAGATCACATTCTTGTTGTGCGTTGACTCAATGGAATTTCCAAAACTTTTCTTTGTATCAGATAGATCAGTCATGGGCAAAGTACGGCCCGCGGGCCAAGTGCGGCCCTCGGGCTAGTCTGATCCGGCCCGCGACACGATTTTGATTAACCCCTAAAATTAATTGCACATAGGAAGTGATAATTTTTTTTTGTGCAGCTATAATAGTTAACGGGAGCCTTAGGTATGGTATTATCGCATCTAACACTAACTGAGATGAGTGGACTTGGAAATACTTTTTTACACCTATTAAGGATAAACCTGTGTGCCTAATTTACAATGAAGCTGTAGCCGTATTCAAGGAATTTAACCTCTCTCGACATTTCATGACAAAACATAACAATGCCACTTATGAAAAGATGACTGAAGAAGAACGGAAGCAAAAATCAGGAGCTCTACGTAAGCAAATATCAGGTCAGCAAAATATTTTTAAAAAGCAGAACAGCTCTCAAAAGCTTGCTACACGTGCCAGCTATGTTGTAGCATACAATATTGCCAAAAGTAACAAAACATTATCTGATGGCGAATTTGTAAAAAATTGTTTACTTCAAGTAAGTGATATTTTGTGTCCTGAAAAAACAAGGGATTTTGAAGCAGTAAGTTTGTCCCGAAAAACAATTACGTCTAGAATTGAAGCTATTAACAAGCAGTTTGTAACACAACTAGAATCAAAGATAAGCACGTTTAAATTCTGTTCTTTTGCGTTGGATTTTTAGCATGCCAGCAATCCATTTTGGATTGTGAATCAGTTAAACCAGAACTGCAGCTCGAACTAATTGAGTTGCAATGTAACACTGAATTGAAACAACTATTTCTCAATGTTTCGAAGATTGAGTTCTACAAGGCCCTGTCAAAAACAACTTTTCCAAACCTGAAATCTCACGCTCAGAAGATAATTTCGATGTATTCCTCTTCTTACATCTGTGAACAGGTGTTTTCTACTATGAAGCTTCGCAAAAACAGTATTAGAAACCGATTGACTGACCATAATTTAGCTTCACTACTGCGAATCAGCTCATCTCAGTTTCTACCAGATTATGATCAACTTTTAGAATCTCAGTCACAGTTTCATCTGTCTCATACGCATTCATGCTCTTCTAAAGATTAATCATTTTTTGTGACTTGTTTGGAAGTTTTCACCATTTTAGTATATAAGTTGTGTATGATGTATAATTAAACAATAAAAAGGTTTAGGCCTATAACTTGTATTTTTTTTTCTTTTTTTTTGGCCCGCCTGTAAATTTTTAAATCTCATCTGGCCCTCCTTTTAAAAAGTTTGCCCATCACTGAGATAGATACTACAACACAGTAGCTTCAAACTATTCGAAATAAAACCAAACCGTCACATCAGAGATTCTTGTTTCAAGAGAATCCAGAACGTGTGTGAACTCGATAGTGTGTAAACAAAACTGTAGTTAGTCGTTGAGGCTGATGGACGACGCTTTTCTTCCATCCGCTCGTTTTTACTGGTCATTTACAGGTCCGGTGTTCTCACTAGTTAGGGAGCCGCGGACAGGCACAATGGGTGCTTTTATTTGAGGAAATTACTCACTGATAGTCGGAAAAGATTGGGCGAGCTCTCCAGTTAATTCACGGCCTACCGAGTTGTTTTCAGAACGTTCCAATTTAACTGACACGACTGTCATTGGCTTCTCAGTTCTCACCTTGTGGCGTCTGTTTCGCATAACTCTACTATCTCTGCTGTAAGATTCCCATCTCTCTAGGGCGAAATGAGCGTTTATCATGGAGAGCTTGAGAAAATATCCATGTACAAAACCAGCGTGAGATCGTAATATGTAATGGGTATTTTCAATTCTGGGAAAGATAAAAATATTAATGAAAGGTAAATCAAAAATGGAAAGAATACGAAGAAACGAAAACATTTTGGTGATAGTTTTCATGTGATACAAGGTTTAAATGGTGAAAAATTTTGAATTCGTTTATGGGGTCGTTTCTGAAATTGTTGATTAAGTTTTTGGGATCGTTAGTTTCGTTTCTGATTGGCTTCCCTTCTGATATCGTTGATTAAGTTTTTGGGATCGTTGATTTCGTTTCTGGTATTGTTGATTTAATTTTTTGAAATCGTTGGTTTGGATTCTGGATATGTTGGTTCCGCTTCAGTATTGGTTAGGTTCGTTCCTGATATTGTTGATTTAGTTCTGGGATTGTTGGTTTCGATTCTCGGCTTGTTGGTTTCGTGTCTGATATTATTTATGATAGTTAACCCAGATAACCTTGAATTTTTTTTCACTAATTTTTTGAATTTTTTCGTATGTTTAGTGTCATAGGTGTTGTTTGAAGACAAATTTGGCACTCTTGCAATTTTCTCCCATTTCAACGAGGTCATAATTGGACATCTTTCCAGAAGGACGTCAGTAGAATATGCAAGCAACCTCTCTCGCATATTCCTTATTCTTATGAAATAACAAATGAGACTCAAGATTGAAAATACACTCTTTTATTCAATCAAAACTGCATATAAAACCATGTATAATTTAAAATTGACAAAGTTTATTTTTGTGTGAAACGATAGAAAACGAAAAAGTGTAGAAATATGTCACCTTTCAAGCGTACGGTTGTCGCCTTCGTCTTGGAAAATCTGCAGTGCAGCTGCTTACCTTCTCCCTATCTTTTCGTCTACTCTCGTATCTCCAACGTAGTGCTCTTTCTTATCGAATCTGAAAAAAAGTTAAATAAATTCAATAATAAATGATCATTGAAAATGATTGAAAGGCTGCAAACTGTACAATGCATATGTCCAAGTTTTTGATTTTCATTCACCAACAGTCAATCTTGGCTGTTTTTATCAACAAAAAAAAACAAATCGAAATACTCAAGGGATGACAACTTTTGTTTGGTACCATGCATTGGTGACTACTCTCTAGGTGCAGTTGAAAGAGTCTGGTTTTTTGTCCACTTGCACAATTTTTTGGGCGGTTTTGGTTTACAGACTCGATGTTTCCCCCTCTTCTTGTTGAAAATATTTTCATTGGAAGCTGATGGTTGGGGATCATCATCGCTTTCATCATCTTTATCATGAGGAGAAATGCAATTCAAAATAATTTTGAATAGCATTCCTCCTCATGATAAAGATGATGAAATGCAATTATTGCAGGAGCAAAAAGTTGACTGCGTGGCAAATTATCAATAACAGGGCTCTCGTCCGGTGAGGTCATGAAAGGCATTTGTTGGTGGTAATAAAGTTATATCGACTTCCCCTTGACCTATTGCATGATCATTCCCCTCCAAAAAATCCAATATATTGTTTTATGCAAAGGAAGCAACTTCTTGCAGGAAAAGCGAGAAATCAAAAAAAAAAAAAAAAATACATATCAGCAAATGAATAAATATTGGGACGGAACGATTTTGAATGTGTATTCTACTGACGTCCTTCCAGAAGGATCGCCGTGAAAAGTGGTAATAATGGAGACGAATATGGCAAAACTACATCAATAACATGTCATACCCTTAGTAGAGAGTAGGAACAATAGAATATCAACGGCGAAATAAAAATATGAATTCTGGGTGACCGCTCATGATTGAAGCTACTAGGGAAAAACTGCACTGAGTACCTTTCGGTCGCACACTGAAGACTAATCCGATCCCCCCCCCCCCCCCCCCCCGTTAGGATGTAAACAACAGTTCTAAACCATAATGGACCACAGCGGTATCCTAATACAGGAGAGAAAATTCAAAAAGTCGACCTAAGTCCCTCATCCATCCAGAAGGACGTTAGGGCTATTTAGTATACATCTTTCATGATCATAGTACCTACATTTATAATATAAAATCATCAATCAGGACTACTGAATTTTCACACAAAAATCGGATTATGTACGTGTATTATAATACTTAACGAGGTAGAAATCTTGTTGTAGTTGTGAGAAGTTGTCTATAGGTATACAGAAGTACACGAGGACACGAATTAGAAATTCTCCTCGCTCAGTATTCAGATAACGGATGTCAAGGAGCTTCGGGAAGCTTAGAAATTGAAGGAGTTCATAATGATTTGGATACCCTGTTTATTGGAGACGGTGATCAGAAAATCCAGAGACTGTTTGGTTGTTTCGGGGTGGAAGTAGACTGCAGTATTGGGATGAAAGTAGGCCTGGAAAGTAGTACTGAGATGGTAAAACTGATTATGGAAAATTGATGTTCCATCAACGAATCCTTCAAGATGAAAGAATCTTATCTTCAATACGTATCTAGTACTCAGATGCATTTTTGGAATATATTACTAAGAATTTGAACGACTACGGCCACCTACAGATTTTGCCGCTGCTTACTGCATACACGCATCATCTGTACAACAGTTCCTCTATAGACTAATAAGACTTAAGATTTAGTAGGCATTTTAATGTCTGGTTACTTTTTCGTTTCTTTCGACACAATGCACCATTCTTAGGGCTCTTCACTCAATTTAATGCTTGAGGTTTGTTCAAAAATTTGAATAAAATATGTCGATGCTTTGCTCAAAAAATCATAGCTGATGCGAATACACTCATTATTCACCTGTGATTTAGGAAACACATTCGTTCGGGTTTCGCCCACATTTCCTCCTCTCGTCCGATACAAATCACGATTGATCGTTTGCATAATTCCCGGGTGTGGGGAAGGAAATCCCCCTACAGGGGAGGATGCCATCGAAAGCATTTTGATGGAAGGGCGTGTTTCTAATGTGATATTGTGTGGTGCCCACTGTCCCATTGTCTCTAGCGGCCAATACCCTCCTCTTAGAGTCCGACGCGGGAGATAATCATCTTCGGGCTCAAGACATTAATCAAACAATGACGGCCATCCACGTGCCCAACCTAACTGGAACAGCGGTCGGGGAACAATATAATTGAGGCTGTCGTTGACTATTATCGGAGAGATATGTAAAGGTGTGTACGTGATTCTGCATGGTCCATCGGCCAGAACAGGACTCGAAGGATCTGAATGGTGTCTTTTGATGAGTGCTTTGAGACAATGTCTAAGCTCGAGTACTTCGTCTTTGTCATGAGAGGTCAATTGTCCGTTTCTTTCTTTCTCTTCTTTTCTCCGGATGAAAAATTGATTCGTGAGAAATTCAATGATGCATACCAATGAAACACGACGGTGTGATGTTCGTCAGAACCTAAATTATGTTGTCCCTAGGCTTCCAGCCTGTTTATAACTTGCTCCTTCGTGAATTTAAAATTGTTTTAAACATTTTCATATTGTACCTACGTTTAATGAGGAGCATTTTGTTGAGTATGATTTGCAATGTACAATCCCAGTGAGAATTTCTTTTGTCGCATATTTTTACCACGGATTTGATTATGTAAAGCAGAAACAAAGTTGGACCAAAATAGAAACATTGAAAAATACCGTTCTTGGTTGTAGAACGGTAACACATGATGCTGAGTGTTTGAACCTTCCCGCCCATAAGAATAGGCGGTTGGCCCAAAGAGAAAGTAGTCCCTTTACCAACAAAGTAGTTCCCTAGTTCCAGCTTCCGCCGCTAGGGGATTCAGCTAAGAATGAACCAAATTAGTTCTTCTCGTACAATCAATGGGTTATTGCATTCAGAATTAATAGGCCAGTATTAGATCCATAAGAATTAATGAACTAATAAAGCAAGGACGATCATAATTAAGAACAACATAGAACATGAATGCACGGGGCTGATCAAGACGGCTGTGGCGAAGAAACCACTCCGCGGTCCCGATGCCTCCGCCATTACACCATCGTTCTGCATTACCGTTTCACTCTGCGCTCTCATATTTCTCATTCAAATTCTATATTAGTTCTGTTCAATACAACCATTTAGTTCTAAACCTGAGTGGTTCATTTAGTTCTCATTCCCGAGGTAAACACTATGCATTTTGTAGGCTATTGTGCTCGACTTCAACGAAGAAGACGTCCCACCATCAACAAAAAAACCAATAAAAGAGTCCCCCCAACCCCCTCCTTCCCGCTTCTATGACTCCAACTGGACAAAATGATCCAAGAAATAGTCCACTTGAAATTAGTAATTTGGTTCCTTTAAATCGGTATGTCGCTCCCATTTTTGCAAATTAAGTGAATAAATTTGGTTATAAATTGAGTAAGTGCTCAATCACGACTATCAAAATCTAACAAATTTTTCATCTTTGAAATTGTTACCTACATATTTTCTCAAATATATGTATCAAAATTCATAGTATTGTTGATTTTCTTAATTTTCTCAAAAGATAAGTTTGGGATTTATTCATTTTTAAGAAAACCACGATGGGTACAGGTATGATAAAACACTGTACTTAATTAAGCGAGTGAAAGCCACAAAACACAGCCATAACACTGAAATTAAACGTTTTGAAAAGAATGGGGTGTGCGCCTGGGTCGGAAAAACTATTTATTGTTATTTTTAATCTAAACTAGACCTCATTCTGAGAATTTTGATACCAACCGCGACCTTCTAGCGTGAGGAGAACTTTTTCTATAATTTTTCAAAGTTTCGAATGTTTATGACGTCACAGTGGGCTGGGGGCTCCCGCCCATGCGGGGGGGGGGGGGGCGTGACGTCATAAACATTCGAAACTTTGAAAAATCATAGAAGAAGATCTACCCATCCAAAAAGAGAACGGCTGGTGTCAAAATTCTCAGGATGAGGTCTTCTTTCGATTAAGAAATTAAAAAAAAATCAGGCGCACACCCCATTGTCTATTTTTGAATTGTTGTATCTCCGTTATTACTCTATCTACAAAGCTCAAGTTGGTTGGGCTCAAACTATAGGATATTTAACCTACTTCAAAAAGTCACTTGGCATGAATTAATGCAATTATCATATTACTGACAACGAAGTGTGATTCCAAACTGCCAAATTCATTAGGGAATGAGGAGGTGAAGATTGAAATTATTGATATTGTTGGGTTATTTTTGGGACTACCGCCTATCTCACGAGTAATTGACATATTTATGATCCATAATGAAAAAAATACATTTTTTCAAGATTTTACTATAGTAAAATTATGTGAATTGTTTATAATACCTCAGGAATAGTTTACGCATTGTTTGATCAAATAAAGCTGTTTATATTACAATTTAAAAAAATTCCTCTAAAAACGTATGCTGGGTTGAATCCAGCCCGCCTGTAGCATTCATGTCCTCAAGGTAGCATTGGGGGTCAACTGAAGAAAATAGTTGATATTCCACGGTTTTTAGCGCACCATCTGTAGCACGGGGTTCCACCCATGAGGGTCCTAACAATGTATTAAAAAATCGTGGATGCAATGTTTGTCCTTTTTGTGGTATACATTTTCTGTGTTATGATATGAACCAACTACAGCCTCCAGAACTCTGAAGCTATGAACGATGCCAGTAGGAATCAATTACATTATACATTTCCTCGTCTTTACCGATACATCTTCAATGGCACACGTATATTTGACAACCACGGATGCCCATATTCGCTGTATAAAATTACGCAGAAAGTGCAATAATAGTTCAATAAATTGAATTCTTGTAGCAGGAAAGAATAATGGTGATCCACATTTCGATGTAACTTTTTTGTCGTGACAACCGACCGGAGCGTAACACTTACAACAAAAGCGACTTCGAGGATATTGTGATTTTCTTACTTTGATCCAGGGAAGCTTGGAACTATTCAGTCTGTGGGAAAACACGTTAGGCTGTTTGATACCTGATGGAGATTTTTTCTCCAGATTATATTGTGCTTTTTTGGCTTTCTGGAAAGAAAAGATTGCGTATTACCTAAATCTCGCAAAAACCGACCGAAAATGAACTTGGCGAAACTATTGTGTACGTGAGAAGGATGGTAGATGCTCACGGTGCGTAAAGAAGTTCCAAAGCTGAATGAAGAAGAAGAGAAAAGTTGCGATGTGAAGGATTCCTTTGAGAAAGAAGGTCAACCAGACGTGGGGCTGACAAGTGACATCAGGGTCGTCGTGTGTTTGGGGTGCAGGCGATCGGGGTGAAATGGGCTCATCCAGACGGAAAGTAGTAGGTGGTGACAGGTGGCACAACTGGTGGGAGAACCTATAAAAACTGACCCTCTCATTTTCTGACGGGCACCTGACCAGAGGAGTTGAGCGCGGGTCACGGAAGAAACCTTAGAAAGTGTCGGTAACGCGGAGGGAAGACCGATCACGATTTGCAGGACGTTTATACCCATTTAGGAACTTGCGTGGTTGCATTGGAGGATGCAGCTCATAACAAGGTACTGCCACTTAGCACCGAAAAGTTAGCTTTGAAGAAGCCCAAGACACGAATAAAATCACTCGCAATGAGATTAGGGAAAACGGGAGACCACCCCGATGTTCCCGGAGGTTCGGAAAAGCACCCCAGTTTTTCCCTAGAAATTCGGTCTACATGTTCCCCGGTCTCCCGAATGATCCCCTAGCGACGCCTAAAGTATTAGGCCTCCATGTTCCAAGTAACCTGAGTGTTCCCATTACCTGTATTAAATGAGATAATTGAGATCACGAATAATCCTTTAATTAATAATAAACTGCTACAAACAAAAATCAGGTACAATGGAGGTACATCGTCGTTTATCACGAAGTAGTTTAGTAGTAGTAGTTTAAAGGTATGGCTTCTTCATTTACCACGAACGGCAAGGTTAATTTTACATCCGGTGATTTCCGGACCTTCTGGTCGAACATTTCTGCCCGCGTTGTGTATTCAACCTCAAAGTCAGTTGTAGATACCGAAGGATTTTCCGATCAAAACTATAGAATGCGGATTCCAAAACCAGAATGAATTTTATTCCACGTTGCTATGGCAACCTAATACAACTGGTAATATGATAATCAAGTGAGATCCTGCACTTCTCCTCCCTAGCTTGGATGTCGTCCTCTGCTATTTCTCTGGCTCTGAGCTGATCGGCGTCAAAATCGGATATGGGTCAAAACTGTTAAAAATCGTCTCTATTTTAAAATTAAAAAAAAACAGTTTTGAGAAGTTTTACCCTACTATTTTCTTTTAGAAGTTACTAACAATAACCAAAACCTTCGGGCACAACTAGATACAAAGGGAGCCAATTTTCCAAATTTCATCAAAATTGGTGCACTGGAACTTGGCAAAGGATTCGGTCTATCGGACGGACGAATGTTCATTCGATTTTTGGATTCTACTTACCTTGAAAACCATAAGTTTTGATGGCGGGTTAGAATTTTGCTTCCGAGCCTACCAAGGTATTGGAAGCACCATTTTCTTTTTTCAACGTTGAAAAAAAATGTTCTTCAAAGTCAAGATTTCCTCTATTTTGCGTCTTTCTGCAATGAAATCATTGAAACGGGCAAACCTATACAAAGTTATTGTGCGATTTCTCGGAAATTTCCAGGTATTGTAGGGGTTGGCGTAATCCCGGATTGATAGTAACCACTGCGCAGGCGCAAACGACAATTCCTTGAAACAGCCATAACTTCTACACTTTTCTCTCGATTTCGATGAAATTTTCAGGTATTGTGTGGGTTTTCCTCCATGAGAATTGTCCAAAGTACTTAGAGATTTTGTTGAGATTAACTACTATGCCTTGGATCATCTATACAATCGGGTTATGGATACGAGGAAGCTATGTGCCACACCCACTTGGCAGACGTTTTGCGAGCCCTAGTATAAATTGCTTTGCACAATGAAGAAACATAAAACAAGACCACCTACGAGCGGCTGTTATGAGAAAAAGGACGTATCGTCAAATGACATGCGAGATATAAGTTGTGTCGAACGTGGGAGAGAAGCGGGGCATCTCGGACTTGTGTACACATATAGATAGTTTTCTTCGCTGCCAAAGGGGTAAACATCAGCGTGGACGTGTTTTCAAGACATCCAATAACATCTGAGGTTCCAGTAACCGCCTTTCGCGACAAGACATCGTTAGAATACGGCTGTAAACCTACTTAGATATAGTTGTGGCGTTTTGTATGGACAGGGTTCAGGCGAGAGGGGAGAAATGCCTTATTTGACGACTGTTTCTAACTTGAGGGGACGGTGGTCAGAGCACGTACCGTGTGATTGAACACGATTCTCAGGCATCTTCCGAGCATATCTGACGCCGTGAATTCTCCACGCAGGTTGTCTTCTCATTCTCGAGTCCTGTAGGTCTTTTCGCTTTCTTCATCCTCCGCTTTTCCTCTGATCTTTCCGATCAATCCAAGATTTCATTGCCTGCTCGAGGTGACTGACCGACTATGTCTATCGTTTCTTTATAAACATTGTCGTAGCAATCCATAATCTAGAATTAACTAAAACAATGAGTAAGTAATGAGATTGAAATGATAGTATGGTGCATAACACCTCCTTAATACCTGGCTGTAGTGTCTCTTGACCCACTAGATTCGCAGGATCGCATAACACAACACTCATTGAACATTTTTCATAAACACAACAGATCACCATCTACTGCCACAGATCATGAAATTTTCGTCTGTTTAGCCACCTGAGGAGATCATTGACGTGCTATATGATGATTTACAGATTTACAGTAGAAATTTATTTAGAGGCTAATCCGCTTCTAAATTTGAATCAAAATCATCGGACTGGAGTTTCGTACAACTGAACCCCAAACAACGATTTGATTGACAGACAAAAGGAAACAAAAGCCGTGGAATGAAAAGTTTTCGAAAAACTCGGAAACTCCTTGTGTATTAAGACATAATATGTCCCATCTTTTGATTAGATATTATCTAATCAAAAGATGGTACGTTGGAAAACCAACATTTCGTACGGAGATTCATAGTAACTGCCACTCTCTTCTCCTCCTTCATAAGACAGCAGTGATGACTTAATAGTTTTGGAACATATTTATCACCTGAATGTAGGGATGGCAACGATATATCGATATATTTAATATATCGATATATTACGTCTGATGTATCGATATATTTATGTCGATATAGAAACCGATATTATCGGTCAATATCGATATATTGACCAATAAGTATATCGCGACCTGTTTTCAAGAATTTTTTTTTGTTAAAAATTCAATATTGAAATGAATGGACGAGAAGGGACGCCTGTACCTGTAAAAACATCAAGTAATTTTATTCCAAATTTTTTAGGTACCTAGTGATGGGTTGACTGTTACACAGTGATGTCAGACTGTTGACTGTTGACAGTGATGTCAGACTGTTGACTTCAGCTTGACATGATTGTGTACATGAATGTTTTACACCTACAGTGCCTCTCAAGGCTCAATTACTTGACTTGAATCAAAAGTAATGGAGGCTCGTCTAGATTAAAACTACTTACTATACGAAGTGAAGCAAGTTTTCACAACAATTATTTTAAATTTTGAAGGATCATGATTGTCTACAGTATGCACCCCTGTCAATTTATAAATAAATTTAACATTGCAATGACATTTTCAAATTTTTTTCCAGTTTTTAAACAATGAATTTTGATCATTCATACCCAGTAACTTTTGATAGTAGGTTAATACTTATTTCACCAGGTTTTTTCAAATATATCGTCCGATATGTCGAGTATATCGATAATATTTCTTCCAAAATTATGTTAGTAACTTCTCAATTCACCTACCTACTTACTTCTTCAAGTTTTTCCAAGTAGATACTCCGATAGGTCCATAAATGTCATCCTAAATTATCTTTATATTGTTTTAAAACGCTTAAATTCACCTACCTACTTCACACGTTTTTAAAAGTAGTTCTTCCGATATATCGAAATATCGATATATTTTCTACGATATATCAAAGGTATCGATATCTCATTGACGATGTATCATTTGATCGATGTATCGATATATTTTATTCGATATGCCATCCCTACCTGAATGATACCTACTCTTATTCCTGTTTTGTGTTTCACTATCGACTCAATACTAACCAGATGGAGAATCTACTTGCGTATGTTTGTGTCTGCAGAAGGTCACATGGGCGACTTCGATGTGAACCTACCAACCTATCAGAATAAGTTGTCTTCATTTTATTTTTTTTTCTTCCCCTTTTTAGCGGGTTGCCATCATCAATTTTGATGTTGTTCCGTTTCTTTGTTAAAACGGTTTTATCCTTTGTACCGCAAAAACCAACCCTGTATCAAAATTCACCAGTTCACCGAGAATAAGTGGTAAAGCTATACTGTCGTACTAAGCCAGAAAGTCGTATCTTGACTTCATCCAACTTTCGGGAAAACGACCTAATAGGTTTCGTGGCGAAATAACTCTTTCATGGGATTATTTTCCCTCGTTTTACCCCAAGTATAGATGTTTCTTAAAGGAAATTAGTAGCCGAATCGATTTCTGGAGTCAAAGTTGAACATTTTGAGTGTAAATTGTCATAAAACGGTATAGCATCTTCCATTCCTATTTTACTAACATAAGCCAGATATAGTAAGCCTTGAAGTGGTATCTCGATTTTGCTAGCACTAAAAGTCGTAAGTATCTATGATTGATACGAGTTTACACTCTCGTCCACCCGAAGTTACGACTATTCTGTTCTGAATACGCAACCATGGGACTTTGGAATACTAAGAACATCCACAAACAGCAACGGATAAGGGACATTTATTTATAACAACGAAATCATACACAAATCATGAATAAATTTAATCCTAGCTCTTTGGTGGGTAAAATAGGAACAGTGACCTTCTGCGTGTTCTACTATAAATTCAATATTCAGGCAATAATTGTTCAATAAATCATTTAATAATTGAATCATCATCGTTTTCACAGCTTTATTTAATATTCCTATACCTACAACATTTCGGTATTCCAGTGGTCCTTCGAGTGTTTCAGCAATCTCTAAATATCAAACTCATTTCATTAATTCTTAATGTCCTGAAGTATCTTTTCGGAAGTCCGATTTTTTATGCATTCTGCAACACTGTTCAACTACTTTTGAGCCAAACTTTTAGCTACCTTGATATTTCAACTATTGGAAAAAAAAATCCTCGAGATAATAATTGTGTTAAGATCAGACCCACCTCGACCATGAACTGGGGGACAGTAATGGTATACCTTTAACAATTGTTCAGCCAGATTTAATTTTGAAGCTTATTGAGAAACAGCCCAAATTGTTGAGGAAACAAAAGTGGTGGTTGAAAGTATCCATGAATAGCAGAAAATTCCGATTTTTCAATTGTGTCTTTTTGAATATCTCAGGATGTGAGGGACACTACATCAATATATTAGATACTACTGAAGAGGGAGCTCTTATTGGGCTAACAATTATAGTTGTGTTTGTTTATTTGTTTTAGTATAAAAAGCTGCTGGTTCCGTCCAGCAAAAAATTGGATAGAACGTATTCTAAGTATCTATTTTTAAAATAACGATAGCCACTTTCTCCCTCCTGAAAATATACCATCCAGTTTTCATCAAATTGAAAAAATTCACATAAATATAAATAAAGATAAATTTAATGAATTTATAAATTTATAATTTATAAATTTAAATAAATATAATAAATATAAATATAAATTCCCATCTCGATCAAAACTAGCAATTCTATGCCATTTGGTTGGTCACCACCAAAATCTAGGTGGGGTTCAATCATCAAATCTTGAAAAATATCCGAAAAAAACAAGTTTTTTGAGCAAGTGGGAAAATAAGGGTTAACGTTCCAATCACTTTCAAGTCATACAGAGGGTAAGAGTTCGAGACACGTCATAAAGGGCCTCCTTCTGTATGCACAATGTGATTTGGTCATATACGTTACGACTTTCTGGCTTAGCGCTGCAGTGTACTTTCACCCAATATCGGAAAAAGTCATAGTAGTAGCTGTGAGTTACGTAAATTCGAACTCGTATTTCAATGAGAGACGTAAATTTTTGAAATTTGACTATACCTAGGTATAAATATTATTTTGAAGCATGGTGCTCATTTGAGTCATTTTCATCTCTCATTCTTTTCATTCGTAGTACAGACAACTGAACGCGGGATCCGGAACGATTTTTCTGCTCTAATGGTTCCAACATGCCTCAGCATGAGGCAACCGCCTCCAGTTATTCCATTCGGCTCAATTCTATATCAGAAAGAAATAGTTAATGAGCCTCGTGTTGACCATATAAGAGCCGAGTCCCCCCCAGGTCGGTGACTTGATTGAATCCTGGCCACGTCAAGTCCGGATGAAAAATTAACCTTTGAGATGATGAATGTCCCTTAAACTGGACAGCTGGGTAATTACAATCTATAACACACCAGAACAGAAACCGAAGTTAATTAGTGTTCTATTGCGATACACACGTAACTGCATTCGCCCACAAAAGCGTTCCTACCAGTCAAAAACCGCGTTTCTGAAATTTCATTTCAACTCACGTCAAAACCGCGTATGTCAATTTCCTAAAATTTTACAGGAGGCTATAAAAAAACCGTCAAACTTACTTCACGATCGCATATCCTTATTTTTGAAGAAAAAAAAAATCGGACATACACGGTTTTGCAGGTATACTATCGAAATACGATACATAGCTGATCTAGAGATTCACTCTTGACCAACTCACAGGATGAATGTTGTTATCCCTCCAATTTTAAGTTCTTATTACATTCTACTTCGATATATATCCTGCACCATATAGGGTGATGGCACCTATTATCGACACATTAAGACATTTTTTTGGGTAATTTCGCTTTAACATCCTTATTTGTCATCCGATTCTTTTCTTCTTTCGTTTTTTAAATTCGTCTGCAATTCGAGAAAATATTTTACCTGCAAGTTTATCAAAAAAAAGTGTCTTTATATGTTTTTAAGCCAAATTTTGAAGTTACTTTTTTCGACCAATTATTGACAGGTGAAATCCAATTATTGACACCGAAGTGAACCAGTTATTGACAGGTGATCACCAAATTTAGACAACGATAGGAATCAGTTAGGTATGAACAGTTTTCAACAAACAAGTATTAGGTAAACATAAAATATATATATTTTAAATTGGTACCTCAGTCTTTTGTACAATTATTACATTTGTATTACAAAGGTTGCAACATACCGAACGTTGAGAACAAAAATATGATAAAAAAAATTAACTAATCTTTATTGACTGGGGAAATAGTAATCTTCCGTTTTTATTGTTTCCGAATAGTAGGGGCTCTGGTAGTTTTGTCACAATGTCTTCTTCTTCGACTACAATTTCTTCGTTAGGGTCAATTGTGAAGACAGTCTATTCTGTTGCACGGAGGCAGTAACCCATTGCCAGTTTCCCATCAATCTTGAAGATTTGGCCATTACTTTCTTCTTGTTCTTCAATGTCACAGTGACGAAGTCTTCCTCCTGAATTGCATTGATCGAGTCATCCTTTATGATAGACGGTTCTTGCTCAATTCTTGCATTCATATTATCTACATTGGTAGAGAAGCTGCCTGTATTTCCTTCACTAATTCCTTCGTAGGATGGTGGAGATCTATTATCAGGTCCATATAAAATTTCTTGGATGGATTCAATTATTTCCTCTCGCATTTCTTCAGTTTCATCACAGCGAGTGATAGGGTGATTACTCTTCTCTATTCTGGCATCATTTGCAAGTTCACCAAGATCAACGTTGTCGCTTTCATCAATGCTAATTTCACCGTCATCACTTTCATCGTCAGGTTGCCACTCATCTTCTTCACTACTGGAGGTTTCTTCAGCATGCTTTGCTTTCTTCGCTGCCGTTTTCTTCTGCTTCTTAGGTTGCGTTTCCTTCTTCTTCTTAGCCTGGGCCTTTTTTCTTTCTCTCTCTGCCACTTGTTGTAATTTTGTCATTTCCCTCTCTGTTCTTTTTTTAGCTCGCTGTGCCGCCCTTGCCTTTTTATTCTCTTCCGCTAGTACCTTTTTCTCTATTTTCTTTTTCAGGTAGAGTTTGTAGTCACTTGATGTTACAACGCTTGGTAGCACTTCTTTTTTACGCTTGTTGTTAATCGTGTTTTTAATTACCTCAGGCCAAATTAGGGCTTTCTTGAAAGGGCTCGGTAAATTGTTCGGAGCATGAACCGCAGCCTGTACAGTAATGAGCTGATGTTGATCAGAACGTGTTGTGCTTGGAACTTTTTGAGGTGTACTTGCTAGGGCTGGGTCATCTTCTTGAGGCGCACTTATTATGGCTTGGTCATTTTCTTGAGGTAGAGTTACTGTGGCAGGGTCATCGATCACAATTTCATCACTATTTTGAAAATCAAGTACTCTTACTTCTTCTTGCTGTGCTGGAGGAAGTTCTTGGTTGATAGGGTTCCCAAAAAAACTTCTCATCTTGTTCCACACTCTGAAGAGAGATTCATCTGCAATATTTTCAGTTCCCGAGGGCGATCTCTTGAACTTCTTCACGTTTTCCTCACCCATGAAATGTTCCAAGACTGACAAACCCAGAAGGACCTCTTTGGAGTCAAATGCTTTCTTACCAGAACTGGAGCTTGAGATGTTCTCAGAAAACAGGGGAAGGGCGTTCTGATCCCAAGGGTAAAGTCCGCACTTCCTAAAACCATTAGCAACCGTCGGATAGGTTATTGCTTCAGATAGGACTTCCTTGAGTAATGGAGCAAAGTCTTTCTTCTTCAAGGTCACATCTTGCTCATTTACACGTTGAATACGCCAATCGTGTACCTTGGTTTTCCAGTTTTCCTTCAATGATCGAAAGACTGATACATCCATCGGTTGCATAAAGTGTGTGGTGTTGGGGGGCAAAGCGATTAAGATTATTTCTCTTGTCTCACAAAATTCACTCAAGTGATACGTTAGATGGGAAACATGTCCATCCATAAAAAATATAACTGGACGAGCGATCTTACTCCTCTCCAGCCAAGGATCAAATACATTGGTGAAGTATTCAAAGAATGTAACCCCTGTCATCCAACCGTTTTCCGACTTCCCGATTCCCCAACCGTCCGGCATATTCATCACAATACTTTCAGGCAACCTGTCGTATCGAAATACAATCATTGGTGGGGCTAGCTCGCCAGAGGCATTAGTTGTGATAAGCACAGTCAAACATTCTTTCTCATCATTATTTACTGTGAGGTAAACCGACTTCTCTCCTTTTGGAGCCAGGACCTTTTTCCCTTTGGGATTGAGGAAAAAGGCTGATTCATCCCCATTAAATATTCTCCTAGGATCCTTCAAAATGTGGAGGAAATCATTATCTCTTAAGTAGTTTTCAGTACATTTGAACCAAGATCCTATCTGTTCTCTTGTAACAGAGGCCCTGCTGAACGTTAAATTCTCTGCGACTCTGTTTGAAATGCTGGGGTTTCGCTTCATGAAACCAAAAAGCCACTTTTTTCCGGGTCGGTCGTTCAAAAATGAGGATTTTCTTTTCAAGTTTTGAATTAGTTTCTGGACGCTATCTTGCAGCTGGCGATTAGTGACCGGGAATCCACGTTTTGCCATCTTGTTAATCCAAAGAACTAGGTAGCCTTCTTCTTCTTTAGTAAGAACAGTACTAGGACCAGGGTTTTTAAGAATAGGTGACTTACCAGAGGCTTTATACATCAGCGTAACCCGAGGGACACCGTGAGTTCTTGCAGCTGTTGCTACTGGCATACCATTCTTAACAGCATCGATTGCTGCCATCATTTCACCCTCCTCATACTGCTTTCTTGGGATGAAGGAAGACTTCTTGGACTTCTTTCCTATGGGGGTATTTGATGCTTTCTTGCGTGCTAGGCGCTGAGTTAGAACCATTTTGTAAGCCTGTAATAGTCAACAAATTCAAATGTAATTTAATCGCGCTCAGTCAGTTTAGTCCACCTATATGGGGAGTGTCAATAACTGGGAACTTGAGGCTGTCGATAAATAGCAAAATGAATTCCAATTACTGACATCTACTTTCACCTATTATTGACACCCCCTGTCAAAAATAGGATCCCGCAATTATTTTTGGTAAAAAACGATACCGATCGGTTTCAAATTAAAATTCACTTGAGATAAGCCTTCAATTGAAGAATTCACACAAAATCTAATTATTGACAGTGTGTCAATAATTGGAAAACCTGATTTTTTCAAAACCCTATTATAGACATCCTTGAAATGCCATTTTAATACCAAAATGGAAGATAAAAATAGTTGCATAGGATCTAATAAACACTATAAACAGTTTTACAAACAATCAAACCCAAAAAAAATTGAATGGAAACGGGTAAATACGAAAAATATACACTCACCTCCTTAGCAAAAATGCTTAGAAAATGGACGGAATCTCGACCGACGGGCGAATTCTTACTTCCAGCTGTTCTCGTAACCAGGGGCGACCTGATTGAGACGGCAAACTGTAGTAGATGAGATGACTTCTCAATTGGAGTGAAGCTAAACTTTCTAGGTGATGCCAAACGCTTATTTTTTTACAAGAAAGTTGAACTGTCAATAATAGGAGACATGTCTATAATAGGTGCCGCCACCCTAATATTCCTGGCAAAATAGGTGCCAGTATCACCACTATTTTGGAATATATCTACAATTTTTTGGCATACCAAATTGAACTTTGAGCAACTAAATTTGAATTTTTGGAAAATCCCTTACGTTTCGACAACTACTTGAGTCCTTGTCAAACCTTTTTACTCCTTAAATGTTCAATAAAGAGTTTTTTTCTCTCTTTAATAAAAGTGGGTGCCAAGTGGGTGTGGCACATAGCTTCCTCGTATAACCCGATTGAATAGATGATCCGATGCATATTAGTTAATCTCAAACCATCAATCTCTAAGCATCGTCCACTACCTTCATAGGGGACCATCTAAGCGCTAATCAGAAAAATCCTGAAAAATTTCGTAGAAATCGGATGAGAAATGTACAAGTTATGGCTGTGGCAACTATTTCACGTTTTCGCATGCGCATCAGCTACTATCAATCCGTGGGTAATGATTTTGATAGGGGCTCATTCACACGTCGAACCGCACAATCCCTGAAAATTTCATTGGAATCGGATGAGAATTGTAGAAGTTATTGGAATTTTCAAAAATGCCCTAGTAGGTAGTAGGTATCTATGGTTGGTAGGGAGGGATCTATACAGAAGGGTGATCAATACAGAGAATAATAAACCTTTGGGCAATCATTTGCAGCGTTTTTGGCGCTCTAACCGGTCTAATCCGAAAATTCATAGATTCTAGGGATAGCTAAAGATGCTAAGACTGATTACCAATGGATATCATTGCCCGCCTTATTCCAAAAACGCTGCAAATCATTGCCCAAAGGTTTATTATTTTCTGTATAGATCACCCTTCTGTATAGATCACTGGTTCTCCATCAATAGCACCTACCACCATCTGTACTCTCCCTTGACCTTCCCTCTCAAAATTCAGCTTCCTGCGTTCAATAGGATTAAAAATGGCTTCGGAGCTCACTCAGCTGATCACTGATCTGAAGAGTGAAGGGGATCTTCTCGAATGCTGGAGACGCCTGGAAGAGCACTTCCATTCAATAGGATTGAAAATGGCTTCGGAGCTCACTCAGCTGACCAGTGATCTGAAGAGTGAAGAAGATCTTCTCGAATGCTGGAGACGCCTGGAAGAGCACCGATCAGCTGGGTGAGCTCCGAAGCCATTTTCAGTCCTATTGAACGCAGGAAGCTGAAATTTGAGAGGGAAGGTCAAGGGAGAATACAGATGGTAATACGTGCTATTGATGGAGAACCAGTGAACTATACAGAAAATAATAAACCTTTGGGCAATGATTTGCAGCGTTTTTTACCTACCAACATTTTTTTTACCAACCAACTTTTTTTTACCAACCAACTATTGGTAGGTAGTACTAGGTACCTATCACACCATACTGCTTCACACCTTCACAATCAAGTTTATTAGAAAGAACTAAACGCTTCACACTCCATTCGAAAAATAGAAAGCTTCACATGGAAATTTCATTACTGGTTACGCAGAAGGCAAAACTGTATACAAATCGAAAAAATGAAGAGCGATCGCATTTTAATCAGATAAAATTTAAACGGAGGTTAGACCTCTTTTGCGATTCACACTCATGATTCAGTTTTATGGAAAGAAAACCTTCAAGTACTCGTAGGGACCGAACGGTTTATCCTACAGAGCTCCGGGTGGTCTCAAAAATTTTTAAAAATTCAATACTATTTAAAATTGGTGAAAAATCAATACCTTTATTTCGAGAGTTTTCGAGCTAGGGCACTCTTGAAATTTTTCACCCTTAATTTTCACCCCTTAGAAGTGACCTACATCAACCAAAAGCTTCGCGGCACAACTAGACCCCAAATGGAGCCCATATACCAAATTCGAACCAAATCGGTCCAGTGTTGCTAAGAAAAGTGCCGCGTACAGCGTACGGCGTACGGACGGAAATTTTTTTATTCGATTTTCGGATTCTACGTAGGTACCTTGAAAGGTAAAACATCAAATTTTGAGGGGGGGGGGGGGGGGTTAACATTTTTTCCTTCTTGCTCGATTCCAAAGGCTTATTATTGAAAATAATAAACCGAAATCACTGAATGCCATGTTGCTCCACGGCAACATGGGGAAGCTAAGGGTTAATGTCGTGGGAAAACTCTCCATATAAATCGTGGTACTGGCCTCCTCTACATCGCTAGATCAGAATTTGCTTGGTCTCTCTCTCGATACCATCCATAATACACGGAAGCACGGCAGTCAATCCATTTGTGCTCTCCCAATCAAATGGTGTATTGCTCCCATATTTCAAGTATTCACTTTCATTTAATTTCTACCTTAATGGAGAAAATAATACAAAGACGTATCCATGATCGAAATTTTCCCATCAAAGGAAAGATAAGATAACATTTTTCAGTAGGTCCGTACAAATATCTCCCTAAGTTATGTTGTACCTTCCTAAGTACGAGCAAAAATTTAGGAGAGCAATGAAAATGTAAAACTATTTGTTATCGTCAGTTTGAGTTGAACGGATATTCAGTTTCTCGATAAGTTCTAAGCAATAACTGAAATTTCCATTCCGGATCTCAGCGCAAATTAATCTCCAGAGAGGTGGGTGGACTCAGAAGTGATAGATTAGCGTTGAGGTACCTCTATCCGCACAACCTACCTGGTACCCACAAATCCAATATGAAATGGACGATGCACGATCCAATAGTTTACAACTGGTTATCGTTTTGACAGAAACTCGGACTCGGGTCAGGACTGTACCTACTGCCTGAAACAGAATGATTAATACTTCGAAGGGGCAACTGGCAATTAAGTGATTTGCACATTTCATCGCGGGCCGGTAATGGGTTTGACCCCGTCGACCTCCGAAGGGGCTCAAACGAAATAGGTTTCATGAATTGGAGAAATGTCTCTTTGTCGTCATCATCTTTGCTGGCATCAACACAATAGTTGATTTCAAGGGTTGGAAATGGCGTTTCCGTTACCTATGATCCAGAGACATCTGTATTTATTGATGCTGACCTCAGCATGGATACAAACCCCAAAAGTCGTGAGGTTTGTCGTTGACCTTGTGAAGTTCACCAAACTTCCTGATTACATTCGAAATACACACTCTTCAGTTGGGTGTTGAGAGAGGCGTAGCTATAGCAAACATGGGATTCCTGAGAAGTTGCCGAAGTTTGGAAGAACTCCTCATCTAATACCTAAGCAGATAAAAGTTTTTAGAACGTATCTCGAATGGGTTGGTAATGGTGGAGAGTTTTGAAGGGAGTAGGGGAGGCTGCTGTAACTATGGACAAAATTGACATTCGAATTTTTTTAGAGGCCTATGTTCCAGTTATTTGTATAAAAAAATGTCAGTTTCATTCAACAACTACTCCTACAAGCCAGGGGATTTTGTCATCCTTGTTTTTTTTTGTTTTTTTTTAGAACTGTTTTCTGTTCGAAAAAATCTTTCTAGTAATGTTTTTTTTGTCCGTAAGTAGTTCCAACCAACCTACGGGCAGGGGTATTTGTTCCTACAGACAAGGCAGATGAAAGGCTCATGAAAAAACATGTTTTTCACAAAATATCTTATTTCTTTCAATAAAGTTAAGCAAGTTTTGAGAGTAAAAAGATCAACTTTGCCAATGGGGGGTGCGCCTTGATTTTTATAAGATTTTTAATCAAAAGTAGACTAAATCCTGAAAATTTTGGCACCAACCGCGACCTTCTAGCGTGAGTAGATCTGTTTCTATGATTTTTCGTCACGCGCCCCTCTCGCCTGGGCGGGGCCCCCCAGCCAACTGTGACGTCATAAACGGTCGAAATTTTAAAAATTCATAGGAAAAGATTTACACACGCTAGAAATTCCCAACCTGTAGCCCTAGTTAATATAGTGGTGGGAAGCTTTAGCAACTTGGTCAAATAATCTGCGTTCAGCTTTAAGGTGTGGAGAAATACATAATTGAACCCTGTCTCGAGATATATTGTTAGGAATCGTAGAAACAGTATTCTTCATAGACACCATTTATACTTGTCTAATAAAATATGAGTTCGATTCTGGATTCCAACAAGTGTGTTTGATCTTATACTCGCAGAATCATTACATTGGTGGCGGCAGTGGGATGCAGAGTGAGTTTTGTGATTTTTCTTACTTTGGTGGTCGTGAACCGAAGAGAGGGGATAGGAAATCAAAAGCTCGGTTAAGATCAAGAAAACCGACAGTTGATCCAAATATTTTTTGGTGGATGAGGAAGATGAAAAACGCAGGTGCAGGGAGTGCGGAATACTATTTTTCCATCTTGTGTCGTGCCCGCTAAACTTTGAAGCAGCTAGAGAGTTAGCAGAGTATGCCCTAATTGAAAATGAACAAAAAGAAAATCATGAACTGGAGAATTTGAACTTGACGACCAACGACAAGTGGTTACCTGGAAATATCAAGTTGCCAAAGTTTTGGTTGTGGTAACAAAGCTGACTTTGAATTAAACGTGGTGTGTGATGAGCAAGATGTGTCAAGTAGACCAATCGATACGGACGTTCAAATAACAGACGATCTGATTTTGGAAAGAACTGTAGAATTCAACGATGATAATCTGGTCAATGATTTTGCACAGAACACCAATAATTACCCGGTGATAACCAAAGAAGTATCCGAGGTAGACGTGATGGAGGAAATAGTGCATACACATGTAGAAGTAGAACAGAATGAAGGGATGCTTGTTCAGGATCTCAAGGAAAATGAAGGAATTTCATCAAACTTGGAGGTAATGAACGATTTGTCAGATGGAACTGCATTCACCGTGGACGTTGGAGTGTTGTCAACTTCAGAAATGGTGGTCTTTAGTGAATCACCCCCTCACACGAAAACTAGTTGGAAAACTAGCTGGAAGGCTGAAAGAAAAGAGATCGATGGTGACAGAAACAAAACAAAATTCGCTGACAGGAACCAATCAAAATCAGCATCAGGGGATTATAACTATACAGAATCAGCAGGCGCTATAACTTTATCCTCTGTGCCGGGTCGTACTGATTCCAAAGGAGTGAAAAACTTTGTGTATATAGTTGAAGGGATAAGTCAAGGAGCCAAGAAGACTAAAAAGAAGTTTAGCCGTAGTGCATCCTATCATAGGATGCACTACGGCTAAACTTCTTATCTACATAATGTAGATGAACCTGGGAAGGTCAGTGGTTGTTGTGAACTCGTTGAAGTGTACAAGACAGAAGCAACAGACAAGAGAATGATAGAAAGACAGAGGGTCAAAAGAACTGAAAGAATAAAGAAAGAAATCGAGAAAGAAGATAAGAACAAAGAGGTGATCATAAAAACTAGTAGAGACACGAAAGACATTAGAGAAGAATGTTACAACAAGGTGATCAGGATTGGAATGAAGGACCGGAAGAGAGTCAGAAATACCAAAAACTTGGTGAATGTTTTGAAGAAACTTATTCCCAAGTGTGTCCAAGATTCAAAATGGTCGGAAGGAGGTTCATCAGGAGAAGAAGGAGAAGGAGAAACCAGATATCAGCATGGGACTCCAACATGATGATGTCTCTCTACAATAACTAGAACAGTGAACAAAACCAAAAGAAAAGGTGGGAGTAGTGTTAGGAATCGTAGAAACAGTATTCTTCATAGATACCATTTATACTAAGTATAAATGGTATCTATGAAGAATACAAGTCTTGTCTAATAAAATATGAGTTTGATTCTGGATTCCAACAAGTGTGTTTGATCTTATACTCGCAGAATCATTACAATATCATGTAATTCTGGGTATTAGTGGCTGCACAGAAAAGCTTCTTAACAAAGAAGCGCAGAACTTTCTCTTCTTTCTCCTCTCTTTTCTACACCCCCAAACTTGAACCCCTTAACAGGTTGTCAACAGCAAAAAAGCCCGAAATCGAAATTGGAACCACATGCGATCCAATCAACTTATTCCAAACGCTTATGAGTAGAAGAAGGAGGGGGGGTTCTTCCTGTCAAAAATTGCCCCCCCACACCTATATACAAAGAGGGGGGGTTTCCTGTCAAAAATTGCCCCTCACACGTATATACCATGAGGGGGGGTATTTCCTGTCAATCAAAAAAGAAGATTAGCCCCCCTCACACAAGTGGGTTTTCCACCCCCTCAACAAAAAACCCCCCTCAGTCCTAGGCCTCTCACCAAAAAATCCCCCTCAAGACAAATCCTCCCCTCAGGGTTAAAATTAAGGCGAACGAATCATTTTCTACTCACGTTTTCAATTCGCAGTCGGATCTCTTCAATTCCTTCCAGAGCTGGCGCGCAGGACTCACGATGACGAAGTTGGCGACCTCTCAAACAAACGTGCTAATTTGGTAAAATAAGGTAAGTAAATTATTTAAATCGCGCTTAATTAGCAGACGCGATTTCTTCAAATCCTATTTACCCGCGTTAAATTTAAATCTCGAGGGAAGGTGTTTTGACTCGGGCAGTGGTTTCTTTTGACTCGGGCAGTGCACCGCCATGATGTTTCTGTTGTGGGAACCAGTGACTGGTTACCAGTCGAGTTGTGGAATTTTCTAACGGCGTTCCGAGTCACATATTTTATCTGTTTATCGCGTTTTTAATTCGTTATATTACGTTTCTTATCGATTTAGTTGTTTTGTGTGTTGATTAGCACCTTCTGTTCACATTGGTAAGTAGATTATATTACTCACGTTTAATTCGTATGCTCGATTGTCCTCGCATTCCTTCCGAGCGGTTGATCTGATGCGACGCCCAGCGGCCTTTCAAACAAACGTGTCAATTTGCAGAATGCAAAAATACAGTAAACATTCCTCAAATTGACACGTTTATTATTCGGTCGTTTATTTCTCCAAAAAAACTTAGCGTTATGTGCGTACTTAGCCTAATTACAATCTAATTACACTCTAAGAACTGCACCTTTGTGCGCTGACAGAAAGGTTATTAATTTCTAACTTAAATAAATTTTAAGCAGGCCTTCAATTTTGATTCTGCATATAGGGCATTTAGTTAAATTTGATGAACATGAAACACAGGTACTTAAATGTCTGCACGGAAGGAAAATAATGCACACTTCATCATTTAAACACCTGAAAAAATTTAAAAAATATTCAAATACCTTCATATTAAAAAATACAACGCTAATCAATTTTAGAAATGAAATTCAATAATAGTGGTCTTGTTTGAATGCGCTTTTATTGTAAAAAATAAATTGTCAGATTCACAAATTAATGGTTCGTCTGTATTGGAAAATAACAACGGCATATATCGTTTTGGTAACAGAGTTTCAAAATCACATTTTGGTCGACCAGGTAATACGGTCCTAGCGTGCGCTACAACCAACGGACCAAAATCTTTCGAATTTATTAGTTTAACTGCTATTATCTGGTACGTCGATCCCACAGCCAAGTCCCGCAAATATTTTCTTTCTTTGGTCCCAGCGTCGTTCAGCTCGTTAAGCGTCGGTTTCCTGGGAAAAAATTGAAATTTGTTACTTACGTCGGAGAAAACTTGTTGGTAGAAAGTTCAAGTTCATCTGTGAGAGTTGCCCTTTAACACTCTGATTCAGATTTACGTTGTGCCATATAATTCCCCACCCTAACATGTTAGAGGGTGGTCTAAAAAGTACATGAACTTATGTATCTTAGAAGGTAATTAGTTTGTAATTAAGCTAAGTACGCACATAACGCTAAGTTTTTTGGAGAAATAAACGACCGAATAACAAACGTGCCAATTTGAGGAATGTTTATTATTCCCATTCACCAAATTGGCACGTTTTTTTGAAAGGTTACCAACTTCGTCACAGTCAGTCCTGCAGCCTCGATCGGAAAAAATGTGAAGAGAATCGTGCCTGCAAATTAAAACGTGAGTAAATAATTTACTTACCTCGTTATGCGATGAAGATTTTTTCTACCGTGTAGAGTTCTGGGACATAGAAATGGGGACGACTCCCTCCACTTTCCTATACCGTATTATGTTGATAACTCCAATTTGAAAATTTACAAACGATCTAATAATAAACGTGCCAATTTGAGGAATGTTTATTATTCCCATTCACCAAATTGGCACGTTTGTTTGAGAGGTCGCCAACTTCGTCGTCGTCAGTCCTGTGCGCCAGCTCTGGAAGGAATTGAAGAGATCCGACTGCGAATTGAAAACGTGAGTAGAAAATGATTCGTTCACCTTAATTTTAACCCTGAGGGGAGGATTTGTCTTGAGGGGGATTTTTTGGTGAGAGGCCTAGGACTGAGGGGGGTTTTTTTGTTGAGGGGGTGGAAAACCCACTTGTGTGAGGGGGGCTAATCTTCTTTTTTGATTGACAGGAAATACCCCCCCTCATGGTATATACGTGTGAGGGGCAATTTTTGACAGGAAACCCCCCCTCTTTGTATATAGGTGTGGGGGGGGCAATTTTTGACAGGAAGAACCCCCCCTCCTTCTTCTACTCTTATGATTGCATATTTAGAAAGGGTGTAGACTAATAGTTTTAGTACTTCAAATGTAACAGCAAAAACGCTTTAAACTAGCGTAAAATTGTGCATGAAATAATGTTAATGTCTAACAATGGAAGTCATAAACAAATGCAATCTTCTCTATTATGGTACCTTAATAGTTTAAGTCAACTTTGTAACACGTACATGAGTGGCTCAATGATGAACACGGTTATACACGGTTATACACGGTTCCGAAAGTTATGCAAATTTGTCGAGTTGGTCACAACTACCTGATCCCTGCTATGAAATCCAAATTATAGCATTCTATTCCCCACGGGTCATTCGAGGACTAGGATAAAATAATTGGCACAAAAGGATTCATTCGGACCGAGAAACATTACCGGTCCCTCGAAACAACGGACCGTTAGTCGGCGTCATAAAAACTGATGAAGCGCGGGTAGCGGACAAAAGGCGAGCAAGATCCGTCGCCGTCTTTGTGACAAGAGGTCATCAAAGGCATCAAAGGCATGGCGTCTGTAGGGAAGGCACGTGCTGGGAGCCACGCCCTGCCCTCATGTACCTATCATTACCAGTCAACAATGACCAGGTCTCTCGAGCGGGTTATCCGTCCATTCAGCCTGTAAATCCTCGACGTTGGGTTGTCTCTTGAGAAGCATTGCCTGTCTGAATGGTTTTGGACTTTCGAGAGATTTAAAATCATCCAAGTTGACATTGATTCAACTTGAATCAAACCGCAAATTTGGAGATTGCAACTATACAGCCAACTGGTGGTTTGATACTCACAGATGGCGTTATCAAAACAATCGTTACAAAATCCACCATCCTGTGTTGGAGCGAGAGAACCACCTGGAGCTGACTGGTTCCCCAAGAATCTCTCGAATGCCCATTCACAATCTTTAGAGAATGGCCCAACTACCCATGATTGGGAACATTTCCCTCCCTCCGAGAACGCCTGATGTAAGGAGGGTTCCATGACAGACATCGTCAATGTGCAATCACGAAATAAAAACGCTGCAAATTATTACACAATGGTTTATTATTTGTTCTATATAGATCACTCGTCTACAAAATCACCAACCATCCAATATGAAGGAAAAAAAAATCAAAAAAATCAAAACAAAAATAAAAAAAATAAAAATTACCAACCATTGATTGCATTTTGGTCAGCTCTAATTTGAACGGAGATTAGGCCTCTTTTGCGATTCACACTCGTGTTTTGATTTGTATATATATATTTTAATATAAACCCTTAAATTTTCGTAGGGAGCGAACGGTTTATCCTACAGAGCTCCGCGTGGTCTCAAAAAATTCTGAAAATTCTATTGAATCTTAAATTGAAGGAAAAACAATACCTTTATATCGAAATTTTTTGAGTTAGGACGTTTTCAAAATTTCAAAATTGATTTTGGAACCCTTAGAAGTGACCTACATCAACCAAAAGCTTCGAGGCACAACTAGACCCCAAATGGAGCCTACATACCAAATTTCATCAAAATCGGTCAATGCTAAGTGGCAAAAGTGCCGCGTACGGCGGACGGCGGACGGACGGCCAAATTTTTATTCGATTTTTGGATTCTACGTACCTTGAAACGTAAACCATCAAATTTTGAGGAGGTGTTAAAAATTTTTTTTTCTTGGTCGATTCCAAAGGTTCATTATTGAAAATAATAAACCAAAAAACTGCAAATTATTACAAAAAGGTTTATTATTTTTCTATATAACTAACACGGCTTTGCCATTGTTACCACCAACCAACATGAAGAAAAATATCGATCGCAATTCGGTCATTTGAACGGAGATTAGGCCTCTTTTGCGATTCACACTCGTGTTTCTGATTTATCACAAGTCCAAACCTTAAATTCTCGCAGGGAACGAACGGTTTGTCCTACAGGGCTCCGCGTGGTCTCAAAAAATTCTAAAAATTCTATACTATCTTAAATTGATGGAAAAACAATACCTTTGTGTCAAAATTTTTTGAATTAGGGCGTTTTCAAAATTTCAAACCTTATTTTCCAACCTTCAGAAGTGACCTACATCAATTTTATTCGATTTTTGGATTTTACATAACTTGAAACGTAAACCATCAAATTTTGAAGGTGTTAAAAAAAAATTTCTCTTGGTTGATTCCAAAGGTTCTTTATTGAAAATAAAAAACCAGAATTTGGCCGTCTGTCCGCCGTCCGCGGCACTTTCCCCACTTAGCATTGACCGATTTTGATGAAATTTTGTATGTGGGCTCCATTTGGGGTCTAGTTGTGCCCCGAAGATTTTGGTTGATGTAAGTCACTTCTAAGGGTTGGAAAATAAGGGTTGAAATTTTGAAAACGCCCTAACTCATTGTTTTTCCATCACTTAACCATAGTAATGAATTTTTAGAATTTTCGGGGACCACGCGAAGCCCTGTAGGACAAACCGTTCGCTCCCTACTAGAACTTAAGGGTTGGAATTACGATTAATCAGAAACACGAGTGTGAATCGCCAAAGAGGCCTAATCTCCGTTCAAATGACCGAAATGCGATCGATGTTTTTCTTCAACTTGTTTGGTTGGTGGTAACAATGGCAAAGCCGTGTTCTTTGCAGACGAGTGATCTATGTAGGAAAAAATGAACCTTTGTGTAATAATTTGCTGATACTCTCGTACAAACCATTGAGTGCTTATATGAGGCAGTTTTTGAAAAAGCCTATAATACTTCACTAATATTATTCAATATAGAAACTCCTCCAATTGTTTTATCAATTCAAGTTTAGTGCTGCAACTCTCCGGCTTCTCTTGTACCAATTTCATCTCGCTGTTTTTTTAATCCTTCAGTTTTCTAGATATCCATCAGGTTGTCCTGAAAATCCCCTGAATTAAAAAAAAAAAAAAACTTCGAGTTGCGGTTTTAACAGAAACAATGTGATATCATAAAGAAAGGGGTCATAAAATTGTAACCTCTCAAATGAAATCATGGTTCAAAAGGTTGAAAACCCCCTGATACCAAACCAATTCTCGGGTGGCGACAATCCCAACCCACTAATCATCAATTGCATTTAGTGCAAATTACGAAATGAACGTACACATTACGACTAGTTCTTTTATCTTCGTAAAGACAATGACCGAACGAGAAAAAATCGTTTCATATTCAACTCGTTAAAATATTGTTGTCAGTTGGTTTGAATTATGGTGTTTGTATTGTCTTCTTGGCGGTCGCTATTATGCAAAGTGACACCCACGACTGAGTCCGTGCTTCGTATTAATTGAATAGCGATCCCGGTATTTCCGAGCACTGCGTTGTATAGTTTCTTGAGTGATCATCTTCCTCGTATAATCACGATCAAATAACTACTGATAGGTTTATTAGGTATTCCTACCTACACAACTTATATAATTCCGTTAGTTAATGTCAGCTATAATTGATTCTTTAACTGCTACTTTAGTTGGTAAAATGGAATGATTGCTGTCCTATTCATGAAGTTTAAAGAGTCATGAACTTCCCAGAGGTTTTCATCGCTAAACCATATTTTTCATTTCACTTTTTCGTTGGTGGATGTTGAGTCCCTACCTGACCTCAGTCAGTTGTTGTTGATAATAATAAAAACGTTTAGTTCTGGCGCAAGATGTTCCGAGGGGGTATTTCAGGTAGCAGCCCAATCCTTTGCGTTTCTCAATTTTTGAAGGTGTTGGGGTCGTTTTATAAGGGATGATCTGGACTTTTGAAAAATGCAGGTGTGCCCATTCAGACGCACCTGGCAGATGAGAGCCAGAAGATTGGCGTACCTCCGACCTCCTCAAGTACGCCTGGTGGTGTAATGGATAAATGTTTTACACAATCAGGACGAAATGACCTGCCTTTGCAGGTAAGTATTACGTTGTTATTAATGTCATAACTCTCCACCCTTAACTATTTAATCAACAATTTTTGTAATGTCATACATTTATGTTCTATAGTTCTCCAATAGAGTAAGGTGTAGGAAAACCCCAGAGTGGTATGAGTCATCATCAACACGGTTAAGGTGAGGAAGGGAAAGAACACGTCATCTGACGTCACCTCATTTCCACTCTCCCCTCTTCATAACAGCTAGAGTATATAAGCCGCACTCAGGGGTCTTCCTACATGCATTGATACCTAGTCAATCGGACTTCTCATTTCTTCTCGCCTTCACCTTACCTACGGCCCAGTTCCTCAGAGGGAAGGGTTTGCCCCACAAGGCGCCGAACCTCTATCTCCCCTTTAGGGAACTCAGCAGTACAACTAGGCTTCATTAGGTAAATGTTCCGCTTCCTGCTGTTAGGTCTGGGTCCAGGCACCGAGGTTCGCAGATAGAAGAATTCAAGCACTTCTCTGAACGGTAGGTGGCCTAGTAGGTAGGCGGTAGGCGGTCTAGTGGCGCCGCAGATCTAGTGCCAAAGCTGTAGGCTTAGGGAACAATATCTTCGTTGAGTAGGGTTCAGGCTAGTTCACAAATCAGCGCATCGAGACGACCATCCCCCTCACTCAATACACGCAGACACAACAATTTTATTTCGCATCATGAATTAATGAATGAATGAAAGAAATATTTATTCCTCGGAAAGTATTTACAACATAACATACGAGGAGCTTGATTCCAAAAGGTACTATATCCATTTTAGTCAAACGTGAGAAAAACCATAGCAACCTGAAAAACGTGCTATAAACCAGTGAAGTTATTTCTATGTATTTTTAAATTATAATAAACTAGCAGAAAAGCCTGCAAAAAGCAGGCAAAAACAAAACGTTGATAAATGCGTAATTTATTAAAAGAAATTATAGTAATATAATATGTAGATAGATAATATATAGATAATACATATAATATATATATAATATATAATAATAATATATTATATTAATTAGGTAATATATTAATATATAATAATATAATAATATATTATATATATTAATACAATAATAATATATATTATATATTATAATATATACCTAATATATAGATAATATATATAATTATAGTAATAAAATACTCATAGAGTACCCACACGGCTATTGCATTTCTGGGTACAACAAATATACGCAAGTTTTCATTATATATGTATATATACACATACTTTTGGACAATTGTCCAAAATTAAGAAAAGTATGTGTATATATACATATATAATGAAAACTTGTGTATATTTGTTGTACCCAGAAATGCAATAGCCGTGTGGGTACTCTATGAGTTCGTGGAGACGAGTAGAACATGGATGAGGACTCCTAACAGCTTCAAAGCATACCTAGTGCATACAGTATGTTAGTATGGTATAATGAAAATCGTCTGGGACCTCATCGGCCCCCTCTTCACAACCCAGAGAGGTGAGAGAATGGGAAGCCATGAGCGAAATCGTCAGAACAAATTCTGATCTTCCCTTTGGAAGGCAGCTGATGACATCCGCGACGCCAGGAGTGGCAGTTGAACGAAAATTCAACCTGAAATGGTTGTTTACTCTACTTAATTTTCCATTATGGTTATGTGAATAACCTTTTAAATTTTGTATTCAAGTTCCACAATTATGTTTGTGCCTATAGGTTATAATCATTGCCGCATGACATCTTAGGATGCAACATGCTTTAGCCTTGATCTAACTACCAGAAGAACGTTCGGAGGCGAGGTGGGACGGGTGTTGGGGTGAGGGGATTCTCTACCCGTTCACTCCATCCCTACTTCACCGAGAAGCGCAGCTAAAGCTTGTTCCATCTTCTTTGAATTTTAGTCCAAGGCTCTAAGAGCATCCTGACTCGGCCCAAGTTTTATGAAAACTCGATGTAGTTAATTTTTTTCCGAACTTACTATTTTTTATTACGAATAAAGCAAAAAAAGTCCACTCGAAGTAGTATAAAAATTATCATGAACGTACCCAATCATCAACATGATTTTTTCACAATTCCCGGAGAGAGGCTGGTCATTCAAGAAAATAATCGTCCAACTATTTTAATGGAATTTCAATCCTTCGGCTCGCTCAGTCGAATACTAACGATACACAATATTGAGGTAGCGTGTGCCGAAAATCATTTCTCGCTTTTGGAGAATCATCACTCGGAGAGAAAACCCCTAAAAGTCCAATGAATAAGTAATGACTTTCGCACATTTTCGGATGAGACGAGGATGAAGAGAATTATTCAAGGAGGTGTGAGGCGTGTGAATGGAGTCCGGACGTCAGCGGGCATTTCGCCGCAGCTGAATTATGACGACTTTATTTATGCCTTGTGTTTCCTTGTGGTCAAGCCGTAATAGCCGTGTAATAGCCCCGAGTCAGGCTTCTTTTGGTTCATTTTTCATTTAGGTACCGGATACCCCGAAAATTGGGCAACCGACTCCGGGAACTCTGGAATTTATGTGATTGGCCGTTAATGAGTTGGGCTCTGCCATACTCTTATGGGTTGCCTTTTTCGGTGGAAGGCGTTTTAAGGCGTCCGCTGGGTCCGAAAGGATTAATAGCGTTTTTTGGAGTGCCGAGGCGTTGTTTGGGGGTCAGAGGTCGGAATCTCCGGAGCTATCACGGACCTATCACCCCGTGGGTCTATTGTCTTACAGCTCCATTGTCGGGAATTTGAAATGGGTTTTTGAAGCGAAAGGATGGTAGGTCTGCTGAGATGGACGGAGACGAACAACTCAGGCATACTAGAGAGTGGACTTGTGAGTTCACTCTTGAATTAATAGGCAGTTACGTCATCACTTGCGATTGTGGAGACGTTCTTGGACGTAATATGGTTTGATCAAGAAATGATCATATTTTCTCACAATAAGAACTAGATCATCCTGATCGAATGCACGGAAACACCCTTTGAAACCTTCTGAAGTGGCAAAGCAAATAAACAAATCTGAAAGAATCCATTCAATATTCAGAAGAAACATAAATAATTTAATTATTTCGTGTAGGTAAATTTCCACGATTGTCCCAGTCTCAATTGGAAAAAAACCATCTTTTGGAAAGAAACCTACTCTAATAATAGGTATGTATTGGAAAAATGAAAAATAAAAAGGAAAAAACGCGGCAAATTATTACACAATGGTTTATTATTTTTCTATACATATAGATCACTCATCTGCAAAGCCACCAACCATCCAACATGAAGAAAAACATCGATCGCATTTCGGTCAGCTACGGAAATTAGGCCTCTTGCGCCTTAAATTCCTTGAAACCCTTAAATTCTCGTAGGGAGCGAACGGTTTGTCCTACAGAGCTCCACGTGGTCTTGCAAAATTGTGAAAATTCTATAGAATCCTAAATTGATGGAAAAACAATACTTTTATGTCAAAATTTTTTGAGTTAGGGCGTTTTCAAAATTTTAAACCTTATTTTTAAACCCTTAGAAGTGATTTACATCAACCAATATCTTCGGGGCACAACTAGACATCAAATGGAGCCTTCATACCAAATTTCATCAAAATCGGTCAATGCTAAGTGGGGAAAGTATGAACGGTGGACGGACGGCCAAATTTTTATTCGATTTTTGGATTTGGATTGTTCTCAAAAAACTGCTTTTTGGTTTATTGTTTTCAATAATGAACCTTTGGAATCGACCAAGACGAAATTTGTTTAACCCCCCTCAAAATTTGTTGGTTTGCGTTTCAAGGTACGTAGAATCCAAAAATCGAATAAAAATTTGGCCGTCCGTCCGCCGGCACTTACCCCACTTAGCATTGACCGATTTTGATGAAATTCGGTATGTAGGCTCCATTTGGGGTCTAGTTGTGCCCCGAAGATTTTGGTTGATGTAGGTCACTTCTAAAGGTTGGAAAATAAAATTTGAAATTTTGGAAACGCCCTAATCTAAAAAAATTGTATATAAAGGTATTGTTTTTCCATCAATTTAAGATAGTATAGAATTTTTTGAGACCACGCATTGCCCTGTAGGACAAACCGTTCGTTCCCTACGGGAATTTAAGGGTTGGACGTACGATGGATCAGAAATACGAGTGTAAATCGCAAAAGAGGCCTACTTAATCTCCGTTCAAATTTTAGCTGACCGAAATGCGATCGATGTTTTTCTTTAAGGTTGGTTGGTGATAACAATGGCAAAGCCGTGTTCTTTTCAGACGAGTGATCTACATAGAAAAATAATAAACCTTTGTGTAATAATTTGCAGCGTTTTTCGTAATTCAGAAGTTCAAAAAAATGATAACTTTTCAACGGATTAAGATATCGAAAATCTGAAAATGACATCATGTTCAGAGGCTTCTCTAATCTCAGGAATGACAACGAACCCGAATTCAAAATCCGGAAGCTAAGGTACGTTTTCCTGTGGACGGTCATCTATATTCTTCAAGACATACCCTGTGCATACAGTACGTAAGTATGGTAAATCGGAGAAAACAACAATATACGACCATTGAACAAAATCGTACGTGTGGGTAACGAGGAGAGCATTTTTGAGGTTTCTCAAAAATATTTAAGCCAACGGTGGATTTTATAATTCTTATAGATGGGTTCTATACATTCCACTTTCTTTGCACATCTTCCTGTTTATTAAATATGATCAAGAAAGATGTTTGAACTCTGATTCAAAGAACTACTCAAACAATGAAAATTTGCCATGGCGGTGGTGCGAACTTACTGGGCAAGATAATTCAAACCAAGGTCTCCTGGACCCTAGAGGACGGCCCGGGACAATAATTAGAACGAGCGCATCCGCAGGTTCTCACGGACCCCTCGTTAGGCCCCTGTACAATGGTCAAGTCCGTGCGACCTATCTCACGCAGATGACCGAACCTTCGGGTAGGTATTAAAAAACTATGAAAACCGCATTACACAACAACATCCTCGCTAAAGATCGGCTGTTATTCGCGCTCCGGCCTATTACGTTGAGGAAAGTGGCGAGTTTCTGTCGATTTTCTTTGAGCAGTCTCGTGCCTGAACGATGGATCCAGTTCATGCTCAGTTCATATCTATACCAAAAACTATGGGGAACTAACCGGCAAAAATTAAAAAAAAATCAATTTTGGGTTATATTTGATTAAATTAAAGTTCATATCTATTTAGACAATATTCCAGGCATTGTAGCTATTTTAGATGTGCGATGGTACAAGCTGCGTCGGCTAGCTATCCAGAAAAACAAGTGGATCCATGAGGGCTTATGGTACAACTATACCCTTGAAAAAATGTTGAGCGTCACTGGCTTTTAATTTTAGGAGAAGCCAGAAACCTTGACCGAGAATTCAATAACCCTCGAGGAAACAACAATAAAATGAACAATGAAGAATGCATGCATTTAATGCAAAAATTATTCTGACAAACGATTCAGGCCGTGGATTGGCCTTTTATGATTCAATAACCCGTATCATAAAATTAACATGGTGATTCAGTTGTGAAAATGACTAAGAAACTGAGGATAGTTTTAAAGCATAAATTAACGTTTTTGCAACTATTGCTTCCGAGTGTACCAAGGTAGCGGAAGCTTTGTTTTCACTTTTCAAGGATGAAAAAAAAGGTTCTCCAAAATCAAAATTTTCACTCGCATTTTGCGTTTTAGGCCTTTCTGAACAATTTTGGTTCCGTGTCTGTTTGTGTGTCTGTCATGAAATCCTTGTAACGGGCATAACTATACGAAGTTATTGTTCGATTTCAATGAAACTTTCAGGGATGTTACTGATTAGTATTTAGATGGTCCCCTATGAAAATCACCACCTTCGGACTGATAGTAGCCGATGGGCATGCGCGAACGTGAATGCCTTGTAACGGCCATAACTTCCACATTTTCTACCCGATTTCGATGACATTTTCAGGGATTATGTGGATTAGGTTGTAAATAGTCCCCTATGAAAATCATCATCCCCGGACTGATAGAAGCGACTGCGCATGCGCAAACGTGAATTCCTTGTAACAGACACAACTTCAACTGTCCCCCAGGGGTCGCGGGTTCGAATCCCAGCCGAGGATTCGGGATATTGCTAAGTATTGCTTCCGAGTCTACCAAGGTAGCGGAAGCTTTGTTTTCACTTTTCAAGGACGAAAAAAAAATTCTCCAAAATCAAAATTTTCACTCGCGTTTTGCGTTTTAGACCTTTCTGAACAATTTTGGTTCCGTGTCTGTGTGTCTGTCATGAATTCCTTGTAACGCGCATAACTATACGAAGTTATTGTCCGATTTCAATGAAATTTTCAGGGATTGTGCGGGTTGGTGTGTAGACGGTCCCCTATGAAATTCATCATCCCCGGACTGATAGAAGCGACTGCGCATGCGCAAACGTGAATTCCTTGTAACGGCCATAACTTCTACATTTTCCATCCGATTTCAATGAAATTTTCAGGGTTGTTACAGATTAGTATTTAAATGGTCCCCAATGAAGATCATCACCTTCGGACTGATAGTAGCCACTGCGCATGCGCAAACGTGAATTTCCTGAACGTGAATTTGGGTTGCTGAGGTAGGGCAATAGAGGGTGTTTTTATCTCCTCGGAGCCCCTCTTATCCCTACCCAAGTCAAGGTCATGCGTCCCCGTCGCGCAACCCGGGCCCCCTGGGATGAACAGAGGTGGTCCCATTAGGTTTCCCTGGTGGACCCCTCTTGAAGTTCCAGGGGTGGCTGAATGACCCTCTGGCGATAAGGGAGGGGACCCCTGTTAACGGGTTCCCTGACCCTTAAATCCCGCGCTTCCCCGTTATGGATCACAACCATCAGCTGCCTCATAACCCCCGCCAGCCCATTGGCTCGCGGGGTATTAGGGGAGGCGCTCAGAGGCGCCCCAGGCAGGGGCGTCGGCCATCCTCACCCTCCTCCTCTTCCTCATCATCCCTACCCTCTTCCTCTTCCACAGCCTCTTTAGACCATCAGTGTGCCCATTGTGAGCGGGCATTCACCTCCAGGTCTGGCCTTGGTGTCCATGTCAGACGGAAGCATCCTGTTGCTGCTAATGCTGCAATTGAAATAGAAAGAGTACAGCCTAGGTATGCTTCCGAGGATTTGCGCAGGATGGCGGCAGATGAGGTGGTGGCTGTGCGCAATGGGGTACGTAATATAAATGTTTATTTAAGCGAACGTTTTCCCACGCGCACAGTCATTGCCATCAAGAACCTCCGCCTGAAGCCCCACTATAAGCAGCTTGTCCAGGAAGCTATCCTGGCAAATAGCGGTGGGGCTTCTCCCGCATCTCCTGTTACTGGCATGGACCAGCAGTCTGCCATTCAGTATCCCTCCCCCGGGACCTCCAGTCTTCTCGCCGATTTGAAGACCGAAGTCTTGAGGCTCGGGGGGCAGGTAGGTCGTATTGAAGGCTATGAAAGCACCTACCTGCAGGATCTGGCGAGGCGGGCTGCTGAAGGGCTGGACAACCTGGAGGACGAGGTTGCAGCCTATCTAGGGAGAATCTTCCCGCGGGTTGGGGATGCGACCGTGACGCAGCACCAGGGGGGACCTCCTCCCAGAGTGGTGTTGCGTGGAGGTCGCAGAGCAGCTAAGCAAGCAAGACGGCGGGAGTACCACCGGGTTCAGAGTTTGTGGAGGAAGCATCCGGTACGTGTAGCTGCGGAGGTACTGGAGGAGCCTGGGGAAGATCAAGTTCAGCCCCCTCTTCAGGAGTTTGTGGATTTCTGGGAGCCACTTTTGAGTGCTCCCAGCCACAACCCTGGGGAGCGAGTGGTTCCCCCAGTCTCCACCAGGGATTCCTTACGCAGCATTTTGTGTTCGCCGGTGCTACTTGACGAGGCACACAAGTGCCGTGTCAAGAACTCCACATCCGCTGGACCGGATGGTGTTTCTGCCCATCGCTGGAATAAAGCACCAAATACGATTAAGCTGCTCATCCTCAACCTGCTCATGCTCGCGGGAAGACCCCCGAAAGCGTTAACCCGTACCCGGACCGTATTTATTCCCAAGAAAGGGGGAAGTGGGCCTGGAGGCTATCGACCGATCTCAGTATCCTCGGTAGTCTTCTGCCACTTCCAAAAAGTACTGGCATCTCGTCTCCAGGTGGCTGGTGTCATTGGTGACGTCCAGAGAGCGTTTCGGCCAGCGGATGGCACAGCGGAGAACCTTACAGTTCTCCAAACTGTCATCTCGTTGGCTCGTATTAAACGCCGGCAATTACATCTCGCCGCTCTGGACGTCGCTAAGGCCTTTGACACAGTCAGTCACCTTGCCCTGACCGATTGCCTTCGTGGTGTCGGGGCCCCATCTCGATTAATTAAGTATGTGGCCTGTCTGTACCATGAAGGCGTGACGGTCCTCGAGGCAGGAGGTGAGGTGTCAGGGGATGTACGGATGGGGCGTGGGGTACGCCAGGGGGATCCCCTATCACCACTCCTCTTTAACCTGGTCGTGGATACGGCCTTGGGTAAGCTGCCCACAGAAGTGGGGTTTGATCTCGCCCCTGGGGTGCGAGTAGGAGCATTGGCCTTTGCCGATGATGTTATCCTACTTGCAGAAACCCGCGAGGGCTTGCAGATTGCCCTCAATGCATTTGCTAAGCAGCTATCCAGGTGTGGACTCGTGGTCAACCCCAATAAATGTGGGTCGGTTTCCTTGGTCCCGTCGGGTCGCCAACATAAAGTGAAGGTTGTGGATGGGGGTTTTGTCATAGGACAAGCCCCCATTCCTTCTCAATCTGTGTTGGAGGTCTGGCGGTACCTTGGAGTCGATTTCATGGGGGTTGCCACCATTACTGCCAGCCGTGTGGACCTTGGTAGGGCGCTAGCCCGCATCACCAAGGCTCCATTGAAGCCACAGCAGAGGCTGCGCCTCCTCCGCACGTACTTACTGCCGAAGCTAACCTACGGGTTAGTCTTCGGTAGGCTTACGGCAGGGAGGCTGCAGGAATTAGATCGAGAAGTCCGCTCTGCTGTGCGCTCTTGGCTGAGGTTCCCACCTGGTGTCCCAAGTGCCTATATCCATGCACCGGTCAAATCCGGTGGGCTTGGCATTGTTGCTCTCTCCGCATGTATCCCTTCTCTTCGCCGCCAGCGCCTGTTAGCCCTTCAGGGGTCGAGCTGGGAGGTCGCCCGTGTTGCTGCTGGTCTTGATTTTGTCAGGCAGCAGTTAGCTGGTGCGACCGAGCAACACCATCTGCTCCAAAACCCAGTTTGTCTGCTGAGTTCGCTGCTGCCCTGCATGAGTCAGTGGATGGTAAAGAACTCCGACAGTGCTCCAAAAGCCTTATCTCATCCCAATGGGTGGATTGGGCTTTGGAGGGCATTGGGGCCCGCGACCACCGGAACTTCCACGCCGTCCGCGTGGCAAGACTGCCAACAGCGGTACGGTGTTCAAGAGGTAGTCGTGGGATGACAGATACCCTTTGCCGTGCCTGTCGGAGTGGAAATGAACACCTGTATCATGTAGTGCAGCAGTGTCCACGAACTCATGGGGGCCGCATCCTACGTCATGATGCGGTCGCCAAGCAGATAGCAGGTGCCTTGTCATCCAGCGGCTGGGTTGTTGAAAGGGAGAGATTATACCACATGCCAAGTGACCAGGGCAAGAAGCCTGACATTGTTGCCGTCAAGCCCGACAGGTCTTGCATTATCCTGGATGTCCAGGTTGTTAATGGCAGCATGGACATGGAGCAGACCTGGCGGGCTAAGATAAGAAAGTATGATAGAGATGATTTACGGCAAGCAGTGTCAGAGCTAAAAGGAGTGGCACCCAACAACATCAGGGTGATGGCTGCGACCTTGTCGTGGCGCGGAGTGTGGTGCGGGAAAAGTGCCACGGAGTTGCGCAAGTTGGGCATCTCAGTAGGTGTACTCCGTGGTGTCACCCGCCGCGTACTGCTCGGCTCATATTTAAACTGGTGGTCATTTTATAGAGGCACTTCCCTTCATCCCTCTCTCCCACCCCCACCTTCCTCATCATCCTTCATCCCTAGGGCCGGCGTCGGGTGAGTCCTGGGCGTCCTCCCCATTATATTTGATTTATTTATTTATTTCGTTTTATGGCGTGCCCCCTCCGTCACAAAAGACATTTTGTCTTTGAGGGGAGATTTAAGAAAAAAAAAAAAAAAAAAAAAGAAACGTCCATAATTTCTAGATTTTCTACCCGATTTCAATGAAATTTTCAGGGATGTTACAGATTAGTATTTAGATGGTCCCCTATGAAAATTACTACCTTCGGGCTGATAGTAGCCACTGCGCATGCGCAAACGTGAATTCCTTATAACGGCTATAACTTCTACATTTTCCATCCGATTTCAATGAAATTTTCAGAGATGTTACAGATTAACTTGTTTTGATGTTTTGAGATTAACTACTATGCATCGGATCATCTTACAATCGAGTTATGGATACGAGGAAGCTATGTGCCACACCCACTTGGCAGACTTTTTTTTTATCTAATCACATACATATACTCACTTAATTTTTCATTCGAATTTGATGAAATTTTCTAGGATTGTCCAGATTAGCGCGTAGATGGTCCCCTATGAGGGTAGTGGAAGGTACTTAGAGATTTGTGTTTTGAGATTAATTACTATGCATCTGATCATCTGTAAATTCGGGTTATGGATACGAGGAAGCTATGTGCCACACCCACTTGGCATTTTAGATGTGGTATGCTACAAGCTGCGTCGGCTAGCTATCTGGAGAAATAAGTTCGAGAACAACCACAACGAAGAAGAAGATGGAATTGAAAAAAACATCAACATGAAGATAACCCCAAAGTTACCTCATTCAACTTTTGGGGTCTCGAGGTGGCTTTATGAAAATGACTAAGAAACTGAGGCAAATTTTAAAGCATAAATTAACGTTTTTGCAACTATTTTTGGTTAGTAAGGAAGTTTTTCTTTAACTTGAATTAATAGATCGGTTTCCCGTGGAATATCTTGATTTGAAATAGATTTTGTTGTGTATCTATTGGAGTCTCAAAAATTGTCTAGCACATCTCAGCACTCTCTTAGACCTCTAAAATTCTAAAGTCAGTAAAATTATAATTCAACAAATTCTATAATTACATCCACGTTATTCAAATCTAATAATGTTGCTCTCTCTTTGTGCATCAGTATCGATTCTCTAAGAAGATAATGTTGGAACGTGTCCACGTACTTTCTTCTTACTTCCATAACCAATACCTTTCCAATGCCAGATGTACTTCGCTTTATTGTTCCAGTGCAGAAGGGAGCGTTGAAACTAATATCTCAAAATGCGTCAGTCGTGCGTCAAGCTCTTTCGCAGAAGTCTTCAGTGACATCAAAAATGTAATTCAGGACAACCTCTGTGAATGTCAGATTGAGCAAGGCGGGAGGATTTGCATCTCAAAGTGGCACTGACACAATTGCAACACGCCGGCTTCGAATAGGGAGAGCTGCTGTCACCCGCAATATGCGCCTTTCCCAACCGGCTCCGTTTTCAGGGATGAGAAGATGACCAGCACACAAATTTCATTACAGCATTATTTCATTGATGGAATCCATGTAAGCACTCGAGCTGTAACTATCCACTAATCGAAAGTCTTAGTGATCCAAAAAACATGGAGGGAGATTTGATGGTTACAAATTACCTAAATCTATAATAGAATAATAGAATAAATGGTAATAACAAGTTCTTTTATCTATGTTAATTCCTTCAATCCATTAATTACTCTCACCATGAATCTGTATCATTTAGAGGAAAACTGAAGTCACCAATCTCAGCCAATTGTTGATAAATTTTGGAGTAATTCGAGGTAAAAATCTCGTTTTTTCTAATTCTCCAGAAAAATCAGGAGTCAACTAAAAATATTCAAAATTTATTAGCTATCTGTAATTTTAAAGCCAATGGTAACTCAAATGATTTTAAAATAGTAAGAATGTAAAAAAACATAAAAATTAGCCGAACATTGACTGAAAAGGATTCGAAAAAAGGTTCAATGCTAGAATGGAAAAGGAAGAAAGGAGTGGAGGTAAGATTTTTAAAAGTTTTGGTCCAAAATAGTAATCTTATCAAGGTTATGTTCCCCTCCTAATAAGGAGTGGCTGTCATGGGCGACGTTTAACATGAATGTATTAAAAGGCAAGTTTCATAGAACACACAACTGTTTTTACCTACAAAAACTCGCTGGATTGATGCTGATATATATTGGGAACTAAACAGGAGAAATAAAACGCTGCAAATTATTACACAACGGTTTATTATTTTTATATAGATAACTCGTCTACAAAATCACCAACCATCCAATATGAAGATAAAAGAAAAAAAATCAATAAAAAATCAAAAAATTTTTTTCAAAAATCAAAAAAAATTAAAATTACCAATTATCAATCGCATTTTGGTCAGCTAAAATTTGAACGGAGATTAGGCCTCTTTTGCGACTCACACTCGTGTTTTGTTTATATATACATTTATATTTCAATATAAACCCTTAAATTTTCGTAGGGGAGCGAACGGTTTGTCCTACAGAGCTCCGCGTGGTCTCAAAAAGTTCTAAAAATTCTATAGAATCTTAAATTGAAGGAAAAACAATACCTTTATATCAAAATTTTTTGAGTTAGGGCGTTTTCAAAATTTCAAAATTGATTTTGGAACCCTTAGGAGTGACCTACATCAACCAAAAGCTTCGGGGCACAACTATGTATCCCATGTAGAATTCAGTTTGGCTCCGATTGGTGGGGTTGACTTCAAAACAACCCTCCTGGTGGGAGGAATTCGTATAAAATGAACCCTAGAAGATACCTTGAAATTTTTTCGGCTCGTGGATCTAGACCAATGTGGTTTTGGATTGGACAACTCGGTGTTGAAATTTAAATGCTTTGCAAAACTCAAATGAAGAGCTGATGGATCTTGGAACATCAAGAAGGCTAATCCAAGAAGCTTAACAGGCGGAAGAAACTCGTATAGATGGACCAATTCAAGAGATTTTGGTTTATTATTTCCAATAATGATCCTTTGCAATCGACCAAGAAAAAAATTGTTTAATCCCCTCAAAATTTGTTGGTTTATGTTTAAAGGTACATAGAATCCGAAAATCGAAAAAAAATTTCCGTCCACCCTTTGTACGCCGCACAGTGGGGCCGGAGTGGGAAAAACTCCGTTTTTGCAAAGTGACTAAAAAAGAAATGTAATGTGGTTTTCTCAAAGTCTATTACCTGTAGAATTAGGGTGTGAAGGACCTTCAATGTTTAAAAATTGTTTTCACTGCTAAATGAGGGCTCAAACCAGATATTTCGAGATTTTAAGCACTTTGAGAGTGGAATTTGAAAATTTCCTAACACGTTCTATGTGTTTCAAAAAATTTAAATAAAATTATATAATGTTGGATATATATATGTAGTATCTCTAAAAAATACTAATTATTTTTTCATAACATTTTAGCTTGAACATTAGCTCCAAATTTGGGTTTTTATAGCAAAATACAACTTTAGAGGAGTGAAAAAACCGAGCTTCGCCTTCCTTCGGTTTGGCTCATTTTTTTTTCTTGAGAATCTGACCATTATCAAGAAGCTGTAAAAATCTCATAGCCGTATTCCACCGAATTTAGATGTAGTGGGATAAAATGTGATTAAAGGTACACCAAAAAAGCTGTCTCTGCCGTCACCGCAGCTTCAGGGTAAAACCCTTCTAAAGGCTGTAACTTCTACATTTTCCTCTCGAATTCGATAAAATTTCCAGGGATTGTGAATGTTGACATGTAGAATGTCCCCTATGTGGGCTGTTAGCTACAATCACAGAGTAACGGAGTCAAGTTAAGGCTACAATGGTCGGATCATCTATACAATCGGGTTATGGAGACTGGGAAGCTATGTGCCACACTCATTTGGCAGACATTTTTTGTTTTATTTTTTTTCGGAAAACAAAATGATGTAAAAAACGACGTTTTCGTAAAATATTTCTGCTAAGAGTCAACAGGGTTCTGTTTGAACAAACCAGGTTCTTCGGATTGTCATTCGCAGTAATGTGGACAGTCGTGACTGCGAGAACATGTCATCGTTGAAAATTTCTTATTCTGATTTAGCAAACGTTTAATTTGGATTCGTTCCAATATTCGATCGCTTACTCTCCAATTTTCAGAGGTTTTTATCACTCAAAATTTTTTCAAAATTAAACATATAAATATATATTTACATATATATATTTACATATGTATGTAAATGAAACTCAATTCAATCATCTTTATCGTATCCTATAACCTCTGAAACGAAGAAAAGAACAAAATAACACACACCCATCGCCTGTAAAACCGTTTTTCTGTTTTTTCACGCGCTTTTCCACTTTGAGTAACACTATTTTTTTCAAAATTCAAGATTTAGTACTAAAATAATAAATTTAAACGTCAGAAAACATATTTTTCTAATGTATTTTTGTATTCGGAATCGAATGAAACTACTCCCAAGACGATACAGTAATTCGTTCAAAAGATAATGACTTTTTTCCGCTTTTTGGCCATTTGGCCCCACTGTGCGCCGTCCGCGGCACTTTCCTTAGTTACCATGGACCGATTTAGATGAATGGGTACGCCCTAACTCAAAAATTTTGTTATAAAGTTATTTTTTTCCATCAATTTAAGATGATTTAGAATTTTTAGAATTTTTGAGACCACGCGAAGCCCTGTAGGACAAACTGTTCGCTCCCTACGTGAATTTAAGGGTTGGACTCACGATAAATCAGAAACACGAGTGTGAATCGCAAAAGAGGCCTAATCTCCGTTCAAATGTAAGCTGACCGAAATGCGATCGATGTTTTTCTTCAAGTTGGTTGGTGGTAACAATGGCAAAGCCGTGTTTTTTGCAGACGAGTGATCTATATAAAAAAAATAAACCTCTGTGTAATAATTTGCAGCGTATTTTGTATTGCAATACCACCTATCTAAATAAATGCCTTCCAAAAAAAAATGTTTTACAATAATTGTACAATTTACAATTATTGTAATAACCATCATAACACTGATGTACTTACCAAAGCTGGTTTATTGAATCGGTTCGTGCGAAATCATCAAAGTTAGGGCCAGTCCATTCGGGAGAATATTTGGATTGGTGACCTCTCGTGGCCTGGATCGCAGGTCTTAATAATTTTTCGAGTTGGGCCGTTACTGAGGCCATGAGTAGCCATGATTGGGGTCATCAAAACCAATTCTAATATTCCCTGTGGAACACAGCTGATAACGTACAAGACGCTCGGAATGGCAGTTGGACGTAAACTCGACCTGAAATGGTTGTTTACTTCATATTTTTTCAATGCCATTATAGAAATAAACTGCAACTACTGTATAAAATAAGTTGGTAAAACGGTTGGGTATTTCGTAGCAAGAAATATTTTAACGGCTTTAAGCTCATTTTATACCCTTTCTGCTGCCACCTGTTCAATTCTCCCTGTATTAGGCCTCTATTCAAATTCAGATTTGTTGAACCAACCTATAAACCTAACAAGTTGTACCTGTAAACGAGAATGTTTATCGGATAAAAATAGCTAATTCACCCGATGCTTTCTCCCCTCGAACGCCCAGACGAAGCTGCACTCATTTCGCGAGTCTCACGGTTCGGATAAAGAGGAAGTTCCCCTGTGAGAGCGGTCACCCGGTCAGTCCGCGGCACCTCGAATTAAGGAAGTACATGTCAATTACCCTCCACTTTTACCCTCCACGGTTAAAACCATTCGCTTCGTAATTAATCAATGTAGCGTTTTTCGTATAGTCGACGTTCTCAGACCAATTTGCGCCCCCTGGAGCGCCGGTACCCAATAATCAATAGCTTCTTCTAATACAAATTATTACGTAGAGCGTCTAGCGAGGAGGTTCTGAAGAAGAAATCGGAGCTCTTCCTTCTTCATTTGGGACGGAATTCAATGTGCGCTAATGGCAAATAATACAGTTGGGGTTATACGATTAGCGGCTTCACATCCGGTCCTTATTTGATCTTGATTGTCTCAATATTTTCCAGGCTACTAAAATTTCTGTCGATCGTGGAGACTCCTTTACAGGTGTCAGTCAATTCTTCTTCCTGTTTTACCTCGCAACTGCTCACAAATTTGTTGCTTGGGGGGGTTTAATCAATTTGATTGAGTAGGTAATGTGATTCCCTTTTAATTCAAGGAGCTGGAAATGTTTTGGTGGTTCATGTGTTGGATGGACATTTCAGAATGTACCAATTGGAGAGGAATTACCCTGCTACCAATTCTGAGTAAAGTGCTGAGCCGCATAATCCTAAAGCGAATTAAAGGAATGGTAGAGTCCCAGCTGAGAAACGAGCAGGCAGGCTTTAGGGAGAACCGTAGCTGCACAGATCTCATCAACTCCCTCAGGATCATCTTAGAGCAATGTGCAGAATGGCAGAGTCCGCTGTACTCAGTCTTCATAGACTTTGAGAAGGCTTTCGACTCCCTGGACAGAACTGTCATGTGGAAAATTCTAGAGCGGTACGGGATCCCCAAAAAGATCATTGAACTCATCAAGAGTATGTATAGCGACTTCAAATACCAGGTGATCCACGAAGGCCAACTTACGGACCCAATAAAGATTGAGACGGGAGTAAAACAAGGCTGTGTCTTGTCGCCGACTCTCTTTATAATGATGATAGATAGCATAATGAGGGGTTTGCTTGAGGGAAGACAAAGAGGCATTCAATGGGGAATACGCGAGCGGCTGGAAGACCTTGATTTTGCTGACGACGTTTGCCTCCTCTCCCAACGATTTACCGATGCACAAAGCAAGCTAAGCACCCTAAGCCAAATTGCAAGCCGGGTCGGATTGCAGATCAACTTGGGCAAGACCAAGGAGATGCGCATCAATGCGCGATGCCAGGACCCACTTGTTCTGAGGGGTGTGCAGGTTGAGCGTGTGGACTCCTTTGTCTACCTCAGAAGCACAGTTACGAGGGATGGAGGTGCAACTGAGGACGTGAAGAGTCGAATAAGAAAAGCAAACGGGGCTTTTGTCCAGCTCTATCCTGTATGGAAGAATAGGAATCTTACCCGAAAGACCAAGCTAAGACTCTTCAATACCAACGTCAAGACAGTACTGCTGTATGGCAGCGAAACCTGGAAGGTCACGGAGTCCATCACTCGTCAGCTGCAAACTTTTGTGAACCGTTGCCTAAGGAGAATCATGGGGATTTGGTGGCCAAATGTAATTTCGAATGCAGATCTTTGGAGAGCCACTGACCAGCTTCCTATCGGTGAAGAGGTGAAAATGAGGAAATGGAGTTGGGTAGGCCACACACTGCGAAAGCCCGATGAAGCTTTAGAAAAGATGGCTTTGCAGTGGAATCCTCAGGGAGAGGGGCGACGAAGAGGACGGCCCAGGGAGACCTGGAGGAGGTCTGCCGAGAGAGAATTGCGCCAGGTAGGCAAAAACTGGAGTGAAGCAAGAAGGATCGCTGCCAGCCGAGAGGATTGGAGAAATTTTGTTTCTGCCCTATGCTCCAACAGGAGTTAAAGGACATAAGAAGAAGAAGAAGAAGTGTTGGATGGGGGGGGGGGGTTGAGGGTTCGGGGTTGGAAACCTGTCCATTGACGATTTTTAATTTTAAAATATTGTCTAGTTTCGGAATAACATTGGAAACTGTTTTATAAGAAGAAAGGTTATTATAAATGTTTTTAAAAAAAATTTTCTTCTCGTATACTGGTTAGAATTGAGAGTTTTAATCTTCGTCTAATTAAACATCCTCTGGAATGCATGCGTTACCTTCTTACCAATATATTTTTGTACCATGATAATTTGCCATAGTGAGGAAAAAAGCCTGAATACAGATTTAGTATTTGAAAAATCTCCTTCACGAAAAGTTATTCTGATGTGATTAACAGTCACAAAAATTTGATCACCATATTTATCCGATACATCTTGAGAAAAAGAACATGAAAACGGTCCGTTATAAGGCTTTTATGGTATCCCTTCGAAAAAATGCTTGTGAAGGTTCCTACCTCATTTTGGTTTATTATTTTCAATAATAACAACAGGCAAAAACAAATCGTAGATAGACAAGTAATTTATTAAAAGAAAAAAATTGTATGTCACGGCCTGGTATCGAACCCGGATCCCCCACGTTCCGACGACGTACGTACATACGGAATAATACCGTTGGGGATAATAGATAATATCTATTAAGACGAGTGATCTATTTAGGAAAATACGGAATCTATACCGTTGGAATCCTACATCCTACATCCTACAACCTACATCCTCTATACCGTTGGAATCATAAAATACGGAATCCTACATACGGAATAATACCGTTGGGGATAATAGATAATATCTTTTAGGACGAGTGATCTATTTAGGAAAATAATAAACCTTTGTGAAATAATTTGCAGCGTTTTTATTCTACGTACCTTGGAACGTAAACCAACAAATTTTGAGGTGGGATTGAAAAAAAAATTTCTTGGTCGATTCCAAAGGTTCATAATATGAAACCTCAAAATTTGTTGGTTTACGTTTCAAGGTATGTAGAATAAAAACGCTGCAAATTATATCACAAAGGTTTATTGTTTCCTGTGTAGATCACTCGTCTGCAAAGATAACAGCTTTTATCTATTTCTGTCACTATTCATTTTATTTTATTTTATTTTTTTTTTACCTAACAACCTTAGGTACCCACTAACTACGAGAGTTTTGAAGCTAGGGTATTTTTTAAAGTTTCAACCCAAAACTTCGCGGCATAAATGGAAATTGGGAGTTGAAATGACTGACATCAACCATGTGCCAAATTTAAACCAAATTCGTCCAGGGTTGCTAAGAAAAGTGCCGCGTACGGCGGCCGGACGGAAAATTTTTTATTCGATTTTCAGATTCTACGTAACCTTAAAACGCAAACCAATAAATTTTGAGGAGGTTGGGGGGAGTTCTTTCTCCTGCTCGATTTCAAATGCTTATTATTGAAATTAATAAACCAAATTAGGCCGCCCGTCCGCCGTACACGGCACTTTCATCAGTTAGCATTGACCTATTTTGATGAAATTTGGTATGTAGGCACCATTTAGGGTCTAGTTGTGCCCCGAAGATTTTGGTTGACGTAGGTCAATTCTAAGGGTTGAAATTTTGAAAACGCCTTAACTCAAAAAATTTCGATATAATAGTATTCTATTTCCATCAATTTAAGATAGTATTGAATTTTTACAATTTTTTGAGACAAGGCGCAGCCCTTTAGGACAAATCGTTCGCTCCTACGAGAATTTAAGGGTTGTACTCACGATAAATCAGAAACACGAGTGTGAATCTCAAAAGCAGCCTAATCCGCGTTCAAATGTTAGCTGACCGAAATGCGATCGATGTTTTTTTCTTGAAGTGGGTTGGTGGTAACAAAGGCAAAGCCGTGTTCTTTGCAGACGAGTGATCTAAACCAATTCTGATGTTTCATTACGAAGACAGGCATGGCATTCGGACGATTATTCAACCTGAAATGGTTCACTTTACTAGTGGTGAAGTATTTTTTTCCAAATATCAATTGTTAATGAAATTACAATGATAGGTAAATTGGTAAGTAGATAGGTATTGAACAGGCTGGCAGTGACTCAACATAGAAGTACCGTTAGCTCAACCTGTGTCCTGCAGTCCACTCGGTACATTTCTTATTCAGATTCAATAAAATCCCCCCCCCCCCCCCTCGCACCATCAGTCCGGAGAAGGTTGTCTGGTGACCACCCAGCGGCCACCGTAATGCCGGCGACAGGCACTGCCATCCATGACCGTCCACTTGCAAGCCGCTCATAAAACACACTATCTGATTCATAGCCATCAAAACGAGCGGTAACACCGGTGTTCTCCGAGGTAATTCTGACGGCGCACATGCGTTCCGGCCGAGCAAACACAGACAACTTTCACTCAGCGGTCCGTGAAAACGTTTATTAATCTCACGTAATTGTTAACCTTTTGAGTAATGACTCTTTCGCGTTTTGACCCTCCATCGGGGTCTTCATCCCACGCATCCTCTGGCAACAAAAACCTCTTCGTCTCGGAAGATCGGCGACCTACTCCACTGAGAATGCGAGGAACCTGGTGAAGGGCTGACATTAATCATACTCGTACCCTCAGTCCTAAGGAATGCCGTGAGTTCTTATACAATAAAGTAATGACTACTAAAATAGTGTTCATGATTTCGCAACGAATTCTATATCACGCTTCCTTAACATTCCGACCAGTTAAACCTCGTGGAGTCCTACATCCTCGCCTAACTTCGGCATAATATACATTAATATAACAAAGTCACATATCGACCCTCGGCAGGGAAAAGTTGGGAAAAGGGCTTATACGCCAAAAATGTTGGGAAATCGCGATTTTCTGTGGCAGCATTTCCAAGTGAGCTCACGCAATCTAACTGAGATTCTTCAAGTTACTGATATTTTCCTTGTTATGGTGGCTATTGTTTTTAATTGATATAAATATTTATAATGGCTATAATTTATTTATAACTTGAGCTATTTTTGACCGACTTCAAAACCGCCTTAGGCGCGAAGGAGGAGGAGGTTCTCTTTTCGGTGTATCGCGATACGGTGATTTATTTATTTTTATTTATTTATTATTATTATTATTATTTTTTTTTTTGTCTGGCTGAAGTTTCATCTTTGTGCCAAACTGTTCTTAATGACAAAATAACAAACGAAAAGATGAGTGCGCTAGCCAAGAATTTCGGACAACTTCAAAGTAAGGGTAACATTTCAAAAAAAAGGAAAATAAGAGTATTTTAACATGTTTAATGTTTTAGGGCTGGGGGTCGTTCTATGAATTCCGACACGCAAATCTGCAACGTGTTTTTTCTTAGTTACCACGGACCGATTTCTTAGTTACCACGTTATATCGGCTCCATTTGGGGTCTAGTTGTACCAAGATGGTCACTGATCAGCTGAGTGAGCTCCAAGGCCATTTTCTCTCCTGTTGAACGCAGGAAGCTGAAATTTGAGAAGCAGGGTCAATCATAAGCCATTGTTGAGTATTTCCTGTAAATAGATGTATATAACTATAATAAATTGTTTTGGTTAATTAGAATCTTTTCTTTTTTCTTGACCTTAAAAAACTATATCTAATTTCTCCCTTGCGAGGGAAAAACATTAAACATGATTTAATGTTTTTCCCTCGCAAGGGAGAAATTGAACAGTTTAATAGGTTTTTTAAATTGTATTTATTTATGGAAAATTTAGGATCAGCGCATTTTTTTTGTTACAACTGAAGAAAATAAAAATTGTCCAAAAATGTCTGAAATTCGGTTTTTTGGTCTCTACCTGCTCGTATATTCGACGTACCTACCAAGAAACGTAAGAAGATCATTCCTGCAGCATGCATTAATGAGCGAATTTTCAAAGAAATCCTTTTTTTACAGTCTTTAGGGATAGTTTCAGAATGCTCCAACACGAATTTCAGTGAAGAAAATTTTTGAAAAAGTCCATTCTATAAATTTTGAGGCCATTGCAATAGCTTCATTTTTCTTGAAAAATCGCTAAAAGCCATTAATGATGAATTACATAACCTGTGAGTCGATAAGGACAAGATGTACTCTGTGAGTCCTTAGTTTTGATTTTAGGATTTTGGAAAATGTATACAGGGTGTCCCAGAAGTTATGGTCCACCCTTTTTATCTCCGTTGTTTTGAGGGGTAGACATAGACTTCAAGCAATATCCCTCTTAATTTTTTACGAGGAATTCAACTATCACACTTTCGCGCATTGCGCACCTGCGCAATCGTGCGCAGCGCACACCAACTTTGTTATTTCAAATGGGAACCCCTATCTTTTATTGAAGATTCGGATTCTACGCAAAATTTCATGAATTTTAGACCCCTCAATCGATTTTTTTGGTTGCGCACAACCCGTCCAGTGAGCGCGCAAACATGCACAACCCCTGGATTGCGCCAAAATTGAGATGGAGGTAGACCCCAAGTGTGATACATGTTTTTTCATTAATTTTCGACGCTGAATCACGTGGTGGTATCCATTTTCGGATTTTACTCAAATTTCTCGAAACGGCGGCTTAAAAATGAGTAGTTTTTAATACAGGGTGTCCGCAAATTTGTGCACAACGCACACTAACTTTGTTATTTCAAATGGGAACCACATTTTTTGTTGCAAATTCAAATTCTGCGTCAAATTTCATAAACAATTCACCCCTTGAACGAATTTTTTCATCGCACGCAACATGCTTCAGCGCTATTTTTCAACCCAGAATCAGGGCATGATATCCGTTTTATTATTCAACTTGATTTTATGGTGACTATTGCCGGAATAATCAATTTTTCTAATGAAATCTCACCATTTATCGGTCATTTAACTCTCAATGTGGATCGAGTAATAATTTAAAAATAATTAGTAATTGAAAATGGTTACTCAAAGAAATCGCGACTTGAATCATTTGAGAGCAAGCAGGCATTCAGGGGTTTATTCCTTGATTTCTTGTTTACATTGTTTACTTTGGAATAAGTGGATAGTTGCCTAGTACAAATGAGATACTTTGAAGCTTCTATCGACCTGTCATCCCTCCGCCAGTCAGATTCTGACGATAAAACAGGCTCAACTATCTATTTTTAAGCCGCAATTCGAGAAATTAGAGTAAAATCCGAAAATGGATACCACCACGTGATTCAGCGTCGAAAATTAATGAAAAAACATGTATCACACTTGGGGTCCACCTTCATCTCAATTTTGGCGCAATCCAGGGGTTGCGCATGTTTGCGCGCTCACTGGACGGGTTGTGCGCAACCAAAAAAATCGATTGAGGGGTCTAAAATTCATGAAATTTTGCGTAGAATCCGAATCTGCAATAAAAGATAGGGGTTCCCATTTGAAATAACAATGTTGGTGTGCGTTGCGCATAATTGCGCAGGTGCGCGCAATGCGCGAGAGTGTGATAGTTGAATTCCTCGTAAAAAATTAAGGGGGGTTATCGCTTGAAGTTTTTGTCTACCCCTCAAAACAACGGAGATAAAAAGGGTGGACCATAACTTCTGGGACACCCTGTATATATACATTTCTTGGAAAATTTGCTCATTTGTTCATGTTGCAAGAATGGGACTTCTTTTGCTGACAAGTGATGAAGAAAAAAAATGTCTTTGTTACACCACCTCATAAAGCCATCATCATTTACTGAGGTTTTCATCAAATCACCTACTTACAAGAAAATTTGGGTGATTTTTCAATACTTCAGCAGTTCGGTCGGTAATGCATACATCATATTTCTCATATTTATGAAATAAGAAAGAAATGGAAGTCCCATAACCAGTCTCCTGGGAGGTAAGCGGGTGACTCAACATTATCAGATGCGACATAGGAATCTGGTTCAGGCGCTCCGCATCATATTTTTCACCTCAGATCCTCCCAGTTCTAGATCATCGGTAGAGTCTAACATGGGAAACTGACGTCAAAATGCAAAAAACAGGCAAGGAAACATTTTATTGGCTTGCCCGAGAAAAGACACAAGGCAAAAAAAAAGCAACCAACAGCCGCTTCGAGAGCTTATGTTAAATTCATAACGCGCAGTCGCACCAGGCCCAGCCTCCTTCGAAATTGTTGCAGTTAAAATATCCTTTCCCGCCTTGATTCTCAGTGTTGCCCGTGCAACTGTAGGTGAACCTCCCTCAACCTACCTGTAACCCCGATTTTCAGGTTGAAGCTAGGGAAGAACCGCTAGAGTTGAAAAGGTCAACTAGATCTATAAAACGCTAAAATTTCTCCCCGGTCATTGTATCGCGTTTATTGCTCGGAGTTTCACCTTCAGGAGGACGGACCCGTTGTATGAAGAAGACGGCTGCCTCGAAACACGCAACTTTGATTGGCAAAAGGTTTTCGATTATAAGCTGGTAACGGTTGAGAAGCATCCACGCAGGAGCGTCGACCTGAGAAAAATTGTGGAAACTCGGCGATGCAAAAAATCCAGAAATCATTTCCTGTTAGATGTATGGGGGAGGGGGCGGGCTGAACCACGAAGAAAAAATGAGAGATCTCAGTTTTGCCACAAAATTTTCAAGCAGGAGGAGGAAAATGATGTATGCAGGGTGTCCCATGAGTTATCCAACAAACGTCGTGAGTAGTTTCTACAACTAATTTGCAACAAAAACGCTGCAAATTATTACACAATGGTTTATTATTTTTCTATATAGATCACTCGTCTACAAAATCACCAACCATCCAATATGAAAGAAAAGAAAAAAAAATCAAAATCACCAACCATCGATTGCATTTTGATCAGCTCTAATTTGAATGGAAATTAGGCCTCTTTTGCGATTCACACTCGTGTTTTGATTTATAAATATATATATTTCAATTTAAACCCTTAAATTTTCGTAGGGAGCGAACGGTTGGTCCTGCAGAGCTCCGCGTGGTCTCAAAAAATTTTAAAAATTCTATAGAATCTTAAATTGAAGGGAAAACAATACCTTTATATCAAAATTTTTTGAGTTAGGGCGTTTTCAAAATTTCAAAATTGATTTTGGAACCCTTAGAAGAAACGTACATCAACCAAAAGCTTCGGGGCACATCTAGACCCCAAATGGAGCCTACATACCAAATTTCATCAAAATCGGTCAATGCTAAGTGGCAAAAGTGCCGCGTACGGCGTACGGCGGACGGACGGCCAAATTTGTATTCGATTTGTGAATTCTACGTACCTTGAAACGTAAACCATCAAATTTTGAGAGGGTGTTAAATTTTCTTTTTCTTGGTCGATTCCAAAGGTTCATTATTGAAAATAATAAACCAAAATGCCTCCTGGAGTTTTTTTAAACCCCTTAAAATCCGACGTTTTTTACTTTAAATTTTTTTTCGTGTTTTCAACCTTACATCATTAAAGCTGTCATAACTCCCTCAAATTACACTCAAAAATTAAAAATAAGGATACCGTTGGAAGGAGCGTAAAATTTTTCAATAGATGAGCCGTTGACCAGTCGAGAAAAATTGAACGCTGGAGTACCTAGTATTTCTACCTCAAATTCGAAAATTTGCCTTTTTTTTTTGCTTCCGAGTCTACCAAGGGCTTTGCTTTGACTTTTCGAAGATGAAAAAAAAGGTCTCCAAAATCAAAATTTCCACTTGCGTTATACGTATCAGACCTTTCTGAACAATTTTGGTTCTTTGTCTGTTTGTCCGTCTGTATCTGTCATGAAATCCTTGTAACGCGCATAACTATAAGAAGTTATTGTCCGATTTCGATGAAATTTTCAGGGTTGTGCGGGTTGGCGAGTAGACGGTCCCCTATGAAAATCATCATCCCCGGACTGATAGTAGCCGCTGCGCATGCGCAAACGTGAATTCCTTGTAACCGCCATAACTTTCACATTTTTCACCCGATTTCAATTAAATTCTTAGGGATCGTGCGAATATGATATATTATGTTGTAGACGGTTTCCTATGAAAATCATCGCCCCCGGACTGATAGTAGCCGCTGCGCATACGTGAACGTGAATTCCTTGTAACAACCATAACTTTTTTCCTATTTTTCTATGAGGTTATAGACAGTTCCCAATGAAAGTCAAGGCCTTAAAATTGGCAGTAGACTCTGCACAAGAGCAAACGTAAAATCCTTGTAACAGCCTCAGCACTTACTTTTTCATCCGAATTTGATGAAATTTTCTAGGATTGTTCAGATTGGCTGTAGATGGTCCCCTATGAGGGTAGTGGAAGGTACTTAGAGATTGATTTTTTTAGATTAACTACTATGCGTCGGATCATCTATACAATCGGGTTATGGATACGAGGAAGCCACGTGCCACACCCACTTGGCAGACTTTTTTTCTTTGAAAATTTAGATGAAGTTTCCTTATTAAAACAAGGTGTTTGCGAGATGGAATCAAAATCTTAAAAACGTCTCCATTTCATCAGCTTTGAACGGTATAATCAGAAAAAATTTTACAATCGAATTTGAGGGAGAAATTCATGTTTGAATACAGATAAACTCCAAACCAAAACTGAGGAAGTTATTGCCGTTTCAGTGTCGCAAGGTCGAAACAAAATATTAAAATTTAAAAAGAGGAAGATAACAAAGTTAAGAGACCAAATTTATTGAAACTTACCTAGTCGAGCCTGATACCCTGTTTATTAGAACCTTATAATATTTTATGTAGTCTCATCTTTTAAGATGCGAAATCGGCGAAGGAACAGTCTGAGGAAACTCCGTCTCAAGAATGCGACTTCAACCCGGTAGACACCTGTGAATAAAAGTGATTTCCTCCTCCCCCTTCATTTTGTTTTTAAATCACGTCCGCAAGTTCCCCGACACATCCAGAACAATCAAAGTGTCTCTATTTGATTTGTTTTTCTCCTCTCTTCTCTCTCGAGGACAATCAGTACCTGTCGCGCTGCCATCGCAAACTCTTTCTCCCTCCGTCTTCCCACGCGTCCCCCTTTGGCCAATTCCACCGAATTCTACCTCACCCGATGACGTCCATAGTAATCGCCCGGAGAAATGAAATATCACTATCTTCCACAACTAGAATCTACTGGTAGAATCTCTCTCGGTACTGAGTACGTCTCTGTAGTATGAAGTCGAGTACACACAAGTAGTTACACACCAAACTACTAAGTTAGGTAGCACCTGGACGTCTGAAAGTTTATCTGGTTTTTTTTATCAAGTATAATTACAGAAACGAAGCCTCAAAATTGGAGTTTTTTTGGATCGAATTCGTAGAGGCCACAATTGAAGTAAAGTTGTGATATATTATTCTTCTTCTTTATAAACACTCATAACACTTCGTTATTTGGTTGAACGTTCGTTGTTGGTTGAACGTTTGGTTCGTTTTGGTTGATTCACAAACTCTAACTCTTTTCTTTCTCGCTTCAATGCAATATGGCAATTAAATTGGGGAAATCATAATCATCGTAGTGATCATTGATGAACTTTGTAGGTAAATTCGTGCTCCACCTGAAGGAAAGATGCAGAAAGGAAAATGTTATGTACTATTCTTCTTTTTTCGACTCTTCCAATCCAATTCCTCTATCACTGGAATAAGAAGTTTGCCAATGCATCTCTTGACGTCCGGCAGTCCATTCTTGAGACAGGAAGGTCTCATCTCCGTGTTTTCTCGTCTTGTAATTTTTCTTTCAAGTGTGGACGCCTTCTCCATTTCTAGTTTAAACGTCGTATTTACTGATTGTATCACTGTTGTATTCCTTTTTTTCCTCGTCCCTTCAACTTTTTGTTCCGTAGTCTTTGCATCACGAAATATAATACAACTTCTTTTTGTTTGGGGGTTGCCTTTGCTTTCGGAGATTGTTGTATTTTCTGAACATCCAATTTCGATAGAAACGATCTTTTCAACTCCTGATTTCTTGGATTTTTTCGAATTACCACACTTTGACTCTTTGGCTTCTGCATATCTCTCATATTGTGGTTCTTCATGGAATAGTGCTACCAAATTTCCCTCTTCACTCCACAAATCTAGACCGTAACCTTCTTTTCTCCATAACTGGTGTTGCAATATAATTTTCATGTGAAGTTATTCTTTTTTCCTTACTACTTCAGCTAGTAATCTTGTACTTCTGGCTCCAAACGTTTGATATCCAATTCGCGTTCATACTGATTTACCATTTTTTCGAGAAATTCAATGCATTGAGTTCGTATTTGGATTTCTACACTGTATAATATACAGTGTATATATAAACTGGAGAGAAACAGGGAGAAACAGCCATGAATATATTATATTCATGGCTGTTTCTCCCTGTTTCTCTCCAGTTCGGTTTTTCTTCTTCTCACCTTCTTCGTAGCCGTAAATCGAACCACGCTCTGCTACCACTGAAGTAAAGTTGTGATATATTATTCTTCTTCTTTATAAGCACTCATAACACTTCGTTATTTGGTTGAACATTTTATTCACAAACTCTAACTCTTTTCTTCCTCGCTTCAATGCAATATGGCAATTAAATTGGGGAAATCATAATCATCGTAGTGATCATTGATGAACAAGACTTTGTAGGTAAATTCGTGCTTTCACGACAACAATCTCGATGTATTTATTGAACACCATACTCACCTTTATAATACCAGAACTCTTCTAACAATCATTTTATTGTTTTCCTGTCAAGTCCCTGCGATAGAACCAACCTTCCCCGAATCAGAATAATTTCCCGAAAACAAACAAAAACGCTGGAAATAATTACACAAAGGTTTATTATTTTTCTATGTAGACCAGATAAATGATCCTCCTGTTAGGACTCGGGAGGTCATCCCCTCTATGTACTTTCAGGTACTTCTATGTTGAGTCACTGCCAGCCTGTTCACTACCTATCTACCTACCAATTTACCTAATATTTTAATTTCATGTAAGCATCCAACCATCGAATAGATAACCTGAATAATGACAAGCTGGGAAAAATATACTAAGCGCTGGCAACGAAAACTTGTTATTTACTTGTATTTTCTACTTCATAATTATTATTCTAAATCTTTACCAACTCATTCTTTCGTATGCTTCACTCATCAACTCTCTTGACATAACGATTTTGTTTCTCAAACTTGTGGGTGTACCACGTAGCTTCCTGATGATCGTCATTTGAGTTGGGCATCTCAGCTACCAAAAACTCACGGTACCTCCAGGCTTCCCTAATATATTGGCACAGTCTGGTTCAATCAAGGCCATTAAAAATACCCAGCAACTCTTCCAGGTTGGGCATGGCATTTTCTAATATTGTTGTGGTTACTTGAGTCAAAAGGTGCAAAACAATACAATGTTGAGTTCTTCCCTTCATGTAGTTTGCGATGGATACCTGTACGGTTCTGGATTAATTCAATATGTTTCGAGATGTAAAATGATTTATTGCAAGACCAGTAAGGCGGTCACGGAGGTTGAGCTAGAACCTTTGATTGGAAAGTGTTTTGATGATGACCTACTAACGGTAGCGTCCAGACACAAGCACCGAAACTGACGGAGGGTGACTTGGCAAAGTCGACTGATCAATATAATGATAGCAGGTGGCAAGTCATGTGCTCCCTGTCCATCGGTCCATCGAAAGACGTACAAGGCGCTCGAGAGGCGTAGAAACCCACAGGCAGAAACGGACGGGGTCAAGACGAGACGTGAGAATATCTAAATCAACTTCTGGGAGCCCTAAGCATCAAACCCGTCCCGCTATTACTCTCCCCATACTCTTCAGAACGTCCGCCTCAGTGTTTGTAATGGACTATTTTACGACGCCTTCACCGTGACTGTATGGGTTTGATTATTAACATAATTAAAGCCGCAGGAAGCTCTCTAGCTAGATGAAGTAGGTGAATTGGTTATAAAGTTCGGCACCCTCGTAAAGCAGCGGACTGGCGTTCACCGCCTAATGCGGGGATCGTTTCACTCCTTCAGTAGGGACAGGAAGTTGCAAGTAGCTGCAGGATATCGAATTCAAAGCTAAATACCGTTATTATAGCAGGCTACTATTGTTATTGAAAGTAGAACGATCATCACAATCGTTACGGGTACATTTTAGCACCTTCTTGCTCCTTTCGTCTGAAGAAGACCTTTCACAAGAGCCTACACCCACCTCTGCAGCCGTGGGAGCTCCGTATGATTTGAAATTTTCTGCTTCTGAGGAAGGAACCAGATCAAGTGAAGTTCAGCTAGTTGCAGTTGTAGGGTAGGATAGCGCAGTTACATGCAATTTCATTTTCTAACTCGCCAACATACATATGAACCTACAAAGTGGAAATTGTGAAGACTGGTTAATAAACCTAATGAGGAAAAACATCCAAATATACAGAGTGTCTACGCTTAAGATGGGCGTAACTTCAGGGTTTGATTTTACAAGGTATTTCCAACAAAAAAGTCTGCTAGCAATTTTTATTAACCCCCTGAAAATGCCTCTTTTTTTCACTTGGAAGTTTTTTTTTCGCGTTTTCGACCCCACGTCATTAAAACTGTCATAACTCCTGTTATATAACAAAAAACGCTGCAAATCATTGCTCAAAGGTTTATTATTTTCTGTGTAGATCACCCTTCTGTATAGATCACTGGTTCTCCATCAATAGCACCTACCACCATCTATATTCTCCCTTGACCTTCCCTCTCAAATTTTCCGAAGCCATTTTCCTCTGAAAATGGCTTCGGAGCTCACTCAGCTGATCAGTAATCTGAAGAGTGAAGGAGATCTCCTCGAATGCTGGAGACGCCTGGAAGAGCACTTCCATTCAATAGGAGTAAAAATGGCTTAGGAGCTCACTCAGCTGATCAGTAATCTGAAGAGTGAAGGAGATCTCCTCGAATGCTGGAGACGCCTGGAAGAGCACTTCCATTCAATAGGAGTAAAAATGGCTTAGGAGCTCACTCAGCTGATCAGTAATCTGAAGAGTGAAGGAGATCTCCTCGAATGCTGGAGACGCCTGGAAGAGCAGTTCCATTCAATAGGAGTAAAAATGGTTTTGGAGCTCACTCAGCTGATCAGTGATCTGAAGAGTGAAGAAGATCTCCTCGAATGCTGGAGACGCCTGGAAGAGCACTTCCATTCAATAGGAGTAAAAAAGGCTCTGGAGCTCACTCAGCTGATCAGTGATCTGAAGAGTGAAGAAGATCTCCTCGATTGCTGGAGACGCCTGGAAGAGCACTTCCATTCAATAGGAATGAAAATGGCTTCGGAGCTCACTCAGCTGATCAGTGATCTGAAGAGTGAAGAAGCCTTTGAGCAATGATTTGCAGCGTTTTTTACCCACCAACATTTTTTTTACCTACCAACTTTTTTTTACCTACCAGCTAGGTACTACCTACCACACCATACTGCTTCACACCTTCACAATCAAGTTTATTAGAAAGAACTAAACGCTTCACACTCGATTGGAAAAATAGAAAGCTTCGTATGGAAATTTGATTACTGGTTACGCAGAAGGCAAAACTGTATACAAATCGAAGAAATGAACAGCGATCGCATTTTAGTCCGATAAAATTTGAATGGAGATTAGACCTCTTTTGCGATTCACACTCATGATTCTGTTTTATCGAAGGAAAACCTTCAAGTACTCGTAGGGACCGAACGGTTTGTCCTACAGAGCTCCGGGTGGTCTCAAAAATTTTTAAAAATTCAATACTATTTAAAATTGGTGAAAAAATAATACCTTTATTTCGAGAGTTTTCGAGCTAGGGCACTCTTGAAAATTTCAACCCTTAATTTTCACCCCTTAGAAGTGACCTACATCAACCAAAAGCTTCGCGGCACAACTAGACCCCAAATGGAGCCCATATACCAAATTTGAACCAAATCGGTCCAGTGTTGCTAAGAAAAGTGCCGCGTACGGCGTACGGCGTACGGCGTACGGCGTACGGCGTACGGCGTACGGCGGACGGACGGAAATTTTTTTATTCGATTTTCGTATTCTACGTACCTTGAAACGTAAAACATCAAATTTTGAGGGGGGGTTAAAATTTTTTTTTTCTTGCTCGATTCCAAAGGCTTATTATTGAAAATAATAAACCAAAAATTAAAATGTGAGGATATCGTTGGGAAGAGCGTTACATTTACAAGCTACCTAGTGTAAAACCAAAATCTTTCAGCTATAAACAATTTTTAAAAAAATCAAGTAAAAAAGCAAACTTCACATTTTTTTTGAAATATGACTCTTTTTGAATCGAATTTTAACTACGAATCCTTGGCTACTTCAATAGGCGTTCATCGGAAAAAAGTTTTCAAATTGTCAATAAGTTTTTCTTTTTGAAATTCAAACTAGAAGAGTAAATCAAATTTGAATTCCAAAAAACGTGTGTTTTACAAGAAAATCCAGCGTTTTCCGCGGTTTATGGTCCCCCTTGAACTCAAGATGGCTTGACGAGTTTGGTTTCATTTCCTTTGTAACATTTTATGCTGAATCCAATGGTGATACTTCCAAATAATTCTCACTGCTAGAAAGAGGATTTTTTGGCGAAAACCTTCGTTTTTCGTACATAAAATACGTATTATCCGTAGGTGTGGGAGTGAGCATAAATTTATACCTTTCTACTCAATAAAAACATCAAATTTCTAGCTGATTCATGTTTTTATTCAGTAGGAAGGTAATCACTTCAAGCTCACTACCATATCTACGAATAATGCGTATTTTATGTACGAAAAACGAAGGGTTTCCTAGAAAAATCCACTTTTTAGCTGTCAAAATTATTCGAAAATATCACCATTGGGTTCAGCGTGAAAAGTTACATAGGAATTGATACCAAACTCGTCAAATCATCTTGAGATCGAACACCGCGTAAAACACTGGATTTTCCAGTAAAACTCATTATTGACTGTTGGAAAGCTGACGGTTTGAGCATGTTTTTTTTCCGAAGAGCGCCCGTCGAAATGGGCTGGGATTCAGAGTGAAAACTGTGGTCAAATAAAAGTCAAGTTTCAAAAATTTGTAAAATTTGGTTTTTAGCTTGATTTTTGAAATTATTTTATTGCTAAACAAATTCATCGGTGTAGTCAGATTTGAATTTGCATGAGAAATAAGGGAGTTATGACTATATCAGTGCTGCAAAGTCGAAAACGCGAGAAAAAACTTTAAAGTGAAAAAAAGGAATTTTGAGTGGGTTAAAAGGAAATTGCTATGAGACATTTTTGGTTGGAAATACTTTGTGGAATCGAACCCTGAAGTTATGCCCATCTTAGGTGTAGACTCCCTCTATAATTAATTTATTGTTGTAGTGGAATTTTCTAGTTAGTTCAGGTAATCCGAAACAGAAGCAGTTATCTGAAAGACATATCTACATACTATATAATATATTATATTCTACACATTTGCATAATACATGAGAATAAAATCCTCAAATTTGATAATATCAAAGGAGCATTTCATTTAATGCAGTAAATCTCTACCGGACAAAATGGTACTTCCAGATTGCTATGCAAATTTTCATAGAAAATGTTCTGCACATTTGCTCTTGTGCAGAATTACTCATTTCAACCAAGCTGGAAGTACCATTTTTTTCCGGTAGAGATTTACTGCATTAAATGAAATGCTCCACTCAGTGATTTTGGAAAAGTTTTTAAGCAGAATCTTCAGACAAGAGATTCTTGAGACTGAGGAAAGTAAATAAATTACACAAGCTTGAGAACAATTAGACAAGATGAAAAGTCCCGATGGTTCAAAAAAGCAGAATTTTGAGTCTTCTAGTGGAGATTTCATTGACTGAAGTTTACTGACTGGCTAAACTCTGTTTTCCCAGGGGAAATTTGCATGTTACTATTGGTTCCTTTGGTTATAACTACCTTAATCTATTTGTAGGAATTAGTTGATCAATGCATTTGGTGATTTACCAGCCTGTGGATCGCAACCTTGAAAACCCCGCGAGCTGAGAATGTAGGTTATGGCAAAGGAGTTGTGTGGGACCTGGTTTAGATCTTGAAGACAATAATTTCTTGTAAAGTGGTTTCATCATTGTTGGAGTGTGACCAAGGTTCACCGGTGACGAAGACTACAAATGACCAGGAATCGCCTCAGAAAGAAGTTGCTTGGCTGGTAGTCATTTCTGCTCAAGTCAGCAGAATTCAGGCTGGTGGCTTCCTGGCAGAGTCTTGTTGTGTGGTTCCTGAAGGTTTCGTATCATAGTGAAAGAGTCAATCTGGTTTGGATCCCTTGGAACATCTCAACTTTGAATGAGGAGTTTCACCAGCGATGGAGATTCCAAATGAACACAAATCACCTCAATCCTCCCTTGAAAAGAGTGGAGGTGATACGGAGGTTAATGGCAGTAGTTATATTGGCGGAGCGCAGCTCAACTCAGCAGAATGCTCGTCATTGGGATGGCCACTACTTGGGAGAGCTTCTAATTATGGTTATCTAAGTATGGAGATACGGTCTGGATTCCGTGGCAAATCACTGCTGGTAAGCTATGGAGTGATTTCACGTGATGGAGAATTCAGATGGTCAGGAATATCCCCAAGATCTCCCGTCATGTAGAAGTCAAATTGGAAATAAGTCATTTTAGAACTGTAGTCCATAATTGGTTCGAGAAAAATCCACCCCACCGTGGAGGGGTTTGTGGCTACTTGTAGCCTGGAAATAACCATGATGGCACTTTTAATCGAATTCTCTAATGGTTGATGCTCGCAGCAGTTGGTCCAAGAGACCCTGAAAGCAATGCTCTTAGTAAGCATAAGTTGGTATGCTAAATGACTTGGGTACTGAGAAAACTTTCACGCATGTGAAAGGTGGTGACTCCGTTGGACCTAGCTATAGGGCATTCTATTGATGCATCATAAACCAAGCCTCCACTCCACACATTTTTTAATCAAACTTGGTAAAACTCATTCGCTCCATCATTTATTTGCTAGACGTTTGAATGCAGAGAGCACCCTAGTTGGATGTAACCATGCATTGTTGAATCAAATTACAGGCCTCTGGCTACAAATGGGCGACACTGGCGGTTTCCTTTAATGAAGAGGTGGAGAGAAGTACGTCCGGACTCCCATGGGGCGCATCTGAGGGCCGGAAACCCCTTGATTGCGATCAACCGGTCCAAATCCCCCACTCCCCAATCTCACGTATCACTTAACGAATTCGGGCACTCCGTAATTAGACGGTTCGGAACCGCTGTTGAAACGAGGATCGAAGAAAAGGGCCTTACCACCGGCGATTTTCATCGATTAATTAATGGCTCTAATTAGGGCAGGATTGATTAACCTATGAAAGAGCTGGGGTTTTTTTTTCACATGTCACTCGTGGAGGTAAAAATAAGTTATTAGCGCCGAACGAGAGCCTATTACGTGGTTTTTCATTGGAGCCGTGAATGTCAGCATTGCGCTGCAATAACGCGGTAGCGAGTAGTCAACAGAACTACAAGCACTCAAACGCCCAGCACTTCAGCGAGGAGAATTCCCCACTAATTAACGCCTTCCGCATTTTTTCCTGTAAATATGCCCGACGGACATGCTGGGTTTCGGTGGGAACTGAATCAAGCAACAATCTTGATTAGCCCACTTACGGTGAAGGTATATTGAGATGAAAGATTTTATAGCTAAAACATGCATAAACAACACATATTATTAAAAATTTCCAAATTCTGGCGAGATAATAGGGAGATGTTTTGGTATCTGCTTGACTTATGTTGCATGCTGAAACCAGAAGTGACTGCAGTTTCATAAAAGCGCCAAATTTCTCGAGAAGAATAAATTTTTGAAGAATAATGCTTGTGGATTCATTAATTTCCATAAACAAAGGTACTTGGAATTTGCCACAAATCTCAATGATCTGAGCAGTTCGACTACAAAAGCACAAAAACCATTCTCATAGATTCAATGATTCTATGATTCAATGCTCTTGTGGTAGACAATATTTTAGATGAAACATTATAAGATAATTTCTATACACATAAGCAAGAGATAAACAATGTCTCACCTGCAGAGAGCTACATAAATATACCATTCTGCTTTCAGCTCAAGAAAGTATATCAAATTCAAAAAATTAAATATCTAGAATAAATTATGAAATACACTCTTCTAGAACAAAAGAGGTTGTTCTTAATTGCATCGGTGTTCAAGCATCAGTCCACGAGATCTTGAGAAACCAGAGTTTTAGACCCAATTAGCGGTCAGGAGGTAATAGATTTCATGTAATTCAACTCTAACCGACTTCAAGATGACTCACACATACCCCAGATTTTCACATCCCTCGAACGAAAAATTTATCACAGTTAGACATACGTGGCTGACTTAGTTCAGAGAGTAGTGAGAAGTAAATTCGAGTTAAATTTTCGATTTAGGAGTTCCTACAGCTTGAACTTTTGCAATATTTGTACTGTATATTACTTATTGCACCACTTGTAGCTGTCCTTTACTATACCATCACTGTCCATCTCGTACCAGAGCAGCATGGGTTCATGCGGAGGAGGTCTACGGTCTCGAACCTCGCGGAGTTCCAGGAGTACACCTTGCGAGCTTTCGAGGCTGGTCAGCAAGTCGATTTAGTATCAACCGACTTTTCTAAAGCCTTCGACAAGTTGTCACATCCGCTCATCTTGTCTGTGCTCGAGTCTCTTGGGGTATTTGGAGTCTTCCTTGAGTGGATCTCCAGTTACCTGAGTGAACGATCACTTATTGTCCGCTTGAAGGATGTCCAATCGAGGCCATTCTTGGCCACCTCAGGGGTTCCGCAGGGTTCTCACATTGGGCCACTGATGTTCTTGCTTGTAATAAATAGCGTTTGTGGTGTGCTACGTGGAACAAGGTATTTGCTTTTTGCGGACGATTTGAAGCTGTACCGCACTGTTGAGTCGATCTGCGACTGCCGGGATCTCCAGACTTCCATCGACGCACTTCTCTTGTGGTGCTCGTCCAACAGCTTGGCCCTAAACCCATCCAAATGCTTGGCGATGACCTTCCATCGGTCTGAACCCCCCATCCTCTACGACTACCATATAAAAAACACTCATCTGGCCAGGGTGTCTTCGGTTCGCGATCTAGGAGTTTTGATGGACCATCAACTCACTTTCTCGAACCACATAGCCACCATATCGTGCAAAGCAATGAAACTGCTTGGATTTGTTAAGCGAAGTACAAGGGAATTCGACCAGGTGCCAGCTATAGTGACTCTTTACAAGGCACTGGTATTACCAGTCCTTGAATATGCTTCCGTTATTTGGAGTCCGCATTACAAGTGCCACATTTACCAATTGGAACGAATCCACCATAGGTTCCTCCGGTACATAGCTTTCAAGCTCCATTTACCTCGGGAATCAGTAGACTATGCGGAGTTGAATGGGATAGGCCGGACTCTCGACCTAGTAGACCGCAGGCGCTTGGCTGACTTGGCATTTTTCCACAAGCTGCTGACGGGTTCGGTCGACTCACCATTTCTCCTATCCAGGATAAATTTCTTGACCCCCCGACTGAGCTCAAGATTACACTCACTTTTTTGGATTCCCTTCTCTCGCACGAATTACCTCTACAACAGCCCTCTGTCACGTCTGCCAAGAGAAGCAAACTTTTTCATATCCAGTTGCCCGGACATTGACTTCTTTCACCAATCATTGACTCTCATACGTCGAGAAGTGTTGCTCATTATTCTAAGTCCAAATAGAACGAGAAGTGTTATCTCATTGCCATAATTTTCAATTTTCTAACGTGGACAGTGTTGTGCTAATTCTTTATTTTCACATTAAACATTGTTAGCATTAAGTATGTTTATATTGTATTGGGCTTGCCCGTTTCGATTAATAAATAAATAAATAAAATAAATAAATAAATACCACCCTGCTGTCAAGTCGATAAACCATAAAACTGACCTCTGTCCATATTTGGATCTTAACATTTTCCTTGGATGATTGCGAAGTGGAATCAATAAAAAAAACCAGCAGCCTTGAAGAAAACAATCACCTTCAGCAGCCACCATGTTGGATGGCATCTGTGTTATACTTATACCACCTTGACTTCTCAAGTGATGGTGGATTTACCACATATTTCCAACGGAAGTTCTGCAATAGGTACTTCATAAATTTGATAACAAGTAGCAGTCATCCTGTTATTCAGACCATGTGGACCATATTGTGGTAAATCCACCACCATTGGAGAAGTCATGGAGATTCAAATATGGACAGTGGTCTGAATATGGTCCACATGGTCTGAATAACAGAGTGGCGCTCATTGTTATAAAATTTATGAAGTATAGCAGAACTTCCGTTGGAAATATGCCGTAAAGCCACCACCATTCACGACTTCTCCAATAGTGGTGGATTTACAGCAAATTTCCAATAGAATTTTTGCAATACTTCAAAATTTGATAACAATTAGCAGCCACTCTGTTATTCAGACCATGTGGACCGTATTCAGACCACTGTCCATGTTTGAATCTCCATGACTTCTCCAGTAGTGGTGGAATTACAGCATATTTCTAACAAAAGTGTTGCAATTCTTTATAAATTGTATGATCCTCAGCTGCCACTCTGTTATTTGGGCAACTTACCGTATTCAGACCACTGTCCATGTTTGAATCTCCATGACTTCTCCAATGGTGGTGGAGTGACTGAATACTGCTTAAGTATGTTCAGCACTATTTCATAACTTTCTCCATTGTTTTCCCTCGAGGAGGAAACCCGAAATTTGAATGTAAACGGTTTGAAATTACTGTAATTCAGTCTCAGGCACTTTTTAGCCGTTCGGGAATAAAAACCACCTAGCAGGACTCCACGGGGCAATCAGGTGTATTAAAAGAACACGAAAGATCCACTATCGACGATCCGATGTTTACCTTGGCGTGGGGGGAGCGCATGTCACGGGTCGTGGATTTTGGGATGATTGTGGTCAGAGATTATGGGAAGTAAACGATCTGTCATGCGGGACTCATGAAGGTACCGCGACAAAAGTGGGCGCGGCGACGAGTCCTTAGGAGGAACTCTGTGTGTTTTCACGAGTGATGTTTCGGCAATTTTGTTGTAACGTGTTCAGGACCACCGTCAATTTTCGGGGAGACGAGGCCGAAGGGTCACCTTATAGGGACATTATCTCGAGGGACCTTCGAGCTATGAAGTCTGCCATTAATAGTTAATCGGTCATGAGCTGCCCTTCCTGGGGTAAAATTACTGACCATTTCTTTCGTGATCTCCAAGAGTGTTATGGGAAAATTCTTAGGCGCCGATGATTATCACTCGTCATTCATAGTCCGAAAAAATCTAGCCATACAACGTAAACTCTCATCCTCCCTTCGTCGCTCACAAGTCTTTGTTGCTTACAAGAGCAGCTTGAGGTGTCACCTGTAACCGTTCCAGTACAATCCACTTTCTTGGTAGGTAATTTCACTCCCTATCTTCTCCTTCCCATTTAACGGTTTCAGGCCAGAAGATACCTACCTAACCCACGTTCAGGCCGCCAAGATTTACCCTCTCCCTCACCTTCGTTGTGTTAACGGTTACGGGCTGGCCGACACTCTCCATCTCACTCTCCCCTTTTTGGTTTATTATTTTCAATATTGAACCTTTGGAATCGACCAAGAAAAAAAAATTTTAACACCCCCTCAAAATTTGATGTGTTTACGTTTCAAGGTACGTAGAATCCAAAAATCGAATAAAAATTTGGCCGTCCGTCCGCCGTACGCCGTACGCGGCACTTTTGCCACTTAGCATTGACCGATTTTGATGAAATTTGGTATGATGATAATAATAATAAATAATTGTAATTTGGCTTTTGGTTGATGTAGGTCACTCCTGAAGGTTCCAAAATCAATTTTGAAATTTTGAAAACGTCCTAACTCAAAAAACTTCGATATAAAGGTATTGTTTTTCCTTCAATTTAAGATTCTATGGAATTTTTAGAATTTTTGAGACCACGCGGAGCTGTGTAGGACAAACCGTTCGCTCCCTACGAAAATTTAGGGGTTTATGTTGAAATATATATATAAATCAAATCACGAATGTGAGTCGCAAAAGAGGCCTAATCTCCGTTCAAATTTTAGCTGACCAAAATGCAATCGATGGTTGGTGATTTTGATTTTTTTTAAATTTTTTAAATTTTTTTTTGATTTAAAAAAAAATTTTTTTGATTTTTTTTTTCTTTTTTTTTCCTTTCTTTCTTCATATAGGATGATTGGTGATTTTGTAGACGAGTGATCTATATAAAAATAATAAACCGTTGTGTAATAATTTGCAGCGTTTTTCTTCGTCAGAGTAAATTCTAAGTCAATCACTATTGATATAGTCTTAAAACCCAAAAAATAATCAATGATGACCCTCAACGTGGTTCATTAAGATTTGGTATGAAGGAGTATGGAACTCGAGCCAAAACATACGTACGTTACATGTAAAAACGCTACAAATTATTACACAATGGTTCTGAAAGTTTTGTGTGCCTTCATTACTAAATTATTAATCCTGGTTGCAGAAACAAACAACGATCACATATTATCTGCTGAAATTTCTATGATTATCAGGCTCATTTCCGTCAATGAGCAATCTTTTGAAATTCACGTGTTTCTGATTTATTGTCTAACCCTTAAGTCCTCATGGGGAGCTAACGGTTTGTCCTCCAGAGCTCTGGGTGGTCACATTCGATTCTATTTTAAATTAGTAAAAAACTAAACAACTCCCCCCACTAACTAACTTTCTCTTTTATATAAAGAGTTCTCGAGTATGAGCGTTTTGAAAATGACTACTCCTTTTTTTCACCCTTTTGCAGTGACTGACAGTAACCTAAAGCTTTGCGGCACTACAAGACCCCATGGACCCCATAATATGGGCCTTGGATACCATGAACCGATGTTGATGTATTTAGGTATAATATACCGGGATACATCGGTTCATGGTATCCAAGGAAAGTACCGCGGACGGGGAACGGATTATTATTCGATATAATTATATTATTCGATTCTAATGGTTCTTTATTGAAAATGTTATGCCAAAAGCGAAAAATCATTCACACAATGATGAAATGCCTCTCCATCGTCAATGCTTCTTTATTGTCAATTCCGATAACTATCAACAGATTGTGTTGATCGTGTAGATAGATAGTTCCACCAATAATTCTGTTCTATATCGCCAAGCTGCTTGGCAGAATCCAGCGAGTGGCAACCAGTTGGCACCATTCAAGATGCTCAGGTGGGGATCTCTGGAAATCCTAAAAGAGCCTAAAAATGCCACCCGAAAGTCTGCAAGTATGGGACAAATTGCCAAAAAAAAAAAAAAAAAAACGCTCTAAATCCTCCGGTACACCCAAATTGCATAGAGAACAAATTTCAGTGTGTCCGCCTACCTCCCGAGGCATATCCGGTCGACTGTTTGGCCTCAATATGATCGTGTAATAATTACACGATAAACAATTATTGTTTCATAAGAGGGAAGTAAACAGTTGTTTTGATTTTGTATAGGGATCGGATTCTAGTATTTTTACATATTCTCTTTTAGGCAATACATTGAATCAATAAATTGAAGTCGAGGAAGAAGTGTTCAAATAAGCAACTTTTGAACCGGTTAAGCCTACTTTTATTTTACGTATTTTCGCATATTTCGCTGAAAATACATATCTACAAATATCTAACTGAAAATTACAAGAAATGGCTACAGCTTTCGTACAAGTATGCAACCACAAGAGAAATTTTATGTAAGCGAAAATCATCAAAAATTTCCGCGTAACTCTCCCCGCGTAACGCTCCCCGCGTGACGATTTTTCATTTATGTGCCATAGTAAAGACATAAAATGTCAAAAACTACTCATTTTTTTTCATTTTGAGCAGTTTTTCATAATTTTGAGGAAGAGTCCTTCGTTTGAAAGATGATAATTTGTAGAGACTCCACAAATGGTTGTCATAACAGAAAATCACGGATCAAGGCTGTGAACCACAGTAAAGGCCCCTCACCCATTTTCAGCCTGTGTTTTTGTGCTGACATCGATAGGAGTGAGTGTGAATCATATGAAATTCCATTTAATTGTTGTGATGCGTCGATCTTATTACGATCTTTCTTGGTTTCGTTAGGATTAGTTTTTGGTTTGGAGTTTTTTTTATGTTGCCAATAAAACCTGGACAGAAACTCTTCGGGCCTCGCCTTACTGCTTTTTTGGCGCTTTTCGGCGGAGTAGGGATGGGATGGAGAATAAGCCCCCCGTGACACTTTTGGGGCAGTTAGTCCAAGGCTAAATCATGTTCCACACTAAAATAAAATCTAAAATAGACAATTGATCGTTAAATATCTGCATGGAGAGGGGGGGCTGACCATACGTACTATTGCGGATATTCTCAAAGGGTCTGAAACCTCCAGTGATTTTGGACGTTGAAAGGTCGTTCAGTAGGTACAAGGCGGTATGTCGTCCAGATCGTTGTCACATTACTTTCGAACATTTGAAGTTCCATGTTGTGTCGAATAATTTCAAAAAGAGATTTCCACATTTCACCCTTCTTTTTCATCTAAACAATTTTTTCTTTTGTTCGTTTTGAGCTTATAAACCTTTTTGAAAATATCAACATTTTTGGATATTTACTGCATATTATACGAAAGTAGATACATATATGTAGCCACCCCCACAGATAGTCTAGACCTTTTCCCGAGTAGGGATCTCCATACCAAGCACCCTGGAAGAAGAGTGTGAGGACCCTGGGTTCTCCCTAGATACTTCTTCAATCGTCAGTCGAGTTCAGGACGAGCTAGTGAACTGACCGCAAGGGGAGTTTCGGCGGTCCAGAGCTATGTAATCGATTTATAATCCGTTTTGAACCAAGTTATAGTAGAATACAGTTGCTTCTTTATACGCGAGTGGTTTATGATCCTGACAACCAACTGGAAGAAGGGGAAATACAGAATGGAATAAGAGTTATCCCATCTCCATCATATATACGAGTCGTATGTTGAATTTTTTGTATTTTTAAATACATAAAAATCCGATCTCTAGTAATTATATCCATAATTGTACATTCAATACTTCCTAAATCAACTATTTATTTCATAACTCTTATGTTTATATATAATCTTTATGATAGAAGGCTACACTGCGTTCAGGGTGATAACTGGTGAGAACTGGTACACCACACATATTTATTCTTCGCCAATCTCTCGACCATCAGGACAGCCTCGTATCCTTCATCAAGGAATGCCGCTGGACACTGGAGCTCCCCGGGACGCACGTTACAGAAACGCGAGGATCAGGTGGACTTTATGAGTGAGTTGATAAGTTGGCGTGAGGTATCGACGGCGCACGATAGCGTTGAGTGCAGCACGCACGTCTCATCGCCGGGGAAGAAGGCGACTGACCGTCCTGCGGGTCTCCTACGGCGTGCAGCTCGGGTACCGTCACCGTCCGAACATGGTGAGGCATTCAGGTCTGAAATGGAGCGGCCGCGCGATAAAATCGCCTTTCGTGTATCGCTCCAATAAAACGGAAATCATCTCGGAGGGAAGTTTTCAAATATAAACGAAAAAGATTGCAGAGGCTGATAATTCACGGAGGCTCGGTGGACTCAATTTAATCGTACTGCGAAGTATTTAACCCTAGAATGGAAACATGCCTCTCAAGGCTTTCAATGGAAATATTGAGTAATTTTTACTCCCACGTAGGAAACCTTCTTTTTCCTCGCATTTTTTCTTTGAATGGTAATGGACTTAGGCGAAGAACATTTATAAACAATGTGAGCAACTCATTCTATATTGAAAAATATAAATGAACAAAAATTAGAGTGTCAAATCATAGCAAAATTGGTGAACAAAAAAAAAAAAACTTGGAGGTACCGAGCTTCCTAACTATTTCTCAGACTAGGTAGGTGTCTGCTGTTTTCTAAGCAGGTTGGTAGGTACCTAAATAACACGTTTGGACTCCATTCTTATAGCAAAATAATGAAATAAATAGCTTCCACTTCTCTCAGCAGAAGACAGTATCCCATTGAAGCAAAAAAAAGCCTAAATTTTGCTTTTCATGGTTTGTCAATTTCATTGTGTAAATTAAATAACCTATATTTTATATTAAGGCTAAAGGAGATAGCCCTCTAGTGTGATTCTCTCCTAGGAGATGGCGCTCAAGATGCATCAAAAGTTTTCCCAATGTTTTTCAGCCTCCACTAGAGATTTTCTCAATTAGAATACGGGAATGTATCCAGAATAAGTGAATCAAGGATGATTTTGCTTTCAGAGCAACATGGCACAACTGTTTGAAGATTGGAGATTGAGCTTATGGAGATTAGAACGACGAATGAAAAGATTTAAAAAATTGATCAAGTAATCCACTATGAGCATTTCAAACGAGTTTTTTTTTTTTTGTCTCTCCTGGAAAGTAGCTCAAATGCAGTTGTGCCATGTAGCTCTGACATAGAAGAAATTACGATGTTTGAAATTTAAAAGTTTTGGCATTTGAAAATACTCGTACGTTTTAGTGGCGGACTTTTACTTCTTAGCTTCAGTAGATGCTCAACTAATTACCGAACTAACTGTATTACGAGTTTTGTGCTCCACGGTTGAGTTCAACTTCTTTTAGAAGGAAAACCGCGGAATTTTGGCAACCTATTAGGCTCAAGATTTGATGAAAACCACTTTGTAACTAAAAATTACTTTGAGAAACCAGAAAAAGGAACATTCCTTCAATCACTTCACTGGCAACACTGCTTCACAGATGATGGCAAAAATTGGAACGAGGAAGATGACAGAGGGAAATTCCTATCAAGAACTAGGTTGAGAAAACTCTGTGGGCGGAAAAGGCAGGTGCTGAGCAGCGGTTGACAGAAGTCAAACCGAGGTCGTCATCGGGCAGCTCCTGTTCACAAGACCGCGTCGAACACCTGCGGCCGCGAGACCTGCGACCTGCAACCGCGAGACCCGCGACCTGCGACCGACAGACCTCTGACCGCCTCCAGTGATCTCCACCGCAATCTGTTCAGTTGTGGTCTCGTGTCCACTCTTCCGCCTTTCTGGGTCTCGCCCGCTCAGTCAACCTTCCACCTTCGTTATCCCACTTCCACAACCAACGGTGGATTCGTGTGGTCCAGAAACGAGATAAGGAAAAAGTTGAAGTTATGCGAATTTTCGATGAACAACTCAACCTGTTGAGGAGTGACTGATTTTTGAAGTATGCAAAGTTCACTTCTTCACTATGGAAGAGCGACTTCCTCTGCAAAATTTGGGTCCATTCAGTTCCATGACTGTTTGTTGGCCGTGTGTGGTCAATTCGGAAGGTTACGTAGGGTTTGCCAGCCGATCGCCCCATATGAATTTCACTACCTTCTTACCCATAGAAACATCTGCAATTGTTCAGCAGAGGAATGGAATAAGCGCCATGTCTTCAAACTATTCATGTTTTTGATTGGAAGTACTCCTAGAGTGTAGTCAGACAGAACACAGTCAAATTCATCATTAAGACGTTGATTAATAATAATTCAGTAGGTAACTGAAATATGTAGATAAACGCATGAAAGTACAGTTTACGCCTTGCAAAAAAAAAACATGGAGTTCTAGGTGCCTTCGTTGGGAAATTTGAATATCGATTGCCAAAAATGCAAAACTGAGTACGACTCGAAGAAACGAATAACGATCCCATTTTGTTCAGCTAAAATTTGATGGAAGATTACAAATCTCTTGCGATTCACACTCGGGTTTCCGACTTACCAAGCTCAGAATTATCAGATTTATCTCAAAATTTAGGTCTGTTTTCTCTTTCAAGAAAAGGCAAAAATTCTGAGCCCAAATTTTCCAGAATGTTGGAAGTTAGTAGTTGAGTGCACATGGTACGATTGCTGTTGAAGTTGCGAGATACTTCCTCTTGCTCTCTGTCAGTATTTTTCAATGAAAGACTGGGGAAACAGGCTGTGAAATTTCTTTCATCTAAGTTTATTGTTACGAACAACATTATTCAATAAACTAGTAGCTATAAACTTATAAATTAGGTTGTGATAAAACCAGTTTTTTTGAATTTCATTAACAAAGTATGTTATCACAATAAAAATCAAACCCTTTTTCAGTCAAAAACAGCCTTCATCGTTGGTAACGTGGACTAACGCACAATATGAAATATCTAAAAATATCAGGTATTCGTTCATTTCTTGCTCGTCCCGAAGTGGATGGAGTTTGTATCGAAATATCTTGTTCTTGTTTCTCTTGGGGTTGCTGGAGATCGGCGGTTTCCTCTTCGTCCTCATGATTTGTTTCAGCTAGAACATCTTCCAGTGGCAGAGGATCAAGCCCTTCTCCGTAAACCTCAAAGTCTTCAAGAACTTATCGGATTTCTGATATTATCTCCTCACATTGTGATTGGACCGGTTCGCTAAAGGCTGGGACATCAGTCTCACTATCTTCACCGTCCGAATCAATGTTGAGACGGGGGATTAATGATGAAATTTTTTCAGCCCGACTTCTGAATAATTGCTGTGGAGAATAGAAAATCGTAATTATATTCAGTAGAGCACATGTTTTCCGACTCTACCTTGGAACTTTTTACCTGAACCTTGTGTACCTGAGTACACTCAAGTTTTCTGAGATATATAAACCAGCCATAACACGAAAATTAGCTGAAAATGTAATTTTAGGCTTACACAATTACTAGGTAACTGAATTAAATCATTTTAGTTGCTCAGAAATCCATAAATATGTGGGCGCGCGGGAACCGCCGGATAGTTCCTACCTATTCCGTCAAGTCTAAGTGCAGCACCTACTTACTTCTCCACGTAAAGCTACCATGAACAACAGACAAGGACAGTTAGCAGGAGAAGTCAAGAGAGAAGTGATGATTATGAACAGAAGTTCGGATGGTTGTTGATACCGACGTATTGTGTTTGATTGCTAATTATTAAACTAATCTATCCATTGAAGTCAGTATTGTGTTTTATTATGGAAGACCTTACATCAGAAGTGGGATCCGATCTCAAGAGCTTCACAACAGACAAATGCAGCTATTTCTTCCGTCAAGTTCGACAAAAAGGTATGAGGAAAATCATTACAATCGTGAATTATTTCATGATGAATCTTAACCCCAAAATATTGGATCATGGGAAGAATTCGCTTGTGAATAGATGTGTTTTTTGCAAGGAGTTTTCGATGAGGAACCCCCCTCCCGTCTATGTTCTGTGTACCTGAGGAGCCTCGCACGTACGCACGCGCCCACAAATAAATCGTTATTTCGAAAATGAACTTACCTGGCGAGACGTGGTGGCGATGTTGATGTTGGAGAACACGAAAGGTGTTCAGACGCCAATAACACAGCATAACCCGCCACTGATTAACATGAACGGCTAACCAATCCCTTCCCAATGTGCGAGGGAACACGTAGATGGATCAAGAAGTTGATATGAGTCATATCCTTATATTTTAGAGCCCCTCAAAATGGGTGTGCACTGGAGTGCACATTGGTAAGTTAAGGGTTAAGAGGAGATTAGACCTCTTTTGCGATTCACACTTGTGTTGCAGATTTATCGTATGTCCAATCCTTGAGTTCTCCTAGGGAGCGAATGGTTTACAGAGTTCTGGGTGGTCCGATTCGATTCTGAAAATTCAAAACTATTTTAAATTGAAGAAAAACTAAGAAAAATTTTTTTGAGCACAACTAGACTTCAAATGAAGCCCATGTACACCAAATTTCATCAGAACGGCCGTACAGCGGATGGACAGCAAACTATTTTTTTCGATTTTCGGATCCTATGTACCTTGAAGAGCTGTACTTGTACCAACTGAAAATTTTTCTCCGACTATTCCAAAGGTTCAGTAATAAAAATAATAAATCAAAAGGGGACATGGATACTACTCATATTTTGTAGTATCCATCCCCTTGAACTAAGCAATTACTTTCAGTATAAAGTGAAAATTATATTATAGATATTAATTTTGAAGGCGTTCCCCATTTGGTACAGAAATATCCCGCCTTGTTCAACTAATTAGACCACTTCTACAATAATGATATTTTGTTCATACGTGCTACTGCATTCAGGGTGTTTCAACGCCAATCAGAAATCATTTATGAATCAATTCTACAACAGTTGTAGAATTCTACAAATCTACAAATCTACAAATCAATCAATCAAAATCAAATCTACAAATCAATTCTACAAATTGAGCGGTGAAGGCAAATTAGTTACTAATTTGCCTTCACTTGCTCAACAAAGACCATATGTACTGGACAGACATTTTTCAGCTACTTCGGTTGAATATTTGTCGTTGAATCGATTACTGAAACTTCCGAAGTCGGTGGAGAAACCTGGTGTGGGATTCTTCGGTGGCAGCGTAAAAACAACCTTGGCCCAGTGGAAAATGAATTGAAGGGAAGTAGTTAGGAGTAAATATTTGATTTACGGCTTGAAAAGTGAACTGTAACTGCTTTAAGAAGTGAGCTATAAGTAGAGGTGGGGGGGGGGGTGAAAGTTTCCCGAGACGAGGGACCTGTTGCTCCTCTTTTCCCAGTTCACGACCTGCCCGATCCTCGGCTTCCAAGCGAAGTCTTGAGGAAAGAATCGCGGAGAAGGAGGACGAATTAATGGCTAAAACTAGGTGACAAATTACCACGATTTCCCAATCTAGTCATAACAACTTCCAAGTTGACTTCCGAGGGCTACAACGTGCTCCATGAAGGAGTCGTTTCATTAGTGAGAAACTTACCATGATCATCACGAACTATAGAATATCCACGACTGCTTGGCGTGATGAACATTGTAACTGTTGAAACCAATAATAAATTATCCTTCCTTCAATATAGGGGAAAGGCACCAGTTATTTGACACTCAAGGTGAAACTTTGACTTTCGATGCTCCTGGAAAATCGCCATTTCGCTTTCCAGAATTGCTAAAAAAAAATTTTTTTTTTTGCTCTATAAAAACTCCGAAGTTGATTGGGTATCACATTTTCAAAATGAGAACCAATTTGTTTTTATATGAATAATTTTTGACTGAAAACGTGTTTATCCCAATTTGGTAGGGTAAAACCACTAATAGTCGGCACTGTTAAGCCCAATCTTCAACTTCAAAACGCAGTTATAAATCAGTTTTGAGTGCTAATCCATTATTTTTTTCTTCTTTACATTGATAAACATCTGCATTTCATTGGAAAAATACTTGGCAACTTCATAACAACTTTTGAATCGAGTTGTTAGGCAATTGTACACAAACAGCAAGTTTCCCAGTAGCCAGCACCCATTTTGCCATCAATCGGCACGGCTTTTAACCAATAGTGGGCACCAGTCCACCATTGATGGGCACTGCTCTCTACTAATAGTTGGCACCTGTCAACTACCAATTCAGCGCTGTCATACTAATAGCCCGAACAGGTTTAGAACCTGGTGATGGATAAAAAAAACGTAAAATGGCAACAAAAGGTAAAATAACGTTATTATTTAAATCAGTATTTAAGGTTAACAGTGAGTTACCGAGGTACCTACCCACTGTGCAGTGAAATACCAGGTTGTCTTCGACAAAATTTGGCGTTGAGCACTAATTATTTTGGACCACACTGGATTATTGGCATGTCCCGATCCAAGGTCAGCAAGTTAATAAGTCACAACAACTTACTACGTCACGTCATTCAAATCTTCAACTTTCATTAGCTTCCCAATTTCCTTCTAAACATTTTCTCGACAAACAGACCCGATTACCGTTATTCCTGACCCTTTTTCTTTTGATTTTTTTTTTAATTGACTGAAATACCCCATTATTGGACACTGTGCACCAGCTATTGGACGCCTGAAAACCAGTTATTGGACACATGAATAAACCGCTTTTCCCCCAGTTTTTGATCTTAAAATGTTTCACAAAGGAGCTTTGTTATATATTGCATCTTCTCCTCTTTATAAAAATCCCTGGTCAAATATGTTTGCTACCATGGCTACTGTTCTACACATTGTGAACTGCAATTTTCTTCTTTCAATTTGTACGCGAACTTTTGTCTAATAAAGCCTTACGCTTCTGAAAGGTTTTTCATATCACAATTTATTAGACAAAAGTTAAAATGGACGCCCGTATTCTGAGACCGGATAAATTCGTTGGATCGCCGGATTCCCCGTCAGCCGCCAAAGATTGGAAACATTTCTACAGGACTATCACCAGCTTCTTAGAAGAGACAAAGGTACCGCAAGAGAAGAAGCTAGACGTACTGGTAAACTTTTTATCATCTTCTAACTACGAGTACATTAGTGATTGCACGTGCTATAATCAAGCAATCGACGTCCTAAAAGGTCTGTTCACGCCACAACAGAATGAACTGTTTGCGAGACACTTACTGGCAAACCGAAAACAGCAGAATGGCGAATCTGTTGATCAGTACTTACAAGCTTTACGTGGGTTAAGTAAAGACTGTAATTTCAGAGTCGTTGATGCCCAAACTCACTGCAACGAATCAATTCGCGACGCCTTCATTAGTGGGCTAGCTTCATCTCAAATTCGACAACGAATACTTGAAAATGTATCCCTTACTCTAAAACAGGTTGAAGAAATTGCCAAATCCTTGGAGTCCGCACAGAAAAATGCAGAGGCCTTCACATCTCCACGCCCAGGCGTCCCTGAATCTCTCTGTAACTGTACTGAGGTCTCTAATTCTAATGATTCCAGTCTCAACGCTGTTACTACTCTTTCAAGATTCCACCAAAAATGTTTCTTTTGTGGAGGACGGAAGCATCGAAGTCGGGAGGAATGCCCCGCTGTTGATTCAATCTGCAAAGGTTGCTCAAAGAAAGGTCATTGGCAAAAGGTATGTCAATCTTCGCGCACGCAAAAGAGTAAGTCAGCTATATCTTCATCAATAGCTACCATCACCTCTGCTATAGCACCTAGCTCTCTATCCAAAGCTACTATTCAGGGGAAAATCAATGATATGCCTGCTAACATTCTCGTGGATACTGGGAGCTCAGATAGCTTCATTGACCAATCGTTTGCCACTGCTAATAATTTCCACATTTTCCCTGAAAAGAAGGCTGTTAGGATGGCTTCAACTTCTCTCCAATCAGGAATAACAGGTTTCATTCTGGCAGACCTTAAAACAGTAAACTTCTCCTATGACAAAACGAAACTCTTGGTGATACGGGATTTATGCGCTGATGTGCTCATAGGCCATGACATCATGAAACTGCATTCTTCTATAGAGATGCAATTTGGAGGCTCAAAACCTACTCTTTCTGTCTGCAATGTAGCATGCGCCACTGTGGAGCCACCAAGACTGTTCGAACATTTAGTTGAACCGTGTAAGCCTATTGCCACCAAATCCCGTCGCTTTTCTGATCAAGAAGAGTCTTTTATCAAGTCGGAGGTAGACAAATTGATCAAGGACGGGATCATAGAGGAGAGTTCTTCACCTTGGAGAGCTCAAGTCCTTGTCACTAAAAATGAGAATCACAAAAAACGCTTAGTCATCGACTATTCACAGACGATAAACAAATTCACTCTACTCGATGCTTATCCTTTGCCCAACATTGAATCACTCGTTTCAAAAGTAGCTAAATACGACGTGTTTAGTACCATTGATCTGAAGAGTGCTTACCACCAGATCCCGATCCTCGAGAGTGAGAAGCAGTACACAGCTTTTGAAGCAGCTGGAAATTTGTACCAGTTTCGACGGATCCCTTTCGGCGTAACGAATGGCGTAGCATGCTTTCAAAAAACGTTAGATCGTGTCATCAGCACCGAACATCTAACTGGAGTATATTCGTACTTGGATGATGTGACTGTCTGTGGGAGGGGACAGGACGAACACGATAACAACTTGAAACGATTCCTTGATGCAGCTAAAAAGTACAATCTAACTTTGAATCTCGACAAATGTAATTTCTCTCAAACTACTATTACCCTTCTTGGATGTCAAATTTCAAATAATTCAATGCGCCCCGACCCAGATAGACTAAAGCCATTAACTGAAATGCCCTTACCACTTAATGCATCAGCTCTGAAACGTTCCCTTGGTATGTTCTCGCATTATTCCCGTTGGGTACCTAAGTACTCAGACAAAATAAGAAGCCTGGTTGATTGCAAGACATTTCCAATAAAACCTGGTACTACTCCCGCAATTGATTTTCAACGAATCAAAAATGATATCGCTAAATCTCTTCTCACAACAGTTGCGAACGACCAGCCTCTCACTGTGGAAACTGATGCATCTGGAATAGCTATTGCTGCAACTCTGAGTCAAATCGGCCGACCTGTCGCGTTCTACTCTAAAACGCTTTCGGATTCTGAGAGAAGGCAATCTGCCATTGAAAGAGAGGCCATGGCTATTGTCTTATCCTTGAGGAAGTGGAGACATTTTCTGTTAGGAAGACATTTCCAACTGATAACCGACCAGGAAGCTCTGTCATTCGTCTTCAACTCTAAACTTTCGAGCAAAATAAAAAACGACAAGATTCTCCGTTGGCGACTTGAGATGTCTCCATACTCTTTCGACATTCAATATCGCCCTGGATCAGAAAATCAGAGTGCCGATGCTTTTTCTCGGATTTGTGGAGCTGTGAGTTCTCAAGATAAACTTTACGACTTACATAAAATGCTGTGCCACCCAGGCATTACTCGGATGTGTCACTGGGTCAGAAGCAAAAATTTACCATACGGAATTGAGGAAATCAAGAAAATTATCTCCATTTGCCCAACTTGTGCTGAAATTAAACCTCAATATTTCAAAAACTCCAATCAACATCTCATCAAAGCTACTGCCCCTTTTGAGAGGCTCAACGTAGATTTTAAGGGCCCTCTACCGTCAACCAGTCGAAACCGTTATATGCTCAACATAATTGATGAATTTTCACGCTTTCCATTCTCATACCCATGCAAAGATATGACTTCAGAGACTCTCATCCGTTGTTTTAACGACTTATTTTCTTAATTTGGGACTCCGAGCTACATCCATTCTGACCGTGGAACTTCGTTTCTTTCCAAAGAACTCACTGCGTATCTTCATGGACTTGGAATTGCAACAAGCTCAACGACACCCTACAATCCTGCTGGGAATGGATTGGTTGAGAGATATAATGGAATAATTTGGAAGTCCATTAGTCTGGCCTTGAAATCCAAAAGTCTCGACATCGCTCAATGGGAAGCAGTTTTACCAGAAGCTTTACATTCTATCAGGTCTCTTCTGTCCACCTCAACGAACTGCACTCCTCACGAGCGTTTTTTTATCCACCCCCGACGGTCACCGAACGGGACTACTCTTCCAAACTGGTTACCTCAGCCCGGTCCAGTACTAGTCAGAAGAAATGTTCGGTCGAGTAAGTACGACCCCCTAGTAGACGAAGCAGAATTAGTGAAAGCGAATCCCCAATATGCGCTTGTGCGATTCTCAGACGGGAGAGAGTCCACTGTCTCACTTAAACAATTGGCACCACGAGGAGAGACGCAAATGGACTGTGAAGCAGGAAAATCAAGCCCACCTCCGTCTACTTCAACACCAATACCGGAATCAGACGCACTTCCTTCTCCAACGCCCAGGACACAAGACTTGGACTTGGTTACTCCCAGACTGGAAAAACCACCGGAGGCAACGCCAAAGAGAATAAGGAAGCTGCCAGATTACCTAAAGGACTATGTGCTTTAAATGTTCAGCGGGGGAGAATGTTATAATATAACATATATTACATATATTATATTGCATCTTCTCCTCTTTATAAAAATCCCTGGTCAAATATGTTTGCTACCATGGCTACTGTTCTACACATTGTGAACTGCAATTTTCTTCTTTCAATTTGTACGCGAACTTTTGTCTAATAAAGCCTTACGCTTCTGAAAGGTTTTTCATATCACAAGCTTGAAAAATTCATTTCAAATTTGAAACATTTAGGAGACATTTGAGTAGTTTTCAACAGTGCTTCTTATCCAGGTCGTCAGTAATGGAACGAAAAAAAAGATGAAGCACAATTAAAACAAAACTTTACTATACTTTGTCTCTCACCGGATCACTACTGCCTCCATAATAAAATATTTTACTGTTGGATTTATTGAGGAAATTCTATCTAGAGAGCGAGCGCAGAGTGCTACCGGATTCCAAATGCAGAGGAGCTTCCCATTTCAATTTCGATCTAGGGGAGGTGGTGATAGAGAGTCCACAATATATACAACATAGGTACTTCCACAATGTAGTCCCACAAAGAGGCTCTTTTAACCAAAATAATATAATTTTTTTTCGGATTTGAGGTCCATTCGTGCTCCGAAATTTTCGACTGTAGGACTTGAACATTTTCAATCCTCCAGGGTGGAAACTTTCAGTACGAAAGTACTGTTTTTCATAAATATAAAATAGAGTTCAATTAATAGTCGAGCAATCAATGTTGTTTTCAGTTGGCTCGCTAGAATGCAGCAGGAGGCAGAAATTTATGGTTTATTATTTTCAATAAGAACCTTTGGAATCGACCAAGAAAATTTTTTTTACCCCCCCCCTCCCTCAAAATTTGTTGGATACGTAGAATCCAAAAATCGAATAAAAATTTGGCCGTCCGTCCGTCGTACTCCGTACGGTGCAGTTGTGCCCCGAAGATTTTGGTTGATGTGAGTCACTTCTAAGGGTTGAAAAATAAGGGTTGAAATTTTAAAACAGCTCTAACACAAAAAAATTTTTGATTTAAAGGAATTGTTTTTCCATCAATTTAAGATAGTATACCTACCTAGCATTTTTAGAATTTTTTGAGACCATGCGGACAGTGAGCCCTGTGGGACAAACCGTTGGCTCCCTACGAGAATTTAAGAGTTGGACGTACTATAAATCAGAAACACAAGCGTAAATCGCTAGAGAGGCCTAATCTCCATTCAAGTTTTAGCTAGCCATGAATAGCCAGCTAGTCGATGAATGAGAGGTGAGGTACGATTATTTTCTCATAATCTAGATTCATCGGTGTAAGAGAATTAATCGAAAACCAACTTCCTAGTAGGTATAGAATTATTTGGAGTGTAAACAATTTTTTCGGTACCGCTAAACAGTCCCTAATAGGAAACTGGATTTTTATGATCATGTTGATACATTTCTGAGTTGATAAACATCAACACAATTGAAATGTCGTTTTCGATCAAGTAGGTGGTTTTCCAGTTAGTTTAACGTGATTATGCAGGTGATTCACAACGTTGGTTCTTACTCTCAGTGCCTCGTGCTTATCTAAATTACAAAACGATTTTTTCTGTTTCAATAAGAACCCAAGGTGATAACTTTCCCGTTTAAATAAGTTCCAGGGAGGCATTCGAGTTATCCCCAGGATGAAGCATTCTCTCGGAGGATGAACAGATTGATTTTCCATTTAAACGACCTTCAAACCGCCCCTCGGTAGCCTTTCGAACTTCAATCAGCGGACTTTATGGCTGAAGATGAGATATCTCGGATGACGCTGTGACTAAGCTATTTTCACTACTGACACACACCGATTCTATATTATTTTGACGATATTTTTTCGGATTGACTGATGAACACTACCTTAATAAGTTTCCTCTCAATGTGATGGAGTTTTTAGATTTATGAGGTATGAACATTAAATGTTCAAAACACAAATTTTGTACTTTCTTTTACCATTGTGTTCCTCAAATCGGAATCAGCACATTATATCAGCTATTGGGACCAGTTCTGATACAATAAAAGGCCAAAATTATATATTTAGGGTAAATGCTCCTGTTTCCGACAGTGAACCAGTATTCGACAGTCACGAACTTAATTTGGAAAAATAAGCGTTTGGTGCTATTTACCCATTTAAACTTGTCATCTTCAACAGCTTTGAACATTTCTAAGCCGAATCCCACCAATTCGAAGGAGTTACTTGGGAGGTTCACTGTGCGAAAACGTGTTAAAGTTAGTGTGTTCCAGACTTCCACCTGTGCTATTGTTTCTCGTAAGGAGGTAAGTGAACATTTTGCTGTCTCTCTCCTGTATTCTTGAAAATATCATTGTTTTCTAATGTTATTCTAGTTAGTTATACTTGAAGGAATGTGTTCCTTTCTTTGCATGCTTTAAAATGGGTTTTATAGAGCGAAATATGGGGTGTCGGAAACTGGGTACTCGAAAATCGTTGTTAACCAGTTATCGACGCAAGTGTCGAATACTGGGGTTCAGAGTAATTTTTAGTTTTGATTGCAGCGTGAACCGTTGATGAACGGTGATTCCAATGGTGTTTGAGATTATACTTTATAATAACTGGATCCAGTGTTCGACAGGGGGTGTCGGAAACTAGTTTATCTGATGTCGAAAACTGAGAAATGAATTATCCAGTAATCGACACCTTGATGATCCAGTGACCGACAGGCTTCATGAATTTACTTTAGAATGACACTTTTGTTTGTTCCAGTGATCTTATTAAGAATGGCAGTCAAGCGAAGGAGCGAGGCTTTAGGAAACTGCAAGGCGAAAAAGAAGAAACCCACGGAAATTTCCATATTATGGAAATCTTAAGATTTCTGACAAAATTGGCAAAATGTTATCATCTAGAGGTTTCAAAGTAGGGTTTAAAAATAAAAATAATCTTAAAGCTTCGTTCTTCTCTCTTCTTTGCCAGCGCTACAATCCTGTGTGGATTTTGGCTTCCCGAACAACAGCCCTCCAAGCCGTTCGGTCTAAAGATGCAGTCCGCCAGTTGTTAATACCCATTCTTGACAGGTCCGCCGTCGTGTCATCAATCCACGATCTTCGCGGCCTTCCTCTTCTTCTTCGCCCCTCGAATCGGGCGTTCAAGATCTTCCGTGGCATTCTACTCTCGTCCATCCTGTTAACATGGCCAAGCCAGGATATTCTCCTTGCTTTGGCAAATCGGACGATGTCCTCCCCCTTCATCAGGCGTTCCAGTTCATTATTGGTTCGGATCCTCCAAACACCCGACTCGCATACTGGGCCAAAGATGCGGCGCATGATCTTCCGCTCAAATACTCTCAGGGCTTCGATGTCTGCTGTCTTGAGAATCCAGGACTCTGCACCATAGCATACAACTGGTCTCACTAGCGTTCGGTATAGAGTCATCTTCGTTTCTCTTAAAGCTTCGTTGGGTTCTGTTAAAGATAAAATTAGCGTTCAAGATAAAAGTGGGGTTTATAAGCTGAAATGCTCTTGTGGGCTTGAGTATTGTGGTCAAACTAGTGGGAAATTTAGGGAAAGAATAAAAGAGCATGAAAAGGATTTCAGGGATGACAAAGGTGATTCTGCTTTTGCGAATCACCTAAGAGAATCCAATCATAACTTTAGTTTTGATCTAACAAACGGACAGTACATAGAATTTCCTCATTTTTGCCCGAAGGGAGGTATGTTGGATGTGCTTGAAATGTTCGAGATTCTTAAGAGTGATACGTCTGGTAAATGTCTGAATGAGGTGGTCCCTCAACATGTTTCACCGTTGATGGGTTCCTTCCTACAATAGCTTGGTCTCCCCTTCACAATGTTACCCTCACCAATGTTTGAGCTCCCTTTCACTTTGTTGCCTTGATTGGCATTTGATTATCCTCCCAGGTCCCTTCACTTCTCTGAGCCAATAGGATTATCCTTTCACTTAACTGATTGGGTATGACTTTCACTGTCTCGACCAATGGCACTTGTAACTATATAGTCACAAGTGCCATTGGTCGAGAAAGTGAAAGTCATACCCAATCAGATAAGTGAAAGGAGAATCCTATTGGCTCAGAGAAGTGAAGGGACCTGGGAGCTATGCTCTCTGTGATGTATCTTCAGTTATTGTTTGTTACTGATGATGACCTAACTGTCGAAATCGATTTAACTTGCAACACATTATTTTTTGGAAATAGACATCGTTCTACTCAACTCCGTTTTGATTAAAATGGTTTTCCACAATCTCATCGCGAGTGATTTTATTCACACAAATTTCTAGTCTGATTCTAAGACTAATGCGTAATACTTGAAAGACTGTTAGCTGATATATTATGTATGGGTTTTAAAAAAAATGTATGAAAATGAGGCTGTCTTTTTATGTGAGTAGTTTTAAGTTCAATATTTCCATTCTGAAAAATGATCTCTAATAGTGTAATTTCAATTTTTATAACAGTTGAGTTTCTTAAATGATTAAAAATGTTTTTAAAGTTGTTGTCTTGGACTATTATTTGTATGTACCTGATAGGTACTACCTATTTGCATGTACCTGATAGGTACTACCTCATAAACCATGGAAAAATGGTGGGTGTCGAATACAGGGTCTAACCCCTGTCGGAAACTGGGCATCGCATGTCGACAACTGGTACAAAAAACCACATTCAGTTTTGAAGGTTTTAAAGCTTAAATTGTTGTTTCTTAATGAAAATTGAATTGGTTTCCGATTCCTGAGATGTTGGCCCATTAGAAAAGTGGTGAAATCATGAAATTGGTTGGATACTAAAGGTGCTGTGATTAAAAAGCTAGGAAAAAATCGTTAAGACGTCGAACACTGGTGCACTTACCCTACATGTTTGTTCATACATTGTTTTATGTGTTTTATTATTGCAACTGAATTGAAAATAGAATCCATCTAGCAATATTACATTCAGGGGCTTGGCGTCCATAAGGCCACTCTAGGTTAGCCCCGGCAAAATTTCCCATTTGAAACCGTATCTTTTGTTGATCGAATTTTTACAAAAAACTTTGTAGGTTCACTTATTTTGACCTCAGGAACACGGGAAAAAAATTGAAAAAATCCTGCCAATAACCAATTTACTGAAATTGGTGGGTGCCATACGGCACCGCTGGTAAGATAATATCTTACCATATTATGACACGTCCGATGGAGTGCATGTAAAGACCAAGGATATACGTTTTTTCAACAAAAATAAACTGTTACCTGGTAGTAAATAGAAGAATTAACAATATTCACATGAAAATAGTAACATAATTTAGTCAATACTGTTTTTTCTTACTACTAAACGAAACATTTGAAAATCCTATGAGAGAAATATTATTATGGAACATTCGAATTTTTGATAAAATAACATAGAACAAACCACTTATTGCTCTAGTCTGGCACATTGTTCTAGTCTGGGACTTCCAGTTAAAGCCAGCCAACTTCTTCTTCTTCTTTTCATAGGTGTTCACGACATAATGGTCCCTGCGATCAAACAGGATGTCGTCCAACACTCAGGAAGACGGTATTTGTAGGTACCTCACAAACGATTCTGAATGTCTCCTTGACATTGCATACTTGAAAAAAAAACTATTTCGTCGCCTAGCATTGCTAACCATTTCGTAATTCATGTCACATATCTGATCCCAGTTGCAGCGATTGTCAGAAATCTGAATAATTTTGCTGGGGCCAGCAACTGCACCTTGTTAAATCGCCTGACTCTTCATCAGTCAGTACATTTGGTCAGGTGGTTCAACAGGTGTATTGGTTAATTCCATCAGGGGTATCACCAATTAGTACCTACATCAAGGGCTTCGTGAACAGGGAATCCGGGCCTGCAATGAAAAGAGGTCTGCCAAGTGGGTGAGGCACATAGCTTCCTCGTATCTTTAACCCGATTGAATAGTTGATCCGCTGCATAGTAGTTGATCTCGGAACATCCACTACCCGCACAATCTCTAAATATTTCTTCGAAATCGGATGAGAAATGTAGGAGTTATGAGACAGCAACTGAGAGCCCCTGAGAGACCAGGGATGCCATATGGCATCCCTGATGTAAAACCACTTCTTGTGAAGTTATGAGTGGAACAAATTCCAACAAAACATTTTTATCCCATAAATAAACATTCTGGCCAAAACTGACAAAAAGATATATTTTGATTATTTACACCAAGCTATTCAGCAGCGATTCAACACCAACAGATTGGTCCATTTTCAAATGAGAAACAATTGTTCTGAATCACGTTCTTAACTAAACTAACGCTGGTAGGGTTTGAGATGAACATTCCAGATCAAGAAAATAAGCAGAAGTGAACAATTAAGTCACCCCCACGGAAATCGAATTGTATCTGCGCTTAGATCCGACATACAAACGTAATAACGTTCTATCCGACATACAAACACCACGAAACACACGCAACACTAGCGTAACAAACGCAAACTTTTATCCTCTTCGTCACTTGAGGTATATTACAACAACACACGGGTACAGAGCAAGTTCTTTATTCGCCGTTTAATCGACTGGCTCGATACACCGAAAACCAAGGTAGATTCTGCTTGGAGAGGGAACGTCAGGCGGTATCCTGCAGAACCATTGAGGAAATACCTTAGTAAATCACAGCTGAGTTTTTCGCAAAGCGGCCAAACGACACAAATCATGTCGTTTGGCCGCTTTGTGCTCAATACAGACGCTTGGCCGCTTTGTGCAAATTATGGAACTTCAAAAAGAAATTTTGCACAAACCGTCTATCAACCCTAGTTCATCAAGAATAGATTGCGCTTTAATGCACAAAATCTGAAAGTACTCGTCGAGACGAATCGATTAGTATCAAGAACTCAATTTTGGTTTATTATTTTCAATATTGGTTTCAATAATGGGTTCAATAATGAACCTTTGGAATCGACCAAGAAAAATTTTTTTTGTACCCCTCAAAATTTGATGGTTTACGTTGCAAGGTTCGTAGAATCCGAAAATCGAATGAGGATTTGGCTGTCCGTCCGCCGTCCGCGGCATTTTCCCCACTTAGCATTGACCGATTTTGGTGAAATTTGGTATGTAGGCTTCATTTGGGGTCTAGTTGTGCCCCGAAGATTTTGGTTGATGTAGGTTACTTCTAAGGGTCCAAAAATAAATTTGGAAATTTTGAAAATGCCCTAACTAAAAAAAATTGATATGAAGGTATTGTTTTTCCTTCAATTTAAGATAGTATACAATTTTTAGAATTTTTTGAGACCACACGGAGCTCTGAAGGACAAACCGTTTGCTCCCTATTAGAATTTAAGGGTTGGACGTACGATAAATCAGAAACACGAATGTGAATCGCACAAGAAGCTTAATCTCCGTTCAAATTTTAGCAGGCCGAAATGTAATCGATGTTTTTCTTCATGTTGGATGGTTGGTGGCTTTGCAGACGGGTGATCAATATAGAAAAATAATAAACCATTGTGTAATAATTTGCAGCGTTTTTTTTTCTTTGTGCTCAATACAGACGCTTGGCCGGTTTGTGCATAACACCGTTCAGTTGTACCCAAGCTTTGAAATGGAGAAAAAATTCCACCACTATTTCTCGCCCAAAATACCAAATAAATTAGATCGAGTGAAACAGTTTTATCGCTACCCAACTGGTTTACTCGTAATGCACACACGGGATTTTTAAAACATTGCGTACTTTCCGTGGTTAAAATTATTCTTGCGCCCATTGTGATGACCTTGGTTGCTAAGTTGAATTTGAACAAAGTTTCTACCTTTGACATAGATGATTCGTGACTGGGTACGGCCGAGTACTACACGTTTTTGTTCGGAAAGAAAAGAGGAGCGACCAATAGTGCCGTGAAAAACCCTATCCAGTAACGGTCACTATAAAAGCATCCTGAAAAGGTAACTGTATCAGTAGTAAATCGCGGCTTTGCAATCAGGGGCACCTATATTGTTGTTGGTAGTCGACAAAAGGGACGCATGTCAGAAGTTAGTCCACATATCAACCTGATGAAAGAGGCCTGGCTCGCTCAGAGTCGTGACCCCGGGATGAAGCTCTGAAGCCACCTGCCTTTGAATCACGCCTACGGCAAAACCTCTTCCATTGCTCTTGTTCTAAAAATGATCCTTTTACCTCTGTGCTTCGTTAGGCTTCCTTTTCTTGCAGATATCACGGCGCTAACTCATTTAACATATGGCGCGTTTGAACGGGGCGTTTCGCATTCCCGGAGCTCCTGCCTTCAAGAGAGCTCACAACACTCCAAGAAGTTGATGGTTGGTCGTGATTGTAGTCTGACTGTTTGTACTCCACAGTGAAAGGCATGTTGATTCCCCTGTATAGTAGTGGAGGCAACAGGCTTCAATAGCTGCCCACAAGCTCTAAAAAACCCTCTCTTTTTTCATTCAAAATTGATTTCTACCTCGAAAATCTACTCTGAAATTCATAATAGTTTTTCCCAATCAGACGTGTATAATAATTTTTTTTTTTTGTAAATTGTGACATATTTTTGAGGTTAACATCACCATAACATCCAATTATAACAGCATCAAGTGACAGAAAATACCTTCTTAGCGTTCAGCAAATATGCATACGGATGAGTGAATTTGTGCAATACTACTAAGTTAAAAACCAATTTTTGATCATTTTTGAACAATGAAAAATTGTTGATACCGCATAATATCTATAATGTTAATATCTACCATTAATAATAAAATACATATAATGTTAATATCTACCGTTAATAATATCTATAATGTTAATACCGCATAATATCAATAATATAATAAAAATTGTTGATACCGCATAATATCTGGCATAATATATTTGGCATCTTATGCCAAACCTCACTTAACCCAACATAAAATAGGTTTGGCCACATTATTAAAAATATTTTCTCCTCAGTTGTGCCTCAAACTTCTTCGAAAAATATTTCAAAATTGACCATACTAATTTATTTTGGAAATTTTGACCCCTGAGTTGTGTTTATAAAATGTAAAAAAAGTCTGCCAAGTGGGTGTGGCACATAGCTTCCTCGTATCCATAACCCGATTACATAGATGATCCGATGCATAGTAGTTAATCTCAAAACACCAAACTCTAAGTACCTTTCACTACCCTCATAGGGGACCATCTACACGCTAATCCGGACAATCCTAGAAAATTTCATCAAATTCGGATGAAGAATGTAAGTGTTATGGCTGTTACTAGGATTTTACGTTTGCGCATGCGCAGTTACTACTATTAGTCAAAAGGTAGTGATTTTCATAGGAAACCATTTAAATAATGATCTGTAACATCCCTCGAAATTTCATCAAAATCGGAATATTTTTGTGGAAGTTGTGGCCGTTACAAGGAAATTCACGTTAGCGCATGCGCAGCGGCTACTATCAGTCCGGGGATGACGATTTTAATAGAGGACCGTCTACACACCAATCCGCACAATCCTAGAAAGTTTCATCGAAATCGGACAATAACTTCGTATAGATATGCCCGTTACAAGGAATTTATGACAGACACACAGACAGACAGACACGGAACCGAAATTGTTCAGAAAGGTCTAAAACGCAAAACGCGAGTGAAAATTTTGATTTCGTAGAACTTTTTCCTCATCCTTGAAAAGTGAAAACAAAGCTTCCTACCTTGGTAGACTCGGAAGCAAAAAGTTGGAACGTAAAAAAAAGTTGGTAACTAGGTAAAAAACGCTGCAAATTATTTCACAAAGGTTTATTATTTTCCTGTATAGATCACTCTTCTGCTATTATCACAGTTTTGTCTTTGTCACTATTTATTTATTTTTTACCCACCAACCATTAGTACCTACTACCTACTAGGGCATTTTTGAAAATTTCAACCCCAACCACCAATCGAATGGAAATAAAGGGTTGAAATTCTCGAAATTGCCCTAGTAGGTACTAATGGTTGGTGGGTAAAAAATAAATAAATATTGATAATGGAAAAGCTGTGATCTTTGCAGAAGAGGGTTCTATACAGGAAAATAATAAACCTTTGTGAAATAATTTGCAGCGTTTTTGGACTCAAACGAAGTGGATAAAGTACTTTTTGAAACCAATCGAAATATTCACCCTCGTTTTTCAAGGGATTATATTATCTTTTGCTCCAAAACGATCGCGTTTTAGTGGAGAACTCAAGTGTTAACTATATTTCGATAAGAATAGTCTTTAGTACATACCTTCTGGAATCAAACTTCTTTGTTGGGAAACAAATAATTAACTAAGTAGTTAATCTTAGTTAACTTGCAATAGTGGTGTAGACAGACTCAAAAGCCTCATGCCTAGCTCTCGAACATCTGCCCAGGGGAAAAATGCCAACTATTCAACCCACCACATTGCACAAACCATACAAAGATACCCAGGTAGGGTAATAGTTCAGTGGATACCAGGCCACATATCGGTCAGAGGAAATGACATCGCGGATTATGCGGCCAAATATGGAGGGACACTAACTACAGTTGATAACGACACGTTAATTCCCCTACCAGATGCCCTTCGCTTAACTAAACGCATGATGATGAAGGAATGGCAAGAGGAGTACGACAGAGTGTCCCTGGAGAAGGGCTATAACCACTACCAAATTCAGCCCGCCGTCTCCAAAGCTCCGTGGTTCTCAAAAAAACCTTTTTCGAGACCCGAAATTGTACAATTAGTGAAGATAAGAACCGGCCACGGCATGATAAACCGTTCCTTAAACATGGTAGCGGTCAAGGACACCCCAAACTACGACCATTGCCCAGAGGTGGAGGATGTAAGTCACAAGCTATTGATTTGCCCATTTTATGAGGAGGAACGACGCGAATGGATTCGGACGCTGGAGGATCGAGGAATCTGGGAACTGCTGAAGATGTCGACCAACAGAGAGCTGAAAGTGATGCTGAAAATGGCCAGAGACGCTGGGATACAATTCTAAAATAATCAGTGTACAATTCTACAAATATTTTTTAGAAATCCACTTATTCTTTCTTATTCAAAGTACTGTACTAAAGTTGTATGAGGTAATCAATGTAAATACCATGTGGCTATAGGTATGGGTTTAAAAAAACCAGTCAATAATAAAAAAATAAAAAATTAAAAAAATTAAAAATTAAAAAAAACTAAGTAGTCTGCTTGGAACTCTCCACGATGGTCCAGGTGTGGAAGATGGGCCACTCGCCCTCACCTGAGATTTCAATGCGTGTGGCGCGGAGGCGGGGGCGGACCTGTTTGTCCGCACAATTGATTTGGACGCGGCCCCGTAAAGAGGAGCAGAATTCTTTACGGCGACGGAGGTCGAGGTCAATCAGGGATAATCGCAGGGCTGAACTCGAAATCGAGATTCGAAAGATCGGATAAGGCTGGAATGAGCGGAAGAAGGCGGAATGGGAAATTTTCCATTCGAGCTTCGTGGAGGTGTGAGGACCGCGTCGAATTAATTAGCCGCCCTTCGGACTCGTCCGCGGCTTTTTTCGGGAGGACCTTCTCAAAACTTCGATGGTTTCTAAACGTCGGTTTTTAACTGACCGTTACGGAAGTACGATAGGGAGATGAGGTGCACCTGGCGGACGGGAGCGGGACCGCCATTACGGGGATTTCATGGGTGGAGGCGAGAGATTATCTCGGACCACGAAAATTCAATGAACGAGCGTGTCGCATCATCGTCGGTTTTTCGAGGATCGATGGATCACCGAAGTGACGGCACGCGTCTGTCTGTATCGAACTTATCTCCCCGTTGGTTCTAAAGCTTGGTAGAAGGGTTCAACCTGTAGGAGGTACTGCTCAGTGACACACAGGGTGTACAGGATAAGGTGCGCAGTAAAATTTACTGCATAATATATTGAGGAGCATCTAGGGAAAGAAAGTGGTGGAACGACCCGAGTGCTATCTAGCGACGATTAGATGAACCTTCTCTTCTTTTTTGGCAAGATGGATCTCCGTTATTTACTGGTGGTAATGTCTGTTACAGACATCTACATCTACATCTACATCTACAGTAGATCCCTGCTTTATCTTTAGAAAACCAGAAATTTGCCCTCAAAGAAAAAGGGAATCAAATCTGTTTGAGGCATCGACAAGAAAGGAATTCAGTCTGAAATGAAAATATGTGTACTCGTAGACAAACAACATTAATTTTTAAAGAATTCTATTATTCATGAAAGAAGTAGAAACACAACAGACGATACCTACATCACATAAGCCAACTGATAAGAGAGATAACCTAAGTTTTTGAGCTCCGGAAGGTTCATCTTATCTTCGCTAGGCAGTGCTCACGCCGTTCCACCACTTTCATCCCCTAGATGCTCCTAATATATTGCACCCACGGAATCTACTACTAGTTTGCAACAAAAAATGCCTCTTTAGAGGTTATGGATACCAGGAAGCTATGTGCCACACCCACATGACAGTCTCTTGTACTCTACTTAAAATCGGAATGTTTGGTTTATTAATTTCAATAATTTTGTTTTATTATTTTCAATAATGTTGTTTTATCATTTCAAATAATGTGGATGATTATTTTACTAATGTTGGTTTATTATTTTCAAAAATGTTGGTTTATTATGTTATTAAATGCATGGGGTTAGTTCCGCTAGTTATAAGAATTCAATTATTATCTACGTACCGTATTGGAGAATCCGTCGTAACCAGCAAGTCGAGTACAGGAGGCGAGCGCTTTCGATGTAAGGACATCATCTTCAGGCCGTCGAGAGAGTACGAAAGCGCTCGCCTCCTGTACTCGACTTGCTGGTTACGACGGATTCTCCAATACGGTACGTAGATGATAATTGGTTTATTATTTTAAATAGTTTGTTTTATTAATCTCAATAATGTCGGTTTATTATTTAAAATAGTATAGGGGGTTACTTTTCCTTAACCACTCCTGTAAGATTCTTTAACTTGGAAAGAAATTTTAAATTAGCAATAATCTTGACTGTAAGATTTTTTAACTTGGAAAGAAATTTTAAATTAGCAATAATCTTGACTCCAAGAGTTTCCAAAAGAGAATGAAATTTTGTTGTTTAAAATTCCTAGGTAACTAGATTGACATATGGTACACTGGTTCAAATAACTAAATGAGTAAATTAAAAACAGAAAAATGAAAATGACTGTAGGTAGGTACCCTACAAATAGTGTTGGCTTATTATTTTGAATAACGGTGATTTATTATGTTAAATTTTAATTTTAAATTTCAAGTTATGGCGTCACTTCGAAGACCCTAAATCTCTGAGGGGGAATCGATGGAGGGAAGGGGGGGGGGGTTAGTGGTGGAGTGTCGTTGGCACGACAGAGCTGTGTTTTTTGGATGACCTATACAGAAAAATAATGAACCTTTGTGAAATAATTTGCAGTGTGTTTTACTTTTAAATTTTTTTAGTGAAACCTTGTTTCAGTAAAACGGCCTCAACTCCCTCAATTAAATTTCTTATCCTTTTAGTGTCGATCCAAATTTTGTTGCTCGTATTAAATTGACAAACAATCAGTTTACCGAGCAAACGTTATACAACTTTTGAAAAAAAGGTTGTTCTCCGAAATGTACATTAAGCCTCTGCGATCCGGCCTGAAATTATTAATACGTGATGCGCCAAAATTTTTACTTCTCAAATGGTATTTTGGTTTATTGTTTTCAATAATAAGCCTTTGGAATCGAGCAAGAAAAAAAATTTAACCCCCCCTCAAAATTTGATGTTTTACGTTTAAAGGTAGTACGTAGAATACGAAAATCGAATAAAAACTCGGCGCTGCGCGCCTCGGCGGGGGCTTCGCCCCCTGCACCCCCGGATGATTTCCGCTTAGAGCCTAATGGCTAAAATGTGACATACCTTGAAAAGGTTTTTGCTCCCTCTCCCTCTTTATCTTTCTTCCACTGTAATATTTAAGATACCTCCTTATTCATAATAACATCAGGTTGTCAAGCATATGATAAATCATAGCGCTACTTTCCTGTCGCTTTTTCCTGTCGCTTTTTACTGTCGATTTTTCCTGTCGTTTTTCGGCGGAGGGTCCCATCGCTAAAACCTTTTCAAGGTTAAAATTTCCGTCCGTCCGCCGTACGCCGTACGCGGCACTTTTCTTAGCAACACTGGACCGATTTGGTGCAAATTTGGTATATGGGCTCCATTTGGGGTCTAGTTGTGCCGCGTAGCTTTTGGTTGATGTAGGTCACTTCTAAGGGGTGAAAATTAAGGGTTGAAATTTTCAAGAGTGCCCTAGCTCGAAAACTCTCGAAATAAAGGTATCGTTTTTTCACCAATTTTAAAAAGTATTGAATTTTTAAAACTTTTTGAGACCACCCGGAGCTCTGTAGGACAAACCGTTCGGTCCCTACGAGTACTTGAAGGTTTTCCTTCGATAAAACAGAATCATGAGTGTGAATCGCAAAAGAGGTCTAATCTCCATTCAAATTTTATCGGACTAAAATGCGATCGCTGTTCATTTCTTCGATTTGTATACAGTTTTGCCTTCTGCGTAACCAGTAATCAAATTTCCATATGAAGCTTTTGGTTTATTATTTTCAATAATAAGCCTTTGGAATCGAGCAAGAAAAAAAAAATTTTAACCCCCCCTCAAAATTTGATGTTTTACGTTTCAAGGTACGTAGAATCCGAAAATCGAATAAAAAAATTTCCGTCCGTCCGCCGTACGCCGTACGCCGTACGCGGCACTTTTCTTAGTTACCATGGACCGATTTCGATGAAATTTGGTATATGGGCTCCATTTGGGGTCTAGTTGTGCCGCGAAGCTTTTGGTTGATGTAGGTCACTTCTAAGGGGTGAAAATTAAGGGTTGAAATTTTCAAGAGTGCCCTAGCTCGAAAACTCTCGAAATAAAGGTATCGTTTTTCCACCAATTTTAAATAGTACAGAATTTTTAAACAATTTTGAGACCACCCGGAGCTCTGTAGGGCAAACCGTTCAGTCCCTACGAGTACTTGAAGGTTTTCCTTCGATAAAACAGAATCATGAGTGTGAATCGCAAAAGAGGTCTAATCTCCGTTGAAATTTTTCTGACTAAAATGCGATCGCTGTTCATTTCTTCGATTTGTATACAGTTTTGCCTTCTGCGTAACCAGTAATCAAATTTGCATAATCAAAAGTCAATGGAGAATACTGAAGGCGCCTTAGTGGTCACTGATCAGCTGAGTGAGCTCCAAGGCCATTTCCTCTCCTGTTGAACGCAGGAACCTGAAATTTGAGTGGGCGGGTCAATTGAGAATGCTGAAGGCGCCTGAGTGGTAACTGATCAGCTGAGTGAGCTCCAAGGCCATTTCCTCTCCTGTTGAACGCAGGAAGCTGAAATTTTAGAGGGCGGGTCAATGGAGATTGCTGAAGGTGCCTGAGTGGTCACTGATAAGCTGAGTGAGCTCCAAGGCCATTTCCTCTCCTGTTGGACGCAGGAACCTGAAATTTGAGAGGGCGGGTCAATGGAGAATGCTGAAGGCGCCTGAGTGGTCACTGATCAGTTGAGTGAGCTCCAAGGCCATTTCCTCTCCTGTTGAACGCAGGAAGCTGAAATTTTAGAGGCAGGGTCAAAGGAGAATGCTGAAGGCGCCTGAGTGGTAACTGATCAGCTGAGTGAGCTCCAAGGCCATTTCCTCTCCTGTTGAACGCAGGAACCTGAAATTTGAGAGGGCGGGTCAATTGAGAATGCTGAAGGTGCCTGAGTGGTCACTGATCAGCTGAGTGAGCTCCAAGGCCATTTTCTCTCCTGTTGAACGCAGGAACCTGAAATTTGAGAGGCATGGTCAATGGAGATTGCTGAAGGCGCCTGAGTGGTAACTGATCAGCTGAGTGAGCTCCAAGGCCATTTCCTCTCCTGTTGGACGCAGGAACCTGAAATTTGAGAGGGCGGGTCAATGGAGAATGCTGAAGGCGCCTGAGTGGTCACTGATCAGTTGAGTGAGCTCCAAGGCCATTTCCTCTCCTGTTGAACGCAGGAAGCTGACATTTTAGAGGCAGGGTCAAAGGAGAATGCTGAAGGCGCCTGAGTGGTAACTGATCAGCTGAGTGAGCTCCAAGGCCATTTCCTCTCCTTTTGAACGCAGGAACCTGAAATTTGAGAGGGCGGGTCAATGGAGAATACAGATGGTGGTAGGTGCTATTGATGGAGAACCAGTGATCTATACAGAAGGGTGATCTATACAGAAAATAATAAACCTTTGAGCAATGATTTGCAGCGTTTTATTTTTCCAATCGAGTGTGAAGCGTTTAGTTCTTTCTAATAAACTTGATTGTGAAGGTGTGAAGCCAGTATGGTGTGGTAGGTAGTACCTAGCTGGTAGGTAAAAATAATGTTGGTGGGTCAAAAACGCTGCAAATCATTGCTCAAAGGCTTCTTCACTTTTCAGATCACTGATCAGCTGAGTGAGCTCCGAAGCCATTTTCAATCCTATTGAATGGAAGTGCTCTTCCAGGCGTCTCCAGCATTCGAGGAGATCTTCTTCACTCCTCAGATCACTGATCAGCTGAGTGAGCTCCGGAGCCATTTCCAATCCTATTGAATGGAAGTTCTCTTCCAGGCGTCTTCTGCATTCGAGGAGATCTTCTTTACTCTTCATATCACTGATCAGCTGAGTGAGCTCCGAAGTCATTTTCAATCCTATTGAACGCAGGAAGCTGTAATTTGAGAGAGAAGGTCAAGGGAGAATACAGATGGTGGTAGGTGCTATTGATGGAGAACCAGTGATCTATACGGAAGGGTGATCTATACAGAAAATAATAAACCTTTGAGCAATGATTTGCAGCGTTTTCTAATTATTATAAAAATTGGCGGAGAAAATTTCGTTTGAATGACATTTTTTTTTGAAGATACGAATGTTTTGGCGTAGACTTTGGCCGGGTGAAATATATAATAGGGGATTTTTCAAATGTTTACCTTTCTATAGAGGTACCTATTGTTTTTTCATCAATCTAAAATAGAATTGGATTTTTCAAAATTGAATGAGACCACCCAAAGATGTTCGCTCCCTATTAGAACATGAAGGTCGAACTAAAAATAAATCAGGGAACGTAAATGGCAAAGGACTCTTCACTGACAGGAATTATTCCCAACTGGGCGACATGAAAGTCTATTGGAGGAAAGGAAACTGCTCTCAAACTCAATCCAAAGAATTCGATGAACTGAAATTTGAACAGCCATTAGATCTATTATAGATCTAATGGCTGTTCAAATTTCAGTTCATCGAATTCTTTGGATTGAGTTTGAGAGCAGTTTCCTTTCCTCCAATAGACTTTCATGTCGCCCAGTTGGGCTTCCATAGCCACCATGAACTAAATATCGTAATGAATGACAAACGTCTAAATCACACTGGCAGCATTATAAACAGCATTATAATAAAGCGTTTCTCTCTTCAATCGGCTGCTTCGCATTATCTTGAGCTTTATCACTATCACGTACCTAGTGAGCCTATATCATTTGATTCAAAGGAAAACGCCTCATTATCATGCTCTTTAGAATGCTGCCGGTGTGATTTAGACCCACAACTCTCGATTAGCGATGTTATTGCTAGTCGGTAAATGGAAATTATACAGATCGATGATCTCTGCAATAAAATAATAAATCATTGCAGAATAATTCGCAACGTTTGTATGAAACTTCCTAGATTGTATCCCAAGGTGATACTGGCTCATTCAACCAATTAAAAGCTGACGGGGGAATCCAGTAGTTGACGCCACCTATAGGAGCCACTGAGTAACTGGTTCCCATGGGACAGACGCCAGGGCGTGCACTCTGCCCCTGACTATCTCCTTAGACCCTCTTGGACTATCGGCTAATTACACTCAAGAACGTGTGCTTCGTGAACACAGATATTTAGTGTCCCCTGCATACATTAACTCCGGAGTAGAGAGAAAAAAACCTCAACGGGGCAAAGGAAAGGGGAAGCCGACTCTTTGTCCCCATCAACCTCTCAATCTCTAATTAGCAATCACGAGTTATCCCCAATCCACATCCCATTAGAGTTTTCTTTTTTGGGGTGCCTCTAAAGACCTTCCCTTGTGATCCGGGATCGGTTCAGTTCTTGCGCCGAGGAGCTCCCGAGGGTCATGTCCCCACGAAGTGGCGTACCCCAAGGATCCGTACAAGCACGCTCGCTATTTGTTGTCCTCAAATAGCTCGGTCAATAAAGATCCAAACAGTTAACTACTGTTGGCAATGATAACAGTCGTGGGCACGATCCAACTGGATTTCTTCGAAGAATTACCATCACTTAGTCAGCTGTGCACTGTTTTCCTTCAAACCGGAAAACGTGATTTTATACGGATATTACTAAAAAGTGGATGATTCAATATTTTTGTTCTTAAAACCAAATTGATGGAAAATCTTATGGAATTTAGTGAATCATTATTTTTAATGAGGTACGTCCGATCTTCGTGGCAAAGATTCAAACGTAGCAAATTATTACATATCGGTTTATTATTTTTCTGTAGGTCACTGTCAAGTTTATATTGACAGAAAGTACTTACCATCAAAACATCGTTACCTAGGAGTTGTGGGTTCCCTCACATTCATAACGAAATTTGGTTCTTGGTTACCAGGGAAGAACAACTGAGTGTCAAGATACTATCCGTAGAAAGAAGGAAGCACAACTGATTGACAAAAAACTCTTCGGTGAAAGGAAAAAGATCGCATTTCATCAGCAGTTGAACTTATAACGGAGATTTGGCCTGCGCAAGTACGTCGTATACATTCAGTTGCGATTCATACTTGCGTTTCGGCTTTATCTTTCTTCTCAAATTTCATGAGACGGAGATTTAGAATGAATGAAACAAACTCAGTGCATGTTGATTTCACGAATAAAAGGATCAACTATTATGCCACTCTTTCTCGATAACAAGGTGATACCGTACGCCAATGAAGCGAAATACCTTGGAAAGACGCTGGACGCTGGATGCTTCTTGGCCTGAATCTCCCACGTCAAAAAGGAAAAAGCTGAGCTTTTGATTAAATTCAGGAAAATGTACTGGCTGATGCGTCGATGGTCAATATTGTGAGTCCACAAAATGCTCATACTGTACAAACAAATCCTAAAGCCTATCTGGACTTGCTTGTGGGAGAGCACGGCCCACAGCAACCGAGAAATTCAGCGCTTCCAGAATAATGTCCTGCGATGCTTCTATGAATCACCATTTGAGGCTTCAAGATCATGTAAATGAGGATGCCGTCCAGCTTCTCAACACAGATGATCTGCTTAGAAGACTTAAGGAGGTCTTAGTATTTCTCTAATTTACAGGCGCTCATACTTTAAAAGTTGTGCCGTAAATTTATTGTAAATTTGGAATTTTTCGGGATTTTCGAAATCTTTGAAATTGAGGGAATTGAGAAACTAAAATACCTATTGCCACTGGAATCATTCAAATCAAACAATAATTGCCGTCGAAAAATGGAAAAAACCCAGGGATTTCCAGTGTTGAGCAAGTTTTTCTTTGATTTTTTACTGTCCTCATGACTACTGTTGTTGATACTATACCTACCTTGATGTTGATTTATATTAGTTGAATTATAGTAATGATTGTTGTGTACTCCAATATAACTTAAATTCAATCGAACTGAAATTATGCTTGAAAAAGTTGACTTAAACAATGTGCGACCAACAGTGCGAAATAAAAATATCCACCTTCATATCTATCAACCTATGTTTTTCCCACTTTTCGCCGGCAATTATTGTTCGATTTTGATGATTCCAGTCCAAAAATCGTTGAAAAATTTCAAATTAAGGTACACTTTTCAAAGCTTGAGCGCTGGTAATTTAGAGAAATACTAACCCAGATCGAGGAACGAACGGCGACCAACTGAGAACCAAGCCACACGATCTAATGGGATATTTGTCTCACAATTTTTTGATTTGTTTTTTTCGGGAGAGGTTTCGCTGATATTGAAGAGAACCATCGAGTGCTGCTCGAAAACGCATAAAAAAAATTTAGAGAATTTAAGGAAGGAAATTTTAAATGAACCGAGAGTTTTTGACGTGACGAGTTTCCCCTTACGACAGTAGCGCTATCCCTGAAAGCGCACATGAAAGTGCACTGCGAACTGACAGAAAGAACCCACACACGAAAGTGACAAAAAGAAGCAATTTTACAGTCTCTTTTTGGTTTATTATTTTCAATAATAAACCTTTGGAATCGACCAAGAAATTTTTTTTTAACACCCCCTCAAAATTTGATGGTTTACGTTTCAAGGTAGGTACGTAGAATTCAAAAATCGAATAAAAATTTGGCCGTCCGTCCGCCGTACGCGGCACTTTTGCCACTCAGGATTGACCGATTCTGATGAAATTTGGTATCTCCATTTGGGATCTAGTTGTGCCCCGAAGATTTTGGTTGATGTAGGTCACTTCTAAGGGTTCAAAAATGAATTTTGAAATTTTAATAACGCCCTAAATCAAAAAATTTTGATCTAAAGGTATTGTTTCTCCTTCAATTTAAGATTCTATAGAATTTTTAGAATTTTTTGAGACCACGCAGAGCTCTGTAGGACAAACCGTTCGCTCTTCACGAGAATTTAAGGTTTGGACTTACGATAAATTAAAAACACGAGTGTGAATCGCAAAAGAGGCCGTTCAAATTTTAGCTGACCGAAATGCGATCGACGTTTTTCTTCATGTTGGACGGTTGGTGGCTTTGCAGACGAGTAATCTATAGAGAAAAATAATAAACCATTGTGTAATAATTTGCAGCGTTTTTTGACACCACTTCACTTGTTTAGGCATTATTTTCTACGGTAATTTTTTCCCTTGGGTATTACTGGTGTTAAACGTTATTCTGGGGCTCTATTATAGGATTTGACTTGAAATTCCAGAATCTAAAATTGAGGCAAATTCTCCATTCACTTAGTGTGAGCACGTAACCTGTTCACTTAGTGTCCACTTAGTGTAACGCTCACCATTTTTCTATAAGAAAAAATTTGCTTATAAGTTGTAACTTGGTAAAATAAACAAGTCCACAGAGCTTTGAGTGGTCTCATTCGATTCTAAATACTCAATACTTTTTAAGCTTAAGAAGAAACTGTACCTAACTTCAAATCACAATTTTCGAGCTGAGGTGTTTTGGAAATTTTTTCCTTGCTCCATTCCAAAGATTCATTATTGATAATAGTCCAGGGAGTAGTTTCGTGTAAATTCGCTCATGATAATTCGGTGTTCAGCATGACTAGAAGTTTCCGAACTGAAATGTCAAAATGTTCTTCGGTCAGATCTTTTTCGGTGTTACATCGCTTTTGTGAGCAGATTTGAAGCAGCCCACCGGTGAGAATCCTCGCCACACAACGCTGACCTTTCCTTCTCCGAACAGGCGTTCCTATTCATCAGACATGATGGATCACCTTTGAATATTTCGAGGGCAGACGCTACAAAGCTTCTCGGTAGGATGGGCGGAAAGCGCACTGCCATAGTTACGATGCCCCTTGCGTCCGTGGACCGTTAGGTATAGCAGATTCATCCCACGACTCGGTCAAGGCTGTAGATTGGATCCTTCAGGCGACTTACAACCTGTCAAGGACCTTTTTCCTCCGCTGACGCAGGCCTTTTTCCCTTACTCGGATCTAATAAGGATATTTCTAAAGCGGAGTTGCGAAAAACTGGTTTGACCAATGGCGGCTCAATTTTCATCTGTCGAAGAAGGCAACCTTGCGGGTCACCTCTCCAGGACGTAAATCCCCTCCTTTGGGACCATCGCGAACGTTGGATCGTAAGGCTTTGCTCAGACGCGGAGAATAATCTCCAACCATGTGAGCTTCGACGTTTAAAACATTCCAAACATCGTGCGACCACTCTGTAAAGACAATTTACTTCCAGCTTACCTATCAGTATCTCACTGAAACCTATCAAGTAAATACCAGCAGGCGTTACTCTCAAGTAAACACGAGAATTTGTGACGGAAATTCTTCTTCCATTTCACGAACCTTCATTTCGAACCTCCTATGAAATCACACTACCACAATACCTATGCTCCATTGTCATCATATAGGTAATGGAAACGATCCAAAAGGTTCCCCTCAAGTTGTCGTTGTGATGACTCTCTTCAAAGTGGGGTCTCAAAAATCAAAACTATTTCCTGCATTTTGCAGTTCAGAGCTTTATCTTCAATATTGGTTCCACTGTCCACTGGTTTTTAATGTCAATTTTGGTTCATAATTTTCAATAATGAACACTTGGTTTACGTTTCAGGGCACGAAGAATCCAAAAATCAGATAAAGAATCCTCCTCAGTTACCATGGACCAATTTTGATGAAATTTGGTATGTGAACTCCATTTTGGATCTAGTTGTTCCCTGAAGCTTTCGTTTAGTGTCAGTCACTTCTATGGGGTGAAAAATAGGCTTCGTAATTTTCAAAAAGCACTAACTCAAAATTGGTTTTCACCAATTTAAAATAGAACTAAATTTATAGAATAGGAATGATATAATTTAATTAATTATAATTACGAATGATAATTTATTGTGAGTCTCCATGAGGGCTTATAATAAATCAGAAACACAAGTGTGAATCGCGATTGTTCACTGAAGGGAATAATATTCTTATTATTATGCCTATTTTGATGGCTTCCTGAGCAAACAAGAACCAAATTTTGAAATGAACGCACCTCTAACCATCAGATAGCGATGTTGCTAGTAATTAGTATTAAAGCGGTCTCAGTCGGTCTCCGTTCGTTTCTTGTTCCGGGTTAGTATTTCCCTAAATTACAGGCGCTATAACTTTAAAAGCTGTACCTACCTAAATTAGAAAATTTCAACTACCTAACTGAATACACGAGTTTTCCCATTTTTCTCTGGCTTGATTTTCAGCTTGATTTTGATGATTCCAGCGGCTATCATCTAGTTTTTCAATTCCCTAGACTGCTGTGCTAATGAATTCCGAAAACTCTTGAAAATTTCAAATTTAGGTACAACTTTAAAAGTTATAGCGCCTGTAATTTACGGAAATACAAACCCAGAACGAGGAACGAACGGCGACCGACTGAGACCCTCTTAATAGAAAAACCAAGTTCTATGAAATTATTCCTGAACATTTCATCAAAATCAGATGAGAAATGTAGAAGTTATGGCTGTGGCGAGGATTTCATAACAGACAGATAGACAGACACACAGACAGACAGACACGGAACCAAAATCGTTCAGGAAGGTCTAAAACGTAAAACACGAGTGGAAATTTCGATTTTGGAGAATTTTTTTTCAACCTTGGAAAGTGAAAACAAAGCTTCCGCTACCTTGGAAGACTCGGAGGCAAAATAAATGACAGGATGAACGTAAAATAAATGACAGGATGAACGTAAAAACGCTGCAAATTATTACACAAAGGTTTATCATTTTTCTATATAGATCACTAGTCTGAAAAGAACACTGCTTTGCCATTGTTATTACCAACCAACTTGAAAAAGAAACATCTATCGCATTTCGGTCAGCTAAAATTTGAACGGCCACTTTTGCGATTCAGACTCGTATTTCTGATTTATCGTACGTCCAACCCTTAAATTCTCGTAGGAACGAACGGTTTGTCCTACAGGGCTCTGTGTCGTCTCAAAAAATTGAAAAAATTGTATACTATCTTAAATTGATGGAAAAACAATACCTTTATATAAAAATGTTTTGAATTAGGGCGTTTCCAAAATTGCAAACCTAATTTTTCGTTATTGAAAATAATAAACCAAAATCAAGCCTGAGTCGAAATGCGAGAAATTGTGATATGGTCTCATCTACGCTAGAAATTTCCGCGTTCTCTAATTATTTATAGTCGGTTCATTGTTGAGGATAAAACTACCTAATTTTTTTTTAAATAATAATTTTGAGAAAAGATAAGAGGAAATTGTATTGTAAGACAAATATCAGCTCTACGTGCTAGATAGGATCCTAGACTCTGTTTTTTCACATGAAACCTCTTCCGCATATCTCAGAGGTAAATACTGTTGAAATTTTACAGGAACATGTTGTACCCAAACGACAAAAGAATCCCTTTCCAAACAATATTAGGCTCTTTACACCATCAAATAATATTTTTGTTGAGACAACCTTGAGACGTCTAGATACGATGAAGTATGTATTCTAGATTAATGTATGTTTTACGGCGATTTTACTTCAAATATTTCGTGCTCGACTGAACTAGCCAAGCGTACAAGATTTCAAACTCTAACCCTTATTCGGAAAAAGGTACTTACTACTCACAGATGGGCGATAATCGATTAACGAATACTTCCAAGAGTATGATTACGATTAAAAAAGTATTCGAATATTGGAAGTAATCAAATTCATTTGTATTCGCGAGTGGCGGTTACTTTTCGCGATTACTTTTTTGATCACTGAAAGTAATCGATTACCGTTGGCGATTAAAATTGAGCGAGCCAATAATATAGGTTGAGGTATTTGTTCGTTAGCCGGCACAATAGACATTGTCTTCCCAGTATTTAAGAAATATATAGGAAATTAATAAAAATTGAATTTGTAAGAATCTATGAAAAACTTAATTTTTAATCAAGGTCAACTGATAAATGAAAAAATATATGAAAATTAAGAATACATTTTCTAAAAAACGCTGCAAATTATTACACAACGGTTTATTATTTTTATATAGATCACTCGTCTACAAAATCACCAACCATCCAATATGAGGAAAAAAAGAAAAAAATCGAAAAAAATCAAAAAAAAAAAATTGTTGAAAATAAAAAAATAATCAAAATCACCAACCATCGACTGCATTTTGGTCAGCTAAAATTTGAACGGAGATTAGGCCTCTTTTGCGATTCACACTCGTGTTTTGATTTATATATATATATATTTCAATATAAACCCTTAAATTTTCGTAGTGAGCGAACGGTTTGTCCTACAGAGCTCCGCGTGGTCTCAAAAAATTCTAAAAATTCCATAGAATCTTAAATCAAAGGAAAAACAATACCTTCATATCAACATTTTTTGAGTTAGGGCGTTTTCAAAATTTCAAAATTGATTTTGGAACCCTTAGGAGTGACCTACATCAACCAAAAGCTTCGGGGCACAACTAGACCCCAAATGGAGCCTACATACCAAATTTCATCAAAATCGGTCAATGCTAAGTGGCAAAAGTGCCGCGTACGGCGTACGGCGGACGGACGGCCAAATTTTGGTTTATTATTTTCAAACGCTGCAAATTATTACACAACGGTTTATTATTTTTATATAGATCACTCGTCTACAAAATCACCAACCATCCAATATAAAGAGAAAAAGAAAAAAAAAATCAAAAAAAAAAAAAAAATCAAAAAAAAATCAAAATCACAAACCATCGATCGCATTTCGGTCAGCTCTAATTTGAACGGAGATTGGGCCTCTTTTGCGATTCACACTCGTGTTTTGATTTATATATATATATATATTTCAATATAAACCTTTAAATTTTCGAAAGGAGCGAACGGTTTGTTCTACAGAGCTCCGCGTGGTCTCAAAAAATTCTAAAAATTCTATAGAATCATAAATTGAAGGAAAAACAATACCTTCATATCGAAATTTTTTGAGTTAGGGCGTTTTCAAAATTTCAAAATTGATTTTGGAACCCTTAGGAGTGACCTACATCAACCAAAAGCTTCGGGGCACAACTAGACCCCAAATGGAGCCTACATACCAAATTTCATCAAAATCGGTCAATGCTAAGTGGCAAAAGTGCCGCGTACGGCGTACGGCGTACGGCGGACGGACGGCCAAATTTTTATTCGATTTTTGGATTCTACGTACCTTGAAACGTAAACCATCAAATTTTGAGGGGGGTGTTAGAATTTTTTTTTCTTGGTCGATTCCAAAGGTTCATTATTGAAAATAATAAACCAAAATGGAAAATAATATTAAAAAATTCAAAAAAAAAGCAAAATTACCAACCATTGATTGCATTTCGGTCAGCTCTAATTTGAACGGAGATTAGGCCTCTTTTGCGATTCGCTCTCGTGTTTTGATTTATATATATATATATATATATTTCAAAATAAACCCTTAAATTTTCGTAGGGAGCGAACGGTTTGTCCTACAGAGCTCCGCGTGGTCTCAAAAAATCCTAAAAATTCTATAGAGTCTTAAATTGAAGGAAAAACAATACCTTTATATCGAAATTTTTTGAGTTAGGGCGTTTTCAAAATTTCAAAATTGATTTTGGAACCCTTAGAAGTGACCTACATCAACCAAAAGCTTCGGGGCACAACTAGACCCTAAATGGAGCCTACATACCAAATTTCATCAAAATCGTTCAATGCTAAGTGGCAAAAGTGCCGCGTACGGCGGACGGCGTACGGCGGACGGCGTACGGCGGACGGCGGACGGACGGCCAAATTTTTATTCGATTTTTGGATTCTACGTACCTTGAAACGTAAACCATCAAATTTTGAGGGGGTGTGAAAATTTTTTTTTTCTTGGTCGATTCCAAAGGTTCATTATTGAAAATAATAAACCAATACGGTCGATCAGTAAAAATTAAGTTTTGGCAGTTACCGATGTTCATTAATTATCTATTTTATGAGTATTTTTTGTCCTTTTTTTATGACAAATATCATTATTATTGAATAAACGGTCTGCTAAGTGTCATCAATTGACTACTCTTGGTAAAAAGTCTGCCAAGTGGGTGTGGCACATAGCTTCCTCGTATCCAACACTTGCTAGATGAACCGATGCATTGTGGCTAATCTCACCATAGGGGATCATCAACACGCCGTGGCACACTCCAACCCACACACTCCCTGGGAATTTCATCGAAATCGGGTGAAAAATGTAGGAGTTTTGTCATCAACGAGGGTTTTACGTTTTCGCATGCGCAGAGGCTATTTACTACCTATCCAGGGGTGATGACTTTTATAGGGGACCATTGTAGTGGTTCCCAAAACAGAAATGTTGCCGTTGGTTTATTACGTTACATAGTGATGTAATTGTTTACTTATCTAATAAAACATTCATTTCTTCGTGTGACTCGATTCGAGACTTTTAATCTACTAGCTAAATTATGATTTAGTAGGTACAGAGTTGAGAACGGGCACGAAAACCATCTACTCGCACAATTCCTGAAAATTAATTTAAAATCAGACAGTAGTTTCGTATATCCCCTTTCATGTTCGTTTCCCCCGTATATGCCCCTTTCAAGGATTTGCGGACACACTGAACGACTGTCAGACAGACAAGTTACGAAAATTATTCAGCAATGTCTAAAACGTAAGCTCGAATAAAAATTTTGATTTTTGAGGACGTTTTTTCAACCTTCAAAAAAGTGAAAAGAATGTTTCCCCTACCTTGGTAGAGTCGGAAACAAGAAGTTCTCTTAGGTTTCATTTATAAAATCGTCTTATAATAAAATACTAAATCAAATCCTGGCTATTTCCTATTACTTATGTAGTGAGGAATACAAGCGTTGCAAAACGGAACAATATAGTGAACTATGTATAGTGAAACTGCCAGAACTACCATGTGGGTGTAGCACATAGCTTCCTCGTATTCAAAACTCGATAGATGAACCGATGCATTGTACACATAGGGGACTATTTACATCCCAACTTGCACGATTCCTGAAAATTCAATTAAAATCGGACAGTAACTTCTTTCATTTATGCGCCTTCCAAGGGCTTGAACCACAGACCTATTGGCAGACAGACAAAGTAACGAAAATTATTCAAGAAGGTCTGTAACGTAAAACTCGAGCAAAAATTGTGGTTTTTTAAGACGTTTTTTGCAATTTTGAAATGTGAAAACAGTGTTTCCCCTACCTTGGTGGACTCGGAAACAAAAAGTACCAACATAAGAGAAGGTTAGGTTTCATTTATGAAATTGCCCTATTATTATTAGTACGAGTAATAAGATACGAAATCAAATCCCGGCGTCAGGCCTGCTTCTTTCAGTGGTTGACATCTTCGCCCAAGGACTACCTAATACTTATGTAATGAGGAATACAAGCGTTGCAAAACGGAACAGTTAGACAACGACTGTGTATAGTGAAACTGCAAGAACATCCGCTATTGTCATCTTATCTGTGAGGTCTTTTTTCCGTTTCACGCTACTCCATATCTCCCGAAGGCCGCATCTGCCTCTTGCTCAACGCCCCAAAACTAGAGGAACAATTGATGTGAGTCAGGGAAAAACGGACAGAGGGATTCTCTTATGAATCAGGTTGACCAGTTGACCCTCGTCCAGTTATGATGTGGTCGACACTTGAAAGGGGGAACTGGCTGACGTCCTGAAATATCTTCTAGATGCCCTTTAGTGTCGCACGGGAGTCCGTAGAAAAACCGCGTAATGGGCCAATAAACACGCCCGCGCTCTCGTGATAAGATCCGTCTTTATGGGCTTAAGTCTCCACTAAAGAAGATTGCCTTAGTCGTATTATGTCTTCTATACGGTCTTCTAGTCGAGATAGATAAATATTTAAACATTTACAAGTATACGGAAACGGCAGCGAAAGGCTCATCTTTCGACCGAAAACTAGAAAAAAATAAACCAAAATGCCTCAAGTTATTGGACATTTCATTCGTGTTCTGTCGAGTTAACCATATTCTTGGTCATTTAATGTTATGTTTAATGTTATTCAGAAAACTATGCTGCGCTTTCTTCAAACACATGATGTAATTTATCGTTAAGGATGAGCTCGAGATGATTGAGAATCTGCCTTCAGTCCCGTTTAAGGAATTCAGATAAAAACTCTACAGAGAGATGTTAGTCATCAGGAAATGTTGATATTTCTACGGGAATCCCAAAAGTACAAAATAATTTAAAGATGTTGAATATTAGTACATTTTTTATATTTTTATATACAATTAAATAATGTCAATGTGATATCGAATAAGCTGCTCTACAATCAGAAACCTAAATGACTCACGTTCAGGTACTGACCAGGAAAACATGTTCTTGACAAGAAAAAGTTATAGATCAAGTTTTGAATATTCAGTTGAGTTGATTTTCAGTTGAGACTAGCCTCAGATTCTCAACACTGCAATAACGATTTTGGTTTATTATTTTCAGCAAAAAATAAAATATAACTCTCCTCAAAATTTGATTTTTCAAAGCGCTCTACCTTAAAAACTTTAATCGTACTTGTTTTCTTTCATTAATTTAAAATAGCGATGATTTTTAAGAATTTGTTTTCTCTACCCAGCTTCGTGGGACCAACCGTTGGCTAATGAGGATAACTATCTAATTATTAGTGGATTATTAATAAATGGCATTTTTTCGTCAATTTAAAATAGTGTCCAAATTTAGAAGCGAACGACCATCCAGAGCTGTGAACGTTGAATCATGAGAGTTGATTGTGGAATTAATTACTATTACAAGTGACCTGCCTAAGAGGATCCATCAACCCCTTCCAACTGTCCTTAGAGGGGTTTCTAGATAAACCTATAACAGGGCCGAAAATGCAATATTTTCTCTGAATGGAGTTCTTGAGCACTCTGTCGTGCCTCATTAACTATAGAAAACCAAACTTCGAAATGAAGGCACCCAGAACTTTGAATTTAGATGTATGGCTGGTAGGTACTTTTTATCAGGAGATAGGATAGTTCTTTGCAAAGGAACATCTTCGCAAATTTGAAAAATACTATGAAACTCCCAGCCATTGCTAACGTTAGTACTTACTGTCAAACATTCAGGTACTTGAATTAGCAGATTTTCAAGAGAAAATAAGCTATTGCAATGGACTGAAAATTAAAACTAAGTAGGTACTTTTTTACTTTTTATTTTATTAATTTATTTCTTTCACTGAAATCTGATTTGAAACAATATAAAACTATTCAAGGAGTTTTTCCTAAGATCATACCTAGTTTATGGCATAATATGCCATATTATATTATAATATCATGCCTAGTATATGGCATAAAAAAGATAGACGTGTGGGTACTCTATGAATTCGGGAAGACGAGAAGAACATGAATATGGACTCCTAATATCTTAAGAACATTCCCTGTAGATACAGTATGTTGGCATCTATGGTATAGAGAAAATAGGGGAAAAAAGTCTGCCAAGTGGGTGTGGCACATAGCTTCATCGTGTCCACAACCCGATTGTATAGATGATCCGATGCACAGTAGTTAATCCCAAATCATTAATCTCAAAGTTCCTTCCACTACCCTCATAGGGGACCATCCACACGTCAACCCGCACAATCTCTGAATATTGATGGGAAATGTAGAAGTTATGGCTGTTCCAAGGATTTCACGTTTGCTCATGCGCACAAAACAAATTCAATTTGGGGATCATGATTTTATTAGGGGACCATATCCACCCCAAATCGCATAATTCCTGAAAACTGCATCGTGGTCAGATGGGAAATGTAGAAGTTGTGGCTGTAACAAGGAAATACATGTTTGCGCATGCGCAGTGGGTATTGTCAGTCTGGGGGATTTTGATAGGGGACTCTCTATTTGCCAACCCGCATAATCCCCAAAAATTTCATCAAATTCGGATGAGAATAATTCTTATGGCAAACGTGAAATCCTTGCCACTGCCATAACTTAATACTTATGTAATTATTATTTTATTAATTATTATATTATTAATTAGTATTTAATTATTATTGTATCTTAATAATGTATAAGTTATGGCAGTGGCAAGGATTTCACGTTTGCGCATGCGCAAGGGCTACTATCAGTCCGAGAGCTATGATTTTCGTAGGGGACTATCTACACGCCATCCCGCACAATCTCTGAAAATGTCATCAAAATCGGATTAGAAATATAGAAGTTAAGGCTGTGGCAAGGATTTCATGACAGACAAACAGACAGACAGACACACTCAGAACCAAAATTGTCCAGGAAGGTCAAAAACGTAAAACGCGAGTGAAAATTTTGATTTTGGAGAACATTTTTTTATTAACCTTGAAGAGTGAAAACAAAGCTTCCGCTCCTTTGGTAGACTCGGAAGCAATAACGTTGAATATGTATGGGTACTCTATGAGTTTTGGAAGACGAGAATAACATGAATTATTATCATTATTCACCTATTATAGGTATGGTCCTAATATCTTCAAAACATACCCTGTGCATACAATCTTCAGTTAAGAAAATTTCGATTTTCTTAACCATTGCTTTCATTATTTCTTTGTAAATTCGCTCAATAACTCATACTACACGAATGAACTTCTTTTAACATGGACATATCTTTTGACCGGGGGTGAAGGAATTTTTCGCGACAATTTTTTACCACGAAAATGCAACGCGATACGAATAAACAAAATCATAGCCACATATCAGTAGCTATGAAGCAAGGTTCTCTAAAATACTGCGATAAATTACGTGTTATCACTTCTGTTTATTCATAGAAACAATGATCTATTGCTTTTCCCTCTAAGTGAGAAATTTCATGGTTTCGTAGAATCGTTGTTTTCATAATATTCCTGCATTAATACTATGGAGCAGTACGATTACATTCAAATAACGTTTTGGTTCAGTCTCATTTAACCAGACACCCATGGATCCAAGAGGAGAAACTGTTCTAAATGGCCATGAATCGGCCTGGGCCAGTTCTCCTTTTGCATTTGGGCGAATTTCCCTGTTTTTACTTTTTCTTGTCTACACACGATTCATGCAATTTGTACAAACTCGGATTCGAGGCGATCGGTTGTAGAGGCAGAAGCAGGAGAGGTCAGTTTCGACCGGGGAGGTCGCAGATAAGCGACTCAGAGTCCGAGATCTCCGGCCGTGGATCTGCTCGATTTATAGGTCAACCTCCCGTTCACGATCCGACGTGAGGTCCCCCCTCGGTAATTGAATTATTTATTTACAGAACGTGTCTCTGCCCCCCGCATTAATCTCGACCTGACACACACGTACTGCACCGGGCGCAAGTTCCCCCCTTTTGAGAGAGAAGAGTACGCGGGAGTTATCAAAAGAACTGGGAAAGAAAAAGGAATGAAAAGATATCCTCCACGAACGAAAGGACGAAGACGGCGATACCTCTTCAAGACCTTCTCTTCGAAGCCAGACAAAGACGAAGCTTCTTCTCGATTTCTTGACCAAACCTGGGAAGACGGAGGTGATTCTTCTACATTCAATTCATTTGTCTTTCCCTTCTCGAGCTCGTGTATCACAACTCGGCACAAGACGTGAACATCGTGAAGCATGAATGATGGTCGTATAATACATCCTTTCGTAATCAACAAGTTCCAACGTGTCTGTGCCGAGGGTACTGGGTGAATGGGACGTGTTCAGTTTTGGCATAGTTGAAGTCGACTCCCCCTATGGTCATCTGGTTCTCACGACTATCATTCTGATGGTTGAGTCGTCAGGGATGTTGGTGAATGCCACCATTGCAATAAGATCGTTTCTCCTCGATGTAGAAACCCTTTTTTGGTTTCTATGAAATTACTGCCGTGCTAAGCCAGAACATCTAACGTGAAAGTTTGACCAAATTGAGTTCATTGGTACAAGGGGGGTTTCGAAGGTCCATATCTATAGATTTTGGAGTTTCAGAGCCGTATCTCTACGAGCGATGGGCTGGCGAGGGAGAAGGGGGACCAGATAAGTACAAAAAATGGAATTTTACAGGAGAGCATTTTAAAATTTTCAAATTTTATTCCTACTTCAGGAATCCACAATCTATTGATATTTAACCCTGCCATTTTTTCACGAAAGTATCCTAAAACCCAAATGATAGTTCGAACTGCCACCTCAAATTACATCAATGGTTGAATTCAAAGATTTTAAAAAATTGTCGAGCTACCTGGTTACTTGCAGTCTAATTTCCATACTTAATTGATTTTGAGCAACCAAATTTTCAGACTTACCTGCTCACCCACAATAAGAAAACCTACTTCCCTGGTTAAGCACAATTTAGTGCACCGGGAATAAATGGGTAAACTCAAGTGGTGAATGTTAATGTTAATGTTAATGTTTCATAGGAATGAGTTATGGCAAGCACCCGCTTTCAAAGAAGGATTTGTCAATTGCAAAGCACGTTTTCTGACCTGGTCATGAGGGGTTTGAAGAATCAGTACATCACGTAAACTGTCATCAACTAGAGATTGATTGCACCCTTCCTTTGGGCAGATAATATTACATTCTCGAGCAATACCACGTAGTTCTGCCATCCATTCTGCGTACGTCTGATTTGGCTTCATTACTGATCTGAACAGCTGAAATCGAGAGGCTAAAATATGTGCTCCCTCTTTGTAAAACTCTGTCAGTTTGTCAATCAAACTTGGAAACGGCTGATTTCCTACATCATCTACTCCAAACAATTTCTGAAGTAACGAGAAGGTGTCGGCACCAACCCATGAGAGGAAATAAGCACGCTTCTTCTCGTCACCTTCAACGTTATAATATAACGCATATTATGCTTTGAAATGCTGAACTAGCCTTAACTGGTACGATTCCCATTTTTCGTTAGTTGGTTGAAACTCCGAAAAGGCTGGGACAAAAGTCTGTAGATGAAGAATTGGTAGCTGACTCACTAAGGTTGGAGCTCCTTTGTAGTAATGTAGACATCATTTGCGTCTGTAGTTCGATGAACTGTCTCATGCACGCTTGAAAATCTTGAGGAGGTTGATCCCCTCCTCCATGAGCCATTTTCCCGTCGCCAATAAAGTATTTTCGCGATATTACAAGAATTTCTATTTTAGCAAGAACATGCAAAACCGAATTCAATGCGGTTTATTACAATTCAACATTTCATTCTCAACTGAAAATTTGTTGCTAACGCAAACAAGAATAAATTGACGTGTCATCATGGACACATCAAAGCACAATTTAGTGCACTGGGAATAAATGGGTAAACTCAGTTACCGGTCTGTTCTTGAAACAGAAATTTCGGGAGTTGAACGAATAATCACTAACGCCCCAGCGAATAGGATGTACGGTAGAATTACGCTGACACTCGCAAACGAAAGCTCACACAAAATAACGCCTACAGTGAAGATATCTCGATTTTCACCAAAAAACCAATTACCTCCCCCCCCCCCCCTCCGAAAGGCAATGCCTCAAAGTAGCCTCCCGATCTTCGAGTTAAGAAATGATAATTCGATTTTGCTAAGAAACTAGTCATATGAAAATGATTAAGAAGAAGAAAACTCGTATCTTGACCCTAATTTGGGAATCGCCCTTAGTATTTTCACAATACATCTTCTCGCATTATGAATCGATATAATACGACTTTCTCTCCTCTGAAACTCAGCATTTTCCCTTTTGTTACCAACTCGAATGGCTGCTTGCTTGCGTTAGGATTCCTCCAGGTGGAGCAACACAAACAAGACAGCAAAATGGACATACTATTTCATAGTTGAGTATTTATCTGGCTTACAGATCTAAGTAAAATAGGAATGAAAAAATGTTATACCTACAGTTTTTCGACAATTTAAACTCAGAATTGATTGATTCAGACACCAGAAATCGACTCGGTTACTAATTTCCGTTTTAAAAAACCTCTACTAGTGGGAAAAGGAGAATGAATAATCCCATAGAAGATTTATTTTGTCACGAAACCTATTAGGTCGATTTCCTAGAAGTTGGATGGAGTGAAGGTAATCACATGGGTTACTCAATGCCAACATGACGAAACTATATTTTTCAAGTTCACACATGATGCAAAATTCTTTACCAAATTTTCTCAGGTCAGTTTAGTTGGGCTCATGGGTGTGTTCACGTCCAACAAATAGATAGGTAGGTTCTCAGTTGTATTAGGTATTGTTTAGTAGCTACAGAAGATAGTGTTGTGAATTGTGAATAGTGAAAATGCCTGGAACTGAAAGTCCAACTCATTATGTCTGATGGAAGATAGGTCAGCTGGTTTCCTTGGAATCAAAACCTGCCCGAATGTCCAACCTAAAAAAAAACAAAAAAAAAACGGATAAATATATTCAGACTACGGCCATTCTAGCCTCAGCTTATTCCCAATGGCGAACCCTGGAGTACGATTTTGGACCAGCAATAATGAACATTATTTCATGAATCTATTTGGGCCAGTAATTTGAACAAAAATTGATTACCGTTTGGAGAAAATTATTATTTGTATGAATTGGTGAATTGTATGGTTCAAACATATTTTATTCTGTTTCATCTTTACAAACGTTTAAACAAACACTTCCACTAAATTATTAACGAGGATTAGCCGGTTTCCCTCCCCTCACCATACCAAGCTCAACAAGAGGAAGGAGAAGACAATCAAAATACGTAAAAGTTTTAATACTGTATGATAATACACTGTTATGACAATGAGGTGGGTTGTTCCCGTTTACATACTATATGTATAGCTATCTAATCTGTTGCATTACAGAGAAGTAAGTTTCGCTATCATGTACCTACCGTTCGCCAGTACATGATTTGACTCGGTCGTTGGGGAACCCTTGTCCATTTGCTCGTATGTGGAACATTGCAGTCGTGGCCATCCTCTCTACCTCAGTTCTCACGATCCGTCAACCCTCCGTCCGTCTCTTCTCCTCTTTCTTTCCTCTTTCTCTTCTTTCTCCCTTCCTTCTTACAGGAGGTTTTCTAATTAACTCCGGTTATTAGTCACACAATGGACAAGACTCGGTGTAATCTCTGATGAGAACCCATCTCGATAAACGCCCCATTAAGCCCCCGACAATTGCTTTCACATTTCCTTGATAACGTCCATTACGTGAACTCCGGAACGGCTTCGCAATCCTATGGTCAGATACTAACGCACTTGCCGTCGTTACAGTGATTTTTTATGGATGAAGGGACCTCCCGTATGTGCCAAAAAGGCTTCAATATCGTCACCACTACAGCAAACTATCGAAATTTTTTACACTCCAGAGATCTATCGTATCGGCGAATTTCACGAATTTTTGTTTTAGCAGCCGTGATAATGTTACTGGAAAGGCCTACCAACTGTCAAAATCCTCCCTCATTATATTGCACAGTTTTCCAACTACGCCTTGATTATAATTTCGAACCTGCATTTATAGGTCATTTCAAACAATATCAAACTAGCGAATCTCGTTAACCCTGTACTTTGCAACGTCAAATGTATTATACGCGTTTTCTGTTAAATTAAATCAAATTTTAATATTATGGAAGCTTTATCAATTTTATCGTGTTTTTGTAGGACTAAGAGGACACTTAAGGGGAAAAATTGAAACAAAACCCATAGGAAAACTAGGTACCACAATTTGAGATAATTACCTACCTACGACTTTCATTGAGACTGCGTAGTTGTATTGCTGTGCTTTCACGTTTACCACTTTATCTAATTAGTGCAGCAAGTGAAAAGGTATAGTAATAGATTGTATTAATTATTACTAGCGATTCTTACATTATTTTATTTTATGATTTTTTTAAAACACGAAATACATTTTATTCAATAACAATTCTCATTTACCGGTGACTTGGCAATGTATGATATGAAGGCACTTACTATAAGAGACGTGTTGAAAATCTGTTCAAATTTCAACATTTTAGGTTTTTGGAAGACCTAAAGTAAACTTTAGGGGGGAAATTTTGGAAGAGTCTCCTTGGGGATACTTTTGCCAGGTACAGGGTTATTGTATTAGTTTTGCCTCCAAGGTAGCAAGGTGAAGCTCAAGCTGTGTTTTCACTTTTCAGAATTGGAAAAAAAATTTACTCCAACATCAAAATTTCCACTCGCTTTTTACGTGTCTGTGTGTCTGTCATGAAATCCTTGCCACAGCCATTAACTCTACAGTTCTCATCCGATTTCGATGACACTTTCAGGGATTATGAGGATTGGCGCGTAGATGGTCCTCTGTGAAAGTGAGATACTAGCAAAGATGAGCATCAATTCTGTCTGGAATAAGCTATTTCTGGCTGAGGAGGATTTTCTGGACACGAAGTTCAAGATCTTCAAATCAGTAGTGCAGGCCACCCTATGCTACGGTTGTCAGATGTGGGACTTCAGAGAATACGACCAGATTGAGAAAAAACTTCAATTTCTTTCTTTCTTTTTTTTCTTCTTTTTCTTCAAAAAAGATCTTCAACCTCCCATCTATAGCATCGAACTATATCCTATTCCTGGAAACGGGACTCAAATATTGTATGCCACCCAACTCAAACTAAACGGTGAATATATAATCAAGATCTTGAAGTCACCCTCTCCAGACTGGCGAGGCTAGCAGTAGTTTACGTCATCGAACGGAAGCTAGGATGGGTAAGGACGTAAGATGAGTATGCTACAAAATATGGAGGGGATATAGCATTTGATTCGGAGCAGACGAGTGGATTGGCTGCCTCTCTTCCACGTATATTGGAGGGAATAGGAATAGAGACCAAGATAAGTCGGATCCAGCACTGTAGCGAGGGCCAGTACCACGACTAATATAGAGAGCTGCGCCACAACATCATCATCCTATCGCACGGACTGGACATAGAAAAAGTAAGGTGCATAATGAAGTGCCGATTCGAGCTGCTTTACCTCAATTATATTCCGTGGATACCTGACAGAGTCCAACTTTGCGCTTTATGCAACATGCAGGAGATTGGAAACGGGGAACAACGGAAAGATCAACTTAGGCAAGACATCTCTAAGACACGAAGAGCTAATAGAGATACTCAACGGAAGAAGACTGGGAGAATCTACACAAATTTGCAAAGTCGGGGTGGGCGTACAGAAGATCTTTGGTAGAAGAGTTCAATTGTCACAACTGATTGAGGGACCAAGGTGCGAATTTTGGAAGGTGCCGGTGCAGATCGAGCTTGCACTCCAAACAAGAGAGTAAAATAATATTATATGAGGAACAATTATAGTACACTGCAAGAGAGTAATCGCTCCACCTAAAGCGTACAACAAAGAAATCGAGATTTCGGAGAAAAAGTTCAAGGACCTGATGAAAATATGTAGCGATGGAATCATTCCCTCCGAATACCACAAATTTTTGCAGAACCTGAAGCCATCTAAACCTAATAAGAGAGACTGCCTACTGGAACCGGATGAGGAAGAGGAGTATGATTGCGAGGAGTGAACCCACTTTGCAAACAGAATGGCGTCTTTAGTTACCACTTTTATTTTCATTTTCAGCAAGTTACCAGAACACAGTTACCTACCGATTTAATCAATAATTATTATTCATTTTGGTTGATAATTTTTTCCTTGGAATACAATTTTGGCTTTCCCATTTTATTTTTCATGTCATTGTTTTTGTTGAAAACGTAGGATTAGTTCTCGTTGTAGAAAAAAAATCATTGGTAGATTGGGAGGTAGAAATTTTCATAAGAATTTCTCAGTTCGGTTTTCCAAAGCTTAGGCTTGCCATCATGAGCGTAGTCACTCTGTTGCCAAAGGTTGCCACAACATTTAAAACCGTCTGCCAAGTGGGTGTGGCACATAGCTTCCTCGTATCCATAACCCGATTATATAGATGATCATAGTAGTTAATCTCAAAACACCAATCTCTAAGTACCTTTCACTACTCTCATAGGGGACCATCTACACGCTATCTGGACAATCCTAGAAAATTTCATCAACTTCGGATGTAAAAAGTTAGTGTTATGGCTGTTAGAAGGATTTTACGTTTGCGTATGCGCAGAGACTACCTACTGTAAATTTTAAGGCCTTGATTTTCATTGGGGACCATATACAACCTAATCCGCGTAATCCCTTAAAATGTCATTGAATCGGGAAGAAAATGTGGAAGTTATGGCTGTTACAAGGATTTCACGTTCGCGCATGCGCATCGGCTACTATCAGTCCGAGACTGATGATTTTCATAGGGGACCGTCTACACCCCAACCCACATAATCCCTGAACATTTCATCGAAATCGGACAATAAATTTATAGTTATGCCGGTTACATGGATTTCATGACAGACACACAGACAGACACGGAAACAAGATTGTTCAGAAAGGTCAGAAACGTAATACGCGAGTGGAAATTTCGATTTTGGAGAACTTTGTATTTTCAACCTTGAAAAGTGAAAACAAAGCTTCCACTACCTTGGTGGACTCGGAAGCAAAATGCGTGGGAGTAATTTGTTACAAATGAATCAATCTGACCTCGTGTTACAAAATCTTTCACTATAACTAACAGAACGAAAGAGGCTGATGGACGTAAGAGAAAATGTAGGGAATAACCTGCAATGATAAAAGGAGGTATCTGCTTTAATGCGTCCATAGTAACTCTGGGAAACGAAGTAAATGCATCGGAAAACGAGCATTTTCGGTTGATTTTGTTCACTCGCTGATTTATCATTCACGCTCCAACATTCAAACTTGAATATCTCAAAACTTGTTTTTTGCAGATACGTCCCTTTGTCATTTTGCCGACGTAACATGTCTGAAGTAACATGAAACATATTATGCTTTCATGATTCATTCATTCATACCATCTTCTGTTTTTTATTGAAATTGAACAAGCGAGAGATCATTGAGAAATATCCCAAGAACGCTTGAATGGTGGATTCGACTCCTCTCCCATGAAATACAGACACCAGCACCATAAACCGGGAACCGTATATCTTCAATAAGGTGACTGTACGTCTGAAATCCATTACGCCTGAGCAGGTATTGCACTAATCTCCACTCCATCGCTGGCCGGGAAGCAGACGTGTTATTATCTTTGTTTGTTACCGCTAAACGCTCGTCCTAAAATGACTGGTGCCGCTCCCAGGAGACGGCTCTCCGCAGATTATGAACAGTGGCCAAGGGTCATTTCCTTCCATCAAACCGTGAACTATTTCTAATTGCCGGCTGTCAAGAGCTGTTTTCCAATTTCAACAAAACATTCATTCACATCACTCCATCTTAGCTGGTATTTTGAAACGTCTACAAAAACTATGAGTGGCGTCTTGGAGTCGGCTAGAACTGGAACGGTGGTAGGTATTTATTTAATAATGCCTTCTCTACTCTCCTTCATGAGACCTTCTACTTGAGAGTGTATTTGATTTCAAGGTATGTTTACAACTAAACTGTGTCAGTTCAAATTTTCATTGTTCTAAGGGGATAAGTTCTGACAAAAAGAGTAGTGACCAGATACAGTTTCTCATGATAATTTTATCATTGAATGAAGATGGTACTGATAAAGACAACAAAGTTCATTACAAAATTTGCTAACTCAGCCTTCAGGACTCTTCAAAAACTTTATAAAACGGGAGGAGAAACTGATAAGTATGTTTCATGACCTACAATCCATGCACCTGAAGATCGCGAAAGATACTGGTGCACAATAATCATGAATGTGATAAAAACCTTCATAAGAAAATGAATGCTTTATTCATCCTAATTTGACATTAGGCAGAATCCATGATAACATATTAATAAATCATTGTTATGAATCATCCCTCAACAACATCGTAATAAATATTGTTAATAAGTTATACTTGGTGCAATAAAGATCAATGAAAAAAACAAATTCAGTTGGATTGTAGGAGGATGTAGCAGCACCACAGGTGTGCAAGAAGTTTTGAAGTTCCCGAGATCAGAAAAAGCCCCTTCATCGATATAGATGTAAATATGACCACAATTATGACCATAGTGTTTTTTTTTTTTTTTTTTTTTTTTTTAATGAGTTTCTCGTTGTTGAGTACACCCGTGGATTGTATGAGTCACGTGTATTCCAAGCCGCTTAGTCGTACAACAATGTCTCGCAGCAAACTATTGCTATGAGCCACCTCAAAGCCCCGCCGTCTGACACAGATCTGATCAGCATTTATAAACCTATTTAGAAAAGGTCAGTCCTTTCGAGATGACCAACGTCACAGAATGTGGAGCATTCAGTTTAACGAGCTGACTAGGCGTTTTTTTCCTGCACCGCGTCGTATTTCAACTGACATTTACTTTTTCTTCAAACACGTATTAAATTGCGGGTAAAGCACTGCCGTCCACCTTTTTCCGCCTCCGAGCGTTTGTGAAAGCAAATCAATTTATGAGTAATGTTAATTCGAGCAGATCGACCGACTAAGTCAGTTGACTTGACATTTGAATTATTGACAAACGCCCTCCTCGGAGATTTCGCTCTGGTATTCGACCTTCAGGTTGGAGTACCTACCTGGCCTGGAATTCAATATAGATGCAGTATTGCCAAACAAATCTGATTCTTTATTAACTCTTAATGTCCTGAGGTATCTTTTTGGAAGTTCTTTATTTACCTGCAACAGCTTATCCACTTTTAAACCAAATATACTCCAACTATCGATCGTGTAAGAGAATGTAATAATAAAAGCATAATAACTCAAAGAAAAAACAATATAATTCTCGAGTTGACAGGCTGTAATCGGGCTTTCGAGGAACCTTCTACCCACATTTCTAATATTGGAGGCCATTATGGCGCCACTGTCTGGCGTATGGCTGTATGGAGGCCATTAAGGCAGCACAGATCCCTGTATGAAGAGAACTTTCTCCATCTTATTCCTTGATTCTGCAGTTTATGATAAATTACTGACCCCAATAACCCAGCAAGGAGTTTCCCAAGTTTCCTTCAAGTACTCCAACAAAATTGGGTTGATAGACAGATTCTGTTGACACGGATAGCGCTAGTGTGGCTCTTGGAAAGATCAATCTTGAGCTGACAGACTGTAATAGGGCCTTGAGGTACCGTCTGCTCAAATATTCATAAATTTGACAAAATTCATCTAGATTTGATTTTTAAAATCCGATTTGTTTTTTGAACAAGTAGGAAATTAAGTGTTAAGCTATGTGAAAACGAGAAAAAATTATTACACGATAGTTTATGGTTTTTTTTTTACTTCTATAAAAGACTATTGTTTTATTATCACCAACCGTCTAATAAGTAGAGTACGAAGAACAATATTTGACACTGTAAATTTGAATTGAAAACTCTCCCAATTTTGGTTTACTATTGTATAATAAGAACCTTTGGAATTTACAGACAACCCCCCCCCCCCAAGATTTGCTGGTTTACGTTTCAAAATACGTAAAATCCGAAAATCGAATAAAAAATCTGTCCATTCTAAGCAGCACTTTCCATTTAGTTACCATTTGGGCTCCATTTGGGGTCTAGTTGTGCCCCGAAGCTTTTGGTTGATGTTGGTCACTTCTAAGGGTTGAAAAATAACGGCTGATATTCTCAAAACGCTCTAGCTCAAAAACATTTGATATTAAGGTAGTTTTTTTATTCAATTTAAAACACTATTGAATTTTTAGAATCGAACGAGACCACCCAGAGCTATGTAGGACCAACCATTCGCTCTCTACAAGAGCTTAAGGGTTGGACGTACGATAAATCAGAAACACCAGTGTCTCGCAAAAGAGGTCTACCTAATTAATCTCCGTTGAAATTTTAGCTGACAAAATTCGAGTTGGTGTTCAATTTTTAGCAACCAGTAATCCAATTCCCTATTGAAGGCACACTCGATTCGAAGAGATGTAGAGTTGTGGGTGCCTTCAATGCCATTAATCCAATTTCCTATTGAAAGCACCCACAACTCATCATCTCTTCGAATCGCGTGTGAAGCGTTTATTCCTTCCATATAAACTGGATAGTGAAGTAGGTAGGTAGTAGATAGGTATTACTTATGGTTATAATAAACCTTTGTGTAATAATTTGCAGTGGTTTTTTATGACTGCCTGAAGGAAAAGATTAGCTTGAAAAGGGGATAGGAAGTAAACCAACAATACAAAGCAATTTAAATTTGTGCAGCTTAGGAGTGCTGATGGACAAATTGAAAATTGGACTGATCAAAAACTTGGAGCTCAATCCGTCGAGTGCTGGATTTATCCTGAGGTAAGTAAAGAATCGATTTTGAATCTTGTTTTAACTGGTTCACTTTCATAATAGGTATCAAGCTTCACATCAGGCACACTTTATGTTTCGACACATACCTATCGTGCTTCTGCTTACCAATTTTACACATTAGTGAAAATTCCATACATTTCGAGAAATCAGTATAGGCGTGAGATGGATGCCGTCCTTCAAAGCCGAGGCGTCATCTTGGTCAGGAAACCAGCGAAAGAGCGTCGTCCTGAAAAATAACCCACTCCTTCTCCCCAGTGGAAGTGACTTACAAGGTTCTGGCATTAGGCAATTTTGATTCATAGTCCTCATCTCCCTCGGATGTGTCCCACAGCTCGCCTGACCCCCGGTTGACAAGAATTCCCGAAATCGAGTAGAAAATTCGTCGAATGACGCGGGCGTCGTATCTGAACTTCATAAATTACGTGGGACGAACGCGTGTTTCCCGTGATTGCACCTGCCAAACGGCCTTCTGATTACGAGGGACCACTATAATTTCTGAACGGAGAAATCGCTTCTAGGAAGAAATAGGAATTTGATTTAAAAAACATAGGTGGCCTCCCGAGTCAGCTGTCACATTCAAATATTATGACATACCTACCATCCAAACCAGTATTTTGCCGTAAGATGTAACAACAGGCAAGAGAAGTTTTTGTAAAAACCCAAAGACGTTCCAAGATGTTCAAAATTTCAAGAAATTCAAAATTTATAAGTAATTACTTTCTCACAAGACTGTATTATCGTTGCGCGTACTTAAAAGATGTTCGTAGATGATGCGATTTCGAAGATTCAAGTGATGGAAAAATTCAAAGATGTTCCAAGATGATGCGCATTCAAAGAATCAATAATTGATGCAAAAAGCTCCCTGGAACCCCGGATAAATTCAAGAAACATGGAACATGCTTTAGCCATTCCTTTAGCCATGCCTTTAGTATTGTGACAATCAAAAATTGTATCCATTGGAATTGAGAAATTTACTGAATGCGAAATGAAAAGTAAGGAGAAAGTGGAAAAATAATAGAATATCCGAAAACAAAACAATACTTAACAGATACGCAAACAAACTTAAACACCTTATCAGAACCATGGAAAATTAATCAGTTGATCACTTTCTAAGTACTCTAACTGCGGAGAAAGATACGGAGTACTCTCTCTACAAGGTTACCAAAAACATGAAACGTCCAAAAGTCCTCTCACCTCCAATCAAAAAGGAGGATGGAACTTGGGCCAGAAGTAATTTAGAGAAAGCAGACCTTTTTGCTGAACATCTCTTCAAAAGTTTTCAACCATTACCAAATAAAATGCCAAACGAAAATACAACTCGGACGGAAAAAATTGACGAACTCGAAATACTTCCAGTGACACTGAAGGAACTTAAAGACGAAATAAAAAGCAACATTAATGCAAAAGAAAAAACGCCCGGCTACGACCTGATATCAGTTCGTGTAGTGAAAGAGCTCCCCGATAAAGCAGTGATGAAATTGCTTCACATTATCAATGCTGCATTTGGACTGAAACACGTACCTTCCCAATGGAAAGTTGCTGAAGTCATCATGATCTCCAAACCAGGAAAGTCACCAAACGAGAAGACGGGGTATTGACTAATATCCCTTCTCCCTGTTATGTCAAAACTATTTGAAAAATTGCTTCTTAAACGTCTCAAACCATTGATAGAAGATAGAAATTTAATTCCAGATTACCAATTCGGATTCAGAATAAAACATTCAACTATAGATCAAGTCCATCGAATCACTAACATAATAGAAAAGGCCCTCGAAGGTGAGAAAATATGTGCTAGTATCTTCTTGGATGTGGCACAGGCCTTTGACAAGGTCTGGCACGAGGGATTGGAGTACAAACTGCACAGAGATCTCCCCAAACAGTACTACTTACTGCTAAAATCCTACCTTGAAAACAGACGTTTCAGGGTGAAGTAAGATGACCATTACTCTGGCTTGAAGCCAATAAAAGCTGGGGTCCCGCAAGGGAGTGTCTTTGGGCCAGTCCTTTATCTACTGTACACACGGGACTTACCCCAACGAGAAGGTACAACTGTTGCCACCTTTGCAGATGATACGGCTATCCTCTTTGTCGATGATGATATCGAAGCTGCGACTAGTAATCTACAGAAGTCAATCACTGAGGTCCCTAAGTGGATCAAGATGTGGAAAATAAAGTTGAACGGATCAAAATCAGTTCACATCAACTTTACTAACCGAAAAGTTCCAGTCATGGATGTTGAGATCAATTCAATTAAAATACTCCATACCGATGCAGTTAAATATTTGTGTATGACCCAAAAATCTAAAATCCAAAAATGTTCCACGATGTTCAGAATTTTTAAAAATTCAAAATTTCTTAGATGTTTTTCCTTTAAATAGTGGTGTTATATTTGAGCGAACTTCATAGATGTTCCAAGACGATGCGAATTCACAGATTGAATTGATCGAAATTCAAAGGTCTGATTGATGCAAAATTCAGAGATCTTATGTCTATTACATTACGAATTCCCAAGACGTTCTTCTTTCATATAGCAGCATTCAAAAGATATTCAAAATTTCTAAGATGTTCTTTCCTCATGCAAAAGCATTATCTTTGGGCGAACTTCAAAGATGTTCCAAGATGATGCGAATTCAAAGGTTCAATTGATGCAAAATCCATGGATGTGAACGAATGTTAAGTTGAACGAAGGATTTTTTGGGTTATTGTGTGAGAAAATCCGCTCTTGTAGAGTGCTGATAGAGTGCTTCTGGTGCACTGAACTGCTGCACGCCGTTGTCCGGTGTTGGATATCACGACGTGCGAACTGAATCATAATGCATTTTTTCATTAAGCCGGAAAACCTCCCGGGCCATTAATGAAGCGTGAGCGCAGCATGAGGCCGATCTACGTGCTAAACCGATTAGCAGATCGGACGTCCGTAATTGTTGAACATGACAATAAGGGTGATTAGAGGGAGAGGCCGAGCTAATGAGAATATACAATTTTTTTTCTTTAGCGGTAATCAGGAAGGATGGGAGGATTAGAGGAATCGCGGCGTTTAGTAGGGAATAATGCATAAGAGAATCCTCACTAATTGAGCGGTTCTCACCGTTTCTCCGCTCGGCCAGTTGTGCTGTGGTCAATGGGCTTATCGCAGAACACTCCTCAGCAAGAACGAAACATTTGCTTCACAAAGAACACCAAGTCCTGCTGCAGGTATTTATTCGTTTATTCTGTGTTCATGTCCGTTTATAATTGAAATAAAGTTTTCTGAGAGCCGAGAAAAGCTGGGTAATCACACTAAAGGACGGTCCCTTCCAGCATTGGGTCCACCAAAATTGACATTTAAAATTGAAACTCTTAAAAATATTTTGCTTTTTAAAGCTTTTTGAACTACTTTGGTTCCATGTTATGTCTGTGTTTTTACAAGCTTTCATTCAGTTTCACCTGTTCCGTTGTCTGCGGTCAAATCTTGCAAATTAAATTTGATCCACTTCCCAGTATCCGATTGGGATGAAACATTGCATGATGTTTAAATCGTACAACAACGCAATAAAATTCACTTTCTGGGACCATCTTCCAATTCATAGGGGGCCATCCTTCAATTCACAATGAATGTTTCAGTTGCAGATAAAAACGCTGCAAATTATTACACAATGGTTTATTATTTTTCTATATAGATCACTCGTCTACAAAATCACCAACCATCCAATATGAAGAAAAAAAGAAAAAAAAGAGAAAAAAATCAAAATCACCAACCATCGATCGCATTTCGGTCAGCTCTAATTTGAACGGAGATTAGGCCTCTTTTGCGATTCACACTCGTGTTTTGATTTTTTGATTTATATATATATATTTCAATATAAACCCTTAAATTTTCGTAGGGAGCGAACGGTTTGTCCTACAGAGCTCCGCGTGGTCTTAAAAAATTCTAAAAATTCTATAGAATCTTAAATTGAAGGAAAAACAATACCTTCATATCAAAATTTTTTGAGTTAGGGCGTTTTCAAAATTTCAAAATTGATTTTGGAACCCTTAGAAGTGACCTACATCAACCAAAATCTTCGGGGCACAACTAGACCCCAATTGGAGCCTACATACCAAATTTCATCAAAATCGGTCAATGCTAAGTGGCAAAAGTGCCGCGTACGGCGGACGGACGGCCAAATTTTTATTCGATTTTTGGATTCTACGTACCTAGAAACGTTAACCATCAAATTTTGAGGGGGTGTTAAAATTTTTTTTTTCTTGGTCGATTCCAAAGGTTCATTATTGAAAATAATAAACCAAAATTAAAGAAAAACCGCTGCAAATCATTGCCCAAAGGTTTATTATTTTCTGTATAGATCACCCTTCTGTATAGATCCCTCCCTACCAACCATAGGTATCTACTACCTACTTGGGCATTTCGAAAATTTCAACCCTTCATTTCCATTTGGTTGGTTTTTAACTCTTTTCTATAATAGGTACATTATTTTCTGCTTAGGTCGGGGCTATTATGTAGCCTACATATATTTACTGGAAATAATGAAGATTATACCCTCCTACAATTTCGTTTTCTTCCAAATTTTGCCTAAAATTTGGTTTGTTTTTAATTATTGTTAATAATAACTTATGAAGGAATTTGTAGTCAAAACTGATTATCCAATACTTTAATGGCCTTTTAAATCAGGATGTGGTAAAATTTTCTAAATGTTTCCTTTGGTAGATATATGAAAAGTAATTCTAGTTTCCTTTAAAAAACAAATCTAGAAAAGCTAGCCAAGAAAAAAAATCTCGAAAATTGGGGACATATAGCCAAAAAAAGTCTTCCATAGACGTGTTGATCACACTCGTGCGGTTTATGAAACGGCGTTTCCTTAGTGCTAGACATTCCGAAACCAACAATACTCAACCATAGGAGTTCGTTGTGTATGTTTTTATGACTTAGAGGTCACCGTGGGGTCAAAATGACCCCAATACCAAACATTTTTATAATTTCCTCGAGAACCAATTATAAAATGTTTTTTGAGCGTGGAGAAACCATATTACAATTTGTCCAGCAATAAAACCTCCTAACTTGGTCTATTTAGAAAACTTTTTCTGTAAAGTTCCACTTCAAAATTTAAAACCTATAAATCCCCATAGAGCCACTTAGGTCACATTGAGGTCCAAAGAGCCCCAACTCCACTTCACAGCTCTCTCACATGAGACACAGAACACTACTGAGTGAAGTAGGGCCTCAGGTGGACTACCAACATAAATTTTAAAAACTGTACAGCGGGTAACATTTTTTTCCGAAAGATATGCTCCAAAAATGGAAAGGTGGGGTCCCTGGGGACCCCAGTGTGATCTTCTAGGGTTGATGTTACGGTTGGTGTTGGATCCGGATCGTGTCATCCTAGGAGTATGCCTTAATGGCTCATTTGCTTCATTTGATTGTAAGATCCGAAGGATTCAACGGGCAGACTGGTAGTTACTGCTATCAAAGGTTCACTTCGTGGTCCTAGTTTACAGATTCTCATTTACTTTGAGAATGAGGGATTGCCTTGAAGAAGTAGGTATTGCACGAGAATCCGACGATTCGATACATTTAGATCAACATCTTCCCACATGAGGAGGCCATCGGCTCTAAATCGTCATGTGCCAGGAGGATCCTCAATCCCAGATTTCCTTCGCTTCGGAAGGCTCGAAAGGAAAAATAAGAGGCGGCGTAATGACAGGTCGATCAGAAGGTGGCTGATCGTCCGCCAACACGTGCTGGAGCTCTTGAAGACTCGTCCGGACACGCGAGCTGCTGAAGACGGGATTGAAAGTGATGTGGTACCGTCACTCTGCTGCCGCCAAACGACCTGCACACATGCAACCTTTTGCCCTCAACTATCCCATCAATGAAGTCGCATTCTACAGAGTATCCGAGAGAAAAGCCACAACTAGGGATCTCACCGCCACAGATCGTTATTAAGAAATAAGATAAGAAATAAAAGTAGAAGAAGCAGAAAAACGTGTTCTCATTTCAAGTTCAAGTTTGAAGTTTTTTCTTTCTTTATTTATAACAAAATCAAATGGACGCAAAAAGGAATGATGGGTACAATTATCTTGTAAAATGTGCAAACATTTCATAAACAAACATGATTTCGTGAACAAAGGAAAAAATAAAAAAAACAGATAACTTTTTTTAGAAAATTGAGTTTTAAATGCTTCAGAAATGCTTGCATACGAGTCTGCAACACATTGGGACATTTTCATGTCAACCACTACACGTCATCAAAGTTTTCGTGACGATTTTTCAGTTCATGTGCCAAAGCAAAGACATGAAAATGTCAAAAACGAATAGTGACCAAAGTAACATCAGCGCCCACCGTTATACAAGCTAAAAAACTTGTGCATAGTGGTAAAAATGCTGTGGAGCCCAATTTCGTAGTAAATTTACTACATATAAAGAAAAAAATAAATAAAGAAAAAAGATAAATAAGAAATAGTGTGATGGAAACAATCACATGTTGACATTGTTTTCTCTTTGAAAATTATGGTTGTTCAGTAAGTTCAAGGTATTGTTATGAATAGTTTGTTGAAAAACACACTCCCTATTTTTCCGTTAAACCTTGGGTTTCTATGTACTTTGGCGCCCAACGTGGAGCTATGGAATCAGGAGAAAACCACGGCAATTAAACTGTACGAGAAACGGTTTATTGTACAGTGATTATTGCGGTAATTAACTCAATAAGTAGAACTAAATGTATAACATGGGTGAATTAGTATAAGGAGATCTGGACTGAGGCAATTACAAAAGTGCACCGCTCTGCCTGAGCACTTTCGGGGAAATGAACTAATACCGTACTATTTGATGTTCTTTAATCGTACTTATATTCACTCGTACTGGTTCATATATACTGGTTTATGACGGTACGGGGAGGTAGCGCTGGCCTTTGTGGGCGGGCTTTGGAACTAACAGTACGGAACGGCCAAAGTGGTGCTTTTGTTCCTAGCGGCTACGAATAGACAAACATAGACCAAGGACGAAATTATTAATCTAAACTAGTGAATGAAATGGTTAAAATTCTCGGAACCCGTCACAGTCGGTCTACCCCACTTCATTGCCAATCTGGAGGACCAGTTGGGCGCCTCAATGGGACGTTAACGAAATATTTGACGACTTTCATAAATTTGAGGCAAGATATTGGGATAAACCAATACCTTTTTGTTATTGGCATATCAGAGCGCACCACTCGTTACAACTGGATTCTCTCCTTCATTTATCGTATTTGGACGCGACCTCCAACTCCTGGAGCAGTTAGTGAAGCCAGCCATCATCGAACCACACTGCACGACCCCTCAGCCAAAATCCGAGAATTCACTCGAAGAAATGTGAAAGACCAAAATGAGGTGTCAGAAAGAAATATTTGATAAGCACGCAAAACCAGTGTTTTTCCAGACTGGTCTTTGGGTATGGATACAGGAGCCCGAAAGAACTGACGGACGTTGTCCCAAGTTACAACCGCAATGGACTGGACCGTGGACTGTTGAAAAGAACACGAACGATGTGCTGTATCAGATGCAACTAGAACGTTTGAAAAAATTCACACACGTTAATCAGTTGGTTCGTTCAGATGACAAGGAGACGAGGGCAGTGTGACCATCACCTGTTGGCATTGTTGTCTCTTTGAAAATATGATGGTTACGTTGTAGGGTAGTTCGTTGAAAAATACATTTCTTATTTTCCTCTTAAACCTTGGGTTTTCTTGTACAATATTGTGTGGTAATGCGTGCATTCCAAAGGACGTCCCATAAGACAGAGATTAGTTCAATTCAACCAGTTCAATTTCAATCAATACCCTAATGAGAGAACTACCATCCATAGAACTGGAAAACGGTTGTTACCTATCGAATGTTTTTGTGCTGGTGATGGAATGTTTCCATTCTTGATTGGACCAAAGGATAGTAGGAGATGAAGTGTCTTATCTTGCCCCAAATAACCATCAAAAACTCTGCATGAGTAGGACAGACTGTTGGAGACTTTCAGGTTGCCCAAATATCTAAAATCGGTTGATGCAACCGCATTTGATCTACCTTTAGATAAGTTTTGCTACTATAGAAAGACCTACTCAGTTTTTGAAGATGAATGTAGGTAAGTCTCAAGATAAAAATTGCCAAAGTAAAAATACTGATTGAAAACGAAGGCATTGGGAATTCATTGAAGCGTTGTTCGTGGATATAAAACACTGATATTACTACGGTGTACAGAATAAATTCAGCAATGAATTGTTTTTTTTTTATATTAAGGAATGCAGTCTCACAATCTTAACGGAACTGAGGAGACCCGATGGGTCCCTGCGAAAGCTGTCGAAAACCTATGAATATAGAATATTTTCTGCGCCGCAATCTAAACACCGTTTTGAAGTTTTATGGCCGCAATTGGCATTCGTGAAACAACCGTTAACTATTATAATCGCGAAAGCTATAGTATCAATAATCCCACGCCAGCGCTGCGAGCGGGCGTCGGGTCAAGCTGGTATTAGAAAAGTTGCAGTACCAGAGGAGGGGTTGAACCCCATATTGACGATCTATGTGAATTAATGTTGGTCGTGCTGAGGCTATTACCTCCGAGCTGGTATCGTCCCTCGGGCGGACCATCACGATTTCGAAGTGGACAGTTTGATCCGGGCTGTCTGGCGTCCTTATGAAGGAAAAGAGTGAAGACGAGCTTTCTTGGGTTGGAGATCACTTTCGTATTTGGGTCGAGGAATGAACGGCTGAAGAGACGTGTTTGCAAACACTTCAACGTGCACCTACTCCACTTGACCCATAATTACGGATTGTCACGATAAAACGGAATTCACACGACGCAGTCAGTAAGATTCATTTAACAATAGCTCGCCAAATTCATCCTCGCCATGGTCATTTCATAAATCGGCTTCTGGTATTTGTTTGTTACAGTTTGTCTGGTGTTTTCCCCAACTCAGTCCTCTTAGTCAAGTCTAGTAAATCCTCCAGAGCATAATATTGTAAATCAAGTTTCCCACCAGGAGACTGACTGCGATAACTTTTCCATTATTCCATTCCATCGGGACCATGTTGTCATACAGGGTGGAGACTCCTGAGCTGTCCAACCTTCAAGGGATCGATTCTACGACTAATTTCCAACAATAAATGTCTTAGCAATTAATTTTAACCCAATCAAATCTTAATGAATCGTTGAGTAATGACTTCATTAAATAGTCAAATTTCTTCGCTCTCCTGAAATCATTGTCACGTAGTATCAAATTTGAATGATTTTTTCCATAGATAAACAATTAGTACTTGAGATATTTATAAAAAAATTATATTTGATATAAATTATAACCTAATCGGCTTAAGCAAAGACAAAGTCTACCAAGTGGTTGTGTCACATGCTTCCTCGTATTGAAGAGCCGACGGATACGAGATATCCTCAAAACATCAATCTCTTAGATGATACTGTTGGCAGATTGAAAGAATGCGGATGGCTTGGTAAGGTGTCCATGAGTATTAAAGTCCCAAAAACATTTTCTTTCTTCTACCTGCCACTCAAGCCAGGAAAAATGAGACCGAGGGTTGTTTACTACCGACCAATGATGAAGTGAAAGGGTTGGTTTATTACAGGCCTTTGGTGTTTGACCTAAAAGCATTGTTTCCCAATTCTATACAGGGTATCTACTATTGAGATGGGCCAAACTTCAAAAATCGATTGTACAACTAATTTGAGTATGGAAATGTCTCTTAGCAATTTTGTTAACCATTCCAAGTTTTTTCAATCTCAATTAAGTAGTGTTTTTGAACCTGTCACTAACATTACCAAACTAATTGATGAACTAATTGATTGAATTAACATTACCCGTAAAAATGTAAAAATAAGGGCATTGTGGGAACGGGCGTCAGATTCAATCAGTTATCCACTATCATTATGAATTATCTAACTCATCTACCGAATTATGACTCGAGTATGCTCTATTCCTGCATTATGAAAGGGGTGAGATATGGAGGCTCGGTCCTTTCCTCAGCCCGACTCACCAGCCTACCTAAGATTTTGGAACAGGTAGTCGTCTATGTTAGCAGGTATGCCCTTCAGGAAATTGGGCCAGCCGCATTCTTTCAATCTGCTAACATTACCTTGAACTACCCTCATGAGTTACCCTCTACACGCCAACCCGGACAATCTCTGAAATTTTCATCCGAATCAAATGGAAAATGTCAAAGTTATGGCTGTTACATGCGCAGAAAACAATGTTTCCTCTTCCTTGGTAGACTCGGAAGCACAAAGAAGTTGTGATGTTATGCCTTGCTTGTGGCGATTACCTCTTTACTGCTGCATTGATACAACATGGTGGTGAAAGGGGTTTCGTCGACTGCCCTCAAAGAGGGTGGGCTGAAGGGGTGCGTTTGTGCGGTCAGTTTGACCAATGGTCAGTGGTAGGAGTGCATTGAGCGGAGAGGGTTAACCAATGGTCACTAGAAGGGTGGACCCGCCCTTATACGCATGTGGCTACTCACGTCGCTCGATATGAGACCCTTCACTCCAAGTAAGGGCTGAGGGCATCTCAAAATGAAGGGTGAAGTTACGTACGGCACTTGGTTAGCTGTAATCGGTTCCTACCTGACTATAGGTGGCCTCTTCATTTCATGTTCTCGAAATCCCCCATTCATTTTACGTTCACAAGCAACTTGTAACTAATTATTATTCTTATATAATACTACTATAACCATTTGGTACCCATAAATCATTCACATTTGTGGTCCTACAAGCCAGATATGAACCAGTTATCGATGGATGAAAATTGGAATATAAAATAAGTACTTCGCTGCCATGAAAGAAGACATTATGACACAGAATTTCCACTGGAACCCTTGGAATCAAGCAAGAAAGAAATTGTTTAAACTCCCTCCCTTCCTTCAAAACTTGATGGTTCTATGTTTCAAGTCAGGTTGAATCCTGAAATCGAATACCCACCCTCTTTGAGGGCAGTCCACGAAACCCCTTTCACCACCATGTTGTATCAATGCAGCAGTACAGAGGTAATCGCCACAAGCAAGGCATAACATGACAACTTCTTTGTGCTTCCGAGTCTTCCAAAGAAGAGGAAACTTTGTTTTCCGCGCATATAACAGCCATAACATTTTCCATTTGATTTGGATGAAAATTTCAGAGATTGTGCGGGTTGGCGTGTAGAGGGTAACTCATGAGGGTAGTTCGAGGTGCCAACTGATTGATGTTTTGAGGATATCTAGTATCCGTCGGCTCTTCAATACGAGGAGGGATGTGACACAACCACTTGGTAGACTTTTCCTTTCCTTATGCCGATTAGGTCATAATTTATATCAAACACAATTTTTTATAAATATCTCAAATACTATTGTTTATCTATGAAAAGAAAATAATTCAAATTTGATAATACGGGACAATGATTTCATGAGAACGAAGAAATTTGACTTGGTAATGAAGTCATTACTCAACAATTCACTAAGATTTGATGGGGTTAAAATTAATTGCTAAGACATTTATTGTTGGAAATTAGTCGTGGAATCGATCCCTTGAAGGTTGGACAGCTCAGGAGTCTCCACCCTGTATGACAACATGGTCCCCCCTTCCGATGAAACGAAATCCTGGCTACTGCCTCATTAGTTAGTTCGGCAATAAGGGGTTCTCAGTAGGCCACCGTCCGTTCATCGTTCCGGATCAGTATTTCCCTAAATTGTCGGCGCTCAAACTTTAGAAGTTGTAGGTACCTAAATTTGAAATTTCCAAGGATTTTCGAAATTCATTAGAGCATGGGCCGTGGGAATTGAAAAACTAAAAGATTTCCATTGGAATCATCAAAATTTGACAATAATTGCCAGAGAAAAACCGTTTATTCAGTTATGTTTTCCTCATTTTGGTTTATTATTTTCAATAATAAGCCTTTGGAATCGAGCAAGAAAAAAAAAATTTTAACCCCCCCTCAAAATTTGATGTTTTACGTTTCAAGGTACGTAGAATACGAAAATCGAATAAAAAAATTTCCGTCCGTCCGCCGTACGCCGTACGCCGTACGCGGCACTTTTCTTAGCAACACTGGACCGATTTGGTTCAAATTTGGTATATGGGCTCCATTTGGGGTCTAGTTGTGCCGCGAAGCTTTTGGTTGATGTAGGTCACTTCTAAGGGGTGAAAATTAAGGGTTGAAATTTTCAAGAGTGCCCTAGCTCGAAAACTCTCGAAATAAAGGTATTATTTTTTCACCAATTTTAAATAGTATTGAATTTTTAAAAATTTTTGAGACCACCCGGAGCTCTGTAGGACAAACCGTTCGGTCCCTACGAGTACTTGAAGGTTTTCCTTCGATAAAACAGAATCATGAGTGTGAATCGCAAAAGAGGTCTAATCTCCATTCAAATTTTATCGGACTAAAATGCGATCGCTGTTCATTTCTTCGATTTGTATACAGTTTTGCCTTCTGCGTAACCAGTAATCAAATTTCCATACGAAGCTTTCTATTTTTCCAATCGAGTGTGAAGCGTTTAGTTCTTTCTAATAAACTTGATTGTGAAGGTGTGAAGCAGTATGGTGTGGTAGGTAGTACCTAGCTGGTAGGTAAAAAAAAGTTGGTAGGTAAAAAAAATGTTGGTGGGTAAAAAACGCTGCAAATCATTGCTCAAAGGCTTCTTCACTCTTCAGATCACTGATCAGCTGAGTGAGCTCCGAAGCCATTTTCATTCCTATTGAATGGAAGTGCTCTTCCAGGCGTCTCCAGCAATCGAGGAGATCTTCTTCACTCTTCAGATCACTGATCAGCTGAGTGAGCTCCAGAGCCTTTTTTACTCCTATTGAATGGAAGTGCTCTTCCAGGCGTCTCCAGCATTCGAGGAGATCTTCTTCACTCTTCAGATCACTGATCAGCTGAGTGAGCTCCAAAACCATTTTTACTCCTATTGAATGGAACTGCTCTTCCAGGCGTCTCCAGCATTCGAGGAGATCTCCTTCACTCTTCAGATTACTGATCAGCTGAGTGAGCTCCTAAGCCATTTTTACTCCTATTGAATGGAAGTGCTCTTCCAGGCGTCTCCAGCATTCGAGGAGATCTCCTTCACTCTTCAGATTACTGATCAGCTGAGTGAGCTCCTAAGCCATTTTTACTCCTATTGAATGGAAGTGCTCTTCCAGGCGTCTCCAGCATTCGAGGAGATCTCCTTCACTCTTCAGATTACTGATCAGCTGAGTGAGCTCCGAAGCCATTTTCAGAGGAAAATGGCTTCGGAAAATTTGAGAGGGAAGGTCAAGGGAGAATATAGATGGTGGTAGGTGCTATTGATGGAGAACCAGTGATCTATACAGAAGGGTGATCTACACAGAAAATAATAAACCTTTGAGCAATGATTTGCAGCGTTTTTCTCTGGGAATTTCATTTCGATTTTGATGATTCCAGTGGCAATCTTTTAGTTTTTCAATTCTCTAGGCCGATGCACTACTGAATTTCTAAAATCCTTCAACATTTTTAAAAAAGCTAAATTTTTAAAAGTTTTTGTTCCTTCAATTTAGGGAAATACTAATCCGGAATGAGAAACGAAGGGCGACCTATTGAGACCCCCAAGTTCAAGTAGGACAAATACATGTAAGAATGCTAACTCAGCAAGAGCATGCAGAGCTCTTTACGATCCTTATCAACCAAGATACTGAGTGAAGTAACTTAGTTTTATTATTTCAATCATAACACACAAAAAATCATAATTAATAAATGATGAATACAAAAAATTAAAAAATCATAGTGAAATTGCTAATAGGTGTAAGTATTTGGTTCAATAAAAATGTTATTAAAAAATATCTAACCAAACTTAGTTTGATTTATTCATTTATTTTTTATTTCAGTGCTCTGTGGATTTGTATCAATACTTTCCTTAACCCTAACACAATTGCAGAACAGAAGAAATCAACTTGTTATCGCGAATAGTTCATTCGTAGTCTCTGCACTCAAGAAATTAACCGGGGGTGTTCCGAGTTTGAGCGGACATCTTGTCGAGGGAGACAATGAATTATTCAGAGGTCTCTCGTGTTGTTTCAGAGTTACGGATTCGAGCTGTTTCCCGTACATACGGACGCAGTAGCGTTTTGGCTTCCTTCATAATAATTATCATTCACGGTGTGCACGGATTGTGGCACATGATCCCTCCCCTCTCGTACGTAAAGTGAATACCTCGAGTCCAACTGAGAAATTATTACCCCTGACTATGTTCAGGCGATTATTTATTGAGAACGGGAACACTCACTTTCGCCGCGGGAATTCGTTTGAAAGCCGGATCGTAAAATAGTAGGAAATCCAACTTATTACGACGTTCTTGCACAGGAAGTAGTAAAAATTCACTATTGCTCAGGTAAATAGAGTTACTTCTGTTTTGATAGTTTCTTCTGTTCGGGATCTTGGAGTGCTTGTAGACTCCCAGCTCACCTTCTCAGATCATAAATTGGCCACACCGAGCAGAGCGATGAGAATTCTGGGCAACATAAAGCGACATTTAAGGGGGGTTCATGGGTCGGTACTGATCTAATACTTTTTCATGTACCTGTTTCTCTGGATATATTCATGATATTTTCATACTTTTTAAAAAAGTTCTTTGTCAACTTTTCATATAACCACTGAGCGAGTTTCAACTCTGTTGCGAAAGTATTATTTTACCTTGAAACAATATACCAAAACAGTTTTTTCGTCTTTTTCATGTTTATGGTTTTTTTAATTCTAGCCATGTTCCTGTTGGGAGTTTTTCGTCCAAACTTGTTCAGTGACTGTAATAAACACCTCTCGAGAATATAAAAAAATTCAAGTTGCCAAGAAACAGGTACCTAAGTGACGAAAAACAGGGGTTTTCCGGATTGGAGAAAAACCGCGATTTGTGAAAGGTTGCCGTTTTTTGAGGTGTTTGATCCATAGTTCATAGTTAATTCATGTTGAAGAAATTGCAAATGAGGTCTGATTATTCCTTAGGCATCTAAGATTCTTATCAGTGACTGGTTTAGACTCTTCAAAGGCTTGTTTTCACCTACGATTGTTTGAAAAAGTCGAGAATGAACGTTGGAATCATCGAAACTTGTTGGTTTACTCGAGGGAAGTGACCACTTCAAAGGCATGATTTCACCTTCGATTGTTTGAAAAAGTCGAGAATGAACGTTGAAATCATCGGAACTGATCGGTTTACCCGAGAGAAATGACCACTTCGAAGGCTTATTTTCACCTTCGATTGTTTGAAAAAGTCGAAAATGAACGTTGAAATCATCGGAACTGATCGGTTTACCCGAGAGAAATGACCACTTCGAAGGCTTATTTTCACCTTCGATTGTTTGAAAAAGTCGAAAATGAACGTCGATATCATCGAAACTTGTTGGTGTACTCGAGAGAAATGACCACTTCAAAGGCTGGTTTTCACCTTCGATTGTTTGAAAAAGTCGAAAATGAACGTCGAAATCATCGGAACTGATCAGTTTACCCGAGAGAAATGACCACTTCAAAGGCTTGTTTTCACCTTCGATTGTTTGAAAAAGTCGAAAATGAACGTCGAAATCATCGGAACTGCCGGTTTTCACCTTCGAATGTTCGAAAAACTGTGTCAAATTTCGATGCAATCTTCAGGGATTGTGGAGGTTGGCGTCTAGATGGCGCCTATGAAAATCGTCATCTCCGGATCAACTGTATTACCAATCAAACGTCGTACCAGCCAGAACTTCTTAATTTTTCACCAGAATTCGATGAAGTTTTCAGGAATTGTTAGGATTGGCTTGCAGATGATCCTCCATGAAAATCATTGTCCCTAATAGTATTTTCTGCGCATGTGCAAACCTAAAATCCTTCCAGGTACTCCACTTCTACATATTTCTCTCGAATTTGATGAAATTTCCAGGGATTGTGTGGGTTGACGTGTAGAGGGTTCCCTATGAGAGTAGGGAAAATTGGAGATTGATGTTTTGAGATTATCGAATCATGTATACAATCGGGTCATGGATACGAGGAAGCTATGTGCCGCACCTAAATTCTCCTGTAGCCACCAAAATAATACTATTTCCTCCTCGAAGGTGCGATAAAAATGTCTAGGAATGAATAAATATCGGTAATTAATATTTGTATTGTTTTCATTCGCCTCATCTTCTTTATTGTTAACCACATGTTAAGTTTCTCAACCCATCGACCTTTTGTGTACTAAAATTTCGTCCATTCAATTCTTGAAAATCTTACCAGAAACGAATATATCTGGAATATGTGAACCAGCACATACTCTAGCAGAGGTTAGAATACATCGGTACTGAGGCAGCAAAATATACAGTGTTTCAATAGAATGGCAACTGAATTAAAAAAGCGGAATATTTGAATGATTTCCTTTGTTTGTTTAGATCGTTAGATTGAACTTTTCTAGTCTTACAACTTTTTTGATCTCTTTATTTTTGATATTTTTAACACGTACACGGATTGAACATATGATAATAAAAGTTAACAAATGAGACAGCTCAATGGAGCAGCCTCATTCCTAACATTTTCCCCCCCTTTGAGATGGGCGCTCTTCAGAGTCCATTTCAAATCCAAGGGAGGCTGAAACTTCGCGGTTGAAGGCCTCATCTTCTTCTAGGGTCGGTAGTGGACACAGCTTCGAGACAGTCCTTCTTGTGATGGATCCGTTTGGTAGGCGGATAGAAGCAACCCGGACACGTCCGTCGTTGCCAGGATGCACTTCGATGACCCGTGCCAACCGCCACTTCATTGGGACCAAATTTTCTTCCTTGAGCAGCACGAGTGCACCTACTTCCAGGTTTTTGTGGTCTTTTGTCCATTTTGCTCTCTGCTGAAGAGAGGAGAGGAATTCTGTAGACCATTTTTTCCAGAAAACTTGCATACAGGCTTGAGTACGCTGCCATAGCTTCAGGCGGTTCATTACTCGAGATGTTAAGTCAGGTTCCTCAGGAAATGATAGTTGACCTCCGACCAGAAAGTGGGAAGGTGACAGTGCTGTGAACTCGTTTGGATCGGAAGATAGGTATGTCATCGGTCTCGAGTTCAAAATTGCTTCAATTTGACAGCAAACAGTCGACATCTCTTCAAAATTCAAAAGAGTGCTGCCGACGACACGCACTAAATGCTTTTTTGCAGCTTTGAGCGAAGCTTCCCAGAGCCCTCCAAAATTAGGCGATCCAGGTGGAATGAAGAACCATTCGACTTCCTCTGTCGCAGCCCATTCCTGGACAGTTTCATTGCTCTTAGCATCAAAAAATAATTCTCGCAGCTCTCGATGAGCCCCTACGAAGTTCAAGGCATTGTCGGAGTAAATTCGTGAGCTCTTTCCTCTTCTTGCAAAAAATCTCTTGAGGGCTGCTATAAAAGCTTTTGAAGTTAAGTCACTTACTACCTCCAAGTGTACAGCTCTTGTCACAAAGCAGACAAATAGAGCGATGTACCCCTTGATCCTCACAGGCCTCTTGGCGAATGATCTTAGGTAGATCGGTCCAGTGATATCTACTCCAGTGACTGTGAAAGGTCTGTTGGGTTTGACTCTGTCTTCTGGTAAGTTACCCATGAAGTACGTTGCAGGTTTAGGCTTTGCCTTGAAGCAAGTGATGCATTGATGCACAGTCTTCTTTGCTTTGTTACGCCCATTGGTTGGCCAGTACTTCGTCCTGATTATCGCGAGTAAGGCTTGAGGTCCAACATGTAGGTACTTTTTATGGTAGGATCTGAAAATTAAGGTGCAGATATGAGAATCATGAGGGATCAATATAGGATGTTTCTGACTCCAGGGAATCAATGCTTTCTGGAGCCTTCCGCCTACTCGAAGTAGTCCATTTGACTCTAGAAATGGAGACAGAGACTTCAATTTGCTGGCAGATGATATTTCTTCGCCTTGTCGGAGGCTGGTTATCTCTTTGGCAAAAGCCTCTGTTTGGACTTCCAGTAACCAGAACGTCTCTGAATACCTTATTTCAGGGATTTTCAAATAGTCCCTACGGTTATCAAATTTGGCAAGTTTCTTAGGCGGTAGAGCTTCTCCATGCTTTCGTTTTTTCAATCGATTTTTCGTATTTGAATAGAAACGATGTATCCAAGCAGTTACTCTCGTCAACCTGTCCCAAGAAGAAAATTCGCTAGCTAATCTGAGTGCACTCGAATCAAGTTTCAGCGTTAGGCAATATCGAATTTTTCTTTGCTCTGGAACGGTTTCTATATTTAAGGTAGGGTACAATGGAAAACTATCACTGCATAGCCATGCAGGACCTTCCCACCACAAATTAAAGTTTAGGAACTCTTTAGCCGGCAAACCCCTAGACGCAATATCTGCAGGATTTTCGGATGAAGGCACATATTGCCATTGTTCACAGGAAGAATGAGTTTGAATTTTCTCAACTCGATTTGCAACAAACATTTTCCATTGATTTGGGAACCCTCTTATCCAAGCCAACACAATTTGAGAATCAGTGTAGAAATGGCATTGAGATTTGTTCACTTTTAATATTTTAGCAATTTTATCAACTAACAGAGCAAGTAGGGTGGCTGCTATCAACTCTAGACAGGGTAGAGTAATCCTTTTCAGTGGTACAACTCTAGCCTTACCGCATAAAAGTCTGCTAACCCTCTCACCATTTTCGTTAAGTGATGTAATGTATATACTACAACCATAGGCAGAAAGTGAAGCATCAGAAAATCCGTGTAGCTGGAACGTATGATGGTCTCCTGATCCAACATTTCTGGGGATGTGCGCATCAGTCAGCAACGGGAGATCTTCTCGGTAGCTCCTCCACTTGGCTTGCAATTCTGAGGATAGTTCCGAATCCCAGTCCAACTTCTCTTGCCAAAGCTGCTGTAAGAAGATTTTGCCAAGTATCAATACAGGAGATAGTAACCCAAGAGGATCGAAATGACTAGCTATGTCTGACAATATGACTCGCTTTGTGATTCTGACTGGTGAATTCGTCTCATTGATTTTGAAATGCAGATAGTCATAAGTAGGGTGCCAAGAGATGCCTAAAGCTTTTATTTTATTGTGCTCTGACGGCTCTACAATAGTGTATGACGTAGAACTAACTTCGGATTCATCAATACTTGACTTCAGGTCTTCAATCAGTTTCGGAGAGTTAGAACACCATTTTCTTAGATCTAGACCATACCTGTAGAGAGTAGAAGTTAGTCTTCGTCTGATTTCCACCAGTGCTTCTTCGGTATCTGATGTGTACAGAACATCATCCATGTAGAAGTTGGAAGCGATGATTGATGAGATTCGCGGATCGGAGTCCTTCAGTTCGGCAGAAATTTGACGAAGGCACCTAATGGCTAGATATGGAGCGCTTTTAGTACCATAAGTTACAGTTTTCAACCTATAGTGCTTCAGAGGTTCAGTGGAACTGTCTCTCCATAAAATCCTAGTCATATCCTGATGTTCAGGGTCCACTAGAATCATTCTATACATTTTACATATGTCACCAATCATAGCGAACTTGGATGTGCGAAAATTTATTAAAAGGTCGAATGTATCATTTTGAAGATTTGGACCAGCCATCAATAGGTCATTCAGTGATAAATTATTAGAATAGCGACAAGAAGCGTCGAAAACTACCCTGAGCTTGGTGGTTAAACTATCTCTCAACACAGCATGATGAGGTAGATAACAGTGTGGTATCTTGTTGAAATCTTCCCTAGGTACTTCCTCCATGTGTCCCAATTCTTCATATTCGTCGATAAAAGTCTTATATTTTGATTTGAGAGCAGGATTCTTGTCCAACGTTGATTCAAGTTTTAGAAACCGCATCAATGCAACATTGAAACTTGGTCCTAGATTTTCTGGTTGAATTCTGAAGGGTAGATTTACAATGAATTTCCCAGACGAGGAATCTCTAGTGATGGTAGACTGAAATATTTCTTCGCAAATAGTATTTTCATGTTTGGAGGTTTTGATTGATTTTAAATTTGCGGTTAGGAAGCATACTTTGTGCTGACTTTGCCCTTCCAACTTACCCCCCAAAACATATCCAAGTTTTGTTAGGAAAAATCTTGAGGTCGAAAAGGGTTGCTCAAGGTGTTGGAGAATTTCGTAGAATACTTCAGCTCCGAGGAGGCCATCAATTCTAGAAGGAAGATAGAATTTCGGATCTGCTAAATTTTGTCGAATTTCGTCTGGAAGATTCTGAAGATTGACTTCTAAATTTGATTCAGGAAGCTTTTCAGAGAGTACATCGGGAATAACTTGAAGCTTTAGAAGTTTTTGGTATGGCCTATTTCTTGATTTGATTTTGCAAGTTACATAATGATTGCTACTTGTTTCATTATGGCCTACACCTTTCACTACTAATTGGCATTGCTTTTGGACAGCTTTTATTTTGTTAGCGAGTTCTTGAGATACTAAATTGATCATTGACCCACTATCAAGGACAACTCGGAATGGATACCACTTCCCATTCTGACTTTGAATTCGTACGAGCGCAGTTGCCAAAATGGTTTGTGAATTGGAAGATTCACAAGTGATTGTACAAAGTGAAGAATTAGGACCAGTGGAAGCGCTGATCGACGATTGGTTAGTCCTAGACCTTGCTTCTGATGCACTACCACTAGAATCTAATTTGTGCAGCAAACTATTGTGAGCCCTCCCACACGTATTGCACTTCATGGAGCTCGTACACTTAGATTGCATATGGTTTTCAGACAAGCAGTTAGTACATAACCTGAGGTCTTTCACGATCTTCCATCTCCCACTCAAATCCTCACTCAGCACTTGCGGACACCGATTGATGTAGTGATCCCCCTTGCAAAGGCTACAACCGGTTTTTCTTGGTGATGAGAGTAAGCATGGTTTTTCGGGTTTCCTGGCGCGATTAGTTACATCTATTCGAGATTCTATGTTTTCCGTGATTCTACATCTGCTCAAAAGAAAATCCTTAAACTCCTTCATAGTAGGATACTCGCGATGGTTAGCGGTTTCTTCCTCCCACAATTTTTGCGTGTACCTATCAAGTTTAGGAATCAAGATATGCAGTAGTAACACGTCCCACTGATCTACTGGCAACTCAAAATATTCTAACGCGCGCAAATGCTTCGTTATCGCGTTATGAAATGATTGTAGTGACGATGCGTCAGATTTCACGATTTTTTCTAATTGTAGCAACGCGTAAACATGCGTGTCGATTATTTTCCGGTCATTTTGGTAACGGTTGCACAATGTTTCCCATGCCACGTCATAATTATGATCGGAAATTTCCAAGAAACTTATTAATTCGCTTGCTTGACCATGAAGGCTTGATTTTAGGTAATGAAACTTTTGCACGTTAGTTATGTTTTTATCCGAATGGATTAACGCGTTGAAGGTCCTATGGTAATCTATCCATTTATCGTACTTGCCATCAAATGTTGGCAATGCTATGGTAGGCAATTTTATTACCGATTTTTGTTCTACTGGTGCGGTTTGAATTATTGCTTGCGCGGGTTGGTGCTGTGAACTGGTAGACGCTACGATCCCGGTTTTCAAGTTTTCGATGTCACTTAGCGTTTGCAAATAAGCGTTTTCAAAATCGTCGCGTTCTTTGATTTGCGTAACCAGCTCTGCGGCATCCTCTTCTACGAAAAGTTCGATATCTGTTTGAACTAGATCAAATTGCTCAGCAGCTTTTTTGAGCGCTTCCTCCCTCACCTTCAAATCACCGAGACTATGAGTAGCGTGATCAAATTGGCAAATGAAAGAAGCTATTCTAGTTAGAGTGGCTTTTGCCGTGGCACGTTTTCTTACGTTACGTTTCTAGTCGTCCATTTCGATTCTTAACTGTAAAGAATAATTGGAACAAACTCACCAGTTTACGAAGTTTCCCTCTCTTTGGCTCGAAGGATCAAATTTTCTTCCTTGAGCAGCACGAGTGCACCTACTTCCAGGTTTTTGTGGTCTTTTGTCCATTTTGCTCTCTGCTGAAGAGAGGAGAGGAAAATGGACAAAAGGAAATGGTCTTCTTACAACTTTTTATTTTTGATATTTTTAACACGTACACGGATTGAACATATGATAATAAAAGTTAACAAATGAGACAGCTCAATGGAGCAGCCTCATTCCTAACATTTTCCCCCCCTTTGAGATGGGCGCTTTCCAGAGTCCATTTCAAATCCAAGGGAGGCTGAAACTTCGCGGTTGAAGGCCTCATCTTCTTCTAGGGTCGGTAGTGGACACAGCTTCGAGACAGTCCTTCTTGTGATGGATCCGTTTGGTAGGCGGATAGAAGCAACCCGGACACGTCCGTCGTTGCCAGGATGCACTTCGATGACCCGTGCCAACCGCCACTTCATTGGGACCAAATTTTCTTCCTTGAGCAGCACGAGTGCACCTACTTCCAGGTTTTTGTGGTCTTTTGTCCATTTTGCTCTCTGCTGAAGAGAGGAGAGGAATTCTGTAGACCATTTTTTCCAGAAAACTTGCATACAGGCTTGAGTACGCTGCCATAGCTTCAGGCGGTTCATTACTCGAGATGTTAAGTCAGGTTCCTCAGGAAATGATAGTTGACCTCCGACCAGAAAGTGGGAAGGTGACAGTGCTGTGAACTCGTTTGGATCGGAAGATAGGTATGTCATCGGTCTCGAGTTCAGAATTGCTTCAATTTGACAGCAAACAGTCGACATCTCTTCAAAATTCAAAAGAGTGCTGCCGACGACACGCACTAAATGCTTTTTTGCAGCTTTGAGCGAAGCTTCCCAGAGCCCTCCAAAATTAGGCGATCCAGGTGGAATGAAGAACCATTCGACTTCCTCTGTCGCAGCCCATTCCTGGATAGTTTCATTGCTCTTAGCATAAAAAAATAATTCTCGCAGCTCTCGATGAGCCCCTACGAAGTTCAAGGCATTGTCGGAGTAAATTCGTGAGCTCTTTCCTCTTCTTGCAAAAATTCTCTTGAGGGCTGCTATAAAAGCTTTTGAAGTCAAGTCACTTACTACCTCCAAGTGTACAGCTCTTGTCACAAAGCAGACAAATAGAGCGATGTACCCCTTGATCCTCACAGGCCTCTTGGCGAATGATCTTAGGTAGATCGGTCCAGTGATATCTACTCCAGTGACTGTGAAAGGTCTGTTGGGTTTGACTCTGTCTTCTGGTAAGTTACCCATGAAGTACGTTGCAGGTTTAGGCTTTGCCTTGAAGCAAGTGATGCATTGATGCACAGTCTTCTTTGCTTTGTTACGCCCATTGGTTGGCCAGTACTTCGTCCTGATTATCGCGAGTAAGGCTTGAGGTCCAACATGTAGGTACTTTTTATGGTAGGATCTGAAAATTAAGGTGAAGATATGAGAATCATGAGGGATCAATATAGGATGTTTCTGACTCCAGGGAATCAATGCTTTCTGGAGCCTTCCGCCTACTCGAAGTAGTCCATTTGACTCTAGAAATGGAGACAGAGACTTCAATTTGCTGGCAGATGATATTTCTTCGCCTTGTCGGAGGCTGGTTATCTCTTTGGCAAAAGCCTCTGTTTGGACTTCCAGTAACCAGAACGTCTCTGAATACCTTATTTCAGGGATTTTCAAATAGTCCCTACGGTTATCAAATTTGGCAAGTTTCTTAGGCGGTAGAGCTTCTCCATGCTTTCGTTTTTTCAATCGATTTTTCGTATTTGAATAGAAACGATGTATCCAAGCAGTTACTCTCGTCAACCTGTCCCAAGAAGAAAATTCGCTAGCTAATCTGAGTGCACTCGAATCAAGTTTCAGCGTTAGGCAATATCGAATTTTTCTTTGCTCTGGAACGGTTTCTATATTTAAGGTAGGGTACAATGGAAAACTATCACTGCATAGCCATGCAGGACCTTCCCACCACAAATTAAAGTTTAGGAACTCTTTAGCCGGCAAACCCCTCGACGCAATATCTGCAGGATTTTCGGATGAAGGCACATATTGCCATTGTTCACAGGAAGAATGAGTTTGAATTTTCTCAACTCGATTTGCAACAAACATTTTCCATTGATTTGGGAACCCTCTTATCCAAGCCAACACAATTTGAGAATCAGTGTAGAAATGGCATTGAGATTTGTTCACTTTTAATATTTTAGCAATTTTATCAACTAACAGAGCAAGTAGGGTGGCTGCTATCAACTCTAGACAGGGTAGAGTAATCCTTTTCAGTGGTACAACTCTAGCCTTACCGCATAAAAGTCTGCTAACCCTCTCACCATTTTCGTTAAGTGATGTAATGTATATACTACAACCATAGGCAGAAAGTGAAGCATCAGAAAATCCGTGTAGCTGGAACGTATGATGGTCTCCTGATCCAACATTTCTGGGGATGTGCGCATCAGTCAGCAACGGGAGATCTTCTCGGTAGCTCCTCCACTTGGCTTGCAATTCTGAGGATAGTTCCGAATCCCAGTCCAACTTCTCTTGCCAAAGCTGCTGTAAGAAGATTTTGCCAAGTATCAATACAGGAGATAGTAACCCAAGAGGATCGAAATGACTAGCTATGTCTGACAATATGACTCGCTTTGTGATTCTGACTGGTGAATTCGTCTCATTGATTTTGAAATGCAGATAGTCATAAGTAGGGTGCCAAGAGATGCCTAAAGCTTTTATTTTATTGTGCTCTGACGGCTCTACAATAGTGTATGACGTAGAACTAACTTCGGATTCATCAATACTTGACTTCAGGTCTTCAATCAGTTTCGGAGCGTTAGAACACCATTTTCTTAGATCTAGACCATACCTGTAGAGAGTAGAAGTTAGTCTTCGTCTGATTTCCACCAGTGCTTCTTCGGTATCTGATGTGTACAGAACATCATCCATGTAGAAGTTGGAAGCGATGATTGATGAGATTCGCGGATCGGAGTCCTTCAGTTCGGCAGAAATTTGACGAAGGCACCTAATGGCTAGATATGGAGCGCTTTTAGTACCATAAGTTACAGTTTTCAACCTATAGTGCTTCAGAGGTTTAGTGGAACTGTCTCTCCATAAAATCCTAGTCATATCCTGATGTTCAGGGTCCACTAGAATCATTCTATACATTTTACATATGTCACCAATCATAGCGAACTTGGATGTGCGAAAATTTATTAAAAGGTCGAATGTATCATTTTGAAGATTTGGACCAGCCATCAATAGGTCATTCAGTGATAAATTATTAGAATAGCGACAAGAAGCGTCGAAAACTACCCTGAGCTTGGTGGTTAAACTATCTCTCAACACAGCATGATGAGGTAGATAACAGTGTGGTATCTTGTTGAAATCTTCCCTAGGTACTTCCTCCATGTGTTCCAATTCTTCATATTCGTCGATAAAAGTCTTATATTTTGATTTGAGAGCAGGATTCTTGTCCAACGTTGATTCAAGTTTTAGAAACCGCATCAATGCAACATTGAAACTTGGTCCTAGATTTTCTGGTTGAATTCTGAAGGGTAGATTTACAATGAATTTCCCAGACGAGGAATCTCTAGTGATGGTAGACTGAAATATTTCTTCGCAAATAGTATTTTCATGTTTGGAGGTTTTGATTGATTTTAAATTTGCGGTTAGGAAGCATACTTTGTGCTGACTTTGCCCTTCCAACTTCCCCCCCAAAACATATCCAAGTTTTGTTAGGAAAAATCTTGAGGTCGAAAAGGGTTGCTCAAGGTGTTGGAGAATTTCGTAGAATACTTCAGCTCCGAGGAGGCCATCAATTCTAGAAGGAAGATAGAATTTCGGATCTGCTAAATTTTGTCGAATTTCGTCTGGAAGATTCTGAAGATTGACTTCTAAATTTGATTCAGGAAGCTTTTCAGAGAGTACTTCGGGAATAACTTGAAGCTTTAGAAGTTTTTGGTATGGCCTATTTCTTGATTTGATTTTGCAAGTTACATAATGATTGCTACTTGTTTCATTATGGCCTACACCTTTCACTACTAATTGGCATTGCTTTTGGACAGCTTTTATTTTGTTAGCGAGTTCTTGAGATACTAAATTGATCATTGACCCACTATCAAGGACAACTCGGAATGGATACCACTTCCCATTCTGACTTTGAATGCGTACGAGCGCAGTTGCCAAAATGGTTTGTGAATTGGAAGATTCACAAGTGATTGTACAAAGTGAAGAATTAGGACCAGTGGAAGCGCTGATCGACGATTGGTTAGTCCTAGACCTTGCTTCTGATGCACTACCACTAGAATCTAATTTGTGCAGCAAACTATTGTGAGCCCTCCCACACGTATTGCACTTCATGGAGCTCGTACACTTAGATTGCATATGTTTTTCAGACAAGCAGTTAGTACATAACCTGAGGTCTTTCACGATCTTCCATCTCCCACTCAAATCCTCACTCAGCACTTGCGGACACCGATTGATGTAGTGATCCCCCTTGCAAAGGCTACAACCGGTTTTTCTTGGTGATGAGAGTAAGCATGGTTTTTCGGGTTTCCTGGCGCGATTAGTTACATCTATTCGAGATTCTATGTTTTCCGTGATTCTACATCTGCTCAAAAGAAAATCCTTAAACTCCTTCATAGTAGGATACTCGCGATGGTTAGCGGTTTCTTCCTCCCACAATTTTTGCGTGTACCTATCAAGTTTAGGAATCAAGATATGCAGTAGTAACACGTCCCACTGATCTACTGGCAACTCAAAATATTCTAACGCGCGCAAATGCTTCGTTATCGCGTTATGAAATGATTGTAGTGACGATGCGTCAGATTTCACGATTTTTTCTAATTGTAGCAACGCGTAAACATGCGTGTCGATTATTTTCCGGTCATTTTGGTAACGGTTGCACAATGTTTCCCATGCCACGTCATAATTATGATCGGAAATTTCCAAGAAACTTATTAATTCGCTTGCTTGACCATGAAGGCTTGATTTTAGGTAATGAAACTTTAGACCATTTCTTTAGACCATCCGGCTCGAAGGACCAAATGTTTAGATCGTTAGCTTGAACTTTTTCTCGTCTTACAACTTTTTATTTTTGATATTTGTAACACATACACGGATTGAACATATGATAATAAAAGTTAACAAATGAGACAGCTCAATGGAGCAGCCTCATTCCTAACAGTATAAATTACTCTCATAAATAAAGTGTGGCAAGAATATAATAAATAAAAGAGTCGTTAGCTCCCGGGTCGCTAATTGAATTACCAGAAGCGAAAGGGAGAAAAAGTTCAGCTCTCACCCTCAAAAAACGTCTCAGCCCCTGGGGTGGGGTCCACCCCTTTATTTGTTAATTTATAAAAGTGTCCATTAGTATGCACTGTGTTTTTGCTCCTTTACCTGCGGCACAATGACTACCGGTGGGGACAATCCGGAGGGAAAAAAAACCATTTGTCCTTCACCCCTCGGAGGAAAGGGTTATCCTTTGTAAGATTCCCCTATATACAGTTTTTTTCAACAATACAGACCGTACGGACATGACCATGTGAAAAAAAAAGGTTTTTATGGGTTAACGTTTTTTTTTTGGGTACTCAGGTGTTTGCATGTGAATAGTTTTTTATGTTTAGTTTCAGTTTTCCTTCCTGCCGAACGGGTGCGTAGATATATGTTGTGATTTATGGGAGAACGGAAGGGAAAGGTGCTCAGTAGGAGCTCAGTGGAAACCATTGGTCCATTTAGTAACGGATTTGGCGGCTAAAGATATTTAAGGTTTGATGTAGTTAGTCAGGGATGACCTGAGCAGAGTCTGAACCAAAATGGTTCGAGAAGCTCTGGAAGGCCTTTTTTTATGTACCCCAATTTCCTACAAGATTGAATCAAATCAGTTGATTAGACCCACAGGAAATTATCGATGAACGGATTTTCCAAATGCGCTTTTGCAGTGATGAACAAAAACGCTGCAAATTATTTCACAAAGGTTTATATTTTTCCCGTATAGATCACTGGTCTGCAAGGATCACAACTTTACCATTGTCACAATTTTTTTGCCTACCAATTATAGGTAGATAACTACTATCTTCACAATGAAGTTTGTTTTGAAAACGCTGCAAATTATCACACAATGGTTTATTATTTTTCTAAATAGATCACTCATCTACAAAGCTACCAACCATCCAACATGAAGAAAAACATCGATCGCATTTCAGTCAGCTAACATTTGAACGGAGATTAGGCCTCTTTTGCGATTCACACTCGTGTTTCTGATGTATCGTAAGTCCAACCCTCAAATTCTACTAGGGATAGAACGGTTTGTCCTACAGGGCTCTGCGTGGTCTCAAAAAATGCTGAAAATTCTAAACTACCTATCTTAAATTGATGAAAAAACAATACTTTTTTATCAACATTATTTGAGTTAAGGCGTTTTCAAAATTTCAAAATTCATTTTCCAACCCTTAGAAGTGACCTACATCAACCAAAATCTTCTGCGCACAACTAGACCCGAAATGGAGCCTACAGACCAAATTTCATCAAAATCGGTCAATGCTAAGTGGGTAAAGTGCCGCGTACGGAGTACGGCGGACGGACGGCCAAATTTTTATTCGATTTTTGGATTCTACGTACCTTGAAACGGAAACCAACAAATTTTGAGGGGGGGGGGGGGTTAAAATTAATTTTCTTGGTCGATTCCAATGGTTCACGATTGAAAATAATAAACCAAAAATGAACTCATCACACTCGATTCGAAAGTTATTACACAACGAGTAACGTAGTATATTGATGAATTATTATAATTATTTATAAGGCTCAAATGTGGCAAAGCTGAAATTAAAATTTTAGCACATTTAATAAATATTGAGCTAAAAAGATGCCATCAGCATGCGGTGTTCCCAAGCGGTCACCCATCCAGGTACTAACCACGCTCGACGCCTCTCATTTTGGGAGCGATCCATTCAATCATGGTCCCTACAAGGAACCTGTCCAAAGTGGAAGCTGGACACCGAGACAAGCGAACTCCGGAAGTATTAATTTATTTTGATTTATACATGAAGTATTGCTTTTGCTCTTGTTAATCTCTTCCAAGTACATATTGTCAAAGCTTGACTTCGGTGATCGGGCGAGCGCCGGTTAGTTCTGCGTGGTATGGCCGTATAGGTACGTCCCATTGATGATCGAGATCAGTCTTTGACAGTTACAATGCACCAGAACTCATTTAATAAAACCACCGTTACAGCTCAAAATGTTTTAGAAAAACACGTATCTACAGCGATCCCATTTTGGTCAGCTAAAATTTGAACAGAGATTAGACATCTTTTGCGATTGAAGAGCGTGTTTCTGATCTATCGTAAGTTCAACCTTCAATTTCTCGTAGGGAGCGAACGTTTTGTCCTACAGGGTCTCTAAAACTTCTAAAAATTCTATACTATCTTAAGCTGATGGAAAAACTATACCTTTATGTCGAACATTTTTGAGCTAGGGCGTTTTCAAAATTTCAACTGTTATTTTTCAACCCTTAGAAGAGACCAAAAGCTTCGGGGCACAAACAGACCCCAAATGCAGCCCATATACCAAATTTCACCGAAATCGGTCTATGGGAACTAAGGAAAGTGTTAACGGCGGACGGACGGAAAAATTTTTATTCGATTTTCGAATTCTATGTACTTTGAAACGTAAACTAAGAAAGTTTGAAAGGGGGGGGGGGGGTTTTTTTCTTGGTCTAAGGTTCATTATTGAAAATAATAGAACCAAAATGGGATCCAAACCAGAACAGCAGAGTCTGCTGCATAAATATTGATGAATTTGTTATTGTGTTGAGGATGTCAAGGGTTCCTTCATTAAAATTTAATGACTTAATTATCTTAATTTAATTATTTAATAACCCACCGGTGCAATTACAATCAGGGGTAATAAGGCCAGTTAGTTGCGAGAAATTCAGGTTTGTAGAATTTCAGGGTTATTAATGTGTTTCACGATGAAGTTCATGAATAGGAAAATGATAATCTGGAACCTACCTGGAGTAACATCTGAAAATCGGACTGTAGTAACAGGTGTAATTATGGTTCAGTAAATTATAAAACTACCTGATCTGTATGAAAATATCGACATACATTTTTTAAAGAAAATAGAAAAATTATTTGAGGAATTTGGTTTACTTTGTATAGTAATGAAAGAAGAGAAGTTTTCGATTATTGTGTCTAAGGGGTGATAATCAAGAATAAAACAATTATGAAAACCTAGAGAAAGGGTGCGTTTTTAGCGAGATTAGCGAGAAGAAGCGGATGAGAGGTGGCGGAAAAAAAGACGATTTTATTATTGCATGCATTTAGCGCATCCTAAAGTTACCGACTGGTAAAATTAGTTATCACGCCAATATTCAAATGTGAAGCAATCATTGAGGACGGAACACTAACCAAAAGCTTCGGGGCACCCCAAATGGAGATACCAAATTTCAACAAAATCAGTCAATGGTAACTGATAAAAGTCCCGCGTAAGCTGTCTTTTTTTGGTTTATTATTTCTAATAATAAGCCTATGTGATCGTATCGCAAAAAATTTTTATAACCCCCCCTCAAACTTTGTCACTTTACGTTTCAAGGTGCGTAGAATCCAAATTTGCAATGTCCGTCCGCCGTCCCCCGTCCGCCGTCCGCCGTCCGCCGTACGCGGCACTTTTCTTAGCAACACTGGACCGATTTGGTTAAAATTTGGTATATGGGCTCCATTTGGGGTCTAGTTGTGCCGCGAAGTTTTTGGTTGATGTAGGTCACTTCTAAGGGGTGAAAATTAAGGGTTGACATTTTCAAGAGTGCCCTAGCTCGAAAACTCTCGAAATAAAGGTTTCGTTTTTTCACCAATTTTAAATAGTATTGAATTTTTAAAAATTTTTGAGACCACCCGGAGCTCTGTAGGACAAACCGTTCGGTCCCTACGAGTACTTGAAGGTCTTTCTTCGATAAAACAGAATCATGAGTGTGAATCGCAAAAGAGGTCTAATCTCCATTCAAATTTTTTCGGAATAAAATGCGATCGCTGTTCATTTCTTCGATTTGTATACAGTTTTTCCTTCTGCGTAACCAGTAATCAAATTTCAATATGAAGCTTTCTTTTTTTCCAATCGAGTGTGAAGCGTTTAGTTCTTTCTAATAAACTTGATTGTGAAGGTGTGAAGCCAGTATGGTGTGGTAGGTAGTACCTAGCTGGTAGGTAAAAAAAAGTTGGTAGGTAAAAAAAATGTTGGTGGGTAAAAAACGCTGCAAATCATTGCTCAAAGGCTTCTTCACTCTTCAGATCACTGATCAGCTGAGTGAGCTCCGAAGCCATTTTCAATCCTATTGAATGAAAGTGCTCTTCCAGGCGTCTCCAGCATTCGAGGAGGTCTTCTTCACTCCTCAGATCACTGATCAGCTGAGTGAGCTCCAAGGCCATTTTCAATCCTATTCAAATCAGAAGGGTGATCTATACAGAAAATAATAAACCTTTGAGCAATGATTTGCAGCGTTTTTTTTTTCGTTTTTCACTTTTCAAAGTTCGTTTCAAAAGCTTCGTTTTCACTTTTCAAAGTTGAAAAAAAAGTCTCCAAAATCGAAATTTTCATTCGCGTTTTACATTTCAGACCTTTCTGAACAATGTTGGTTCCGTGTCTGTCTGTCTGTGTGTCTGTCTATTTGTCTGTTATGAAATCCTTGCCACAGCCATAACTTCTACATTTCTCATCCGATTTTCAACAAAATCTTTTTTTTTTTTTCAACAAAATCAGTCAATGGTAACTAATGTAAGTCCCGCTTAAGCTGTCGGGTTTTTTTTTTTTTTTTTTTTTTTGCTTTCGAGTCTTCTAAGGTAGCGGAAGCTTCGTTTTCACTTTTCAAGGTTGGAAAAATAGGTCTCCAAAATCGAAATTTTCATTTGCGTTTTACGTTTCAGACCTTTCTGAATAATGTTGGTTCCGTGTCTGTCTGTGTGTCCGTGTTTCTATGTCATGAAATCCATGCCACAGCCATAACTTCTACATTTCTCATCCGATTTTGATGAAAATTTCAGGGATTATGCTGATTTGGTTGTAGATGGTATCCTATGAGGGCAGTGGAAGGTTCTTAGAGATTGATGTTTTGAGATTAACTACTATGCTTCTAATCATCTATACAATCGGGTTATGGATACGAGGAAACTATGTGCCACACTCACTTCACAGAAATTTTTTTTTTCAATTCGATTTTTGGATTTTACGTACCTTGAAAACGTACCTATACCATAAAATCTTCTGGGGGTTAAAATTATTTTGTTCTCGCCCGATTCCAAAGGTTTACTTCGGAAAATAATAAAACAAAATCAAAAGAGTGGAATAAAAAAATCAGTCTCATTAAGTTCTCAATTTACAGACGTCATACTTGCGCAAAAAATAAACCATTGTATAATCATATGCATGTTCGGTTTTTGATAATACATAATGTTTTAATGCGCGTTGTGTATGCAGATGATGGTGCGCGTTATGAAATGAATACCAACTCCTCAGTGACACAATAGTCTCAGTAACCAAGACGGGTAACGGTCGAACTAGACAATGCACCTTGTGATGATCTCCAGGTGAACCTCCTCGTACCCAGCAGTGCCGCCATACGATACTTCGATGCAAATGTTTTTCACGAACCCTTCAAAAAAAGACCAGTTCTTGCACCCCGGGAGGACCCCGCTAACGAGATTGTTTTTATGCGGACTAAACAGTTTTTTAATTGCTCTCAGCGAACCTCCTCTCTGCGGCTGACCCCTCAGATAGCATCAGCCCGATCCCCGTGTGAACGCCGAAGAACAGTTCGAGTAGCAACAAACTGCGGAGCATGAAAAAACGGCAGCTTAATCTGAAAAAAAACTGAAGCTCAGCCACTAGTTCTACGGGCAGGGGATGACGTTTTTCAGAGTATAAAAAAACTCGCATTCAGAGCTAGCCAAGGAGAGAGGATTTTTTTAAGGGGAGATGCGGTCATTGAGTTTTGTGTTGGGTGACGTTCTGTCACCTTCCTCAATGGTCTGCTCCCAGTTTCAGATTCAGTTCAGAGATTGTTTTCATTGACAAGAAAGTCCTGTAAAACTTCATGTCAGAAACAAACAATGTGGAGAAGAAATCCTACAGAATCACATTTCTAAAGTCGTCTTAGGTTACTGGATTTTGGATCGTGATATCGTTTCCTCAATATCCAAGATAGGTTTGCTTTGAATTGATGCAGCAGATCAAAAAAATTGCATCCTTCGAAATCAAAACTTCGACTACCACCGTCAGAGCTTTGTGAACAACGTCCCTTGTTTTCAGTCTACTTGTACACAATAATATACGCGTAGCCATTGGTAATAAAGATAATAAAAATAGGTAATTTTGAAACCTTCTCAACCAAATTTCGTGAACATCTTACAAACTAGTTCCACTCGTCAAAAAATACTTGAACAAACAAATTTTGGTTTATTATTTTCAATAACGAACCTTCGGAATCGACCAAGAAAAATATTTTTCTAACACCCCCTCAAAATTTGCTGGTTTACGTTTCAAGATACGTAGAATCCAAAAATCGAATAAAACGCTGCAAATTATTACACAATGGTTTATTATTTTTCAATATAGATCACTAGTCTGCAAAGCCACCAACCATCCAACATGAAGAAAAACATTGATCGCATTTCGGTCAGCTAAAATTTGAACGGAGATTAGGCCTCTTTTGCGATTCAAACTTGTGTTTCTGATTTATCGTACGTTCAAACTTTAAAATCTCGGAGTGAGCGAACGGTTTGTCCTACAGAGCTCCGGGTGGTCTCAAAAAATTCTAAAAATTCTATAAAATCCTAAACTGAAGGAAAAACAATACCTTTATATCAAAATTTTTTGAGTTAGGGCGTTTCCAAAATTTCAAAATTCATTTTTTGACCCTTAGAAGTGACCTACATCAACCAAAATCTTTGGGGCACAACTAGACCCCAAATGACGCCTATACCTAATTTCATCAAAATCAGTTAATGCTAAGTGGGGGAAGTGCCGCGTACGACGGACGGACGGCCAAATTTTGGTTTATTTTCAATAATGAATAATTTATATAATATTTTATTTAATCAATACATAATTAATATTTTATACTTAATATTTTCAATAATGAACTCAATATCAATTTTGAAAACACCGTAACTCAAAAAATTTTTATATAAAGGCGAAGGAACGGTTTTTTTTCAATTTTTTGGATTCTGCGTAACTTGAAACGTGAATCTTCAAATGTTGATGGAGAGGGAGGAGGGAGGGGTAAAAAATACTAGCGAATTTTCAAGGAAAATGAAGCTATTGCAATGGCCTCGAAATTTTTAAAATGGAATTTTTCACTGATCCGTTTTGGTACACCTGAAACGATCCCTGAAGTTTTTCCAAAAATAATATGTATTTATGTGTCATTCCGCACGATAAATTGAGTAATTATTTAGACATTTTTTTTAGTTTTCGCCAAAATGTTTGTAACAAAAAATTTCAAAATAACTCCAAAACAATGGGGTTTTCCCTTTTTTGTGGTTGTTACCTTCACAATCATTTTAATACATGGTATATTCAGATTCAGTACAAAATTTTTGATATCAATGCGTTTTTCAAAAATTAAATTTGTCCAAAAATTAAGAAAAGTTGGTGTATATTTATATATATAATGAGAACGTGCGTATATTTGTTGTACCCAGGAATGCAGTAGCCGTGTGGGTACTCCATGAATTCGTGGAGGCGAGTAGAACATGAATGTGGACTCCTAAGATCTTCAAAGCATACCCAGTGCATGCAGAATGTTGGTATGGTATACTGAAGATCGAAAGAACCAAGAATCCTAAAAAAAAACTTTCTAAAAGAAATTGCAACACCATTGTTCCTTTTCTTAATCATCCCTTCAACTGAAAGATTTCTTTAAAAATTCGCTCATTAATTCATGCTGAATGAAAGGACTGTTTTTCAATCGATCCCAAACGTTTGTTATTGAAAATAATAAACTAAAATCTGGTGTAAGCAAATATAATATCAAAACGTAGGAGTTTGATAAACACTTTTCAAAGTGCGACTCCAGAAGTGGAACAACATGTTTTAGTAGCGTCCTCCGAGCCCTATCAGCTTTACTTTAGTCACCACCCGAACCGCCTCCCCTTGATAATCCGCTAATTGACTGATCCCCGCTCGACTTTTGTATCGAAAGCCATTCGGATTAAAGCAATAACATTTATCATCCGACGGATTATACCGTGGTATCGTTTCACATGAAACACACCGCTCGGAATTGATGAATTAGCGATCAACAGCCCCACCCCACCGTCGTTTTTTTCTACGGCGTTTTTTTCGATCTCTCTCGACCCCCTCTATTAGACGCGAGTTTACGCATTCAATGAATACCGTTTTTTACGACTGTTTTCATTGTGACGTGTAATCCTCATACGCGAGCGTTAATGTGTGTTTTTTCTAACAGCTTCGGAAACGAAATCCCCTCGTCTATGAGCGACGTAGAACAATGAACAAAAACCGTCCGACTCCCACAAAAAAACGCACAAAAAACGTCCAGGATTCTCCGAGAGGGTTCGAACGCCATAAAACGCCATATCGTCCATAAAAACCCGATGACAGGACGAAATGACCCCGATTAGCATGTAAATCGTTCTCCCGACTCGCGCTTTTGTTTTCTAATTTTTTTCGTCTCTATTTTCGTTTCCTATTCTATCGTAGATCACAATCGGTTGTGGGAACGAGCTAGTAGGCATTTAATCCGCCCCAGGAGCCGTCCCTAATAGCTGTTCACGCCGAACGTACAGAATCACAGCTGTAATTGGGCCGACTTTTACCGTTGGGTGGTTTTTCATTGTTCTTATCCGGCGTGTATTAATGGCGTGTTAATGGGAACTGAGAAGAGTTTTTCACATTCATTATACGATTTTTTTCTTCTGAATTTCTCCGATTTTTTCATCGAGCATTTATTTGTTCGACTATTGAGAGAGATATGAATCAGGAAGATATTTTTATTAAAAAAAAGAATTAATTATTATAATTATTGTTCTTAATTTATTTTAAATAATAATAAACGAAGTTCAATATTACTGTACGTGGAAAATATTTAAGGAAGAAGAAACTTATAAGAATTCCCAGAACTAAGCAGTGAAATTTATTATAGACAATCCAAAATCATCTGAAAATTTTATCGAAATCAAATCGAAAATGTAGAAGTTATGGGCGTTACTAACATCTTCAAAACCCACCCTGTGTATACAATATGCTGGTATGGTGTACTGGAAATACGGGGCCTGCCAAGGGTGGGTGTGCCTTCTTCGTATCCAAGATCCAATTGAATAGATGATCCGATGCATTGTAGCCGATGTATCCCAACCAAAAAAAGGAGAAGGGGAAGGATAATATCCTTATATACACTGATGTCTGGGTCTCACCACCACATACAAACGAACAAAATTTAAAACTGAATCTTCTCTGTCTCCTTACTTTCCTTACAAGGGCTCAAAATATATAATCACTGGGTACTTCAGTTTCTTGATGGACCGAAATTATCAAATATAGTCGGTTTTGTGAAAGACCTCGACTCAGCACCTAGCTTCACTCGCCCTTTCATAAAAACTCATCACTTGGTTTACCATAGACCATAAAGAAAGTCATTCAGTAAAAGAAATTCACAACGTTAACTTCTAACTTGGTTTTCCATGGATCAGACAATAAATTAAATTCAGTAACTTCCAAGCTGGTTTTCCATAGACCAGGTTAATAAAAATTACAACTCAAAATCCTTCTGATTCAAAAATCTTTATTATATCAAATAGTTGTATCCTAGTAAATTTCTCAATACATTAAATTCGCCCATTCGTTAGCCTCCAAGCGCAAAACATAACAACCCTCTTAGGAGAAAATGTAGAAGTCACCGCTCTTAGAAATAACTTACATGAATTACAAGAACTAAGCAGTGAAATTCATTAGGGACCATCCAAAGTCCTAAACACTCTGAAATTTTCATCGAAATCGAATCAAAAATGTAGTAGTTATGGGCGTTGCTAATATCTTCAAAACCCACCTTGTGTATACAGTATGTTGGTGTGGTATGCTGAAAATGCGCAGTCTGCCAAGTGGGTGTGTCACATAGCTTCCTCGTGTCCAAGATCCGATTGAATAGATGATCTGATGCATTATAGCTAATTTCAAAACGTCAATCTCTAAATTTATTGGACTATCCTCGTAGGGGTCCATCTACCCTTCAACTTGCACAATCTCTGAAAAATGTATCGCACTCGTGAGGAAAATGTGGAAGTTGCCGCTCTAAGAAGGATTTTCTTCTCTCTTGAGCATGCGCAGAAGCAACTATAAATTTTCACGCCAACCCGCACTACATCCGAAATTTTCATCAAATTCAGCCTAGAAGTAATGATTTAAACAAGGGACCATCTACACCTCAATCTGAACAATCCCTGAAAATTTCGTCGAAATCGGCCAATAGCTCCGTATGGTTTTGCCTATTACAAGGATTTCATGATAGAAACTCAGTCAGAGAGACAAGCACGGAACCAAGATTGTTCAGGTGATTTTGGAGAACTTTTCCTTCAACCTTGAAAAGTGAAAACAATACTTCCGATATCATGATAGAATCGGAAGCAAAATCGATAGAGAACCAAACAATATAGATTTTGAAAATAACTTCTTCTTTTCCAAATTATTATTTATTTTACCAACAATGTTAGTTTTTGACAATAACTTGACACATTCAGTGTAAACAAGAATACGTACCTATTACTAATAATTGCTAAACATACCCTGATATTTTGACGACTTGAAATCCACCAATAAACATCTCCCAAGTGGGTGTGGCACGTAGCTCCCTCGTATCCATGACCCAATCATATACCTAAATGATCCAAAGATTTTAGTACCTTTTCTCAAAACATCAATCTCTAAGTACCTTGCACTACCCTCATAGGTTAGTCCATACCATCAATCTCTAAGTACCTTGCACTACTCTCATAGGTTAGTCCATACCATACCTTGGTAGACTCGGAAGCAAAAAGTTCGCATGACGTGGCTAAAACTCTTATCTATATCTTGATTACTATAATCCTAGCATTAATCATTGATTTTAAGTCCTCATTTGAAGAGTTTTCTTTCAAATGGGCTAATATCCATTTCTTACAATTTTTGTTTTTTCACGGTTTCTGAATCTTTGGGGTAAGGCCTACCACCTCACGAGTTGAATTCCTTCCGAAATGGTTTGTATCCCCCTTTAAAAGCTTGCTAAAAATCGGTTTTGCTAACAAAACGGCTTATATCCATCCGATTAATCTCAGTTAACACTTTTTAAATTTTTTTAAATTCGGTTTTTGGATTTTACATAGGCACCTTGAAACGTAAACCATCAAATTTTGAAGAGGGTTAGAAAATTTTTTTCTTGTTCGATGCCGAAGGTTCATTATTTGAAATAATGGGTAAACAAATAAAACAAAATGCAAATGAGACTTTTCTTCGCACAACCAAAAACTCGCTTTTTTCAAAGTTTTTGAAAACTTTGCGATTGTTTCTTCTTTTTTCACTCGTTTTTCATCAAATGGGTTTACCTATACCCAAATAAGAAATGGCCGTGTCTCCCTCAAAACGCATTTCAAAATTCGGTCTTAAAACCAAAAGTTCTATGAACAAACAATTTGGAAAATTTGGGAACCCTAGACCACTTTTTTCGCCATGAAATTAGTTTTTCTCAATTTCCCGCAAGACATTCCAAGTGGATATAAGCCCGTTTGAAAGAAAACTCCTCATTTATTACTTTTATAAATCTTGTCTTTTATAAATGTGAGGTAGTTCTAGACTTCTCTCTGACTTCAAGTTTCAATGCAGAAGTTGCAGCAATTGTTCAGGCCCTTCAGTAAATGAGGAACATACTGAAGAAATTAACTCAGTGTGTACGGATTCGTTGAGCATACTGCAGAAGCTTGGATCATCCTCCTTCGCTCGAGTCACTAGTGGGCTGACCAGAAGCTTGATGGAAATACTCAACGTCTGTTCTACCCAAAATAGAAAAATTGAATTTTTCTGGGTGAAAGGACACGCCGGCCTGGAGGGGAATGTCATCGTGGACCAACTGGCTAAGAGAGGTGCCGAAACGAGACAGTTTTTGGAGTACAACATAGAGGTAGAAGATTTTCTCCCATCCATAACACGACATCACCGATCGGTTTGGCAGGAAACCCATTCCTTGACTCCAGAAGGCCAGTTTTACAAGCGCATTCAACCCTCGGTACCAGCTCGGCCATGGGTCGTGGGAAAAGAAGTGGGAAAGGATTTTGGAAGAACCATCGCCCGGATAAGATCCAACCATGGAATATGCAATGCCTACCTTTTCAAAATAAATGAGAAGGACGCCCCATCATGCACCTGTGGATACCCCAATGGAACGCTGGAACACATTATCATGGAGTGCTGTAGTTTTAGTGACCGCAGGGAAAATGATCAGGAACATAGAGGAGAAACTGGAAAACCCTTTTAATTATTTAACAATTTCATATAAGAAAGACGTTTTAATTTATAGAGAAATATTTAATTTGATCAAAGATTGTAATTCAACTGTACAATAACGCTAACGTTGTAAAAAAAATTAATGCCAAATAAAACCAAAAAACAAAAAAAAAGGACTTCTCTCAACAACCTGCAACTCTGAGGATGTAACTTGAGGAATCCAATTGTTGCCGTGGAGTCCCGGAAAATTCATCTCCAGGAGAGGCGGCGGGACAATGAATGATCCGAACCAGTTTCAAGTGGCCTAAACAGACCGTCACGACCGCCTGGGGGCGACACCGGTATGACCTGGCGCTACGGCGCGACGCTAATGGGCGGCAATGATCCTGGGATCGCGGGGTCCCCGTGTCCGGTGCGCCCTCACACTCTGATCAGTCTAATGTGAACGGGTAGTTGTTAATTGTGAGTAGCCGGACCCCAAAGAGCCGCTTCCTCCGGGGACCCCCCTTGCAGGCCTTCACTCTCGGACCTCTCGCGACATCGCTTGATTCACGTGGAGGTAATCACTGTGAATAACAGAAGGTAATTGATGAGGGGTTCCTTCGAAAGTCAAATCCATCACTGCTGTGCCCCCACATACAACGAATATAAAATTTCCAAATGTTTTCATTGTTCGCCTGAACATAAATAAGTACCTATCCCGTTTACTTTCGAGATAAGAATTTTCAATTGTATCTTCATTTCGTAAAATGAAGTTCTAATTCCATGATATTTCCTATGCTATAAATATCACAGAATACTGCAGTACTACGGAATTGGTTGTTCAATATTAATTAGTATAGAGTCAGATGCAAAATAGTCAAGACACGTTCAGGACTTGATCAAGCCTTGGTCTAGATTCGTAAAGGACTTGCGCAGGACTCGCTCAGGGGTTGCTCAGGATTCATTCAGGATTTGTACCTATTAGCTTTGATGATGATTCGCAAAATACACGATCAGGGCTCGTTCAGGGCTTGCTCAAGACTTTGTCAGAACTTGTTCTGACCTTGTTCAGGATTCATACAGGACTTGCTCAGGACTCGTTCAGGACAGGTTCTAGCCTTGATCTGGATTTGTACAGGACTTGCTTAGGAATCGTTCAGGGGTTGCTCAAGACTTTGTCAGGACTTGTTCGGACCTCGTTTAGGGTTTGTACAGGATTTGCTCAGGAGTCGTTCAGGACTCGCTCTAGCCTTGATCTGAATTTGCACAAGACTTTCTCAGGATTCGTTCAGGACAGGTTCTAGCCTTGATCTGGATTTGCACAAGACTTGCTCAGGATTCGTACAGGACTTGCTTAGGGGTTGCTGCGGATTCGTTCAGGACAAGATCCAGCCATGAACTGGATTTGTACAGGACTTGCTTAGGAATCGTTCAGGGGTAGCTCAAGACTTTGTCAGGACTTGTTCGGACCTCGTTTAGGATTTGTACAGGATTTGATCAGGAGTCGTTCAGGACTCGCTCTAGCCTTGATCTGAATTTGCACAAGACTTTCTCAGGATTCGTTCAGGACAGGTTCTAGCCTTGATCTGGATTTGCACAAGACTTGCTCAGGATTCGTACAGGACTTGCTTAGGGGTTGCTGCGGATTCGTTCAGGACAGGTTCCAGCCATGTACTGGATTTGTACAGGACTTGCTTAGGAATCGTTCAGGGGTTGCTCAAGACTTTTTCTGGACTTGTTCGGACCTTGTTTAGGGTTTGTACAGGATTTGCTCAGGAGTCGTTCAGGACTCTCTCCAGCCTTGATCTGAATTTGCACAAGACTTGCTCAGGATTCGTTCAGGACAGGTTCTAGCGTTGATCTGGATTTGCACAAGACTTGCTCAGGATTCGTACAGGACTTGCTTAGGGGTTGCTGAGGATTCGTTCAGGACAGGTTCCAGCCATGATCTGGATTTGCACAAGACTTGCTCAGGATTCGTATTCGTTGTTCGGATCTTGTTTATCTTGTTTATCTTATATTGTTATCTTGGGTTTCTACAGGATTCTTTCAAAACTCGCTCTCGCCTTGATCTGAATTTGCACAAGATTTGCTCAGGATTCGTTCTGGACTTGATATAGCCTTGATCTGAATATGCACAACACTTGATCAGCAGGACTCGTTCAGGGCTTGCTTAACACTTTGTCGGGACTTGTTCGGACTTTATCAGGATTTGTACAGGATTCGTTTAGGATTTGTTTCTAGCCTTGATCTGTATTTGTACAGGACTTGCTCAGAACTCGTTCAGGGGATGCTCAAGACTTTGTCAGGACTTGTTCGGACCTTGTTGTTTAGGATGTGTGCAGGATTTGCTCACGATTCGTTCCGGACTTGTTCTAGCCTTGATCTGCAGTTGTACATGACTTCCTTATCACTTGCTCAAGACTTTTTCGACCCTGGTTCATTATTTCTGCAGATCTTGCCCAGTACTCATTCAGGGCTTGTTCTGGATTTGTAAAGAACTTGCTGACAATTCGTTCGGGGCTTGCTCAAGTCTTTTTAGAGGGCCTGGTTCATTATTTGTACAGGACTTGCCCAATACTCATTTAGGACTTGCTCGAAACTCGTTTAGGGTTTGCTTAAAACTCGTTCGTGAATTTCTAAGGACTTATTCAGGACTTGTTCGTGCCTTTTCTGGATTTGCATACCTGTGCTCTATGAAAGTTATCTACTTACGGGTCATTACGGTTATTATTTTTAAAAATGAAGCATCTGGGGCCACTTAAGGCTTTCATCATGTCACCTTGGTGACAGTTGACAATCACTGGTGGACGCCCACCATTCCTTCCTAGCTCGAACTTTCACCCAAAGCAGGTTCCGAGCTTCCAGGGTAACATATAACTAGGGTAACATAGGTATGAGAAATAGGTGTGTTCATTGTTGTATATTTCGAATACAATCGATAGGTAATCTGTCTATAGGTAATTAATACAGATTTTTCATTCTGAAGTAAGGGTTTAGAATAAGTATGTGAGACATTAATATGCTGTGGAACACCACAAAGTGGCTCAAAATATGTAATCAAGTGAAATTGGCCAATGGAGCTCAGGCGGTTTTGCATTTGTGGTAATGACGGTGGGTAACACAGGGAAAAATGGGTTCTTGGGGTTTTATTCTGTTCTATTCAGACTGCACTCCAAGTGGTATGAGTGTTGGGTTACGTCAACGACTCTCGATCGTATCGAAGGCGCGAAAATCGCTCAGAAGCGGAAGAAGGAGACCTGCATTCCATTATTCCCGTCATGTCGATTTCGTAGTGGCCCGAGTCACGTGATTATCATGATTATCATGGAAGGCCGCGGTCGAGAGGTGACTCGCGATGGTTTATGCGGAGGAGAGACCGCTTCGCCGATTGTTTCCCTCACGTTCGGCTCAGGTCGTGCGATCTCCTCATGGGACCGACTTAACTTCCCCTTTTTCCCCCTTTTTTTTCTTCCTATTTTCTCTCTTTTTTCCTTTTTTCATCCTATACACTCCCGCGTCTTCTGTTCCGTGATTAGCGCTACTATTTACAAACATTCCGTGACAAATGTGGAGGCCCCACACGCGGGGGTTTTCGGGCGAGCATCTGACCATCACCTGCATCCTGCGCGCTCTCACGACCGAATTTAAGAGGAACTTTTTTTTCCTTATTCGCCAAAAAAGTGGTCCAGAACTGTTATGGAGTAATTTAAGACACAGAAGAATGGGGTATTTCAGTCAACATAATTTTTTTTTCTCGAAAAAGTATGGCTCACAAATGACGGTAATTGGGTCTTTTCATCGAGAAAATGTTTAGAAGAGATTTGGGAAGCTAATACAAGTTTAAGATTTGAACGACGGCAGCAGTTTGTGACGTAGCAAGTTGTGTGACGTATTAAGTTGCTCGCCTTGAAAAAACTATCTTTGAAAAAAGAATCCATGCTCAGAGAAGAGATAAAACCCTTTCGACGATTGACTGTAGAGTAACGATATCCGAAATGAGAATCTCTTGGATACTACAAATTTTTTTATAAACCCCTCTCATAATTGGTTGGTTTACGTTTCAAAGTGCGTAGAATCCGAAAATCGAATAAAAACTTGGCAGTCCGTCCACCTAACGCGGCACTTTCCATTGACCGATTTTGATGACATTTGGTATGTGGCATTTGGGGTCAAGTTGTGCCCCGAAGCTTTTGGTTGATGTAGGTCACTTCTAAGGGTTGAAAAATAAGGATTGAAATTTGGAAAACGCCCTAACTTAAAAAATATTGACATAATGGTATTCTTTTTCCAATAGTTTAAGATATTATTGAATTTTCAGAATTTTAGAGACCATGCGGAGCTCTGCAGGACAAACCGTTTGCTCCCTACGAGAATTTAAGGGTTGGACTTGCGATAAATCAGAAACACGAGTGTGAATAGCAAAAGAGAACTAATCTCCGTTCAAATTTTAGTTGAGTAAAATGCGATCGCGGTAGGTACGTGGTAGGTAGGTAGTATCTATGGTTGGTGGGTGGGGACAATGGCAAAGCCAAGTTCTTTGTAGATGAGTGATCTATATAGAAAAATAATAAATCTTTGTGTAATAATTTGCAGCGTTTTTATAGAATTTCTCCACATAATCCCCATTTCCATTTGATTCATTACTACTTTTATGTAGACTATTTCTCCACTTAATCCCCATTTCAATTTGATTGTTTGATTGCATCAAAAAACCTCTTGAATAGAAAAATAAATCCAGGCAATAAATAGGTAAGTAAATTTATATTAGGTATTTATTATATACCTGTCTGTTTTCGATTTATATGACTATGGATTGGTTTAAAATCGAAAAGAGACCAAATGAATCGATGCTAAAAATTTATTGGGAATCGAAAACAGAGTAGATTCCAACAAAACGAACATAAATTTACACGAAAAATGATTTATGGAAAGTGTAAAGAGTGGCGCCCTCGAGGATTGAACTCTGTAGGGTCTAACTACAAGTTATGATTTTGATTATGTTATGAGTTGCGAGTTGTTAAGAAACTGAAAATGTTAGATACCAAAAATATAATTTTCATTCTTCTCTCGGATTCGCTCGCGTAAACTTATTTTGTACCAAATAATTCATTGTCACTTAGGTTACAGAATTCAGTTAGGATTCAGAATCAGATCGTCCTAACAAACTCCAACTAACTAGTGCGAACGTATCAACAATGGACAAACACAGGTCGAAGCAGACGCCATAAGATACGAGATAGGAGGTACAAAGTACAAGGACGAGCGAGAATCGTACAAATATATTTGTATTTTTTGAATATAAGAATATATACAAATTTAGTTAATTTATTATAAATATAAATATTTTTATTGAATACCCATATAAATATTATACTGCCGTCCAACGGAGAAAGACAGTAACTTCGGAATGAGACAATTTGAGAAAATTAGGGTTTTGTGTTTCTAGCCATAAAATCCTTAGTTTTCATCAAAATTTAAAAAATTTTCCCCCAATTCTTGTTGAAACTTTCTTCTTACTAACAAAATCACTTCTATGGGAAAACATCATCAAATATATGTCTCAAATCAATGAACTGTTTTCTTCAGTTGTACTAACCTTGGTATTGCCTTGGCGGTACAACAGTAATCTAACTTTGCTGCTCTTAATCGTTGCATTACGTCACGCGCTGTGTTTTATTGTTGTCTGAACATAGATTTTCATATTTGCAGTTTCTACGTACTGCTTCATTCCGTTGGATCCTTCTGTTACTGTATTTCTTTTTTGCATGAGCGAGTATTATCAAGGTACGGAACCAACGGAAAAAACAGTTTTGTTAGTGAGCAATAAATTATTGTTATTAAAATATAATTTATTGTTACTTATAGAAGAATATCTTATTGCTCGTAAGTTTATTCGACTAATTATTGTTATTTTTACTCTCCATGCTGTAGACGCATACACATATTTTGTTATTAAAAATTAGTTATGAAGTTGACACAAAAGAATTATTATGTTGAATTTTTAGGACGTCCACAGTAAGACTTTGGCGTCCTTATGCTATTGATCTGGGGTCCACACTCCACAGAAGAAAAAAATAACCACACAGTAATCCGTTTTATACCATTCTGAATCCAAATCCGCGAATAAAACCGTAGGTGTGTCTTTGTGGTGTCTGTTTTTGGAACCCTTTAGTTCCTCCGAGTATATCATTTGAAACATGTTGGCATTCAGTTTTCAATAGGTTTTTTTGTTTCTTCATGTTGAACTTAGTGGATTTCAAAAAAGGCTCATCATGGATAGTTTGAACACCTTCCAATCTGTTTATGTATGTGTCCTCCAAATGTTCTTTTTTAGGACGTCCCACAGGAAGACTTGGCCGTCCTTATGCGATCGATCTGGGGTGGAGGAGGACAACACTCAGCAGAAAAAAAATAACCACATAGTAATCCGTTTTAGACCATTCTGAATCCAAATCCGCGAAAAAAAACCATAGGTGCATGTCTGTGTGTGTGTGTGACAAATCTTGTGTCGTCTGCACTGGCCTTAGTTTCCAACCAATTTTTGGGGTTCTTTTTTTTTTTGTTCAACACGGTAAACTATCTAGTTGTGCACTACGTCACCGGAATGTAGAATTTTGCCTTTTAAGGGGGGGAAGGGGGGGTTAGTGCTCAAAAAACGTGAGGTTGCGGGCATAATCTTGTAAACTCTGCCCAAGCTTCAATTCAACCGTTTTTTGTGGTTCTTTTTTTTATTCGACGCAAAAATCTATCTAGTTGTGCACTACTTCACCGGAATTTCGAATTTTGCCTTTTAAGGGGGGGAAAAGGGGGGTTAATGCTCAAAAACCTTGCGTTTGCGGGCATAATCTTGTAAACTCTGCCCAGGCCTCAATTTCCAACCGTTTTTTGTGGTTCTTTTTTTATTCGACGCAAAAATCCGTCTAGTTGTGCACTACGTCACTGGAATTTCGAATTTTGCCTTTTAAGAGGGGGAAAGGGGGGTTAATGTTCAAAAAACGTGCGTTTGCGGGCATAATCTTGTAAACTCTGCCCATGCTTCAATTTCCAACCGATTTTTGTGTTTCTTTTTTTTATTCGACGCGGAAATCTATCTAGTTATGCACTACGTCGCCGGAATTTCGATTTTTTTTTCTTTTAAGGAGGGAAAGGGGGGTTAATGCTCAAAAACGTGCGTTTGCGGGCATAATCTTGTAAACTCTGCCCAGGCCTCATTCTCCAACCGATTTGCTTCTTTCTTTTTTGTTCAACTCAAAAACCTCCCAAATTGCACTTTATTTCACCAGAGTATCAAAATTATCAAGGGGAGGGGGCGAGTGGGGGGATAATATTCACAAAATATCCGATTTATCAATATTTTGGCTCCTCAATAGCTTACTAATTGTACCCAAGCTTTGAAATTGAGGATAAATTCTCATTAAATACTTCCAGATTTTTATGAATTATTCTCTGTACCACCAGGAAAGTGTATTTGCTCTGAACATAACTTTAAACAACTAAAACTGCTGGAATAAACGAGAAAAACTGAAAAATCAGCAGACGTATCACATACACTGTAAAATAACTTAGCAATGAGTAGGCACGCAAAACAACGATAAAAAACAGCCTCAGAGCATTACCAGTGGGGCGGTATGTGAAGTTCAGACGGCTTTGAGGCCAATGCAACGGAAGAAAGCAGTAACCCTCGCGCAGCTTGGGAAAGGATGTGTGGATCAGGCCAAAGTACAATGGTAAAAGGCAGTCTAATAGTGTGGCTGTTGTACGTGAGACACTTACGTCTCCCCAAAAGCAATGGAAGAGAACAGCATGGTCTACATTACTGCATCTAAGCGTTGCATGATATGATACTGCTTTCTACTGTTGTACCAATGTGTAAAATCTAAAAGCAGCCTACATTGTTTTCCGAATTACGTCTTTATTTTTCAAAAAATACTTCTTTTTACTGTTGCATTGGATTGAGATTTGGAAGACGAATCCAACGATATATAACATTCCATTTTTCGAAAAATTCGTGTTACTGCCTTTTTCCGTTGGACGGCAGTATACTAGTAATTGAATATATAAATATATACCTAGGTATTTATAGTATGTTCAAAAGGGGGCCTTGGCACTTCTATATCCTCCACAGAAAAATATATTGATTTTTTTTTTTTCTTTTCTTTGAATGTTCTTGTCAAGTTAGTACTGGAGAATTCGAAAGAAGGACACGAAGAAAAATCAGCTTATTCATAACTGAAACAAGTTCATCGACCAACTAAACCGCGTTTTACAATGGTGTAAATAATCTTGATAAACGGCCGTTTTTCCCACATGATTTCCGTAACTCCCTTCTAGCAGCTGTTCCCTCCCAGTATTACTGTAATTATTTGTCCCGGGCCTCATTTCAACCGGTAATGACTTATCTACGAGCGGTTTATGCTGACTTTATGTTGATTGCAAAGACCGCAAGAGCCCTCGGCCTTTGACCCTTCGGCGAATTCCGCGTTTTGCGACGTTCTCAGCTCGTTTCCCTTTTCCCTTGACAAGTATGGCATTCATGAGAGGTAAGGTCATTTGTAATCATCTATAACTCGCCTAAAGACTCTTGGAGTAAGTACACAAAATTAATCGATTGTTGCAGTATCCTTCAGTAAATAGATTGACAACGTAGCTCTTGCTTCCCATACAGACTGCTCCAACAGAGTGATTTATATACAATAAAACTATGGTCAAAATTTAATTAAAATTAAAATTTTGTTTCAATTTGGACAGAGAAAAAAGCTGTCATAAACTGATAAACTTACTGGAGTAAGTACGAATGAGTGCGTACGGCATCGTAAGTGGTGCAGCTCAATGGCTGCAGAGGTACTAAAAATTGATCAGGTGGTGGGGGGTAGGAGTATTCCTCCGATATTGGCTCGTTAGCTACATTCTCCATCACATGAATTTTGTAACACATCACTTGTAAAAATTTTCAGGACGTCCCACAGTAAGACTTGGGCGTACTTATGTAATTTATCTGGATGTGAGCAAATAATCAAAATTTATTTATGTTTATTTAAATCATAAATTTTTAATTTCAAGATTATTATAATTTTATAGAAAACATTATTTTTTGCTCAGTGCAAGAGGTTAATGATAGAATGTATCCGATTAATTGCAAAGCACTAAGAGAAGTGTGCTTTATCGCTCGCACAGCTGATCTACCACCTCGTGAATCGCTTCATACGCAGCTCCGGAATCAACAAGAGAGAAGTTATTGCTGTTTGAATCTTCACAGCGCCTCAAATCGTCGAAATTTGACTGCTTACCATTTGATAAGAAAAGAAAGAAGAAAATGTAGAGCCAGCTGGTCTAAGAAAGAGAATACAATCCCGAAACATGCCTTTTATAACTTTGTTTGTAGAGGTTTTTGGCGTACTTTTCCCAAATTGTAAGTACGAGGCGCTCCGAGGGTTGGTCCCATCAAGAATAATACAAAGCGGAGACGTTTTGGACCGACTAAGGGACTAAGTAGTGGTCTCGTGTTTGCCGCTGCAAAGTCCTCAAACTGCTGTGTTTGCAAATCAAACACACTCATACAGGAATTTTCATTTTTTATTTTATTATATTCTATCGCTTAATATAAATTTTCATGTTGATTCCGAAAGCGTCCTCAACTAAAAGTAAGTAACTTTCAATTAAGATGATAATGCCCACAAAAATCCTGATATTTTCTGACCTATTTTGGTTTATTATTTTCAATAATGAACCTTTGGAATCGACCAAGAAAAAAAAATTTTTAACACCCCCTCAAAATTTGATGGTTTACGTTTCAAGGTACGTAGAATCCAAAAATCGAATAAAAATTTGGCCGTCCGTCCGCCGTCCGCCGTACGCCGTACGCGGCACTTTTGCCACTTAACATTGACCGATTTTGATGAAATTTGGTATGTAGGCTCCATTTGGGGTCTAGTTGTGCCCCGAAGCTTTTGGTTTATGTAGGTCACTTCTAAGGGTTCCAAAATCAATTTTGAAATTTTGAAAACGCCCTAACTCAAAAAAATTCGATATAAAGGTATTGTTTTTCCTTCAATTATAGATTCTATAGAATTTTTAGAATTTTTTGAGACCACGCGGAGCTCTGTAGGACAAACCGTTCGCTCACTACGAAAATTTAAGGGTTTATATTGAAATATATATATATATAAATCAAAACACGAGTGTGAATCGCAAAAGAGGCCAAATCTCCGTTCAAATTAGAGCTGCCCGAAATGCAATCAATGGTTGGTGATTATGATTTTTTTTTTTTGAATTTTTTTTAATTTTATTTTTTCCTTCAAATTGGATGGTTGGTGATTTTGTAGACGAGTGATCTATATAGAAAAATAATATTTTTTTGATTTTTGATATAGATATTTGATATTTATTGATATAGATTTTTTTTGATTTTTTTTTTTCCCCTTCATATTGGATGGTTGGTGATTTTGTAGACGAGTGATCTATATAGAAAAATAATGAACCATTGTGTAATAATTTGCAGCGTTTTTTAAAATATTAACTCCCTAGAGTTGTTAGTCAGGAATTACTGGCTAACCTCTTTGTTACTATGAACTTTTGGGTACTAACTTGACTGCTATAGTTTTTTTTACGTGATATTAGCATGAGTGTTTGGAAAACGTCTTTGGAATCATCAACTCACCTCATAGTCTTAACCAGTCAGCTATCTTGTACCTTCGCTTCATCTTGCTCTCACCAAAAAAAAAAAAAAAAAGTTCATCTAAATTCATCCAAAGTAGTACCTGCAGTGGATTCTCATCTGTTTGCCAAAAATCAAGTGCAATATCTCACCATTCTGTTGGATTTCCTTGGACTACAAGGATCATCATCTACCACTACCAGGATATCCCCCTGTATGCTGCCCACCTGCAGCTCAGGGTACCATAAGTAGCTAGCTACCAAAATCAAGGGGAGGGTTACCATAATCCAAATCTTCTATGATCTACCCATATCTGTGATCTATCTTCTGGCTGTCTTCCACCTACCTACCTACTAGTTTGGGCTTTCTTCTTCTTCACTGGAACTTTTGGGGTAAGGTACCTACCAACTTTGTGATATACTCGTATACCTTTAGTGGCCACTTTTAGGTAGGCATCCACAGTATTTATTACCATCATAATTTATATCATTGTTGCCTCATTATTGTTTTATGAAAGGTCATAATTATCTAGTCACTGGTTATTAATTATAGTACAACACCCTTTGATATACAGTCCACTCATTTTCTTGTTATTTATTTTGAAAATCTAGTCAACTAATAATTAAAAGTCAATAAAGTTTAGCAACATCATATCAACCAATGAATGTTTGGCCCTTCGCTTCAATTCAACCCTAGAATTGCACCAAAATTAGGATTAGGATCACGCCAAATAGGGCACATGTGTTTTCATAATTTATCTACGTTTAATTACGTAGTGGTATGATTATGGTTTATTATTTCAATAATGAACCTTTGGGATCGACCAAGAAAAAAAAATTTACCTAATTTCTTAAAATCGGTCAATGCTAAGTAGCAAAAGTGCCGCATAAGGCGTACGGCGGACGGACGGCCAAATTTTTATTCGATTTTTGGATTCTACGTACCCTGGAACGTAAACCATCAAATTTTGAGGGGGGTGTTAATTTTTTTTTCTTGGTCGATTCCAAAGGTTCATTATTGAAAATGATAAACCAAAACAATCGGCAGAAAAAAATTGTCATTGTAACATAGCTACCACTACTAATACCAGAAAGTGTTGGTAGGTACAATCAAGGACACTCATTATCGGAGTGGAAAGTCAATAATTGTTGTGATAAAAGTATTATTGTAATTGAAACTCTTCAATATTGTTCTTCTGCTACAAAATGTCAATTTTGAGTGGGTTAAGAAAAAATTGCTAAGAGACATTTTCTGTTTCAAATTAGTTGTAGAATCGATCCTTGAAGTTTGGTCTATCCAAATGGTAGACACCCTGTATAAGTGAAAACAAGGGATTACGAAAATATTGCTTTAAGACGTGTTCTCAATTAAATCAGTTATAGGTCAGTTTTCCGGTCCCGACGGTCATCCGCACTGATTGTGTTTACACTGGACATCATGCATAATATAGATTTTTAAAAAACTTTTATTTGCCACGAATAAATGTTGAATTAGAGGAATTAGGGGGATCCTCAAGTGGAGGAGGAAAAACGTAATTCAAACATAACGCTCATCAACAACAACATCATGAATATCACGAAGAAGGAGGGGGCTGAAACAGATGTCAAACTTAGTCCCTCTTTGTCCCTGATGAAAACCTCCATCTCATTGATAAAAGTATACTGCTTGAAATCTGGAAGGTAAGTGTCGATGCCTGCCAACACTGCATATTGATCAGTTATGTTCTTTTCGCGGCAAGTATAGCCTGATTCATAAAGCATGTCCATCCCTTTATTGATGAAGCCCACGAATCCTCGGGCTGCCTCTAAATTGCAGAAGATTGGAGTTCCATCCTGCAAATCGCAAACTGATTTTCTCGGTTCGGCAGACTTCACGCAGTACAACGAGCTGGTTTCGCTGATGTTGTAGCACCGTTTTTCCTGTATTAATGCCCACTCATACGTCGGGCAGACGATTCCCAGGCAGTCCGTCCATTGGACGAAGCGGATTTTGTGCTTGGAGTGGGTTTGTTTTTTCCTATATAGATTAGCTTCGACCCAGTAGCAGTTGTGTCCCATGGACTGATCAGCTATGGATACAGCTCGCAGCAAGTTGGAGAAGATCTTCTCGTGAGCTGTCATGATCCAGGCTAACCCGGCGCCGATGACAGGTTTGTTCAAGAGGATTAAAGCATAGTTATTCTCATAATGATTGTCGCATTTTGCATGGAGTTCGTAGTTTGTGACTTGCGTTTTCGGTGAAGTTCTGTTCACGAAAGAGCCAATCGTAATTCGTTCAACCTCAATCTGACGCATATATTGGGCAGTAGTTGGGTTTGAAATATGTACTGGTTCCAACATGTTGTCAGTATTGATCGTCAGACAAGAACAAGGTAGAATTGCAATGAATGAAGCGACCAAGGTAGCTACGCATTCGGGAGCATCATCGACGTAGAATACGACCATCGCGCGAATCTGGTCTCCAGCAAAACTGTCGAACTTCATTATTGGACTTTCCGTCGTCGTCTTCGGAATTTTGATGTGTGGTACGTAATGACTGGTGTAGTTGATTCGCAAATTGACCATCCATTCGGGTAGGGCGTCGATGTATTTTCTGTGGTACCGAAGCATCAAAGTGTCTCTGATCCAATCAATGGAGTCCGCCACAGAAGTCATCATCCCACTTTGATCGAAGACGCTGCAAGTGAATGTTTCGTTGGTGATGAAACCCATGAGACCGTGTATGTTACCCAGGTCGCAGAATATCGGCGTTCCTGGGGGTAGCTCGCACATTGATCTGTCCGGCTCCCAAGCGAGGCAATATCTGGTTCCATTGAGCAAATTGTGGCAGCGTCTGTTTTCTTGGACCAACGGCCTACCTGCTCCCCACCACGGACAAACGTTAGCCCTGCAAGCCCACCAGTGCTGGTAGTTTACTTGGATGTAGTCCACTCTGATGAATGATTCGCCATGGATTGTCTCGTTTCTGAAGACTGGAACAGCGCATCTTCCCAGAACACCCTGAACTGCGATTATTCTATCCAAATTTCGCTTGAAGATGATATTCTCAGCAGAATGAATCCAAACGTTTCTGGTGAACGGGAGTTCTTTCTCCACGTACAACACAGCAGAGTCCGGATCGTACTGGTTGTCACAATCAGGATGGATGTAAATCTCCAACACGTTTACCGATTTCGGTTGTCCTCTATCTGCCCAGTTCATAACATTGACTTCCATATCCGACACCTGACACTTGGTAACAGGCGTTCTTGATGTTGGTTGAATCCAGGCAGTCACATGCGCATTTTCATCAGTACTATAAGTGACAACAGAGCAAAGCGTCAATACCAAATTGGATTGTATACGAACTCCCATAGAATACGCCCTCGTTTGGCCCAGCGGGTACGTCCCCTTATTCAATATGATAACCAACGTATCAGTTCGGATGCCAAAGAACTGATCCGGCTTCCAACTTTGATCGATTTTTGAAGGGTCGATAATGTCTCTCTTTATTCGAGAACCTCCCTGATCTTCAATCCCTCCAGGATTGCCCGATGCTTCACACACAAAAATAACAAAAAAGCTCATGAAAATAATATCAATCAAGGTGCGATTCATTTTACACAAAATCAACAAAATTAAACTTATTTGAATTGTGATCATAATAAACGGTTCACTAGCAGCACCCACACCCATGACTACAGTTGATATTTTCCACATGGCAGTGTACGTTTCCCAAATGATTTCGGATTTGATTTTGTTAATGATACACGTACCTACTATGTCGTAAATCCTACTGGAACTTAAATTAGCTACGTAATCAAATATTGATATCAGATAGTTGTGTGCTGAATCCGAATGTACCATATTGTTATGTTAGTGTGTTGTTGAGTGAAGGTGATGGCATTCTCGATGGTTCGTTGATTTCTATTGGTCTCTACTCAACAAGAATGCATGAGATTTACCATACACTGCCTTCCTGGCGCATTACTGCTTATCGAGGGAAGGAGTGTACGAAACTTCGCTCTAGCTGCGACCTCGGCGCGAATATCGCAGACCAGTGGGAGGCGGCGCATTTGCCTAAGGGCTAGTTGGGGAAGACAAGTCCTAGGTGAGATGGGAGCAGAGGTGTTATATTATTACAACATTTACAATCATATTGCCAACACCGTTTGTCCTACTAGGCAACAAATTCCTGAACTCATTTCTCACTTTGCATTAGTTTGTTGAATAAAGCCTCAACTTGAACGGTTTTCATTTCAATTTATTCAACAAACTAAATCATGAAAAAAGTTTTACGACCTAATAAATTGGAGTTAGAGCCATCTGCACCAAAAGCTTCTCATTGCTGGTCACATCGGAAGAGAACATTTGAGAAGTTCCTTAAGGCCGGAGCTGATGAAGAACCAGAATAAGAGGTAAAAATTCAACTCTTGATGAACTATGTAAGTTCTGATATTTATACTTGCATAGCTGACAGCACGACATATAAGGATGCTATAGAAACATTGCACGCTCTTTATGTTGTAAGTATGGTGACTTCGGATATACCTGGCAACTTGGGTACCAGTGGTGAAGGGAAAGGTTCACCTCTGCTATCAACTCGCAGGTATATCTTCAGTCTTTTTGTCCTAGAGAATCTAGGCGCTTGGGTGGTCGGGCTCACCAACTAGGTTAATGAACTCGACAGCCCAAGTGATCGCACGAGTTGTTGGGGGGTTGATTTGAAAATGAATATTGGCTGAAAAGAAAACAAGACAAAAGTCGAAACACAGATAAATTATAAAGAAAGGTATTTACCTGTGAAGAATTTAGAATTAAAGATGCGTGGCGAAAAGCGTGGTGAAAAAGCGTGGCGACCTGAAGCGTCCCGTGGCGATGTATACTGAAAGTTAAAAGCCTGAAGGGCTAAATGCAATTTGGATACACAAAGGTGCTCCTGCCTGATGGGCTTACGTGGCGGTCCTGAAGGGACTTGTCAAAACCTCGAGGCGTGGCGATGCACTAACCTCAACTATTAAATTGGTAACCAGGTATACTCTGACAAAAGGTAAACGAAAATACAAATATATGGCACTTTTATTAATTAAGAGACAACTTCAAAGTTCGTGGCGATTTGCATGAAGGTAAATTTATAATGTAAATGAATAGTACTTTGCTCAGTATGGATTCCTAATATGTCGTTACAATCCATTAATCATTTGGTATTCAAGTTCAATTGCAAGGTCAGAAAAATCAGTGGTTCAATCAGAAAGTCTACTAAAGTCCAATTTCAGATAAGCTTCGTGGCGAAAATGTTGTTAATGTTATTAGGTTTTACTCTTATGACTACACGTCACTCCTAGTTCATTGGCCAATGGAATGAAATGTAAATTAGTTTGTGCACTCACGTTGGGGCCCGTAGGTATCCTTCCGATGTTGTGTGGCAGAGGTAGGTACGTGGCGACGCTGATGTCCAGGGGGTCGTACAGCGTGGCGGCGTGGGGGGAAAACTGTGGCGGTTACACGACTCACGGGCTGGGAGCTCTCGGTGGACGTTAACTGATCAGAGGTTGGAGAGGGAGAGTGTCGTCCAGGCCTGACCCGAGGCTCCGTCTTCTCTCCCCCCTCCTCCCGCGAGGTGGTGTTGGCGGGGGCGGCGGTGATGGTGGGGGAGAAGCTCTTGCCGCTTCTCCGGCCGGAGGGGGGAGGGCGCTCAAGATGTTGGTTGGCGCCTTCTGATTGGGCCACGTTGACGTCACCTACGAGTCAGGCCGAAGGGGGTCGGTGGCGTTGACCCGGCCCCACCCTACTGGAGTAGCGTTCCTGTGGGCGGGAGCCCACAATGTCAAACCCAAAAGCGAGTTATGTGCTCGGCACATACTCGCCACAAGACGACAAGAAACGGGGAAACCTCTTGAAATTATAAGTCCCGCAGTGGAAAAATTAAATTGTATTTTTAATAAAGTATAAACCATTCATAGTTTTCAACGGAATGAGGGAGATTTCTCGTCTTCAACTCCACATGTTGATCACTTGGATATGTGTTGAACAAACATTCATAGGTATTATTGTAGAGTGGACCAACAATACTCCCCCTCAAGCTTGGTTTTGGAAAACACCCAAGCTTGCCCTTATCTTTATTTGTCTTGGTCCAGATAACCCTTTCGTGAGTATGTCAGTAGGCATATCCTGCGTTGGTATGTATTTCAGTGTCACTTTCTTCTCTTTTATTGCTTCGCGTATGAAGTGGTGTCGGATATCTATATGTTTGGTTCGTGAGTGGTGTACTGGATTTCTGGCCAACTCTTGAGCTCCTCTATTATCACCGAACAACGTTACTGTAGGACTTGTGTAGTATCTGAGGCTTTTCAGAAGTCTGTTCAGGCAAATCGCTTCTTTTGTCGATTCCGTCATGGCCATGTATTCAGCCTCAGTGCTGGATAGAACCACAGTTCTCTGTTTCCGAGACTCCCAGCTTATAGCTGCCCCGGCTAGTTTGAAAATATATCCAGTGTAAGGCTTTCTGTCGTCTACACTCGAACCCCAATCAGCGTCTACATAACCTACAATTTGGTCCCCCCCCCCCCCTGTTCAGGTGTACTGTAAGCCAAAATCCTGTGTACCAAGTGAATATCGCAGTACCTACTCTTTTCGCTGCTTGCCAGTGTTCTTTTGAATAATTTGAGTTGAATTGGCTAAGCATATTTACGGCGTGTGTGATGTCTGGTCTAGTACAGAATGATATGTACATTAAACACCCGATTAGATTTTGATAAGGGTACATGTTCATCACTTCCGAGACTCCCAGCTTAGATATCTATATATATCTATATATATCTCCCAAGATCGATATCTACAAAATTTAAAAACTTTAAGTACGGATTGCAACTTCAAGTCTGTTACAGCAGAACAAAACAAAAACGATAGCATCAGAGACGCATTTATCGGAGGTATCCAGTCGACAGCCATAAGACAAAGACTTTTGGAAAATCTTACTCTGACTTTAGACCAAGCATTCGATCAAGCACGAACATTAGATTCAGCACACCAACATGCTCAAAAATATCAATTCAACATGAGTACACCCATCACTTGTGCGACAGATACTACAAATTAACAATACAAAAATGTAGACTCTAATACTGTTACTACAGCAGCAATACCTAAACAACTATGCTATTTCTGTGGAGGTTTTAGGCACCCCAGACCTCTATATCCAGCGATTGACAACGTTTGTAAGATAATATCTTACAAATAATCTTACAGATAATATCTTGTCACATATTATGTGACAAGAAAGGACATTTTCCCAAAGTTTGTCTCTCAAAAAAAACGCTGCAAATTATTACACAATGGTTTATTATTTTTCTATATAGATCACTCGTCTACAAAATCACCAACCATCCAACATAAAAAAAAAAAAAAAAATCAAAATAAAATCCAAATCACCAACCATCGATTGCATTTCGGTCAGCTCTAATTTGAACGGAGATTAGGCCTCTTTTGCGATTCACACTCGTGTTTTGATTTATATATTTATATTTCAATATAAACACTTAAATTTTCGTAGGGAGCGAACAGTTTGTCCTACAGAGCTCCGCGTGGTCTCAAAAATTTTTAAAAATTCTATAGAATCTTAAATTGAAGGGAAAACAATACCTTTATATCGACATTTTTTGAGTTAGGCGTTTTCAAAATTTCAAAATTGATTTTGGAACCCTCAAAAGTGACCTACATCAACCAAAATCTTCGGGGCACAACTAGACCCCGAATGGAGCCTACATACCAAATTTCATCAAAATCGGTCAATGCTAAGTGGCAAAAGTGCCGCGTGCGGCGGACCGACGGCCAAATTTTTATTCGATTTTGGTTTATTATTTTCAATAATGAACTTTTGGAATCGACCAAGACAAAAAAAAAAATTTACACCCCCTCAAAATTTGATGGTTTACGTTTCAAGATACGTAGAATCCAAAAATCCAATAAAAATTTGGCCGTCCGTCCGCCGTACGCCGTACGCGGCACTTTTGCCACTTAGCATTTACCGATTTTGATGAAATTTGGTATGTAGGCTCCATTCGGGGTCTAGTTGTGCCCCGAAGATTTTGGTTGATGTAGGTCACTTCTAAGGGTTCAAAAATCAATTTTGAAATTTTGAAAACGCCTAACTCAAAAAAATGTCGATATAAAGGTATTGTTTTTCCTTCAATTTAGGATTCTATTGAATTTTTAAAACTTTTTGAGACCACGCAGAGCTCTGTAGGATAAACCGTTCGCTCCCCACGAGAATTTAAAGGTTTTACGTACGATAAATCAGAAACACGTGTGTGAATCGCAAAAGAGGCCTAATCTCCGTTCAAATTAGAGCTGACGGAGATGCGATCGATGTTTTTCTTCATGTTGGATGGTGGCTTTGCAGACGAGTGATCTATATAGAAAAATAAAAAATAATAAACCATTGTGTAATAGTTTGCAGCGTTTTTATTCGATTTTTGGATTCTACGTACCTTGAAACGTAAACCATCAAATTTTGAGGCGGTGTTAAACAAAATTTTTTCTTGGTCGATTCCAAAGGTTCATTATTGAAAATAATAAACCGAAAGAGCTCAAAATGTTGAGTTTTTTGTTACAGAAATTTTTTTTTGAAAATTTGCAAAAACCGTTATGTAATAAATTGTTTTTTTCATAGTTTTGTCACTAAGGGCCGGGGGTACAAGTCATCGTTTAAACGGGGACATAGCTAAGCTTAGCTTAATTTTGAAACACCGTTTAAACTACAGATCCCGTTTGGCGGGTGTACAAGCCCTTATCAGCTCGGTTTAAGAAACTGGAGTTTAGGAATCCAGAGACGACGAAGACGAAGAGGAAGAGAACAAAACGGCATGGAACTATAAAGGTTCCATGCTGTTCCATGTTCGTAACTGCAAATTTTTGATGAATTTCAAGGCAAAAGTTGGAATAAACATCAACTTCACGTTAATCAGGATAACCTAAAACCTCAATGTAAGTTTGCTAGAGTAAAAGTGCGGACGACTTTTACTTCAATCGGCTCAAAAACCTTCATTTTAGCATTTCTATTTATTGTAATACGCTAGTGGTGAAAGAAAGGAGTGTCGAAAAATAAATAAAAACAAACCAACGATGAAAACAACGTATTAACTTTCATGATCGACCCAAAAATCGGTTATTCAAGAAAGAGTCTTCCCGTCCAAGAACCGGTTTTTCGAAGATTTGGTGAGTACTTTCGACATATTAATTTTATCCTATTTCTTATCATTAAAAGCATGCCGAATACTTCCGACGATAATGTGAAAGTGAGTAGTGATAACTACTATTTCTTTCACTAGCAAGCAACTTTCTTCCGAATATTGGTTGATGTACGTAAATAATCATAACGATCGATAGAATACCTGATAGAATGTATTACCAAAAAGCACTCCTACAAAACCAGCAAGTAGGTACCTACAGCAACTCATGTAGCTCAAATTGCTCGTAATACTATAGATGCATTCTTTTAGGTACTTTCTCACGTCTTCTTCATAGTTACTTAGGTACCTACTTCACAACTCTTTTCATCACACCCCATTCCTTTTTTTCAGGTGATTACCATATTCAACTGAAGATACGTCTCCTACGAAGGGTGCTGCCCCGTTCCTAATGGTCGTTTCCTCCTACCTTCCCATTTTATTTTATCAATACAATATTATTCTGTAGGTATCAATTATTGTGTAACTGAGTAAAGGACCTGACTGATATCTATTTATTAAATGACTGAACCTATCACAAATCAATAATGTTTTGAGATATTCTGTATATTTTTTTCCGAAAAATACACTAATGTACCTTTTTTTATAATTTTTGTGACTTTACCTCTCTTGATTCCGTTCTTGAAATAACTATCTTTAGTTCATTGAAACTTGAATAAAACGCTGGAATATTTTCCTATTTTAATGTTCAAATGAACGTTCAGTGAATAATGTAACTTAGTTGAGCAGCTACTACAATATATTTAATAAAATTCAACCTCAACCAAAATACTTCGCCACATTGGTAACAATATTTCTCGTTATTACCCACTAAGCCCAGCTTAAACGGCCAACAGCGACCGTTTAACTTTAGTCTTAGTTTAGCTCTTATCAGGAACTAAAAGCGTAGTTTAGGAACTTGTACCCCAGCCCTAAACTGCATTCTCCGTTTAAACAGTAGTTTAATCGATGAGTGACGTTTAAACGGGTATTGTACCCCCGGCCCTAAGAGAGGAAAAACGGAGGTGTTTTCAAATAATTGCAAGTATTTTTAAAATTTACAGAATTTATTTACATTTGCGTAGAAAAATAAATAGAATATTCGACTGTTATTTACAAATAATATTTTATAAATTAATGATGTGAGTTTTGTGAATTAGAAGGTGTTTTCTATGGTTTCGGAGATCCATTCGGTGAATTTGGCGACGTCGGTGAATACGAGGTAGTTGGAGAGGTCGCAGGTCTGCTTGTACGGGTCGAGGAGCGACAGGCTGATGACGCCCCGTAGGAACCATACGGTCTGGTTGTCCCCGTATGTCCTGGGGAGGACCATTCCGCTACCGCTGTCGCCGTTGCACGGGCCCGTGCCGTTGCGCAGCCCCGCGCAAAACGTCTTGCCCGACGTCACGTAGAAATAGTCTCGCCGACTGCGCAAACACTGTTCCTGATCGACGATGGGCAAATGGAACATGCGGGGAGCGGCGTTGAACATGCGGCGACTCGGGTGCTTCCCCCAGCCGACGACGGCGCCGACGGTGCCCACCAGAGGGAGCAGCTCCGGCCCTTCGCGCCACACGCAGACCGGCCGCACGAAATCGTTCAGCTCCACCGCCTCTTCCAGCACGAAAACCGCCAAATCCGACGAGAAAATTTTGCGCAAATAATCGGGGTGGATTATCACGTTCTCGACGTTCCTCACCTGCGAGTCCTCCTCCCCCCACCGCGTCAAGTCGTATTTCCCAAAGTACACGGCGAAGTGGCGAGGCGAATACTGGTGGCCGAACCGCGTTTTCACGCAATGCGCCGCCGTGATGACGTGTTTCTCCGTCAACAAGTTCCCCGAGCAGTGAAACTCGAGGCCCCGGTCGTTCTCCAAGAGGATGGCCGCCAGCCACGGCCACTCGCCGAACCCGCGAACGTCCAGCGAGTCCGTGGGTTTCCTGTGACCGCACACTTCGTAGGGGATCGGCTCCGCGACGTTGACGACGGGCGCGCCGAGCAAATAGCGGGAATTCGTGGGGAACGTGTGCTCGAGGAGAATGGCGGTGACGAGCCCGAATTCCCGCGCCGGGCTGCAGCACAGCGACACGTTGTTCACTCTGATCTCCGTCAACGTCGGGAGCGGGTACGGGAGCGGGAAGCGGACGGTGTAGTTGATGAAGTCGGCTCTCAGGTTGACGATGTCGTCGACGGCGATCTCGACGGGGTCGCTGAGCTCGATGAGGCCGACGTATTTGCTGCGCAACGCCGTTTTCAGCGACAAAAACACCTGCTCAAGTCAAAAAAGAGTTGATAAGAACAATCTGCCAAGTGGGTGTGACACATAGCTTCACATCCATTCGTTCAACAAATTTAAGTCAGAAAATATCCTATGACATTTTCAGCGAATTTTCAAAGGAATTGAAGCTATTGCGATGGACTCAAAATTTTTAGCATGGACTTTTTGATTTTTTCTTTTTTTTCTCTGGAATCTGTTTTGGAACATCCTAAAACGATTCCTGAACGTTTCAAAAGAATCATACTTAACCTATAGACGTTTTCATCGGTATTCGCATGTGCGCCTCAATTATCAATGAGCCTCCAAAATGGTGGACACCTTCGGACCACCGTGTTTGTTTTGGTTTATTATTTTCAACTAGCTGGAAAGCCTACTAAAAGTAGGCAAAAACTATTCCTGACACACTGACTCTGAGATTTTTTTTTTTTTTTTTTGTATTTTCGACCTTACGCCATTAAAACAGCCATAACTCCCTTGTTTTTCAGTCAAAATTCAAATATGTTTATACCGTTCGAAAGAGCGTTAAATTTTCTATCTTTCTAGTGGTAAATAAAACTTTTTGAAGAAGACTAAGATGTTGAAAATGAACCCAAGTAGTAAAATTCCGAAAATTTCGGAAATTTTTCGTTTTTTCAAACTTTTGTACCACTAATTGAAACTGCCGGTTAAGTTATCACTGTAACCCCAAAAGTTGACCCAAAATCTCAGCTTTCCAACGGTATGGTCATAAAATTGTTTACAGTGGACTAATGGTGTAAAATCCTCGTTCCCGTGCCAAAAACCGTGAATCTTCCAGTAAAAATCGACGTTTTTCGCGATAATCGACATTTTTACCCTAAAATGAGTTAAACAGCCATCTTTTCGTACTTTGTCTCACCGAGTCAAATGTTGACACAAAAAATTATCGGAATTTTACTATTTGGGTTCATTTTTCAGCATCTTAGTCTTCTTTAAAAAGTTTTATTTAACACTAGAGACTTTCTTCGACCAAAGTTTTCACTCTGAATCCCTGCCCATTTCGATTGGAGCTCTACGGAGAAAACATCCTCAAATTGTCAGCTTTTCAACGGTCTATAAATTTTTCTTTTTAACATTCAAATTGGAAGAGTAAATGAAGTTTGAATGCCAGAAAACGTGTGTTTTACAGGAAAATCCAATGTTTAAGCGGTTTATGGTCCCCCTCGATCTCAAGACGGCTTGACGATTTTGGTACCATTTCCTATGTAATTTTTCACGCTGAATCCAATGGAGATACTTCCGAATGATTCTGACTGCTAGAAAGTGGATTTTTCGAAGATAACCTTCGTTTTTTCGTACATGAAATACGCATTTTTCGTAGATATGGTAGTGAGCATGAAGTAACACCTTTCTACATGATAAAAACACCGATTTTCTAGCTGGTTGAAGTTTTTAGGACGTCCCACAGTAAGACTTGGGCGTCCTTATGCGATCGATCTGGGGTGAAGTTGGACAACACTCAACAGAAAAAAAAATAACCACACGGTAATCCGTTTTAGACCATTCTGAATCCAAATCCGCGAAAAAAACCATAGGTGTATGTCTGTGTGTGTGTGTGTGTGTGTATAGGTGTGTGTGTGTGTGTGTGTGTGTGTGTGTGTGTAACAAAATCTTGTGTACTCTGCACAGGCCTTAGTTCTCAACCGATTTTCCTGGTTCTTTTTTTGTTCGTCGCGGAAAACTATCTAGTTGTGCACTACGTCGCCGGAATTTCGAATTTTGCCTTTTAAGGGGAGGAAAGGGGGGGTTAATGCTCTAAAAACGTGCGTTTTTGGGCATAATCTTGTGTACTCTGCCCAGGCCTCAATTTTCAACCGATTTGCGTGTTTCTTTTTTTGTTTGACTCAAATAACTTCCGAGTTGTACATAATTTTACCAGAGTACCAAAAATCGCAAGGGGAGGGGGTGAGTGGGGGGATGATATTCACAAAATATCCGATTTTTCAATATTTCGGTTCCTTTACTGCATACTAATTGTAGCCAAGCTTTGAAATTGAGGAAAAATTCTCATTATACCTCCGGATTTTCATGAATTATTCTCTGTACCACCATGGAACTAATAGTGGTGCCACCATGGTGCCAGGACATGGTGCCATGATGCCATAAACCGCTTATTTCGTGTTTTTTTTTAGTGTTTCACCTTGAATACGGATGTGAACTTCGACGGACTGTCTACCAAAACTAACAGATAAAAGTTCAATGTTACGACGTATTTCCGCTTTGGTGCCAGACAGGCACCATTGCCGGGGGGGGGGGGGGGGGGGGGGGGGGGGTGAACTCGAATTCGCATGTTGGGTGTCGTAGATCATGGATTTTAAAATGCTCTTCAGATTCGAGGCTCCCATGCCGCTAGAAATGTTGAGTTGGATAATGGTGGGGGGGGGGGGGGGTCAGTATTTCTTGCCTAAAGTAATAAATAAATTACATCGAGTGAAACAGTTTTATCACTTAACAACTGGTTAAACTGATCTAATGCTTATCCAATGGGACGTCCCCTGGAATGCATGCATTACTAAACAATATGTTTGTTGACTAGAAAGGTGTTACTTTATGCTCACTACCATATCTACGAATAATGCGTACTTATTTCATGTAAGAAAAACGATAGTAAAAAAAAATCCACTTTCTAGCAGTCGGAATCATTTTGAAGTATCACCATTGGATTCAGCGTAAAAAATTACATAGAAAATGGTACAAAAACTCGTCAAGCCGTCGTGAGATCGAAGGCGACCATAAACCGCTTAAACACTGGATTTTCCTATAAAACACACGTTTTTTGGCAGTCAAACTTCACTTAATCTTCCGATTTGAGTGTAGAAGAAAGAAAAATTGACAGACCTTTGGGAAGCTGACTATTTGGGAATGTTTTCTCCGAAGAGTGCCCATCGAAATGGGCAGGGATTTAGAGTGAAGAAAACTGTGGGCGTCGGTGGTCTAGTGGACAGTGTACCGGACTGCGGTGATAAGATAAGAACCGTCTAGCGGGGATGCGAGTTCGAGTCTGGTCGCTGCAGAAAGTTTTCTGTCTATTAGACGATCGGCAATCTCTCGTTCCAACCCAGGGCGGTGATGTTTGGCAAGCCACGAGCGAAATCATCAGATCAAATTCTGATCTCCCCTTAGGGAGACAGCTGATGACGTCCGCGACGCCAAGAATGGCAGTCGGACGAAAATTCAGCCTGAAATGGTTGCTTACTTTACTTACTTTACTTAGAGTGAAGAAAACTTTGGTCAAAGAAAGTCAAGTTTCGAAAAAATTTTAAAGTTGGCTATTTGACTTGATTTTTTGAAACTATTTTATTGCTGAAAGATTTTAATTTTGCACTAGGTAGCTTATGAATTTAACGTTCTTTCTAACGGTGTAGTCAGATTTGATTTTTTCAGGAGAAATACGGCAATTATGACCACATCAGTGCCGAAAACGCAAAAAAAAGCTTTAAAGTGAAAAAAAAGGAATTTTTAGTGGGTTAAAAGAAAATTACTAATAACATTTTTTGTTGGAAATACCTTGTTGAATCGAACTCTGAAGTTATACCTATCTTAAGTGTAGACATCCTGTATACATTTTTATCTGGTTATTTTTATATGTACATGAAACTTCAGGAATCGTTTCAAAACATTCCAATTCAATGGAAAACAAATCAGCAAAAATAATGAAAAAAATTATTTTTTAAATCCTATTTCAGCGAGAAAATTTTTCAAAACAGTTCGTGCTAAAAATGTTGAGTGCATTGGAATAGCATCAATTTCCTTGAAAAATCGCTGAAAACACTTGGGACCGAGGAGGAATTTGACGGGAAAATTTTTCACAGGGAGAACCCAGTTTTGACAGGACCAACCTGAGTGAAGACGGGGAGGCCTGTTCTTGGGACAGGGACGGACACCCGACCCATCCAGACGACGCTGTGGAAATACTCGAAAAACCGCGGACAAGGCGAAAACGGCACTTCGAGACTTCCCGACGGCCTCGCGAAGAGGACGAGACACACCCAGAGGAAATCCATCGTCAGCGATCGCAGGTCTCCGATAGGAGGGAAAAATCGATGGAACGGTTCATTCCGGAACCTTGATCCCGACTGAATTCCCTCGGGGGTCACTTTTCGACGAGGTGCCGTCAGGTCATCATCCTGCTGGTAAGGCGTATTTAATATGGTTATGTGTGCGATAACAGGAGGTCCCAGTGCCGAAGAAGGTGAGCTCAAGGCAAGTTATTCAGCACTTGGCCGTTACCGCGAGAAATCCCGCAGAAATGTCGTTGACGTCTTCATATGGAAGATTTACGTCAACAACGCACCTGACTACGAGAACTTTGAAAAAAAACAACATTTTGGTTTATTATTCTCAATAATAATCGTAATTTGAGCAAGAACACATATTGTTTAGTAATGCATGCATTCCAGGGGACGTCCGGATATGCATTAGATTGATTTAAACCAGTAGATAAGCCATAAAACTGTTTCTATTTATTTATTTATTATTTTAGGCAAGAAACAGTGATCTCCCCCCCCCCCTTCCTCCTCTCACAATTATCCACCATAACATTTCTAGCGGCCAGGGAACCTCGAATTTGAAGAGCATGTTAAAATCCACGATCTACGATACCCAACATGTGGGAATTCGAGCCCCCCCCCCCCCCATCAATGGTGCCAGTCTGGCACCAAAGCAGAAATACGTCGGAATATTGAACTTGAATGAATGAATGAATGAAATACATGTTTATTTTACAAAAAACCAACATTTACAAAAATCTATCTGATTTGCACATTTTATGTACAAATCAGATAGATTTTTGTAAGTGTTGGTTTTCTGTAAAATAAACATGTATTTCATTCATTCATTCATTCAAGTTCAATATTTCGACGTATTTCTGCTTTGGTGCCAGACTGGTTGATATTATCGACGGTGAAAGTGCACCATGTGGTATAAAAAAAATGGGTTTTGAGGTTTTCATATCCCTGGATCCAGTGTTTTACGGTGGATCTGAAGGTAGCTATAGTTCTTCAGTTGGAAGCTCTGAAAATTGTTTATTGTCGCTCAAGCAACACTGGGTATCAACAAGTTCAAAAGCAACATGTGGTATGAAAGCGAACTGAAAAGGAGTTTGAATGAGACGCCTTGTGGCCTTGTGGTCCTGCGCAAAAAGTGAGTATTTTCTCTATCAGTAAAAGCTCTTACCTGTTGTTGTATCATTGAAGTAATAACTACACTTCTGCTCAAAATTAAAGCACCACCGTCCATTTTTTCGTTTGTCTCATTCCTTCTTTCCTTACTTATACATTTTGTATCCTGGACTTTCCACCGAGGAGTCCAGACACGAATCCGATAGAGCATGTTTGGGACATGCTGAAAAGAAGAATTAGAGCCAGAGATCCATCATCAGACAATCTTCAGCAGCTGGAAACAGTAGCGAAAGAGGAGTGGGACAATTTCCCCCAGGAGGATATCCAAAACTTGATTAGAGGCACGGGTCCAAGGCTCCAAACCCTCATCCGATCTAGAGGAGCTAATACCGAGTATTCAAAAGCTAAACTGGCATAATTCAAACCTTTTTTTTCACATTTTCAGTTTCTATCATTTTGCCTCATGAAGTATATTTTTCTTCAAATTTATTAAAAACATCTTTTTTTCTCGAATTTGTGCCTTTTTTGGTCACCTTTTTCCTTCTGTGTTTACAAACAATACGTGCTAATGGATATAAACTTGATAAGGGAAAAAAGAGGGGGACAAACGATGAAATAGACGGTGGTGCTCTAAATATGAGCAGGAGTATAGCTGTAGTACTCAGCAAAATACGATTATTTTTCTTGAAAATACACCCTGCTTATAGTTTAAATTGAATGGGCAACAGAGCGGTGTTGATCATACATGTTGCGTCAATAGACAATCCTTGATACAACATGTTGTTCTATACCAAAATGGCCTGCAAGTTTGGGTTGTCTTCCCACATTTTTGCCCAATGTTTGTTAGTGTTTTCTCTTTATTTTAATTTGTATGCACTCACTGACCCAATGGAAATGTAGTAGGCATGATCTTGTTATTCATTTGTTTTTCTCTTCCGAAAATAGGAATCATCAGAAAAGAGAAGAGATTGAAAGGCGAAGCATACCAAGGCTACAGACGCACAGTACTGTGAGTTTATGGAGCAAGTGATCAAAAATCAATTTGTGGAGAGTTCTGTTAGAAAAAGATGCTCTGATCATGGATTTCATACTACTTCATATTTTAAGGAAAGAAAATTGCACAATAAATAATATTAGAAGGAGTTTATCAAAAAAGTGATTCTCAAACTACGGGACAATTCATGTCTTTTGTTAATAAAAAATGTTCTGTTCAACTTTTCTCAAAAAACCTTTTTGTAGTTGTTTCTGTGGTATCACGCCTACATGACACCACCCTAGTTGATCTATAAATCGATCAATTCATGTGCATAATCAATCGATATCTACCTCAAATCTCATTGTCGTGGCCTGTCCCAGAGTCAGCTTTTCAACATTCTCGAATTTTTCTATGCCAGTGATAACGTTTCACGGTATTTGTTTTCATTCACAATTGTTAAAAAATAGATATTGAACCACAATATGCTTGAAATCTGTCCATCATACGGTTAATATACATGCAATATGTTAATAAAGTTTGTCCCATAGTTTTCTTCTCATTTCATGACCTATGAAATTTATAAAATCAAATTTTGAGCAACTTAAAGGTTATCATGCATGCTCACACATCAGAACACCTTTATATTAGACTCCCGAAGGTAAGTAGTTTAAAAAAATTCAGGGGAAATTGAGAAGGAAACATTTTTGAAATTTCCAACTCCAAATTGTCCCGTAGTTTGAGAATCACCCAAAAATATTGAATTTTAAATTCAAAACAAAAGTAACATCTCACCAATTTTACAAAAGTTTAGGTACCTACCGAAACATAGGTAATAATTAGATGTCTTTAGAAGTGCATTAGACTGAATGATGAATCTAAATTGTCACTGTCATTAGCTCTGCTGATGCTGGAGAGAGCGCTTCCACAACTCAGTTCCATAGCGTTAGATGTGCTTGGTCTGTACCAAGGTATCAGTTTTGTGGATGGTGGTCGTGTCAATGAATTTATCCCTAATCAGATACTGGTTGATGACTTCATAATCTTTTCTTTTCCATTCTGTTGATATGAAAAATGCGAGGTTGTGGGTTTTTTCCTTACCACACTTTCCCGCGACTTTAATTTTTCAAAAAGCTTTCTATTCGTACCTATTGAAAATTTCATAGAAAAAAAAGTCGCGGCTAGTCGCGGCAAATTCCAACGGGATTGAGTCAAGGGATAGTGCCAGAAAACATTCATCAAGTGCTCTAATTCCTCATTTCCCCTCTTTTTGAGAAATTCACTATTTAATGTTAAGGTTTAAGAAGAAAAATTGGGAATTATTATTGTGACGATTCTACCGAGTGCTTAGGGGAAATTCATACTTCAAAAATTATCAAAAAACGTCAATAAAGCACATTTTTATGCCGTGACTCGTCATGAAGAGCAATAAGACCCAACTTGTTGATATGACGGCATCCGCACTCATAATGAGCAGGTAGTTCATCGTAAGCGTTTTGGGTGAAATAGGTTATTAACATAAATGATCGCGGAACTTGCCCTATGGTGATCCGAAAGAGGCTTGTGAGGTCAGGAAACCTATTTAAACGTGCTCAAAGACTATCTGGGGATAGGTTCTTGCACTCCTTTCCAATACTAATAGACGGTCGTTTTTTCGATTTTTTACACATACTCACAGTACAGTGAGACGGGTTGAAAAAAAAACGTGCGTCTCTTATTCGGCAGGATGTACCAAAAGAAAAGAAAACAATGGGACCAAGGTGTGATTCCATAAAATGCCGTAAATGGAAAACCAGACAACGTGATTCCATAACTGAAGCCGAAAGGGAACAATTGTTCACTCGTTTCTGGAAGGAAATGTCATGGGATAGTAATCGAATGTTTGTCTGCAGTATAGTTCAGCGCAAAGTGATCCCAAGCAACTCTTCTCGTCGAAGAGCCAGCGCCCATTATTACTACTTGAAAGTGGGGGCTAATAAGGTTCCTGAGTCCTTGGCCAGCTAAAATTTGAACGGGGATTAGGCCTCTTTTGCAATTCACATGTTTCGTGTTTCTGATTTATTGCAAGCCCAACTTTCAAGTTCTCGTATGGAGCGAACGGTTTGTCCTACAATGCTCCGCGTGATCTCTAAAAACACAATACTATCTTAAATTGATAGAAAACAATACCATTATATATACATTTTTTTGAACTAGGGCGTATTCAAAAATTCAACCCTTATTTTTCAACCCTTAGAAGTGACCTACATCAACCAAAAGCTTTGGGGCACAACTAGACACCAAATGGAGCCCACATATCAAATTTCATCAAAATCGGTCCATCGGAACCAAGGAAAGGAAGGAACATAATTTAATTCTTTAACGATAGCCTTGATTTTTTACTAAGAGGGTTTGTGATTCCGGCACAGTTTGGCACAGATTCCGACCGCTAAAAGGAATTGATTGAGAAAATTATCTAACATTGGTCCGAAACGTTGTTATTATAATGGAAAGAGAAGATGATAAAGGGGAAAAAAAATACCGACATAGCTTCCGACGGTTATCCTTTCTCAGGAAGGTGAGGTAAGTAAGTTGATATGCAGATATTAACGAAGAGTTGAACGAGACGATAAGGTGGATGTGAAATGACAAGTCCAAGATTTGCACTGTGAATGTTGTCGAACGGGCAAGATCGGTCTATTTATGTGCCGCGGACAGGAAGGAATTAATTTAAGGATTTATGTGCGGACGGAAGGAAAAATGTTTATTCAATTTTCGGATTCTGCGTATCTTGAAATGTAAACCAACAAATTTTAAGGGGGGGGGGGGGGGGGGGTAAAATTTTTTTCTTGGTTGATTCCAAAGATTCATTGTTGAAAATAATAGATAGATAGATAGATAGATAGATATATGTTTATTTCGCCATTTTGTACACTTTTACAATATAAAATGCATGAAGGGATGCAATTTGCTCAGATTTCCTACCCGACCTTAGGCTTGGCCCGTGTTGTAGGGTAGGATCTTTGCAAAATTGCTCCATATCGGTGAATAAATTGATGTATACTTTACAATTACAGTAATAAGTAAATTAATAAACAATACATGATTGGACAGAATGAAGGACGCATTTTGATAAACTCCTACATATACTAACTTACTTTAATATTCTCTAACTTTAATAATCTCTAAAATTAAATAGTCTCCTATACATATATGCTGTTTATTAGCCTTTCGCATCTAAAGCCCCCTTCTGTAACTAGCCAACTCAACACTTGCTTTTTGTATTTTGGTCTAGTGAACTTCTGGGGACTTTTCATGCTACAAACAATTTCTCGGTGTATCAAATGTAGAATGAAGATCGGGCTGTGCGTTGTCAGAGTCAGTCTAGGTCTAGGGCCAATTACATTCCCTGCGGCGGCATATCTAGTATCGTATTTCGGATCCCTTCGAGAAACTTCAACTATGTTGGGTGTCCTAAAGAATTGCAATAGTAGATTTTTCAGATAAAGTTGTCTAATAGTAAATACCTTAGCAATATCAAATAGATCTACGGAAGGGGTCCTACGCGGTAATGACAACATCATTTTTATGATAATTTTCTGCCGAACATGTAACTTATTTATATGGGTGGAATACGTTCCTCCCCATGCTATTATGCCATACTGCAATAGAGATTGCAACATGGTATAATATATAAGTTTTATTGTTTGCTTCGGGAGCGTGTGTCTAACATTGTAGAATATATATATATATTTCCTAATCTTATCATGGATGTAGTCTATATGGGGCTTCCACTTAAGCTCTTCATCCAGAACTAGCCCCAGATACTTATGCCTTGCAACTCTTTCTATCGAATCACATGAGCATATTTGATCTTCTACACAAGAGTGCAGGATGATTTTCAAGTGTTTTTCCTCAATTTGTGACTTATTTCCTCCGTAAACTATAAGTTTGGTCTTGTTAGCATTCAATGTAAGATAACTCTTGTGAAACCATTTCCCTACTTGATTTATAACCTGGTTGGCGTTGCTGAAAACGTTTTCCCAAGTGTCACCTTCACAGAGTACTGCTGTGTCATCAGCGAATAAATATAATTTCGAGTTAGGTAAATCTAAATGTGCTACTTCATTTATATATATTAAAATAAACTAATATATATATTAATAATATTAATAATAATAATATATTAATATATATATATATATATTAATAATAAACCTAAATCACCAAGTTTGTAACAATATTGGATGAATTCTAGAATGAAATTCACCTTATTGCTCATAATTAGTCAGAGGAGGGTGTGACGACCCTACCCCTTCAGACCAGTGATTAGATTAATCAGCCGGCCCGAAGAGGATATCGATTCATATCTCTATGAATCGGATATCTCTACAGGCGTAGCTCCAACAAATTGGGAACAAACCAACTGGTTTGTCCCGTAAAAATGTAGGGTCGTCACAAGTTCCTACTCGCAACAAGAGAAAAACAAAGGTCCAAATCTTTTTATCAGGTTGGAAGCTCACTGATAACAAGCTCGCATGCGCAGATGGAATCGTCCATATTAGTGTGGCAAGCATCGAGATTGGCAAACTCCGTACCTTTGCTTGGAGGAAGTATCTCAAGCTTCACGATTCAAATGTGTTTCGGAGTGCGGTGGGACAATGCTAAGTTTCCTAGTTATTAAGTTCCCCCGTCGCACCTCATTGAATGATTTTATTGCCGAAGGGGCGTCCGTGATCGGAGGATAATCCGAGCAGTTGTCGATACGGATCGAAAACTCCGCTTCGGTAAACAGCTTTGACGTCGATTTACGTTTGCACGTGAGTCTATTGAATCGAAAGCTTTGAAATTGTACTGGCGAGGACCTCCACATTAGGTAGATAACGGCTCTTAACCCTTTCAACGCTCATATTTCATAGTATATCAAGTGATTTGTGAAAGAGACATGCGAGTGTCGAGTCGATATCAAATGGGGTGAACTGAAGTGGAAGTAAAGTGAGGCTTTTTTTTACAGCTGCTTCTTTCTGAACTAACAGTAATTGATACCTCCTCAACCTAGATTGACATAAATTAAATTGAAATTGACAAATTTGAACTGAAAAATACCTACTGAAAGGTTGAAATCGAGTTTTTTCTGGTTTAAACCGGTTCCCGTGAGATCACAGAAGAGATCTCCAGTCGGCCCTGGAGATTGTCTGGATTGGTGACCGCCCGGCCGTTGGTGAACCCCGCTTCACTTAGAACTGAAGGGACGACAGTTGTGCGAGAGAGAGGGAGAATACCAAACTTTATCCTCCATTATCCCTACAACCGATCACCGATTTTCAATTTAATAGGAATACATTTTGGTGACACATCTTCCAATCCTCCATGATTCATGGAAATAGGTTTTTGAACTTGCAACCCTGATACTAACACTCCTCTGACTTTGTTCTAACACTGAATGGCCGAGGGTTTGTTATCAGCCGGGTTTTCAGTGCTGATCTCATTTCGTTGTCGTGGAGTTCTGTGACAAGGTGTTATGTTTAGCTTGGTCCAAGAAAAACTTCCTGGATGACGATCAAACGGTGGGAATTTACTTTTTTATTGATCTTCATGGAAATCAAGTGCTTTTACATTTTTAAATTTCTCACCCGATTTGGATGAAATTTTCAGGGATATCGCGGGTTGGCGTGTAGATGGTCCTCTATGAAAATCATCATCCTCGAAGTGATAGTAGCCACTGCGCATGCTCAAACGTGAAATCAATGCCACACCCATAACTTCTACATCATCATCACCCATAACTTCTACACTCGTATCATCCGAATTCGATGAAATTTTCAGAGATTATGCGGATTAGGCTGTAGACGGTGTCACGAAATCGCGCTTTATTTCATTTTTTTAGTTAAATTAGTTGCTTACTACAAAACAATTAATCATTTGGCAACAGGTGATCATTTTAAGACCTGTTGCGAACTTAAACAAAATTGATTCTTCTTGCTAGAAACTGAAAAGAGCTTTATAATATTTTCTAAAAGTTAGAAAATTATAGATATTTAGAAAATTAGAAATATACATAGGGCCCAGCGATAGTTCGTGGATAAATTTACCACAGACGGTCCCCTATGAAAATCATCACCGCCGGACTGATAGTAGCCACTGCGCATGCGCAAACGTGAATTCCTTGTGACAGCCGTAGCTTCCACATTTTTCATCCGATTTTGATGAAATTTTCCGGGATTACGGGGATTAGATTTTAGACAGTCCCCTATGAAAATCAAGCCTTAAAATTTACAGTAGCCTCTGCGCATGCGCAAACGTAAAATTCTTGTAACAGCCATAACACTTACATTTTTCATCCGATTTCGAAGAAATTTCTCAGGATTGTTCAGATTAGCGTGAGGATGGTCCCCTTTGAGGGTAGTGGAAGGTACTTAGAAATTGATGTTTTGAGATTAAGTACTATGCATCGGATCATCTATACAATCGGGTTATGGATATGAGGAAGCTATGTACCACACCCACTTGGCAGACGTTTTTGTATAATATGCGGTACATACGAGTACCTATGTGAAAATGTTGAAATATCTTCAAAAATTTTTACTAGCTCAAAACGAGCAGTTGTTCTGAAGAAGAAAAAATTGGTTTGTTGAAAAATAAGGGAGAAATGTGGACTTAACTATTTGAAATTGTTCGCCACGACAAGCTCCAAGAAGTGTTCGAAAGTGAAGCGACGACGATTCGGATGAAAAAGAGATTTCAGGACACTTTGAGAATATCCGCAATATGACGTATAGTCCACCACCCGGGGGTCAGCTGTGACCGAGCGAGCTACGGCATGTGTCTCAGGAGACGGGACTCGAACCGATTGCGGGGGCCGTGAGTTCGAGGCCCGCCTCTGCTGCATTTTTTCGGGCGAGTCGGCTGTAGTTCCCCCTTCATCGCTACCCAGGGCGGCGAGGCCAATGGGCAGACATGAGCGAAATCATCAGAACAAATTCTGATCTTCCCTTAGGAAGACAGCTGATGACGTCCGCGACGCCAGGAATGGCAATCTGAAGAAAATCCAACCTGAAATTGTTGTTTACTTTACTTTACTTTACTTAGTCCACCACCCTCCGCGCAGATATTTAACAATTGTCTGTTTGAGATTGATCTTCGAGGTGTTTTTTCAACATAAAAAATCACACCCCAAACCAAAAATGTAAAGTAGTTTAATCAGATAAATAATTGTAAATATGTAATCTCAGCGAAATATGTGAAAAAATTTTAAATACCTAAAAGTAGGATTAACTGAAAAATGAATGAATGAAATGAAAAATTTCATTCATTTTTTTTTTCAAAAATGCTTATTTGAACATTTCTTCTTGATGAACATCAATGTATTGCCTAGAAAAGAATGTATAAAAACGTATTATGAATCACATCCCTAGTTATAACATTATCGTACCTTTCTCCCTTTCAAATCCTGGAAGGGACAGATCTTCATTGTTCTCTTCTTCACACGTAACAACACAATTTTTTTGGCAAATTCTTTTCGGTTAGACCGTAACGAAACTCGAACGGCCGCTGAGATTTTACGGTTGGCGATCTTTTGACCTCATTCCTTCTAAATATCCCGAAATGACAAAGAGATGACCCCCAATGAGATCGTCCTCTTGCCAAGAAAAATATGAAAGCTCAATAAAAACCAATCGAGGGAGAAGATATGTAAATTCTCCGTAGTTCCCCCATTTTTTTCTCCCCCGATTTTTTCTTCCGGAAATCGGAGAAAGACGACGCCGCGAGAACGTTCGGACTTCTGCCTATTGTGCGGTGTTTGAAGAGGACACCTCCCCGTCCGATGGGTATTGTAATCTGTCCCATTGACGTATTGTGGAGATGAGGTAAATATGAGGTCCTTTTTTTCCCTTTTTCGGGCCTTTTCGGGGTGGGTTCGAGTTATTTAGGGGAGAAACTGACCACTTCTCTAAAGATAACAAACAGGACCGTGAGAACTGGCCGTCCGCTGTCTGCCTGTCGCAACGGGATGATCCCGTAATGAGATCCACATGCTGAGCTCTTGCCTCAGGTCTGAAAGAATAAACATTTTATTGAGATTGTTTCAGCATCTACAGATAACTTGAAGCTGAAGGGGACTACAAGTGTGCGACAGCAACAAATCCATCAAGAAAAGCGAGAGACAGAATCATAATCATTTCCTCGAATTTTCCCAGCTGCCAGTTGGACAATTTCCCCAACACCATAATAATAAGTAGTCCAAATTATAAAATTTCGTGATGAAAAAAATCATGGTGTGGTAAAGACTAAATATCTCAAAGTTCATTGGCTTATTCTGATTACAACTCCGTTTTCCAATAGAGAAGAGCTTTTGAGGAAAAAAAGCTTAATCAAAACTTCTGAATTGGTGAAAGCGCCATCTCTCACCCGAGAATCACCCTAGAACTACCTAGTATTTTAATCGTTGAAAATTCCGATTGTGCAAAACCTGAGAGAATTGAAACAAAAGTTCAGCCAGATTTTTGGTTTATTATTTCCAATAATGAACCTGTGGAACCGACCGAGAAAGAAATTTTTTAACCCCCTTTCAGAATTAAATTAAATTAAACAAATTTTGTTGGTATACGTTTCAAGGTACGTAGAATCCAAAATACGAATAAAAATTTGGCCGTCCGTCCGCCGTACAAAGCACTTTCCTTATTTCCCATGGACCGATTTTGATGAAATTCGGTATATGGGCTCCATTTGGGTGAAAGACGCTGCAAATTATTACACAAAGGTTTATTATTTTTCTATATAGATCACTCGTTTGCAAAGAACACGGCTTTGTCATTGTCACCAACTAACATGAAGAAAAAAAACAATCGCATTTTGATCAGCTAAAACTTAAGGAAACTGTAAATAAATAAAACTTTGAAACTGGTCAAAGAGCTGCTCTACCATAAGAGTGCTGATTATAAAATTTTATACTTTCCCCCAGCAAGCTTTGAGAACGCGGTTTTCACAGGGTTACTTCTTGGAGACACCGAAAGTTATGACGTCAGCCGAGCGAAGTTTCTCCACGTACCAAAGTTTCATATGTTTTAATAATTTGCCGGAAAAAAATAGAACAACTTTACGGAAAACGCTGCAAATTGTTACCCAGAGGTTTATTATTTTCTGTATAGATTACCCTTCTGTATAGAACATTTCAACCCCATCCACCAACCAAATGGAAATAAAAGGTTGAAATTTTCAAAAATGTGTGTGCCGCGTACGGCGCACGGACGGAAAACTTTTTATTGAATTTTTGGATTCTTCGTACCTAGAAACGTAAAACATCAAATTATGAGGGGGGGTTACAATTATTTTTCCTTGCTCGATTCCAAGGGCTTATTATTGAAAATAATAAACCAAAATCACCCGAAAGAATAAAATTGAACATAAAAAATATTTTCAATATTCCCATAACACAACAAAGAAAAGTAAGATATCAAATATGTGAGTCAATAAATTAATAATTTTCAACATTAACAATATTCAAACTCATTCTTCTCCAAGAGGTGGTACCCATATGGAGAATTAATATCCATAACTGTCATATTGTTAGTCAGAAGCTTTTATGTTACTTATTTAGCATTTATTGTATAATTTAAATCTATTAAACAGAGGATAATAAAAAGAAGCGTATTATTAAGTCAATCGATTATAACTTATTACCTTAGATAAATTTTTAAAAAATATATAATAAAATCCTTCCTAGCTACAAAGACTTGAAGTTATGATAAATGATAAAGCAGAAACACGTGTGTAATTCAACTTACAAAGTAACGTAAACCACTAAAATTTGAGGTGGGTTAAATTTTTTTGCTCGATTTTAACGGTTCATTATTGAAAATAATGAACCATTGTGTAATAATTTGTAGTATTTTTCCCCTTTTTTTTGAAGCAAAAGCCCTACTTTTCAATAAACTCACAAATCACAATAGAAATACTTGAACTATTAAATAGTTAGTTAAATATTAAAACTATTAAATATTAGTTAGTTAAATATTAAAACTATTAAATATTAGTAAATTTTACTAAACACTGAAAAAATCACATGCAGATAGAAGATAAGATGAGAAAAGGGACTTCAGGAAGAGGAAAGAATGTAACAACCTCCACTATCTTCATCTCTTCACTTTCTATCTTTGAATTGTACACGAGAATTATATCGATATTCAATATTAAATATTCAATTAAATTAAATATTGTAAATTTTACAAATTCCGGATCCAACGTAACGGTATCAAAAAATATCGGATAGTACTGTATCGATACTAAAATATCCTGAAATATCGGGTATTGATACCCATTCCTACCTCGGTCCATCTCCTCGCCATTATCTTCATCAATCTGTCTTTCTATCTCCCATCCTATGGCTCCAGAGCCGGTTTCATTAAGCCCTCAAATCCACTGTGAGATACGCAAGGTGTGTAGGACTGTGAATAACAGCTGGAAAGTCGTGTCCATTGTCTCCTCGTGAATCGAGTTCAAGTGACGCATGCGCCAAAAACGGAACGTTATGGATTAGGAGCGTAAAATGAGAGAAAAGGCCGCAATAACGCCGCTCGATTAGCTTCCCCACATGCAGATGATGGAACTCGACCCTTCGAAAAACTCACCGAAAAAGGGAGGAGTTCCGCTTCGGACGGACTTTTGTTGTCGAAAACGAAACAGACGAAAATCCGAAGATTTTATTGATGTCAGGATACGGGGACAAAAAGGGCCATAAAACGGAAGTTCTCCCCCATATTGAAGGAAGATCGGGGACGAAACAATGCGAAGGACCTTTGACCCGAGGGGTCATTTGTTACCGCGGTCACTGACCAACAGATGGGGCAGGAGTTTTTGAAGGCCAAAAATCGCGAAGTTTCGGGTCGTCCGATCAGCGAGGGGGGTTCAATTGATTTCGACGCCGAAGGCTATTAGGAAGCGTACATCTGTCATATCGGGGTTTTTAGGGGTGTCGTTTTGTTTGGTTTGGCGAACTGTCGGTTATTGTTGAAAATAACGTCGGAACGCACCAAGTGTCAGCAGGGGAGAGCTTTCATCATCATAACTGGGTCTGGACGATGTTTATTCGTCGCGCGATGGTCTTTTGCGTCCTAAATTTGTCTAATCATGGTCAATTTTGCTTCCGAGTCTATCAAGGGAGCGGAAGCTTTGTATTCACTTTTCAAGGTTGAAAAAAAAGTTATCCAAAATCGAGATTTCCACTCGCGTTTTACGTTTCAGACCTGTCTGAGTGTATGTGTGGCTGTCTGTCTGTGTGTCTGTCATGAAATTCTTGTAACCGGCATAACTATACAAAGTTATTGTCCGATTTTGATGAAATTTTCGGGGATTGTGCGAGTTGGTGAGTAGACGGTCCCCTATGAAAATCATCACCCCCGGACTGATAGTAGCCGCTGCGAATGCGCAAACTTGAAATCCTTGTAACAGCCATAACACTTACATTTTTCATCCGAATTTGATAGAATTTTCAGGGATTGTACGAATTAGGTTGTAGATGAAAATATGAAAATCATTACCCCCGCAAACGCGAATTCCTTGTAAGAGCCATAACTTCCACATTATTTTCTATAATAAACCTTCGGAATCAAGCAAGAAAAAAATTTAACCCCCCCCCCCCCCTCCCCTTTGCTCAAAAATTTGTTGGTTTACGTTTCAAGTTACGTAGAATCCAAGAACGCTGCTAATTATTACACAATGTTTATTATTTTTCTATATAGATCACTCGTCTGCAAAGCCGCCAACCATCCAACATGAAGAAAAATTTCGCATTTCGGTCAGCTAAAAATTAAACGGAGATTAGGCCTCTTTTGCGATTCACACTCGTGTTTCTGATTTATCGTAAGTAGGTACGTCCAAACTTTAAATTTTCTTTTAAATTTTCGAACCTTATGTCCTACAGGGCTCCGCGTGGTCTAAAGAATTCTAAAATTTCTGTACTGATGGGAAAACAATACCTTTGGATCAAATTTGTTGAATTAGGGCGTTTTCAAAGTTTCAAAATTCATTTTTCGACCCTTAGAAGTGACCTATACCTATCAATCAAAATCTTCGGGGCACAACTAGACCCCAAATTTCTTCAAAATCGGTCAATGCTAAGTGGGGGAAGTCCCGCGTACGGACGGCCAAATTTTTATTCAATTTTTGGATTCTACGTACCTTGAAACGTAAACCATCAAATTTTGAGAGGGTGTTAAAAAAAAATTTTTCTTGGTCGATTCCAAAGGTTCATTATTGAAAATAATAAACCAAAATAACCACAGATTACCTGACCAAGTACAACACTCATCCAAAAGGTGTAGGAAGAATGTCGTCTATCGATCGAATCGAGTTCGGTACAATTGAATTTATTGACCACTGGATCTAGAAAATACCGGAAGAAAAACAGAGGAGATACACAGAGAAACACTGTACTTGAACCGTGAAATATCAGTGCAGCAAGTGCAACATGGGAATTTGTGTTGATTCCGTCCTAACCACAATCTAGATCTTGTATAATAACTGTTTCAACATCATTTTGCCTTATTTGTGAATTTTGAAGCTTAATTGATATTGTATTGATTTCATTAAATTCATTTTATAGCTTTTCATTCTTATCCGTGCTGGAAATATGGAAATAAGTGACTAACAAAAACCATCATGTATGCAACGGGGCTCCTGCATCATGGCGGATGACAAGGTAACCTTATATTTAACATTAGAAGGTATAAAAATGAAGAATTGAAGAAAAATTTTGTCAAAAATGGATATCTGGGCAGTAATGGGTTTATACGAGTAACTCGTAACTTTAAATTAATTATATTAAAATTATTGGGTAGAAATACGAGCTGCTTGTTCCACCAGAATATTTCCAACTCAAACTCCAAAGCAAAATCATATTTTCTAATATAATTTATTTAAAGCTATTTTGATTTCGATTTTGCTCTCCGAGATTGGGATACCGTCTGAGGAGGTGTGGGCCTCGGAGGTCTGATTTAATAACCTGATTCGTCATGGCAGCTCACCGAAGCGGTGTTGGATTCATATCGACAACTGCTACGCGGGATTATCCCTCGATCGCGTCACGACCGTGCGGTTCGCGTTCCATCATTGATCCCCTTAGTAATTACTCAATGAGGGGTGACGTCGAAGGGCATTTCTTTCTATTTTTCCTCCTTTTTTCTACCACCCTCCCGAAACGATTCGACCTTCATCGGAAACAGGGACAATCCCTCCCCTCAGCTGCCCCACATTTATCGACCAAACTTCGCCGAAGACCGATCGGCCCTTCCAACAAGCCGGTGTCCATGCGTGCCAGGGAGAACTTCCGTGACGCGTTTTTCAGCGTCGTCTTAGCCCGGAAGTCGAAGGATCTCTGTCGTGGTCTGCAGTCTTTAGGATGAAATGGGCCCCCGCTCGACCTCCCTTTTCCTTCTCCTAATGATCTTGAATGAGATGAGTCATACTCCCTGATTGCCGCACCTGTGCGAGATGATTGCCTTGTTGGTTTTTGCTGTCCTCTAGCGGGTTTCGATGCCCGGTCTAGTTGCTTCCTACAAGTTTACAGTAACAGACAAAGACTGTAAAAACGTTGCATATTTTTACACAAAGGTTTATTATATTTCTGTACAGATCAAAGCCAAAGCCAGCAAAGAACACTTTTCCATTATGATTTCCTACCAACCATATTTTCGCGCAAAATTCACTAACAAATTATTATTTTCAAACCAAAATTAAAATTTGTACTGCTAACACTAAAAAAAAATCTAGGCATGGATAATTATTGGAAAAATGTCTGACTAACTAATTAATAAATTAACAACATAAATAAATAACTTGGAAAAATATCTGACGGAGTTGTCAATCAATCGGTCGTGTTGGAAATCGTTTAGAGAAAACTGTTAAGCATTCAGGTTTCTGCCAGACAAAACTTTTGTTTGTAGTCTGAATAAATTTGTTTAGGAATTTAGCCAGGTGCGTAAGCAGGGTAAATTTGGTAGCTTGGGATGTGTAGACTATTTTGGTTTATTATTTTCAATAATAAGCCTTTGGAATCGAGCAAGAAAAAAAAAATTTTAACCCCCCCTCAAAATTTGATGTTTTACGTTTCAAGGTACGTAGAATCCGAAAATCGAATAAAAAAATTTCCGTCCGTCCGCCGTACGCCGTACGCCGTACGCCGTACACCGTACGCCGTACGCCGTACGCCGTACGCCGTACGCGGCACTTTTCTTAGTTACCATGGACCGATTTCGATGAAATTTGGTATATGGGCTCCATTTGGGGTCTAGTTGTGCCGCGAAGCTTTTGGTTGATGTAGGTCACTTCTAAGGGGTGAAAATTAAGGGTTGAAATTTTCAAGAGTGCCCTAGCTCGAAAACTCTCGAAATAAAGGTATCGTTTTTTCACTAATTTTAAATAGTACTGAATTTTAAAAAATTTTTGAGACCACCCGGAGCTCTGTAGGGCAAACCGTTCAGTCCCTACGAGTACTTGAAGGTTTTCCTTCGATAAAACAGAATCATGAGTGTGAATCGCAAAAGAGGTCTAATCTCCGTTGAAATTTTTTCTGACTAAAATGCAATCGCTGTTCATTTCTTCGATTTGTATACAGTTTTGCCTTCTGCGTAACCAGTAATCAAATTTCCATAATCAAAAGTCAATGGAGAATACTGAAGGCGCCTGAGTGGTAACTGATCAGCTGAGTGAGCTCCAAGGCCATTTTCTCTCCTGTTGAACGCAGGAAGCTGAAATTTTAGAGGGCGGGTCAATGGAGAATGCTGAAGGCGCCTGAGTGGTCACTGATCAGCTGAGTGAGCTCCAAGGCCATTTCCTCTCCTGTTGAACGCAGGAAGCTGAAATTTTAGAGGGCGGGTCAATGGAGATTGCTGAAGGTGCCTGAGTGGTCACTGATCAGCTGAGTGAGCTCCAAGGCCATTTCCTCTCCTGTTGAACGCAGGAAGCTGAAATTTTAGAGGGCGGGTCAATGGAGAATGCTGAAGGCGCCTGAGTGGTCACTGATCAGCTGAGTGAGCTCCAAGGCCATTTCCTCTCCTGTTGAACGCAGGAAGCTGAAATTTTAGAGGGCGGGTCAATGGAGATTGCTGAAGGTGCCTGGGTGGTCACTGATCAGCTGAGTGAGCTCCAAGGCCATTTCCTCTCCTGTTGAACGCAGGAAGCTGAAATTTGAGAGGGCGGGTCAATTGAGAATGCTGAAGGCGCCTTAGTGGTCACTGATCAGCTGAGTGAGCTCCAAGGCCATTTCCTCTCCTATTGAACGCAGGAAGCTGAAATTTTAGAGGGCGGGTCAATGGAGATTGCTGAAGGTGCCTGAGTGGTCACTGATCAGCTGAGTGAGCTCCAAGGCCATTTCCTCTCCTGTTGAACGCAGGAAGCTGAAATTTTAGAGGGCGGGTCAAAGGAGAATGCCGAAGGCGCCTGAGTGGTAACTGATCAGCTGAGTGAGCTCCAAGGCCATTTCCTCTCCTGTTGAACGCAGGAACCTGAAATTTGAGAGGGCGGGTCAAGGGAGAATACAGTTGGTGGTAGGTGCTATTGATGGAGAACCAGTGATCTATACAGAAAATAATAAACCTTTGAGCAATGATTTGCAGCGTTTTCACCTAAATCAAGAGCTTTCCAACGGTGATCGATTTCTGTGTGATGAAAATTGAACATGAAACTCGACCGAAATACAAACGTTGCATTTTGATTTATTATTTGCAATAATGAACCTTTGGAATCGGGCAAGAAAACATTTTATCCCCCCCCCCCCCCCCATCCTTCAAAATTAGTTGTTTTACGTTTCAAGGTATGGAGAATCCGAAAATCGAATAAAAATTTTGACATCCGCCGTACGCGGCATTTTCCTTACTATGGACCGATTTGGTGAAATTTGGTACGTGGGCTCCATTTGGGTTTTAGTTGTGCCCAGAAGCTTTTGGTTGATGTCAATCACTTCTAAGGGTTGACAAATAATGGTTGAACTTTCAATATAAAAATATTAGGGGTTGAAAACTTTCGAAATAAAGGTATTATTTTTTCACCAATTTAAGACAGTAAGTATTGAATTTTTAGAATTTTTATGGAGACCACGCGGAGCTCTGTAGGACAAACCGTTCGCTGCCTACGAGAATTTAGGTGTTGGACGTAACACGAAACGTGAATCGTGAATCGCAAAAGAGGCCTAATCTCCGTTCAAATTTTAGCTGACTGTACTGCGATCGATGTTTTTCTTCATGTTGGATGGTTGGTGGCTTTGCAGACGAGTGATCTATAGAAAAATAATAAACCATTTCCAGACTCAGGGCTTCCCCTTCATGCATTCGTCTTCGAAAACTCGACTTGATCATTTCTTGCTCTACCTCGCCATCTCTTGGAAGCCCAAAGTTCCTCGGAGGTCTCGGTAAGCTCATCGCGAAGGCCTCCGCTCCCGTTTCACCTGGTAGTTGTCTTCCCCAACTAGGAACTAGGTAAATGTACTGCCTCCCTCCAGTCGGCAAGCAATCGCGCCAAGGATCGCAGCTTAGCTGAAATCCGCACTCCTGCATGCGGTAGGCGGTAACGCGCCGGGCAGAAAGTGCTGTCCCATCCTTCACCTTCGTTGAGTAGGGACCAATAGAAATTGACAAGCCGACGTGAATACCATCACCTTCACACGCCGACACGCTGACATAGCAAAAGACTTGGACATTGTGAATGCCTGGCAAGATTCTACTAAAAACTAATGATGTAAATCGGACGTTTTATGTTTTTTCCCTTTTTCCTGCTAAACATGCAACGATTGAGTACTTGAAACCTGATACCTATGCGACATAACTCGAAAACTAGCCAAGTTACTCTTGTTTTGACATCACCAATGGATTTTGCTCACTAAGGCACGTGAGAGACCGAGTTTTCATCATTCTAATTAATACTAAAAACGCTGCAAATCATTGCTCAAAGGTTTATTATTTTCTGTATAGATCACTGGTTCTCCATCAATAGCACCTACCACCAACTGTATTCTCCCTTGACCCGCCCTCTCAAATTTCAGGTTCCTGCGTTCAACAGGAGAGGAAATGGCCTTGGAGCTCACTCAGCTGATCAGTTACCACTCAGGCGCCTTCGGCATTCTCCTTTGACCCGCCCTCTAAAATTTCAGCTTCCTGCGTTCAACAGGAGAGGAAATGGCCTTGGAGCTCACTCAGCTGATCAGTGACCACTCAGGCACCTTCAGCAATCTCCATTGACCCGCCCTCTAAAATTTCAGCTTCCTGCGTTCAATAGGAGAGGAAATGGCCTTGGAGCTCACTCAGCTGATCAGTGACCACTAAGGCGCCTTCAGCATTCTCAATTGACCCGCCCTCTCAAATTTCAGCTTCCTGCGTTCAACAGGAGAGGAAATGGCCTTGGAGCTCACTCAGCTGATCAGTGACCACCCAGGCACCTTCAGCAATCTCCATTGACCCGCCCTCTAAAATTTCAGCTTCCTGCGTTCAACAGGAGAGGAAATGGCCTTGGAGCTCACTCAGCTGATCAGTGACCACTCAGGCGCCTTCAGCATTCTCCATTGACCCGCCCTCTAAAATTTCAGCTTCCTGCGTTCAACAGGAGAGGAAATGGCCTTGGAGCTCACTCAGCTGATCAGTGACCACTCAGGCACCTTCAGCAATCTCCATTGACCCGCCCTCTAAAATTTCAGCTTCCTGCGTTCAACAGGAGAGGAAATGGCCTTGGAGCTCACTCAGCTGATCAGTGACCACTCAGGCGCCTTCAGCATTCTCCATTGACCCGCCCTCTAAAATTTCAGCTTCCTGCGTTCAACAGGAGAGAAAATGGCCTTGGAGCTCACTCAGCTGATCAGTTACCACTCAGGCGCCTTCAGTATTCTCCATTGACTTTTGATTATGGAAATTTGATTACTGGTTACGCAGAAGGCAAAACTGTATACAAATCGAAGAAATGAACAGCGATTGCATTTTAGTCAGAAAAAATTTCAACGGAGATTAGACCTCTTTTGCGATTCACACTCATGATTCTGTTTTATCGAAGGAAAACCTTCAAGTACTCGTAGGGACTGAACGGTTTGCCCTACAGAGCTCCGGGTGGTCTCAAAAATTTTTTAAAATTCAGTACTATTTAAAATTAGTGAAAAAACGATACCTTTATTTCGAGAGTTTTCGAGCTAGGGCACTCTTGAAAATTTCAACCCTTAATTTTCACCCCTTAGAAGTGACCTACATCAACCAAAAGCTTCGCGGCACAACTAGACCCCAAATGGAGCCCATATACCAAATTTCATCGAAATCGGTCCATGGTAACTAAGAAAAGTGCCGCGTACGGCGTACGGCGTACGGTGTACGGCGTACGGCGTACGGCGTACGGCGGACGGACGGAAATTTTTTTATTCGATTTTCGGATTCTACGTACCTTGAAACGTAAAACATCAAATTTTGAGGGGGGGTTAAAATTTTTTTTTTCTTGCTCGATTCCAAAGGCTTATTATTGAAAATAATAAACCAAAAGGCTAGATTTTTTTTAAACCAGAAAAATTCTTCAATTACATTTATCTCGAAAACCATAATTTGGCGCCTGGCCGGTATGCGTATAACACCGTCAATTTATTATTGATCAGGTCTATGTCACAATAATATTGCATCGTCATCCGATTTATATACGCATGCAAAATTTCAGCTCAGGGACAGGTGAATCTGTATAAAAGCTTGCAATAATAATTCTAAGTTGAGCACCCAGGTAGGTATCCAGCGCGACTTCCATACAATGATTTAGGAGATCACAGGTACATACTGTTTTTTGCTTTTTTCTTATTTTAATTTTTGACAAGGATTATTTATAACTACAAGCAGGACAAAAATTGGTTCAAAATGGTGATCAAAATTAGAAACGCGATGGTTCCTGTAGGGGACTATCATTTTCATGGCCAACTACCCTTGAATCGACTCTCTCGACTGATGTTAGCAGCTAATCTATTGATCCCGCGTCGTAATTAATGGTTACTCCCACAAAGGCCTCGAAGGGACAAAGCTCTGTCATACTGAAGCCCTTATCACCCGATCTCACAGAGGACGCTGGCCGTTTTCGAGCACAACAGCTACAAACAGGGTACCCAATAGTAGTCCACTCACTGCATTATATGTGGCAAAAACGCTGCAAATTATTACACAAAGGTTTATTATTTTTCTATATAGATCACTCGCCTGCAAAGAACACGGCTTTGCCATTGTTACTACCAACCAACTTGAAGAAAAACATCGATCGCATTTCGGTCAGCTAAAGTTTGAACGGAGATTAGGCGTCTTTTGCGATTCACACTCGTGTTTCTGATTAATCGTAAGTCCAACCCTTAAATTCTCGTAGGGAGCGAACGGTTCGTCCTACAGGGCTCTGCTTGTTCTCAAAAATTCGAAAAATACTATACTCTTAAATTGATGGGAAATCCAAATTTTTTCCGAATTCCGAAGTGACCTACATCAACCAAAAGCTTCGGAGCACAACTAGACCCCAAATGGAGCCTACATACCATTAACAATTTATATTTGGAAAAAATACTTCACCACTACAATTGATGGTATTGTACATAAATATTTACATCTCAGCATTGTATCAGCACTTTCAGCACTCAGCAGTCGTGTCCATCTGGCTGCTTGGTATCAGGGTCCGAGATCCGACCTCGGACATTGGGGTGAGGGACAAGGTTGATTCACCTAATCCCACAAATGATGGAGGCAATGCCATCAGTCGACGCTTCTCCTCCCCATGGGGTTCGAGTCCAGCTCCAAGTCCCACGGGGCCCATTTGCTCGAGCCTCGGCACGCCGTCGTGTGGCCGTGGCCATGAATTTAGACCAGATGAATGATCCTCCTGTTAGGACTCGGGTGGTCACCCACTCCAGGATAAACAGGGGGTAACCAGCCCGAATCAGATCCTTGGCTGACTTGCCATGCCATATCCCTCTCCAGGTGATAATTGCTCCAATCACCTTTAGTTGGTTTTGCTGAATGTTTGCAAGTGCTGCTGCAGCCTCTAGTAATGCGTCAACTTCATGTTTTTGAATTTTGGAAGCATTGATGTCTGCGAGTGATCTCTGGCTCCGGCCAATCAATAATGAGAGACATCAATAATGAAAGCTCCTCTTGGTGTTACCACCAAGAGGTCCGGACGATAACCTAGCTGTTCTCTTGTCCTCCTCACTCCTGTTGGTAGAGAACCAGAATGGACCTTCACCATACCCAACGACCTCCATCCTCATAGTTTCGCTGATGGGTTCCTAATCCATGCCGTGCTAGCTCTGTTATCGCGTGATTTTACCAGTTCAGCTCCGTCTGTAGTTTGATGAAGACCTTGTGCCCTGACAATTCGACGGTCGAGTCTTGATGTCTTATGAAATTTCATCAAAATCGGTCAATGCTAAGTGGGGAAAGAGCCGCGAACGGCGGACGGCAGACGGAAGGCCAAATTTTTATTCGATTTTTGGATTCTACGTACCTTGAAACGTAAACCTACAAATTTTTGAGGAGGGGTTAAACTTTTTTTTCTTGGTCGATTCCGAAGGTTCATTATTGAAAATAATAAACCAAAATCCCCAAAAAACAATGTTCGAATGTACCTTATCGGGTTTTATTCAAATTCGTTCATTTCGTACGATTTAAAAATAAATGAGTGAAATGAACATGTATTTTAGTATAATTTAGCTGCTATAGTCGAAACCTCTTTTTTTGTAGTTTATTGATAAAATTAGTCATGCTAAGGTACAATTAGAATTCAAAATATCAATTTATTAAGAGGAAGATAATCGGTAACGGGACGCCGTAATTTCGATAAGCCCCATCATCGACCGATTGGGAATAATATAAGTTCAAACGTAACAACATGTTCTGAGTTAGTGATGAAATACAAGGAAATACGATACACCATGCTTGTTTGAAGAAATTTCATTACTTACACAATGAAAAGCACACTTCGTTTTGTATCCAACTTTGTTTGGTTTACAATCAAGTTTCCTTCGGTCTCGGCATTATACATCGTGGTTTTTTGTGAAAATCGAAAAAAAAACTTCAGATATGGTGACAATCTGAACTTTCAGAGACTGTCCCCATAACTCAACAGAAAAAAGGGCATAAAACGGATCTCCCGCCCCTCTCGCCCTCGTTACCCCCGATCTATTTAAAATGCTGGTGCCGTGGCCGAGAGTCCTCTCCCGTCCTCTCGCTCAGATAAAGGAATAACTCAGTTATCTCCAGGAGTGGAAGTACCTGGAGGTGCCCCTGGAGATCCTGACCCTTGATCTCTCATCCTCCCTATATCAAGGTACTTAGCTATTGTGACACGAGTGTCCGATTCGTCCACGAGGTTCTCACGGGCTCTCGGTCCCCAAACCGGAGGCAGGTGGAATCCACCGTTTTCCCTCCTTTCGTAATAAAATCTTTTCCTCAGACTCCGCCAAGTGTTCGGCGTTGGAAAAAAAACGGACCCAGAAAAAAAGGTTTTTCGGGGGAAAAAATAATCCTGGACAGGTGCGCTTATGGGACGTGGAAGTGTGTGGAAGTAATTTATCTCTTTGTCCACTCCGGTCTGATATCTCATGGGGTATTTTATGTGATCAGTAGGAATGGGCAAACACTTGATGCCTTCATCACAATCGTGACTCAAGCTCCTTAAATGTCACAATACAGGGTGCCTACAGTTAAGTTGGCCATAACTTCAGGCTTCGATTCTACAACATATTTCCAACAAAAAATGTCTCATAGCAATTTTTTTTTTTTTCAATTTACAGATTTTTTGATAATTGTGTTTTTTATCTTACTTAATTAAAACTGAAATAACTTCTTTAATTTACCAAGTAAATTTTTACAAAAATAAGTAAAAAACCAAACTTTAAGAATTTTTTGAAATTACCTACACTTTTTTTATCGAAGTTATTACTCTGAACTCCTGCCCATTTTGATAGACGCTTTTCGAAAAAAATTCTCAAATTGTCAGCTTTCCGGCCGTTTATCAATTTTTCTTTTAAAAAGTTAAATAGGAAGAGTCAAATAGGAAGAGTCAATTGAATGCCAAAAAACGTGTGTTTTATACGAAATTTGAGTGTTGTTCGCGGTTGAACATAGTCACCCTTGATCTCAAGATGACTTGACGAGTTTGGAATCATTTCCTATGTGATTTTTCAAGCTGAATTTAATCGTGATACTTTTGAATAATTCTGACAGGTAGATAGGTGGATTTTTCGAAGAAAGCTTTCATTTTTCAAACCTAAAATACGCATTATTCGTAGATATGGTAGTGAGCATAAAGTTACACCTTTCTAGCAGTAAGAATCATTCGAAAGTGTCATCGTTAGATTCAGCGTTACTTTATGCTTACTACCATATCTAAAAATAATGCGTATTTTAGGTGCAAAAATGAAGATTTTCAACGAAGAATATACTTTCTAGCTGTCAGAATTATTTGAAAGCATTATGATTGGATTCAGCGTGGAAAAGCACATAGGAAATGATCCAAACTTGTCATGTCATCTTGAAATCGAGGGTGATCATGATTCACCGAATTGATCCTTAACTTGGCAATCTGATGCCACCTAGCCATGTTAACACTCTCTACAACCGAAATATCCTCAAAATACCAAGAAAATTGCAATACGTTCATATTTTTGTAGTGAACGTAAATGAAAACAGGTGGGTGAGGCACATAGCTGCCTCGTATCCATAACCCGACTGTATAGATGATCCGATGCATAGGTACTAGTTATTCTCAAAACATCAATTGCACTACCCTCATAGGGGATCATCTACACGGCAAGCCGCTCAATGCCTGAAAATTTCATCGAAATCGGACGAGATTTGTTGAATTTATGGCTGTGACAAGGATTTCATGACTGACAGACACGGAACCAAAATTGTACAGGAAGGTCTGAATCGTAAAATGGGAGTGGAAATTTCGATTTTAGAGAACTTTTTTTTTTCAACTTTGAAAAGTGAAAACAAAGCATCTGCTACCTTGGGAGACTCGGAAGCAATATGTTTGATCGCTTACTGGTTGAAATCGAGCAACTCTTTATCCAGTGTTATTGTTTATAAACATAAACAATGTATTTATATTTTGGTCTTAACTTAGCAATGTAGCCATAAAGCAACATCAGTCTTCCAACGTCGATGAAAACAAATCCCAAAACGTTGTAACGGTTAAATTTTGGATATTTGAAGAAAAATCTCTCAAAATTCCCTTAAATGTCTTGTTTATTTGGGCGGGAATGGTTTTTTAACCTAATTCCTATAATTTATCTTAATTTCGAGCTTTATGAAGGTTCTGGTTAAATGCATAATGAGCATCAGTATCTTAGCACTGTATCTTCAAAGCAACCATCATAATAATGACCCGATTTATCGATATATTGGCCATGTGCGTAGCTTTTGATATACATCTGTAAAACTGACGATTGCAAAATTTTTTTAAGGAAAAATTTCCCCTTGTTAGCGTATTAGGCATCAATAAAAGAAAAACATTGAAGCGATTGGACAACTAAATTTTTGTTGCCAAGTTAAGGGGTAAACACTCGATTTTCTTGTAAAGCACACGTTTTTTGGCTTGAGCCACTGCTCATAAGCCAAAGCGTGATGTTTAATAAGGATTCGATTTCGTTGGACATATCAAGGGTTGTGAGGTTGAATCAGTGGTTCTCAATTAATGGGTACATGGAGATCGAGAGAGTACAAGGAGAGATTAGCTGCTATGCTACATCGGATTTTCTGTAATATCATGTTACTTCCAATCACAAAAGTTCCTGTTCCAAATTGATCTTTTTCGCCTAATTATAACTGTTTTTGATACCTTACCTACATGCTAATATTGGATAGTTTGGAATCAATTTTAAGAATGTCGTGTGCTGCCAAAAAACTTTGTTCGACCTATACTATGTACATAATTATAAGTATCGTCAGTATGGAAATGTGTTGTATGTGTGGTATGAGAATGTACTTTGTATTTACTGCCATTACCAATAAACCTAAATCTAAATATCTATGTACCTACCAATGGATACGAGAAGGCTACGTGCCACACTTACTTGGTTGACTTTTTTCCTAACAAATCATGGATTAGTCCTCCTTCAATTGTCACACTCTAGTATTGTCCGCAAGGGTTGACAATCTAATACCGCCAGCTAGCTTGCAGTGGAGATGGGGTAGGTACCTGTGTTCAAATTATTGATGGGCGCCAGTCCGCTTGTCGAAGTCTACGGAAATTTAATGATACCTACTAAAAGTTGAAGCGGACGAATATACCTCTAGTAGTACCTATAGTTGTGCTTCGAGATCGGTGAAGGGTGAGGGCAAAATTATTTACGAGGGTAAATTCGACTTTCTGTTTAAATTAGTTTTATTCCTCTTGAATCAGTTGGATCATCCAAATACAATATAAAAAAGAAAATATAACCGAGGATTTTGGGCTTCTCTCACAGTAGATATGGTATAGGAAGTACCTACTCTAGTGTCATTTGACTTGGAGTCCTAAAGAAAACCTGATGGCCCTAAACCTAGCCTTGATTAAGCTCATTACCTAGTACCTATCACTATTTTTAAAATTACGTGGCCCGATCATCGATGTTAGTGTTAGGCTCTCCAGGACAAGTCGGTAGGTAGTACCAAAATTCCTTACAGCTCAGGTAGCATAGATATAAATTTAATAAAATAAATCATTGAGTTTCCATTCATTATTAGAATTATTCGAATTTCCCCTTAGTACAAAAAAAAAGTATTAATTGCTAGCACCTACCATTAATGTGGGGTTTCTGTGAGTAGATGTACAGCAAAATCAAAGCAGGTTCTCGCTCAAATAAAGTAGGTAGGTATCAATAATAAGTACCCTCCCTGGAAAGAAATGAACTAATGGTTACCATAAAATTTTGATGATCGTACAACATGAACTTCGAGTACATTGAACTGAGAATGGGAGGCACGTATTTTATTCTTACCCTGGTTCACAGGATGTTTGTGGATTTTAATTCGTCCACGGCAGCATAGTCGTAGTAAAAATCCTGCCGAGCAGCAAAAGTCGAATTTATTGCGACTCGCGTAAGAAAAAAGGAGCAGTGGACAGTGAAGATGTGGACTTCGACGGGGCACTGGACGGGTGCCGTGGTGATAATCATGTGAAAAAGAAAGGAGAAGCCCAAAGAGGGGGTTTACAGGACTTGATTTGACTGATTCCGTTACGGATTTAATTCTGGGCGAGGTGTAGATGCACTCCGCGAACAAGCTCGAGCACAACACAACGTGTAATTATTCGACATTGACCCGAACGAGATCTAGAAAGGGTGAAGCACTCCTGAAAGAATAGTTTTGGTGACAAATGACCCCTCTTCATCTTTTCACTCTTCAATTCAATTTTAATCAACAAGAAATTTCAGAGAGAGGTTAACAGAAAAAACAACCTCACACATTACTCCCACCATCAACTCTCTTACGGCAAAAAAATAAAAAAGTTACAAGCTGCCCACGGCTACACCTTCCATGATGAGAATGGCGTTGGAAGAGACAGAAAAAAGTAAAGTCGACCATAAAAAAAAAGAAGCAATCAAGTTAAATATCAGGTGAAGAGATGGTTCGAGTGCAATTAGCTAGAAAGCACCATCCAGAGCCTCGTCTTTCACATTTCCCAGATTGACCGCCCAACGTCCTAATCCTTCAGTTGGTGGATTACAGCTTCCAACAGTGCAACTTCTCTATCTACCACCTAATCAAACCGAGTGCTTCCCTCTTCTGCCCAAGGGTCAGGAAGTAATCCAAAGTCTTGCCTTTTTTCCCTGTTTTAATCTCCACATTTTATTTACGTCCTCGTTTCCGTCGGGGTGTTTGTCGATTTTTTCGACGGAACTTGGTCGCCTCTTGGCAATTTCTCTTGTTTTACAAGGGTTGTAACGGTGGTGGTTGAAGTTGACGGGGTCGTTAGCTATCATCTCTTTATTTATAAGTGCACACTTCCGTAGAGAGGAGGACGGAACTTTTGATGCTTACGATAATCCAGAAAAGGAGTTACATTTTATGACAGCTGAGCACGGATAACACTGAAAAAGCATACAATCTACACCGAAAATTAAATTCACTCGATTACCAGGTCCCTCATTTTAGTATCGGCTGATTAACCCCAGAACGGTACACTTAGGAGCAGCTGCGTCGTTGGTACACTACGTAAAAATGACGTTTTGGTAATTTTTGAAGAAAACAAAATTAAAAATTCTCTTCACACATACGAAAGAAGCCCAGCATGGAAGCTGGACTCCTCTCCATTCCCTTAACCCTGAAAAGGTACACTTCAAAGCAGGTGCGTTGCTAGTACACTACGTGAAAATGACGTTCACACGTTTGTATTATTGACATGCAAACAATTTACATTTTATTAGTACACTACGTAAATATGGCGCGTAGACTTACGCAGGAAGTCCTGCTGGGTATCCTGGGTACACGACCCTGGGATCCTTCCCTCGTCACGTGTCACTTCACTATTAGTCCTTCTAGGCACTGCTGAGGGCAGAGTCTGGTTGGCCAACAAGGTGAGGCGGAGGAAAGGAAAGTTCCCCAACCCGTACCCAAGTGTACCGTTCCAGGGTTGAGTGGGTTAAATCAACATTTCTTGCATTATGTTCATAGGTATACAGGGTGTCCGAGAAAGATACGGCCAAACTTCAGGGGTCAATTTCACAAGTAATTTGCAACAAAAAGTGCCTCGTACAATTTTTTTTACGTGAAGCTGTAATGATATCAGAAGGATGTTATTTGTTGTTGTTTGTGGGATGTTTACCCCGGATAGATGCCCCTCTTCTTCCTAAGATGACAAGGAGGTATAGGTACACTCTCCTCAAGAGCCCACCGGTTGGGATTCAGTTCGATTGTCGCCACGCCACGTGCTGATAGTCAACCCTCAACAGTAATTTCCTCAGTGGAAGAAATTGATTTTTTTGAACCTTCAAAAATCATAGTACACAACTCCCGGATCAAGAAAAGATCGAAGGTTGTGGAGGATCGGCCACTGGAAGACGCAGTCACCCCACTACGCTCACTTAGAGGTAATTTAACAACATTTCATCATTTCATCACTCCATCATCCGACAGATATTTCGAGGAAGCTGCTTCGCAGAGAAAATTCCTGAGGGAAATTCTTCATTTATTTAATTTAATTTTTTTGCAGCCTCCCGAAGTGCCATCATTATTAAATTGGAGGCAACATCTCACCCACTGGACATTCTCCTGCTGAAAACACCGTTCAGTTTGATAATAACAGTGTCTAATAATAACTGATAATAATAACTGATGGTTCGGTTTGACGAGTAATATAGTAATATTACTAGTCGAGGAAATCATTTTTTTGTAAAGGGGTGGCCACTCTATTAGGGAATCCTAAAGGTACCTACAATTATAAGGGAACCTAACACAAAATTTGACATAAGATAAAATTAGAGTAAATAATAATTAAATTTTTACAAGTACAAAAGAAAACGGCATTAATTTCATTAATACATTTTTTTAAACTGAAATTGATTTGGATGGTTCTTAATATGCTTTATCGGACCCCACTCTTCTCCAACTTGAGCTGGGGAAACAAATGTTTATTATTAGCGGTCTCCAATCTGCTGTAAAGCCCCATTTTTTGAAGAGGAAAATCAACGCGGTTTTTAGCAAAACATCCTCAAAATTTCAGCTTTCCAACAGTATAATCAACAAATGTTTTCAAATGGAGCATAGGGGAGAAATTTGTGCTTTTGCTGAAAACCGCATTGATTTTCCTCTACAGGAAATGGGTGAAAATCTCTCGATAATTCGTCAAAAAACTCAAAAACTGCAAAGTTTTAAGTTTTTACTAGAAATAATCTAACTAGATGCCGCGTCAAAAATGTGTGTTGTAGCTGATCTGATGGAAAATTTAATGCTCTTTTCAACGGTGTAATTAGATTTGAATTTTCATTATAAATAAGGGACCTATTATAGCCATTTTAATGAGAAAAGGTTTAACATTCGAAAAAATCTTGAAAAGTGAAATAACTCGAAAACAATGCATCTTTAAAAAAATTTCTGCGACGAACTTTTTGTTGCAAATCACTTGTAGAATTGACCCCTGAAGTTTAGCAGTATCGTTCTCGGGCAATCTGTATAGGAAAAGTTTCTAAATAGGAAGATCCAGATGACTCCGAAGTCAACATCTTCACGCGCACTTCACATATTACATCAACTTTGATATAAGTCTGTCACCAACGGCTGTTAGCTGTTTTATGAACCGGTTCCAGTGAGACCACCGAAGCCAATCGGCCCCGGAGATCATCTGGATTGGTAACTATCGGCTGTAAGCTTCAACGAGCGAGTCTAATTATTTGAAATCACCAAACTTGAGTGCAAACGGAAAATACCAAATATCATGCATTGTACATTATGAAACGAACTCGCCGTTGAATGAAGGTCTGGGTTCGGGGATCGAAAAGATTTAGACGAGACAGTGACTTTATGATTGATAGTAGTTTATTCAATAAAATATTGAATGACTCGAATTATGATTGGAAATGCAAAAGCAAAACAAGAGAGCAGTATGAGAACGTAAACCAAGCTATGTCGTGAACAGTTGGAGAACAAGTGGGTGAGAGCGTCTAGCAGTCAGAGCGCAAGCTGATGACTGCTTACAATGTTACCAACCACATGATTAGGCTTGAGCTAATCTTCATTGAATCTACACAATTCAAAGCTTATAAGTAAGAACATGTTATGCGAATGGGTACATTAATTTGAATGAATATTTTCATAATAGAAAATATTCAGAAGCAAGATACAATAAGCTTTTTGATAAATGCAATGATACAACATGTGGTATGGATACTCGGTACATGAAAACATGAACCGTATAACGTCACAGGGTGAGAGTCAATCATTGAAGACTTCTTATTTCCAGCAGTAACCGTTCGAGGGCGGTATCGCAGGTCTTGATAATCTTTCGGGTTGGGCTGTTGGTTAACCCAACCCATAAGATTACTTAAGATTATTTGCCATTTTCAAAGATTATGTGGTTGGGACTCAGAACGGTCCCCTATGAAATCCATCATGATCACATAAATGGTTAGTTAGTAGTTGTTAAGTCTGAGTAGTTGTAGTTGGTAGAAGTTCTGGTAATTTAGTTCAGAGGATATGATGTGACTTTTGAAACGAAAAAATCGTTTGATGAATTATCTTTCATTTTAGTACTTTGATTTTCTTTAGAACTGGAAATAAAAGTTTTAGTATCAATGAATGGAAATTTATCAAGTTCCGTCAACTCTTGAAATACCGGAAACCGGAGTTGGAAGGAAACGTCGTTAAAGAATATTAAATTATCATTCACGAAGATATTTTGATTTTATGAACTATCATAAGAAAACTTCCTAATTAATCGGTTTTTCAGATTATGTAATTTTACAGTTTTATCTAATACAATCAATATAGGTAATTTCTGAAGTTAGTATCTACAAAATACCAGGTATTTGTAGGTCCTACTGTTGTCTTAGGATGATGTACTATAAACTATTCAAAGAACACGATTGTTCATCAATTACGACTCATAATTTGTTTTGCAGTATAATCAGGTGCCACATATATTACCTAGTTGCCTCCAACGAAATTATATTTATTTTCCGTACTGTCCATAACAAACTATCGATTCCCTGCTTCGACATAGTGATTACTAACTGGAATGGTTTTCAGCAAGGAATTTTTATTGGCCCAACCGACGTATTACAACTTTTTTTTTGGTGCGCTAGAAAAATGTTCAGTCGATAAATGAGTTTCATGGCTTTAAGAAAGTTCAATATTTGTAGGGCCTTGACCAGGGCCAGGATTCACTTGCGAGCTTATATGGTTTTCCGTTGCTACGAATGAAAGTTATTTTCGTACAAAAATCGTCCGCTAGTCCTTGAAACCGGGAGATTTTTTTTTTGTTTTTTGAGATATTTTGTTCAGTTGTTTGTGCAGCTTCAGTGTGCCCGAGGGGAAAACATATTGTTTAGTAATGCATGCATTCCAGGGGACGTCCCATTGGATAAGCATTAGATCAGTTTAACCAGTTGGTAAGCAATAAAACTGTTTCACTCGATGTAATTTATTTATTACTTTAGTAAAGGAATGGTGACCCCCCCCCCTCACCACTATCCACGTGGTAAAAATACGTGGTAAAATTGAACTTTCATGAATTAGTTTTAGTAGGCAGTCCGCCGAGGTTCACATCCGTATTCAAGGTGAAACACACAAAAAACCCACGGAATATGCGGTTTATGGTGCCCAGGCACCATGGTGGCACCACTATTAGTTCCATGGTCGCACAGAGAATAATTCATGAAAATCCGGAGGTATAATGCGAATTTTTCCTCAATTTCAAAGCTTGGGTATAATTAGTAAGGAGTAAAGGGACCGAAATATTGAAAAATTGGATATTTTGTGAAAACCATCCCCCACTCGCCCCCTCCCCTTACGAATTTTGATACTCTGGTAAAATCCTGTACAACTCGGAAGTTATTTTAGTCAAACAAAAAAAAAAAAAAAAAGAAACACGCAAATCGGTTGGAAATTGAGGCCTGGGCAGAGTTTACAATGTTATGCCCGCAAACGCATGTTTTTAAAGCTTTGACCCCCCCTTTCCCCCCTTAAAAAGCAAAATTCAACATTCCAGCGCCGTAGTGCGCAACCAGACAGTTTTCCGCGTCGAACAAAAAATGTGTTGTCCTTCTTCACCCCAGATCGATCGCATAAGGACGCCCAAGTCTTACTGTGGGACGTCCTAAAAAATGTTGTAAACATGGTAATCAGTAGGTAGGATAGTACATAGGTATCTCAACCCTTTTGATTTATTATTTTCAATGATGAACCTTTGCAATCGACCATGAAAACCGATAATGGTTACCAATTAAACCTGATAGTTAGTATTTTATGGTTTTTATATTAATTTTATTGATTTTAGTTTACATTTATGGTAGGTATTATTTTTATAGGAGCAAAAATAAAAATCTACGTACCTTGAAACGTAAAACATCAAATTTTGAGGGGGGGTTAAAATTTTTTTTTCTTGCTCGATTCCAAAGGCTTATTATTGAAAATAATAAACAAAAAATATGAACGTTTTATATATTCTTCTATAAAAATAATATACAGATTCAATTACCATCAGTGTGTTTGAATCAAATCTTAGGTATTTAATCAATTAACTTACACTATCACTTTTAGAAAGCTCATTAGCAACTCTCACCAGATTTTTATATACATGTATTGAGGTATTTTTATGATATACCACCAACGCAATTGTTTCCTAAACAACATTATGAAGTGGAATTTCAAAAAGTTGAAATTTCACATTAGCCTAATAAGGCTATTGAAACTTAATTTTTTTAAACCGAGCTCCTCCCTGATCATCTGGGTGAGCTAAATTTCGGTATTTCTTTATTCAACATAAAAACCTATTGTCATGAACAAACTGGCGACAGGACATCCCAACGGCATTTTTTTAGACAATTTTAGATAGTGTTTATGGAAAGTTACGAAGCGTGGCTAATGTTTTTCATCTATAACTAATTGGGGCTTAACTGGCACCTATCGGGATTCGAGAATATGTTGATTTTTCTCCCTTAGTGCGGACGATTTTCCCTTCCGCGTATCCCAAATAATTTGTTTACCTTGCTAATGATCTCATTGTTCGACACATGGACGTATGAGAAACTGACTTTTTCGCACGACCAGACGGGTTATTTTTATCTGATGTGTTATGTTAAACAAAAGATTCCTGGATAACTAATTTTTTGGTAAAATCTTAGTACGTTATTTAAATAAGTAAGTAATTAAAAATGACGAGTAGCTGCTGAAATTTATATACCTAATTAATTGAACAATCTTATTTTTTGTGTGATTTAATTCTGATAAAGGAGAGGAAAAATCAAACTTAAAATACAGTCAGTGATTTTATTCTATTCTTTCCCAAACAAGAGACAACAAAACCCTGGTAGAGGAAACATCAAGCAAACCAAACATGTTCCATGTTTCTTGAATTTTAGCCAAATGCCCTAAGCAATAACTAGGCGAGGCCCGAAGGGCCGAGTTTTAGCTGATTCTCGTGAGGCCATCATAATTTTTATTTGCTCCTTCTTTGGCGGAATAATGACCTAAATTTGGTTATTTTGTGTGAAAAAAAAAATCGTCTCAAATGCATTTTTCTACTCACGGAAATAAGGGTTATGGTTGGACGGTGCGATTAATTTTGTTATTATTTAGTCGATTCTTCCGAGCTTGATTGTCAGATTATAAGCTTTCAAAGAAAAACACATAAATAACATTGAAAAGTGAATCGAATTTATAGCCTCGAGTCCAAATAGATTTGGCTTTGTGAAGAGAAAAATACACCATAATAAATGTGTTTCCGGAAAGGTGTCTTTTTTCGTCATTCTTCCAACTTCCTCCCCTTCTAATCCTCGACCACCCCGAACAAAAAATCCGCTATCCATCTGCCCATTCGTGTGTTCGTAGGGGAAAAAAGTAAACAGACACTCCGACACTCGGCCGAAACATCCCAACTGTTGATTGACTCAACTTTGACAGCTCCGGGGAGTGTTCTCGGTTTGAAATTACTGTTTAGGAATGAATATCGCACCTTTCTGCTTCGTTTACATAGTAGGTAATGTGTGATGTACCTGGATATATCAAAATATAATATTGTGTATTTTAATGCCTCGAGGGGCGTGTGACAGAGCAACAGTTACTCTGACACCAAATTCGCCTGAAAACTTGAGTAATTAGGGTAAAGGCACCAATCAGTGGCCCTCCCCAGTCATTGGCCACCTAGTTTTTCAAGTTAGTTTTTAACCACACAATTCTCTCTTGGATCACTTTGAATGTTTTCCTCATTTTAAGTGTGTATTTTAGAAGGCAGTGGGATCTTGAAGGATACAGTGAAGCCTCATATTAACCTCTCAAACTCATTTTAAGTGGTGAAGGTCCAAGAATTATGATCATCACACCTGTTTGTGTTTTTAGAAATCTGGAATTGTTTTTAGAAATCTCATCGTTCTTGTATACTGTTTTTCAATTCCTTTTAGGCGATAGTTTTGAAAATCTTCAAATCTGTCTTCACGAGATGGAAAAATGCCATCACCTCGGTTATTGATAAAGAGGAATGGAATGCGTTTTCGGTACCTTCTATAATATAGAATACATATTATGTATTGCGAAACAGAATTTTTAAAATCGTGAAGTTGAAACCTAAATCACCTAGTAACGCTAACTGAGGCAGCCTCAAAAATGCGTGCACGCCATTTTAACATCAGCTTTCTCCTCTGTTAACTTGTCTCCAGTACTCTGTGGGCCAGACTCTCCCGTGAAATTGGATGTTTTTTTTTGTCATGACTGTTCGCATTGCAGTATTGAGACTGCAAATACCTACTGAGTGCTAAGACATTCTTATCACAATGAATCAGCGTGAAACATTGACGCTTTCCCCAATTTAAAAAAATGTATTGTTCTTCCCTCGAAAAAAATGGTTTCAATTCTTGCAACAATGTGGTTTTGTTTCGTGGAAACGTCGATCACTAACACACATTTAATAGTAGTTATTCTGACTATTCAAATCGAAATTTGTTTTCTAGATTCACCTCATTACCTGAAGAGATTCACTCAGACCGAGTGTAGGTGTTATCTATCATGTTTTGGTTTATTATTTTCAATAATGAACCTTTGGGATCGACCAAGAAAAAAAAAATTTTAACACCCCCTCAAAATTTGATGGTTTACGTTTCAAGGTACGTAGAATCCAAAAATCGAATAAAAATTTGGCCGTCCGTCCGCCGTACGCCGTCCGCCGTACGCGGCACTTTTGCCACTTAGCATTGACCGATTTTGACGAAATTTGGTATGTAGGCTCCATTTGGGGTCTAGTTGTGCCCCGAAGCTTTTGGTTGATGTAGGTCACTTCTAAGGGTTCCAAAATCAATTTTGAAATTTTGAAAACGCCCTAACTCAAAAAATTTTGATATAAAGGTACTGTTTTTCCTTCAATTTAAGATTCTATAGAATTTTTAGAATTTTTTGAGACCACGCGGAGCTCTGTAGGACAAACTGTTCGCTCCCTGCGAAAATTTAAGGGTTTATATTGAAATATATATATATATAAATCAAAACACGAGTGTGAATCGCAAAAGAGGCCTAATCTCCGTTCAAATTAGAGCTGGCCAAAATGCGATCGATGGTTGGTGATTTTAATTTTTTTTTGATTTTTTTTTCTTCATATTGGACGGTTGGTGATTTTGTAGACGAGTGATCTATGTAGAAAAATAATAAACCATTGTGTAATAATTTGCAGCGTTTTTCTTTAGAGAGTTCCTACTTAGTGGATTTGGTTGAATATAGTAAGTACCGTATTTTTCGAACTTGCAATGGTTGTGGGTGTAAGTAATTTTGAAGGCAGTGTGTATCATATTTCCTTGTTCCCGTTTAAGAACGATAAGCATGCCTCAACTCGTTCTTAGGAGTTTGGTGTGGTTATTTTCAAATTTGATGTAGTTTTTCTTGTGTTTGCATGGTCACTAGTAAATTATTATTTTATTTATGCCACCACAAATTGTCACAAATTTAAAAAAACATATGGCCGGCTAATAACTGGATGATGACAAGGGTGATTTTTCCAGTCATTGGCCGGGTGGCCAATGACTGAAATGATGCGAATTTTTCCTACCCCAATCATTGGCCAGGTGGTTTTAACTACGAATAATGCTTATATAAATGGTTCATTTAATCGTTCAGAACTATCACAGATAATTTTTAGTCAAGAAGCTATTATTTCTGGCACTAAAATGATTCTAGGTGGTACCTTACTTTCTGTAAGAAAATATGTTTGATTGGTTCCATTCTTTTTAGATCTTGGAATGGTAAATAAATTTGAGTGAATTCATTTACCTTGGAATGGTGAATGAATTCTCTCCAGTGAATAGCCTTAGCCAAAAAGTGCCTTCGTACTATATAATATATAACGGTATAGAACGTATAGAAACTATATTATAGTTTGTCGTTCTATACTTTTCAGTTGTCAATTGACTTTGTATGCAGTTCTTCGTTTCATTACGTATAAATTCCACGTTTAGTTCTGGTCAGCCGACCTTTTAGTTCGATAACTAAGTGGAAACATAAGAGCACAGACATAGGAGACGGTCTAGGACACAGCCTGAAGTAATAAGTTAAACGGTTCTAGGCTGAGCTTTCAACGTGGGAGAAAAGGAGGTGTTTTTTTAGTGGGGAATCCCACATGAGATTGAAAACGCGGACCCTTCAAGGTATCTTACGAGATCCAACTCCATCTGTGGGTCTTCAAGACTTTTTCGCCTGCCTGCTGGAAAAAAACTGTAAATTTTTCAGACACAGTGGAGCAGAAAACCATGAATATAGGGTGGCCAATGACTGGTGACAAGGGGGCCAATATTAGGAACTCCCGGCCAATGACTGGTGGAAAACGGATTTTACTAAACTAATTGAAAACTGTTCAATTTCTCCCTTGCGAGGGAAAAACATTAAATCATGTTTAATGTTTTTCCCTCGCAAGGGAGAAATTAGATTGCCGATCACTCAGCTGATCAGTGACCACTCAGGCGCCTTCAGCATTCTCCATTGACCCTGCTTCTCAAATTTCAGCTTCCTGCGTTCAACAGGAGAGAAAATGGCCTTGGAGCTCACTCAGCTGATCAGTGACCATCTTGGTACAACTAGACCCCAAATGGAGCCGATATAACGTGGTAACTAAGAAATCGGTCCGTGGTAACTAAGAAAAAAAAGCGTTGCAGATTTGCGTGTCGGAATTCACAGAATGACCCCCAGCCCTAAAACATTAAACATGTTAAAAATATTTCCTAAATCTTTAATTTGTTTGAAATTGTTATCGTATCGCAATATTTGGATGTTAAGCTTCCCAAAACACCAGGGAAGAAACAAATACCATCAAGAATAAAGTGGGTATGAAGATAAACCTTCTTAACTGGCCAATGACTGGTGCCCTTACACTATTTCGCAGAAATTTTCAAATACTTAAAATAACAAACAGAGAGACGAGTTCGTTACCACGGAATTTCGGATAATCCGAAATGTGACTTTGTGAATCAATCAGCAACTCTGAAACTTCATGAAAGTTGATGTCACTTCTGAGGGTTGAAAAATAAGGGCTGAAATTTTGAAAACGCTCTAGATTAAAAATGTTTGACTTGAAAGTATTGCTTTTTCATCAATTTAAATAGCATTGAATAATTAAGATAGTCAATTTTCTTGTTTTTGCCAGCACAAATGCTCTCAGTGTGTTGAATGAATTGTTTGATCATTAAAAACTTCATTAAATGTTAACCCGTCAATTCCTAAGAACGCCCTGAACGATTTTATCCAAAAGTTTCCTATTTTCAAGTTTATTTGCCCTCTAATAAAATTATACGATAACAATTTGGTAGAAAAAGTAAGGAATTACAGTTCAAAAATAGGTGGCGCGCCCAGGTGCTGTTTGGAGACAGTTGCCTAGAAGTTGGTAATAGGTGGGAGCAGGGTGGTACTTGACAATTATTGAACATTTTTCTCGAGGGTTTATGGCATTGAATTTGACTTGGAAAAGGTTGAATTTGACTTGAAAATGCTATATATATAGAAAAAATAAACCTTTGTGTAATAATTTCCTCATCAGTGACTGTGTCACATCAATGTTTTTCTTTTGATATTCTATCGACATGAAATGAAATGAAATGTATGTATTCCTTCATAAAGTTACATGGTGACAAAATAAATTACCTACCATACTCTGTCATATAATACATTAAAATCCTTAGTACCAGGAACTACCCCACACCAAAGAACGCAGTTCTGTGCTGGGTGGGGGAGCACACTCTCGAGTCCCGAATAATATTCTATCCCGAATTATATATTATATAAACTGTGCGGACCGATTTCAATCGATATAAATGATGAAATTAAATTCTATTAAATTAAATTAAATTAAATATTTACAGGACATACTGGAACCTTCACTATACTTATATGTATATACTACTGAAAAAATTTTCACATCCTTGACCTCCTTGTGATATTAGCCAGCTGAAAATATTTTTTTTATCCACTGCTCTAGAATGAATAGAATCTATTCATTCTAGAGCAGTGTATAAAAAAACTATTTTCAGCTGGCTAATATCACAAGGATTACTTATCTGATAAGTATTTTATGCTATCAGGTACTACTCTCATCAAAAAAGGTAAACTGTAAAAAATGTGGGATGAAGTACCTGTTAACCTTGATAGCGGAACATGAACAACAGAACGGGTTTCAGGGCTGAACAAATATGCAATGTTGAAGGTATTATTGTATTCAAATTCGATAAGGTGTTTATGTAAATACAAAAGGGCTGACTTGGCATATATTTGACCTATTGAAAAAACTTTAGCAATAGAAAATAGATCATTAGTAGGGAATCTTTTAGGTTCTTTTATAATGATTTTTAGTATTGTCCTCTGTGCTACTCTCAATGAGTTCAGTATCGATGGAAAAGTGCCTCCCCATGATAGCACGCCGAAGCCAAGTAGACTCTGCTACAAAGCCTTGTACAAGATTATTAATGATCTAAGTTTTAAGCTACTTTTGTCAGCATAAAAGAGATAGCTCATCCCCATTACTTTTCTGGACAGTAATGAAATTTGAGTTCCCCATCTGAGGTCTTCATCAATAGTCACGCCCAAATATCTCGCCGATGTGACCCTTTCTATAATCGGACAAGAGCACGAGTTAGAACCTATACTATTACAATTATGGATTTTTATGACATGCTCTACATCTTCTCTACTACGAGATTTTGAGAAAACATGGTATTTTGTCTTATTGACATTCAGAATCAAGATGTTCGCCGACAGCCAACCATTCATCAATCCTATATCGTGATTATCTTTAGCAAAAAGGTCGTTCCAATCAGTGGCTGTACATAAGATAGCGGTATCGTCAGCGAAGAGATATACTTTCCCTCTCAAGGGTATATCCTATTTATAAAGATAAGAAAGAGGAGCGGACCAAGGGTGCTACCCTGAATCACTCCAAAGTCGACAGATCTGCAGGAACGATCAACTCCATCAACCGATACCATCTGCCACCTACCATGCAAATAGCTACAAAACCATTCATGCTCATCACCAGTGATTCCATTATATTTTAATACCTCTAGCAACTGGGCTCGGTTGATGGAGTCAAAGGCCTTGGCCATATCCAACAGAATCATCGCCGCCTTCAATCCCTCGTCCGCAACACCATAGAGTTCCTTTTTCAAAGAAAAACGCTGCAAATTATTACACAATGGTTTAATATTTTTCTATATAGATCACTCGTCTACAAAATCACCAACCATCCAATATGAAAGAAAAAATAAATAAATTGAAAAAAATTAAAAAAATCAACAACCATCGATCGCATTTCGGTCAGCTCTAATTTGAACGGAGATTAGGCCTCTTTTGCAATTAACACTCGTGTTTTGATTTATATATATATATTTCAATATAAACCCTTAAATTTTTGTCGGGAGCGAACGGTTTGTCCTACAGAGCTCCGCGTGGTCTCAAAAAATTTTAAAAATGCTAAAGAATCTTCAATTGAAGGAAAAACAACACCTTTATATCGAAATTTTTTGAGTTAGGGCGTTTTCAAAATTGATTTTGGAACCCTTAGAAGTGACCTACATCAACCAAAAGCTTCGGGGCACAACTAGACCCCAAATATGGAGCCTACATACCAAATTTCATCAAAATCGGTCAATGCTGAGTGGCAAAAGTGCCGCGTACGGCGTACGGCGGACGGCGGACGGCGGACGGACGGCCAAATTTTTACTCGATTTTTGGATTCTACGTACCTTGAAACGTAAACCATCAAATTTTGAGGGGGTGTTAAAAAAATTTTTTCTTGGTCGATTCCAAAGGTTCATTATTGAAAATAATAAACCAATAGAGCCACATCCACCCCGACTCCCCGGCAAAAACCAAACTGCCTTTCTGACAATAACTTGTTAATTTCAAGGTGCTCATAAAGTTGCTTCTCGATCCACTTCTCAATAAGTTTAGAAATTACACTTAAAATTTATATTGGACGATAGTTTACCATGTCAGACGCATTTCCACCCTTGTACAATGGAACTACTTTAGCAATCTTGAGGGCTTTAGGGAAGGTGCGAGTGAGTATGCTTGTGTTTATAATGAAAATAACGGGATTACATAAATAGGGCGAAAAGTTTTTGAATAGTTTCAAGGATACCTCAACGCCTGGAGCAGAGTTACCATTCATAGTCGCTAATATTTAGTTCAAACCATTTTCATCTATTTGTCTGAATTTGAATTTTGGGACTGGGTTTTGCACAAAATGTTTGGTGTTGGGTTGAAAATATCGATACTGCCTTCCGATATTATTTCGATGTTAAATATCGCATCGAAAGGTACATCGAATCGTCACTGTAGGGAAGTTCCGCATGAGGCCGATTGACCCCCTGACGCAGGTAATGTGTTAATTGTGGAGTTTTGGAAGATGAAGGTGATGATGTCGAGTAATCACAGAGAGCGCTCGTGCAGGTCTTGTGTTGGTCGGCCTTGCGATGTTGCCTCACAGAGACATCGTGTATCTCCTGGCATCGGAGGCTCGCGTTACATCTATTTAGTCACCGGAGCGAGCGGAGGCCGATGAAGGTAATTAAAAGCGGATTTCTGGCGGTGGAGGGGGAAGAGATGAGTTCGCCGAGAGGGTGTATCTCAACGGGTTCGTGATCTCTGCTCCAAATGAAGAGAAAGAAGGTGTTGGGATCTCTCAAGAGACACATCACGGAGATCGTGGCACTGCTCCCCGTTACACTCATGAGAACGTGATAGCGGCGGGTCCCAAGGTAAATAGGCCGAGCGGCGCTCTCCTCCGTCAGGTGTGCTCATCGCTCCTCCTCACTCCGCCAATTTCTTTTCATGATTCCACCCCCGACCGCCTCCGCCGCTCTCATCCGGGATCGTTCCGAGGAGGTGAATCTCCGAGAGGCGCTAAGATGAGACTCTGTCGTCGAGATGAGTTAGAATGGAGTAATCAACAAGGATGAGAGGGGAGTATCCAAAACTGTGTTGTTAGTTGTTAGTCATTTGGTAGTCTCACGACGCGTAGCACTGTGTTTTATTTTTCTGTCCGTATTGTCAGTCATATCTCGCCTACAGTCCTGTGTGGCTTATATGCCATGTGTGTCTATCCGTCTGGCCTATCAATTATGTCAGTCTGTACTGTATGTCTTCATTATGCCAGTCCTATCTGTCTTGTCAACAAGGATGTCAAGGGAGTGTCCAAAACTGTGTCTCGCTTTCATTAGCACCGCATTTAGTTAGGTATTCCACCTGTTATACCAGTCGAATTTGTCCTATCTGTCCTGTTTTTGCTCATTGGGTTGTATGTCCTTGTATCCCTGTCTCTCCTATTTTATACTGTCTCTCCTGTATGTATCTAGAGCTGTGTTTTTCTGTCCGTACTGTCAGTCATATCTCGCCTACAGTCCTGTGTGGCTTATCTGCCAAGTCAGTCTATACTGTCCTATCCACTATGTCTGCCTGTCCTATTTGTACTGTCCTATCTGTCTTGTCAATAAGGATAAATGGAGAATGCACAAAACTGTATTGATAGTCTCGCGGTGCCCACGTCCCTGCTATACCAGCCAGTTTGTCCTATCTGTCCTGGTTTTTCTTCGTGGGTTGTATGTCCTTCTATCCCTGTCTCTCCTGTATGTCTCACTTTGGTTTATTATTTTCAATAACGAACCTTTGGAAACGACCTCGAACAAAAATTTGGCCGTCCGTCCGCGGCACTTTCTCCACTTAGCATTGACCGATTTTGATAAAATTTGTTACGTAGGCTCCATTTGGGGTCTGGTTGTGCCCCGAAGATTTTGGTTGATGTAGGTCACTTCTAAGGGTCCAAAAATGAATTTTGAAATTTTTGAAACGCCCTAACTCAAAAAATTTTGATGTAAAGGTATTGTTTTTCCGTCAATTTAAGATAATATAGAATTTTTAGAATTTTTTTAGACCACCCGGAGCTCTGTAGGACAAACCGTTCGCTCCCTACGAGAATTTAAGGGTTGGACGTACGATAAATCAGAAACAGGAGTGTGAATCGCAAAAGAGGCCTAATCTCCGTTCAAATTAGAGCTGACCGAAATGCGATCGATGTTTTTCTTCATGTTGGATGGTTGGTGGCTTTGCAGACGAGTGATCTATATAGAGAAATAATAAACCTTTGTGTAATAATTTGCAGCGCTTTTTCAAGCAATCCTACTCGAATTCACTTATCTAACAAACACTCAATTCCATGTTTTCCCACCAGTCAGTTTCTTTATTACTTTGTGTAATGAGAGAAAAAGAGGAAAAACAGCACTTTATTGAACTTTTAATTGTATTAATTTTGATTTCAATTAATTTTATTCATTCTTCTTGATTTTATTAATTATTATTTTCTAATTAATTTTGGTTTATTATTTTCAATAATAAGCCTTTGGAATCGAGCAAGAAAAAAAAAATTTAACCCCCCCTCAAAATTTGATGTTTTACGTTTCAAGGTACGTAGAATCCGAAAATCGAATAAAAAAATTTCCGTCCGTCCGCCGTACGCGGCACTTTTCTTAGTTACCATGGACCGATTTCGATGAAATTTGGTATATGGGCTCCATTTGGGGTCTAGTTGTGCCGCGAAGCTTTTGGTTGATGTAGGTCACTTCTAAGGGGTGAAAATTAAGGGTTGAAATTTTCAAGAGTGCCCTAGCTCGAAAACTCTCGAAATAAAGGTATCGTTTTTTCACTAATTTTAAATAGTACTGAATTTAAAAAAATTTTTGAGACCACCCGGAGCTCTGTAGGGCAAACCGTTCAGTCCCTACGAGTACTTGAAGGTTTTCCTTCGATAAAACAGAATCATGAGTGTGAATCGCAAAAGAGGTCTAATCTCCGTTGAAATTTTTTCTGACTGAAATGCGATCGCTGTTCATTTCTTCGATTTTTATACAGTTTTGCCTTCTGCGTAACCAGTAATCAAATTTCCATAATCAAAAGTCAATGGTGAATACTGAAGGCGCCTGAGTGGTCACTGATCAGCTGAGTGAGCTCCAAGGCCATTTCCTATCCTGTTGAACGCAGGGAGCTGAAATTTTAGAGGGCGGGTCAATGGAGATTGCTGAAGGTGCCTGAGTGGTCACTGATCAGCTGAGTGAGCTCCAAGGCCATTTCCTCTCCTGTTGAACGCAGGAACCTGAAATTTGAGAGGCAGGGTCAATGGAGATTGCTGAAGGTGCCTGAGTGGTCATTGATCAGCTGAGTGAGCTCCAAGGCCATTTCCTCTCCTGTTGAACGCAGGAACCTGAAATTTGAGAGGCAGGGTCAATGGAGATTGCTGAAGGTGCCTGAGTGGTCACTGATCAGCTGAGTGAGCTCCAAGGCCATTTCCTCTCCTGTTGGACGCAGGAAGCTGAAATTTGAGAGGGCGGGTCAATTGAGAATGCTGAAGGCGCCTGAGTGGTCACTGATCAGTTGAGTGAGCTCCAAGGCCATTTCCTCTCCTGTTGAAGGCAGGAACCTGAAATTTGAGAGGCAGGGTCAATGGAGATTGCTGAAGGTGCCTGAGTGGTAACTGATCAGCTGAGTGAGCTCCAAGGCCATTTTCTCTCCTGTTGAACGCAGGAACCTGAAATTTGAGAGGCAGGGTCAATGGAGATTGCTGAAGGTGCCTGAGTGGTCACTGATCAGCTGAGTGAGCTCCAAGGCCATTTTCTCTCCTGTTGAACGCAGGAACCTGAAATTTGAGAGGCAGGGTCAATGGAGATTGCTGAAGGTGCCTGAGTGGTCATTGATCAGCTGAGTGAGCTCCAAGGCCTTTTTCTCTCCTGTTGAACGCAGGAACCTGAAATTTGAGAGGCAGGGTCAATGGAGATTGCTGAAGGTGCCTGAGTGGTCACTGATCAGCTGAGTGAGCTCCAAGGCCATTTCCTCTCTTGAACGCAGGAACCTGAAATTTGAGAGGCAGGGTCAATGGAGATTGCTGAAGGTGCCTGAGTGGTCACTGATCAGCTGAGTGAGCTCCAAAGCCATTTCCTCTCCTGTTGGACGCAGGAACCTGAAATTTGAGAGGGCGGGTCAATGGAGAATGCTGAAGGCGCCTGAGTGGTCACTGATCAGTTGAGTGAGCTCCAAGGCCATTTCCTCTCCTGTTGAACGCAGGAAGCTGAAATTTTAGAGGCAGGGTCAAAGGAGAATGCTGAAGGCGCCTGAGTGGTAACTGATCAGCTGAGTGAGCTCCAAGGCCATTTCCTCTCCTGTTGAACGCAGGAAGCTGAAATTTGAGAGGGCGGGTCAATGGAGAATACAGATGGTGATAGGTGCTATTGATGGAGAACCAGTGATCTATACAGAAGGGTGATCTATACAGAAAATAGTAAACCTTTGAGCAATGATTTGCAGCGTTTTTTCTTGAGTAAACTATACGTCCATACTGCATGCACTGGAGATGTTTTAAAAATGACAGTAGCCTTTAAAAATAGTCAGAAAATAAATAAATAACTCGGCGCTTTGCGCCTCGGCGGGGGGCTCCGCCCCCCTGCACCCCCCGGTTTATTTCTTTTTCCATACTCTGTATGAAATCATAGGAACACAGAATGTGTTTTTGCGATGCTAGTCATCCGTTAAATAAAAAACAACAATAATAAATGTGGAGTCTTTGGCAATAATAAAATAAATAATTGTTAGACATTTAATTTGGTCTAAAACCCTATAAATGTTATATAAATAAATATGTAACTACAAGAAAAATACTATATAAATTGAGAGCTTTCCAACGAATGGTGAACAATTTCTGTGCAATGAACACTGCGGGAGTTCTATTTCCTTACCAACGGCTTGGTTGCACGTGAAAATCATTATAAAAGGCGCGTAACGGTTTTTTCTGTCGCTTTTTCGTGACGATTTTTTTTCGGTAGGTCATCGCAAAAACACATTCTGTGTTAAAAAGTAGTTAAAAGTAGTAGTTTTAAAAGCTCAACTTGTCTCCATGAACTTATAGAGTGCCCACTTGGCGATATTTGAGTTTTTACGTTTTTAGAGTCGACTATTTCAGAAATTTTATTATTTTTTATTAATTTTTATCGATTATTATTATTTTTATTGAACTTGGATTGCATTTTACTGTATAATTACTTTGCGTAATTATTTGTATTTCCTCAATGTTGGTGCCCGAAACATTAGAAATAAATAAACCTACAAATTTTGAGAGCGGTTTGAGAATTTTATCTTGTATGATCCCAGAGGTTCAGTATTGGAAATGATAAACCGAAATGATGACAAAATGCAAAAATAGCTGTCTCTGATATTCATATTTCGAGCGTCGTAAGTAATTTCAATATTCGTACAAATGCGGATGAATATGTCATCCAAGGTAATCCTGGAAGGGAAGTATCACCGACTATCAATCTCATCCGGTCTTACTGTCTGTCTGCTTCGCCTAAACCGCAATCGGACTCGAACGCATTCTTTGGTAGCTTTTGTGGCCGCTGAGGAGGGGTGCGCACAAACCGCTCGATTTCGAAATGTTATTCATATTCATTGAGAGATAGCCGTCCAGCGAGTGATGTATAACTCGCGGTTCCTGGCCATTCAGATCGGAGGATATAGATGGGATCTGAATCAATCACTTTGTAGTTCGGGGGACGTGCGTCCCACACAATGGGCCGAGCGATAATCATTGGCCGCGACATCTGCCCCTGACAGATCGGTCCTATCGCGACCCGCCCAGCGTTTGTGGTCACCGGTCGGGTATTGGCAGTGCTAACAGCAATATTCAGGCTGATAGAGATGAACGACTCAATGAACAACCAGCATAACCAGACGGACGATACTTCGTTTCTTGGTTTATTATTTTCAATAATGAACCTTTGGAATCGACCTTTGGAAAACATTTTTAACCCCTCCTCAAAATTTGCTGGTTTACATTTTGAAGTACGTAGAATCCAAAAATCGAATAAAAATTTGGCCGTCCGTCCGCAGCACTTTCCCCACCTAGCATTGGCCGATTTTGATGAAATTTGGTATGTAGGCTCCATTTGGGGTCTAGTTGTGCCCCGAAGATTTTGGTTATGTAGGTCATTTCTAAGGGTTCCAAAATCGAATTTGAAATTTTGAAAACGCCCTAACTTAAAAAATTTTGGTATAAAGGTATTGTTTTTCCTTCGATTTAGGATTTTATAGAATTTTTAGAATTTTTTGAGACCACCCGGAGCTCTGTAGGACAAACCGTTTGCTCAATACGAGAATTTAAAGTTTGGACGTACGATAAATCAGAAACACGAGTGTGAATCGCAAAAGTGGCCTAATCTCCGTTCAAATTATGTTTTTCTTAATTTTGGATGGTTGGTGGCTTTGTAGACGAATGATCTATATAAAAATAATAAACCGTTGTGTAATAATTTGCAGCGTTTTTTCGTGTTTCTCCTTGAACACGGATGTGAACCTCGACGAACGGCCTACTAAAACAAATAGATGAAAGTTCAATGTTACGACGTATTTCCGGTTTGGTGCCAGACCGGCACCATTGGTTGGGGGGGGGGGGACTCGAATTCGCATGTTGGGTATCGTAGATCAAGGATTTCCAAAATGCTCTTCAGATTCGAGGCTCCCATGCCACTAGAAATTATACGGTGGATAATGGTGAGGGAGGGGGTCAATATTTATTGCCTAAAGTAGTAAATAAATTACATCGAGTGAAACAGTTTTATCGCTTACCAACTGGTTAAACTGATCTAATGCTTATCTAGTGGGACGTCCCCTGGAATGCATGCATTACTAAACAATATGTTTCCTACCTATGCTGGTTATGGTGCAAACAAAAATAAATGCGAAGGTAAGCAATAAGAAAAGAATTTTCAGCATAATTATTTGAGGTAATGCATAGTCAAACAATAAGAATTATGATTCAATCAAACAGCAATAGAAGAATATAATCATGACGATTTTTGTTTAAAATTATCGTAGGTAGGTAAGCAATCTTTAGTAACACCTACATAACGAGAAAAAGAGAAATATGAAGGGGTGATCATGAGAAAGAATATATATTCACCGGAAATTACATAGAGATGTATCAATTATATTTTCATAATAATTATCATCAGCAAAACTGCAAAAAAAAATTTCTCTTCTTGCTCGATTCCAATGGCTTTTTATTGAAAATAATAAACCAAAATGATCGAATCGCGCTACGAAGATCAACTTTTGACATACATATATTTTTTGGCTGCGGGTCAAGTCAAAATAAGCGTGATTGTGATCAAAAACCGCTGCAAATCATTGCCCAAAGGTTTATTATTTTTTTCATAGATCTTTCCCCACCAAACGTTGGTACCTACAACCTACTAGGGCACTCTTGAAAATTTCAACCCTTAATTTTCAGCCCTTAGAAGTGACCTACATCAACCAGAAGCTTTGTGGCACAACTAGACCCCAAATGGAGCCCATATACCAAATTTGAACCAAATAGGTCCAGTGTTGCTAAGAAAAGTGCAGCGTACGGCGGACGGACGGAAAATGTTTCATTCGATTTTCGGATTCTACGTACCTTGAAACGTAAAACATAAAATTTTGAGGGGGGGGGGTTGAAATTTGTTACTTCTTGCTCGATTTCAAAGGTTTATTATTGAAAATAATAAACCAAAATGTAATAGGTAACTAAGTTGTTTAGTACAACGTCTTTCTAGGATATTAAACTGTCGTACAACTACTCTGCCGTGTGAAGGAAGAACGACTCAACTCAAAATTCTTGAAATCCCAGAAATCAGCTTCGAAGTTTCTCTGGAAAACTCGCCATAAATTCACTCCAGATCACTCCCCTGATCCCATTTTTTTCATACCTCATAATAAGAGGTGATCAACATATTATGTTGTTCAACTCAATCGACTGGTACAATTATTCCTCTTTACACACGTACCTTGTATCGATTCGTGTCATTTGAGTCAAAAATCGACAACCATACGAGACGCCCCCAACCCGATCTTGAAGCCAACAATGTGGAGGAAAAACAACTCAGCGGCGTTTTCAGCGAGTTCAGTCTTTTTTTCTCCACAAACAAATAGTAAATCTAGCTAGTTTGGGTGTTTTAATCGAGGAGTTGAGATGTTTTTCCTAAAAATCATGGAGTTGAGACGTTTTTGCTTAAAATTAGGCAATTTTCAAACTACACCCCTAACGATTTCAACCCCTTCCGGGGTGAAATTTGACATTTTAACTCGTTCATCGGAAAGGTGGAGGGAAAATTAGAGGAGATACGTAAAAACTCCATTTTCAACCATTTTCGAGTTGAGTCATTCTTCCTTCACACGGCCGAACTATGCATCGGACCATCTATACAATCGGGCTATGGATACGAGGAAGCCACGTATGTGCTACGTTTTTAAGAAGTTTTTTTCCGTCTTCTATGAAATGATTAGGGTATCTTATTAATTTCAAGACCTCCAAGTTCATAGTAGCCTCAGCATTTGCACGAAAGCGAAACCCTCGTAACAATCAAACTTCATCAAATTAGCCCAGTGTAACCTATCGACTTATATTACGACGTCACAGCGATATCAAGAATGTCTGCATATTTATTTGAGTATATAGCTTCCTCACACAGAATAAATGTAGGTACGCAGGAACACCTGTCCAGTCTCTTCGTGTGAACAGACAAAAGGGAGGGTCATCCTGTAGGCGGTTTGTTACACTACGGACAGATTATTCAACTACGTGTCAACTCTGCTGAGCTGGCATCGCATTCGTCTGTCACTCAGCAAAACTGTTGAACAGAGCAATGACCCTCTCACGATAGTGTTTTTTTCCCTCACTTTATTGTTAGTCGAATAGTTCCCTCCTAATATAACGGCTCCGCGGGTAGCAGATAGCATCATTTATTTTCCGAGTTGGCACCCCTTTGGAAAGCGGAGGTCCTGCCCGAGGTGTCAGAGGCGGATACGCGATAGTATTGCGGTCAAATCACTGCCGAATGGAGTTGATCAATCCATATTCGATAACCGCATTCTTCTTCCATTGTGCCTTCAAACACAAAGTGGAGCTTTGAAAGAGGCCCTGCCGGGTCACTAACCTGTGTAGTGCCGGTGGGGTCCCTACGCTAGTTTACACGGCCTTTCGTATCGTGTGATTGCACTATACCGATATTATTTGCAATAGATAGATTGAGCAACGTAAATATAAGGACTAGAAAATATCAAAATGTTTAACTACGTACTCCAATATAGCAGACGCAAACATATTGTTTAGTAATCCAAGCATTCTAGAGGACGCCCCATTGGATAATGATTAGATCAATCTCTACCAGTTAGCTATAAAACTTTCTTTTTCACCTTTCTACTGCACATGACAGTTTAATTCAATGCAATTTAGTTAATATGCTGAAGAAGTAACACATCACTTCTCCGTGGATTCTACAGCAAAATATTCAAATGTTTGTGAAGATGTATGTCTTCCAGTATTGTAGGTAGGTATAACATTTGAACCATATTAGTTTATTTATGTATAGTCAGGGTGACCCGCTAGTGAACAACAATAAGAAAGACTTTTGTTTAATTCTCCCTCTGATGACGAAAAAACTTGAAATTGTCTGTTTTCTTGCTTTCAAGCTTGAGTTTTTCATCAAAGGAAAGGATAACCGTAAAGTTGACCGTGACGATGAAAAGCTTATTAAATAAAAAAAAGTTTTTGAAAAAAAATTGCCAATTTCCAAATTTTTTTAAGCGGTAACATTTTGAGCATTTGAAGAAATTTAATTTTTTTCAAACTCAGCTATGTTTGAGCTGCTGATATGGGCTTTAAAGGGTTATATTCAAGAATGTAAGCACAACATGCAAATAGATAATTTAAATAAAACATTTAAATGATTTAAATGAAAAATGCTACAAATTATTACACAAGGGTTTAGATATAATTTCTCTATATAGATTACTCGTCTGCAAAGAACACAGCTTTGCCATTGTCACAAACCATAGATCCCAACCAACCTACCACATACCTATAGTGTATTTGAGAGAAATAAATACTTCACATTCAGTTTGAAAAAACAGGGAGTTATGGGTGCCTTTATGAGGAAATTTGATTACTGGTTGCTAAGGACGCATACTGAGTACAACTCAAAGAAACGAACAACGATCGCAGTTTGGTCAGCTAAAATATGATCGGAGATTAGATCTCTTTTGCGATTCACACTCGTGTTTCTTATTTATAATAGTTTGACCCTTAAGTTCTCATAGGGAGCGAACGATTGGACCTGCAGAGCTCCGGGTGGTCTCATTCGATTCGAAAAATTCAATACTATCTTAAATCGATGAAAAAACAATACCTTTACATCAAATTGTTTTGAGCAAGGACGTTTTCAAAATGTCAACCCCTAATACAATTTTTTTTGTTGATCGATTTCAAAGGTTCATTATTAAAAATAATAAATCAATAAGGGGTTGGCGGCATTCCACTCCATTTTTGATGAAGTTATACACTTTTTTTCTTTGCATTGAGTGGACTACTTTTGGATAAATATATAGAATCCTCATTGCCTGAGGGTATATACCTGATCATCTACATTTTCCATACTTATATCATAATATGTACTCACCATTAATTTTCCTTGGGTTGGTTTCCACCAAGAAACAAGTACAAGTTATTGGTATTCAGGCAAATCAATTATTTCAGAGCACAGAATTGAACGTTCGTAAAATTATTCTAGCAGGTAAACCTTTTTTTTTTCAAATTCCAGTGAGCTAACCCAATTAGCTTACTGGAATTAGTTTACAGATCCCCCCCCCCACTATCAAGTTTCAGATGTGCCAATAAATATTATGTAAACTCAATATTGGAATACGATTCTGTTCTCCCGAACTTTTGCCAGTTGTTTAAATCATTGTCTCCACAATTTATAGTCGTAAATATGATAAATCATTATGTTTAGATTGTTTCCTAAAAGTTGCTAGGATTAGTATAGTATTATCATTAGATGGTGAAAAGTTTTTCTGGGTATAGCCAGTATTACAACAGTATCACATCAAGCCATCCTTATTGCCAAAAGGCACAAAGACCCATCTTCAAAGGTAGGAAGTATAGGTGGGTTCAATCATCTCTTTATGGCCTAAACAAATAACGAATGGACACACTTACGACATTAAGTAAACTTGACCATCTGAGTAGAGCATCATCTGACATTCTTAGCCGGAAACTGCGGTCTATCGAAGGTGCTAGGGAGAGAAAACACCTCCAGCCAGACAGTTGACTTAGGGCCAGGAGGCTGTGAGACGTCTCATGCTGGACTTCCTACTCCACATCTGGCTGCCCTTCTGGAGGAAGCCCTTCGCCCTTCAGCCCCTTCAGGAATCAATTATCAACAAGTGTTCCGCATCCAGGAAGCGCGGTTCGCTCGTTTCGCCGTGAAGTTGAGTCTAAGGGATTATAATTGCTAGGAAACCGTCCGTTTTTCAGTAGGAGTCGTTTTAACGAAGACCTGAGGAAACCGGAAAAGGTTTGGGAACGGGACAGGCGTGAGATTACCGTCCAACCTTTTGTGAGTTCCTAATGAATTGCTGGTCATACGTGGATTTGGTTTCCTCTCGAGAATCTCTTCCACCAAAGGGTAGTCTGAAGACAGCGGAGAGGTTCGATAGGTATAAGTGAATATACATAAAAACCACCTGTTGTGGATTTCGTGACTATTTCGTACCAGTCGAAGAAGACTGTCAATTCTCAACACTATTGTCCTTTTTGGTATACTATTTTCAATAATGAACCTTTGGAATCGACCAAGAAAAAAAACATTTAACCCACCCTCAAAATTTGTTGGTTTACGTTTCAAGGTACGTACAATCCTAAAATCGAATAAAAATTTGGACGTCCGTCCGCCGTACGCGGCACTTTCCTTACTTAGTTCTCATGGACCGATTTTGATGAAATTTGGTATACCTATGGGCACCTTTTGGGGTCTGGTTGTGCCCCGAAGATTTTGATTGATGTAGGTCACTTCTAAAGGTTGAAATTTCAAAAAATAACTAACTACCCTAACTCGAAAATTTTTTATATAAAGGTATTGTTTTTCCATTGATTTAAGATAGTATTGCATTTTTAGAATTTTTAGAGACTGCGCGGAGCCCTGTTGGACAAACCGTTCGCTCCCTACGAGAACTTAAGGGTTGGACTTACGATAAATTAGAAACAAGAGTGTGAATCGCAAAAGAGGCCTAATCTCCGTTCAAATTTTAGCTGAATGAAATGCAATCGATGTTTTTCTTCTTGTCGGTTGGTTGGAACAATTACAAAGCCGTGTTCTCTGCAGACGAGTGATCTATATAGAAAACTAAAAACCTTTGTGTAATAATTTGCAGCGTTTTCTGTTTGTAACGTCATTGAAGCTGGAAAAGTGTTCAGTTTGTTGATGGAACATGGCGCCGAGCGTCGATTTTATTTTATGATTGTGAAAAACTCAGAAGCCTGAAACTAATTTTCATAAGGTACCTACACATTGGGCATTGTTTTGTCAAGGTTGAAAAAATGATGCAGCAAATTATTACGCATAGGTTTAATTTGAAAAATAAACCCTTGTGGGTACCTTCATTAGGAAATTTGAATACTGTTTGCATTTTGGGCAGCTAAAATGTGAATGGAGATTTCTAACCTTAAGTTCTCATAGGGAGCAAACAGTTGGTCCAACAGAGCTCTGGGTGGTCTCATTCGATTCTAAAAATGCAATACTAGGATGCGTTTTTTTCTTGCTCGATATTGAAAATGATAAACCAAAACAAGTCGATTTAAAAAAACATTCCCATTTAACTTTGAAAATAACGATTTATAAGAGAACACTCATTTATTATGAAACAATCTGCAGATAATCACCCTGCACTGATCGACAGTACAAATGATCATAATCATAATACGTAGCTCTAAAATCTGATGATCATTCATAGGGAACCACTCAGAATGTCCCCACACAACGCATTAATGAGGCAAAGGAGTAATGCAAGATAAAAGACATGATTTTATTGATTCTCAGGAAGAAATATATTCTTAAGTATCCCCATTGAACGGTGAGCGCACAGATCTGACATCAGCTTCCTTGAAAAAAAAATCCGGTACGGAAAAGGCCTGTTTTCTGTTCTATTTCGTGAAAAATGTTACCGGAGATCCCAAGATGCAAGGCAGTTTTTTCTTCTGAAGAAGATGCATATAATTATGAGAATTTCACAGGAATTATAACCCCTCGGGTGGGCTTCTAGATGTTTAATTGCCCGTTGAGTCGACGTAATTGGGATCGCGCGTGACAATATCATGAGAACCGCGAACCCTCGGGTGTGAAGAGCAACGGACTTTGCAACAGATACCACTTTTTTCTCACTGATAATCAATTTATAGTTCATCCAATAATAATATCATCACTTACTTTCAGTAGTGCACTTTTCGCATTATGAACGCAATCCCGGACGGATTTTGAATAAATAGGAATTAAGAATTTTGGTTTATCATTATTCAATAATGAACCTTTGGAATCGAGCAAGAAAAAAATAGTTTAAGCGCCCCTCAAAATTTGCTGTTTAAGGCAAGTAGGTTCCAAACATGCTGCGAATTATTATACTATGGTTTATTATTTTCCTGCATTGGTCACTCGCCTGCAAAAAAAAAAAAAAAAAAAAAAACAGCTTTCTATTGTCACTACCTACCAACCATTTTTTCGCTCAATAAAAAAGTTTATTTTGAAGAATTAAAGAGTTGTAGATGGATACCTTCATGAGGAAATTTGATTACTGGTTGCCAAGGACGCGTACTGAGCACCACTCCAAGAAACGAACAACGATCGTATTTTGGTCCCTGAACCCTTAAGTTCTCATAGGGAACGAACGGTTGGTCCTACAAAGCTCTGGCTGGTCTCAATCGATTATAACAAATCAATTCTATTTTAAATAGACAAAATACCATATCTTCATATCGAGAGTGTTCGAACTAGGGTTTTCCCAGCTCACCTTTCATGATCACATTACTCACCTCCTCAGAAAACTAAAAGTCAGAACCAAATAACTTAAATCATTGCTCAACAACCCCAATATACATATTCCTATGCGATTCCCGTTTTGGGGAACATTCTACATTTGTTACATAGAGAAATTGTTTGTAGCATGGGAAGTCCCCAGAAGTTCACTAGACCAACATAAAAAAAGCAAGTGTTAAGTTGGCTAGTTACAGAAGGGGGCTTTAAATGCGACAGGATATTAAACAGCATATTTGTATAGGAGATTATTAAAGTTCAGAGATTATTGAAGTTAGAGAATGTTAAAGTAAGTTAGAGATTATCAAATAGTGTCCTTTTTTCTGTATGAATTGTTTAGTAATTTACTTATTACTGTAATGTATAGTAAATATCAATTTATTTACCGAGATTGAGCGATTTTGCAAAGATCCTACCCTTGTTGGTTTATTATTTTCAATAATGAACCTTTGGAATCGACCAAGAAAAAAAAAATATTAACACCCCCTCAAAATTTGATGGTTTACGTTTCAAGGTACGTAGAATCCAAAAATCGAATAAAAATTTGGCCGTCCGTCCGCCGTCCGCCGTACGCCGTACGCCGTCCGCCGTACGCGGCACTTTTGCCACTTAGCATTGACCGATTTTGATGAAATTTGGTATGTAGGCTCCAATTGGGGTCTAGTAGTGCCCCGAAGATTTTGGTTGATGTAGGTCACTTCTAAGGGTTCCAAAATCAATTTTGAAATTTTGAAAACGCCCCAACTCAAAAAATTTTGATATAAAGGTATTGTTTTTCCTTCAGTTTAAGATTCTATAGAATTTTTTGAGACCACCCGGAGCTCTGTAGGACAAACCGTTCGCTCACTACGAGAATTTGAAGTTTGAACGTACGATAAATCAGAAACACGAGTGTGAATCGTAAAAGAGGCCTAATCTCCGTTCAAATCAAAGCTGACCGAAATGCGATTGATGCTTTTCTTCATGTTGGATGGTTGGTGGCTTTGCAGACGAGTGATCTATATAGAAAAATAAAAAATAATAAACCATTGTGTAATAATTTGCAGCGTTTTTTTTTCCTTTATTTGGTATGGGCATAAAGCCATTCAACCAGACATATATCAATTGTATATGTACAAAAATATCTACCTATATCATAGGTATTTATAAATTCACATTGATTTTTGTGATGAAATCATAGAAGGCATCATAGATGTTAAGGTCGTCGTCCTCTCTTGAGATTTTGGAGAAAAGTTGTCGTCTTGCGGTGTTGTATGCTGGGCAGTTGAAAAGGATATGGTCCAGAGTTTCGATCTCTTCTGAGCAGGCTCGACAACTTGGGTTTTGGGCTCTCCCAATCATATGGAGGTATTGGTTTGTAACTGCGTGGCCAGTTCTGATCCGCATTATTGTTTTAAAATATTTTCTTGGCTTGGGGCAGTTTATTTTTGAAAACCATGCATGCTTTTCAACGTTCTTGAACATAAATATGTAATGTCGTCCTTTAGGGTAGGAGCTAAGGAAATTCTGCCGTTCTTCTATGTACCGCTCCCTGATGCTCCTGTGCAGGTCAGTTGATAGGAATACCTTGACAGGGTCTGTGGGAGGTTCATCAGCAGATCGTTTAGCGGCTGCATCTACGATTTCATTCCCAGGAATGCCAATGTGTGCCTTGATCCATATGAAATGTACTCGTATACCTTTAGTTCGTAGCCCGTTTATCAGTCGCAGTATGTCAGCTTCTAATTTGCTCACTTTGGAGATTATGTTGATATTTTTCATTTTGATTAGAGCTCTCTGCGAATCGTAGAGGACAATTACTTGCGGTGTACGTAAAGCTTCATCGCTGGCATGTATAAGCGCTTGCAGGATAGCGTATAATTCTGCAGAATAAACTGAACTTTTGTCCCAGATTCGGAACCCTTTCTGGACCTTTGCTGTTGAATCGTAGAAGGCGCAGCCTACTTTGGAATTAATCCTTGACCCATCCGTGTATATATACCGACCATTCGGCCATTTTTCCCGAAGTGTGGCAACGATGTGGGGTCTCGCACTCCATTCTGTTTCATCTCGTATTATAACGTGTGGTGGGTTCAAGAATGTGGCGTACGGGATAGAATACATTTCTGGCTGAGCTGAGGTGGCTATCCAGGGAATATCCGACTGAATGTCAAGAAAACTGTTGCATATTAGAGGTGCTTTTTTGTCCAATATCTTTCCGTTAGCATATCAATTGTCAACTGCCTGATTGAAGAAAACCCTTGCACATTCCTTCCATAAAGTGACGCTAGATATCGTTCTGCTAGCATGCCTCTTCGTTGCTCGAGTGGTAGCTCTGCCGCCTCGGCGAGTAGCGCATTTATAGGGGTAGATGTCAGAACCCCAATTGATGTACGAATGCTTTTATATTGGATGCGGTCTAACGATGCAAGGCTGTAATGTCCACTCGCCACCATATGTCAGGAATAAAACCATTTACGATGATTTCAAAATCCTCACGCCTTCTGAACTCTTCGCCAAACACACCAGCACAAGTCTGACGCATTATGACAAGACACAAATATTTTCATTCTAAGAACAATTATAAGCCTAATTTGAAATACTATAAGAACCTAGTTTGAAATAAAATTATTAAAAGAAAAATACGAAACTTTTTTTAAGGAATGGTCCTCTTAAGTCACATAATATGTGTACAATTATTATTGTTGTATATTGTTGTACAATATTATTGTACAACAGCTAAAGGCTAATATGAGTTTCTCCAAACATTTTGGTGGCGAAGAAGCAAAATTACCGTAAGATCCGAGTGGACCCAAGACCTGGCGTAGCGTGACCTCAGCATAGGAAAAACTTCCCATCAGGAATGACCCACTCGAAGCACCATAAACGAGCTACGGCCGCGTTTCTTTCGATAAAAAATATGACGAGCCGTCCGTCGCATTTTTCTCACAGGTTGATAATGACGTCAGCACGAGACAAGGGGGGCCCTCGGCAGTCATTTGTCACAGTTGAGAGGTCCCCAATCTGGCCCCCGCTAATGGACGCGACATTTCGGACATCAACTCCTTTAAAACGCCTCTTCACGTCTTGACACTTTACCTGTTATGTCCAACTTCATCTTGAAGTCCGAATGACGTTATCTCGTTTGTGCCCTTTGAACTCAAAAGTCTCGAAAGCAGTGTTTCTCCACTTCCTGAACTAGTCTTTCGAATTATCAAAGTGACGGGACGGCATAAATTCTCGATATTTTTTTGGATTTGAACGATGTTACTGACATCCTCGGACCTGGTGGAACGACTGATTTCTCTGAAAGAGCCACATAGTTCATCTAACTCCACTCAAGGATACGAATACCTATGAGTCTCTAGGCTACATATTGCCCCACCCGCAGAGCGGGGTTCACTAAAAAATCCCTAAAATTATCAAGATCTGCGATACCACCCTCGAGTGGTCACCGATCTAAAACAGCAAGAAACACTGAGTCTCAGGTAAACGGCAAGTGGACTTCCTCTCACAAACTTCCCTCCAACCTCCGTCGCATTAGAGACCTTACTTATTGCGTGACTCTCAAAATCCCCTTGTATTTCAACGTTATTTTTCGAAGTTAATTTTCAAGATTAATTTTTCTTCCACTTGTGAAACTCCAATTTTATCCATGCAACACGTATCAAGCCTTCAACGCTTTTAAAATTTAAACAATTGAAACAATTAAATTGTTTCAATTAAACAATTAAATTTTAATTGTTCTAGAATTCATTTCTTCGTTCGTTTCAGGGATGCCCGATACTTCAAAAGTATCGATACAATATCGTATCGATACATCTAGGAAGTATAAAATTGTCCATTCATGCAGCATGAATTAATGAGCGAATTTTCAAAGAAATCATTCAGTTTAAGGTGTGGTTAAGAAAAGGACCAATGGTGTTGCAATTTGTTGTAGAAAGTTTTTTTTTCGATTCTTGGTTTATATATATGTTTATATGTTTTTTTTTACATACTTTTACACCAATAATCGACGTCCTGGAAGACGTGAAATCACTGGGCTGAAAGCTGAATCTGGGAGCCCGAGAAGCGTTCTGATTGTGGAAGCTCCAGGACGTAGTTAAAGATGAATGAGACAGATCGCGTTCATGATCACTTGTTCCCAACCTCGTCACAACAAGCCACCTTTAGTTTATCACACATTTTTCTCCTTCATGCGTTACCGCATCTAAGTAATTAATTTGATAACACTTAGTTATATTCGCGATATGTACGAAAAAATCGTGCAATTTTCAATAATACACTGGGTTTAAACGTTTCTATCGGTGGCAGTTGTCGATAAAATATTTGAACGAGGACTCTTTTTTTTTATTTTTTTTTTTTTATTTTTTATTTTTTTATTTTTTTTTTATTTTTTTTTCCGACATGATTTTTTCATCATAGAGTACCCACACGGCTACTCCATTTCTGGGTACAACAAATATACGCGCGTATTCATTATATATATTTCGGTATCTAGGGCTTCTAATGAGCCTCCTTTAATTAATAATCTCTCCTACTTCCTTTATGGACTAATCTATCAAAGGTTCTTACCTATCTATCTGACATTGAGTGCCCTATTTTATGAAAGCTAGTTCATTCCCAACTCGCCTGCAGCGCTCCAAGTACAACGAAGTCCCAGGAAGAGAAGGGGGGCAGCCCCACTCTAATTCCAAGTTGGCTTTTAGAGGCGGATGTAGGTACTGAACTCAGGGCAGTAAGAAGGTGTCCCTTGTGGAGTAATATAATCGTTTTATTCTTTCTCCAAACAACAAACTGCGTGTTTTTCTCATTTTCCTATTTCACAATTTAATTAATGAAATAGGATACCGAAATCAGAAGTGGGATTGGAAATCCATTCCTTCAAATTTTTTTCTTCTCAAAAAAAAAAAAAAAAAAAAAAAAAAAAAAAAAAAAAAAAAAAAAAATTAGACTGAAGTTTGTGTTCGCGAGTGTTTTTACAAGTTAAAGGTGAACAATATGAGTGACTGGAACGTCTCTGATATTCCATCAAATCATCCCGAATTTGAAGAGGAAATGAAGGAAGCTCCAAGAGATCCAATGGTGCTACTCAGCGACGTCTTGGAGAAAATATCAAGACAATGGGCTCCAACACAACAACCACAGCAACTGAAGAGATTAAAGTTGCCAGACTTCGATCCGTCCGGTAAGATGACTGCCAAAGCTTGGATTAAGTCTTGTGATCTCATTATAAAATCTATACCAACGGATACAGCTGAATTAGCCGTCGCCCTCGTCGAGTCACTGAAGGGTTTGGCTGGAGAATGGTTCGCGGACATCGTGAACGACTCTTTGACGTGGGAGTCCTTCAGTCTACAATTCTCATCAAGATTTTGTGAGACAGAAACCCCAATTGGAGCTGCCCATACAGCAATTACAACCTGGTCAAAAGATGGAGATATTACGACTTATGGTGCTGAACAGCTTCTCAAATTCAGGAGCGCATTCCGAGGAAAAACGGGAGAGGAATGCGCTATCATAATGACTGCAGCCTGCTGCGCTCGACAGGACGAAGAGGTACGAAAATGGGGATACATGGAAGAGGAAGTCACGGAACTCCTTCTTCAGAAAAAGTTGCAGTCGTTAAGAGGAGGACGTCCGATTAATCGGCATACTAATCAAACTATGCACAATAATCACCATCTTAACGACGTCAATAATAGAGCCCAAAAGAGACCTCATTATCACGGAAATGACCGTTATCATGATAATAAAAGATTTAAAAACAGTCACAACAACTTCGACAAAAGGAATCTACCTTCAACGTCCACCACCTCCAATACTCAATATCAAGGAGGTAGCAATAGTCAAAAACGTTGTTGGAAATGTGACAGCGATACCCACAGCTGGAGAGTATGCTTCCGTAATCCAAACCGACCACAAAATAACCATCAGCAGCAAAATCAAGAACAAGGAGGCAGCCAAGCAGGAAGACGCAATATCCCGACTCACCACGGCAATAACGGGCAACATCAAGAGCGAAAAGTCAACGGATGTTAGGCCAATCCTGTTGGTAACTTCAGCCATCAAGGTAAAATTTTTACTTATGTTTTTGATAGCGGAAGTGGTTTCCTTATTGTCTGAAATGGTATTGTCCCAATTTTCCGGTCAAATTTTCAATAACCCAGTCAATTTAACGGGAATAGGCTCTGGTAAAATTCTGGTTCAAAAACAAATTTCAGTAATGTTAACTCTGGAGGGTATCGATATCCCGGTAGTATTTTTAATAGTACCAGAAGGTACAACTAATTACGAAATACTATTAGGACGAGATATTCTAGAAACAGGAATTACTATCACTGTGTACCTGATGAGTAGGCAGAACTCGAAAGAAATTAAAAATAGAGGAGAGTGGGAAACTCCTTGTTTACATAGGGCCATTGACCGACAGACAGGTAGAAAGTCTTTCTTCATGGGAAAGCCAATCAACTGCTTCTCGTGTAATACAGGGTTCAACTCATGGGGACATGACTCGCGAAATGTTTAACCCCTTTGAAGAACAGAGAGATACTGACTTAACTTCTCCAGACGATATACATCGATTAAAAAGTATTTAAAATAAATTTCCAGAAAGTTTTACCAGAGGTTTACCCCCTCCTAAAAATGTTAGGTACAGCTCTTCGTTCTTTTCTAGGATTATGTAGTTATTTCAGGAATTTCCTTAAAGACTACGAAATAATCTGTGCACCCCTATATGAGTTGACTTCGATGAAAGTCAATTTCAAATGGACCCCGGAACATGAGAAGATCAGGCAGAAAATTATTGGTTTATTAACTGGGGAACCAACACTAACAATTTTTGATCAAACATATCCAATAGAAGTTTGGTGTGACGCAAGTTCAATAGGTTTTGGTGCCATAGCATTTAATGTGATAAGGAAGGAACGTAAACTCATAGGATATTTTTCTAGGAAAACAACCAAAGCAGAGTCGGCTTACCATTCATTCGAACTAGAGACATTAGCTGCAGTCAAGGCATTTAAATTTTGGGAGAATATATTGCTGTATAATGATTTCAAACTAGTCACAGACTGCAGATCTTTTCAGGCCTGTTACGTGAAACAGACACTCATTCCGCGAGTCCACCGTTGGTGGGCTTATTTACAAAGTTTTAGGTTTACCATCACGTATAGACCAGGTTATAAAATGCAGAATGTTGATTTTTTATCAAGATACCCAGTTGGAAATCCGGAAGAAGTAAGTATTTTTGAGGCTCTAGTAAGTGATTATCCTCCTACTCACAATTCACAGAGCCTTAAAGCTATTTTAGCTAACCTACCTCAAACACAACCTGATACAGACACTGTAGGAAACATAAAAACAATACAAAAGAAAGTAAATCTAGTGGAGCTTACTAGGGACTGGCTGCTGATTGCCCAGCAACAGGATTCCGAACTTAAATTCATTAAAGAACATATTGAAGACGACACACTATCGCCTGAAGTAGCCAATACCTACGATATTAGGGATGGAATACTTTTTAAGAAATTTCAACACCAAAAGAAAACTAAAATTAATCAAATAGTTCCTCGGGCTTACAGGTGGATAGTGGTAAATTCAGTACATGAATCAATACTTCACTTAGGACACCCTAAAACAATGGAAAAACTCTTAGAAAGTTTTTGGTTTTCTGGAATGAATAAATTTGTAAAGAAATTCATTGAAAACTGCGTAACTTGCAAATTGAACAAAACACCTTCAGGGGCTCAGCAGATCGCCTTTCATCCAATCCCTAAAGCTCAAATTCCATTTGAAACAGTACCTACACATTGACTTCACAGGGAGACTGAATGGATCGAAAGGACCCCCAGAATATTTTATTGTGCAGGTAGATGGATTCACAAAATACACGCATCTTCACCATACAAAATCCTTGACAGCCAAATCTGCGATCAATGAACTTTCTGAATTCATTCAATTTTTTGGATCTCCTAGACGCTTAGTGTACGACCAAGGGACTACTTTTACATCTAAATTACTCACGGATTTTTGTAACGAACATTCCATAACAATGCACCCCATTGCAACAGGTGCAAGTCGTGGAAACGCGCAAGTCGAACGTTTTTAAGCTCCCAGACAAATTTAATTACAGTAGCCCAGTCAATCAAGCCTCAATCATTGAGAAATTTAACACCCAAATTGCAGTTAATTCTCAATTCAACCGCAAGTCGAATAACTTCGTTTACGCCACTTGAACTTTTAAGTAACTGGTTGTCAACCACATATTCCTGGAATGATTAAAGTTTCTGACGATTTGATACCTCCCAAGCGTTCTAATTTAAATGAAATTAGGAACGAAACTAAGCAAAGAATAAAAGCGGCTGCTCAGTATGATACACAAAGACTAGAAGGAAGGAAAGCAAAAGTTATCCCTCACAAGGTTGGTGACCTTGTGGTACGACGTATTGAGCCCAGAGTTAACGAGAAAACGTCCCAGAAGTACAAAGGAACTTACAAAATTATTTCAGTACTACCAAACCATAGATATCTTCTAGAAAATTTAGTCACTAAGAGACAGGTCAAATACCCTCATGAACGAGTACGAAAATTATCAATGGATACGTCGCTCTTGCCACAGCTCTTTAATGATAGCGAAGAAGATGTTTCGTCACATTCAGATGACGATAATTAAATAATTGATGAATAATCAATATATTGAAAAATTCGATCACACTCATTATTATCAAACAAGCCAATAGAGACCAGAATCCCGTCGGGAATTATTCCAAGCGATTTCTATTACTACGTTGTAAACCAACATTATTTTCACATAAAGTGAACTAATTTTCTGAATAATCTATTTAAAAAAAACGATAATAAGTAATAATAATTAATAAATCAAAATAAATGAATTAGATTGTTTTCTTGTACGGACATCAGACATTAGACATAGGATGATAATGGAGCGCTACGTTATCATCTCTTGATCGTAGTTTTACGACAATCATGTTGTGTTTGGACAGCTAAGTCTATCCTCAGCAGGCATGATTTCCGAATAAAATGAACGATCATGGTCTCCCCTTCTTGGTGGAATTCTCGAGGATTTCATCTATAGGTACCGTGGGTCCGAGATGCAATTTACCGTCTGATGGGCTTTTAAACTTAGTTTAGCATGTCATGCAAATCTCAAACATGCCTTAGCATGTGAGATCCCGTCCCTGACGGCTTATGGCATCCCATCAGACATATACTGCGGTAAATTTCCCTGTGGCTTTTAAAGTTTTCTTTAAGCACGTCAAAGCAACTCATGGTAAAAAGTCTTGCAACATCAAAAATTAAAATTGTTGGTCTTAATAAAAACAAACCATGAGTCCCATAAATTATGGACTTTTTGACGCTCCACAGGGCTTATCTCCGTCACGGCGACAAAGGTTTCACAGCCTGTGCATGGATGGGCACTAGGCCCATAAATGCAGGGTGGTTACTGGAAGTCTGAGATCAACTGAATAAATATTTGGCAGACCATGCGATGACATAACATGCCTATCCTATATGGATACTGTCGTATATCGACTGAATTGTACTGAAAGTACTTAAATCGGCCTACTGCGGGGGCCGTGCTACGTGATCAGCTGCACGTGGTGATAGGATATGGGTAATGAATTAACCCATTTTTGTCCTGGTTTGTTGTCTGCTACAAGAAAACATAGGTACCTATTTATTCGAGAGTATTTCTCACATTCACATTGTCAATGAAGAATTCAATTGATACAAAATGAAATCCCGCAGAATACGAAATGATATTTTTAAACTTATTAACACTAAAAGTGTTCGAACAATAAATTTACTATGAAATACCTTGTCCAACTGCGACCAGTGAAAATGACCTCTCAAATTATGTGATTCATAAAATAAGAATTGAAAAAAAAAATCACTATGATGATCCATCAATCTATGAATGAAATTAAAGTTACCAAATAATGATATCATCTCAAAGTGTGAAATCTAGTTTCATGAATGGTCTTGGCTTCTTTTACTTTTGCCAATGTGGCGACTTAAAAATACTTTCTGTGTAAGAGCACATTCCAAAAAGGCAAGAAGTTGCATGAAACCTTTTTTTTTTTTTTCAAAACCCTCACGAGAGGAAATGTTTGGGCAGGATAGCCGAATGGTCCGACTAGTCATTAAACTCCTTTTCCTCTGTAGGATAAAGCCCTTTTTCAAACTGCGTAGTTGCAAGTAGGTAAAACCTTTGTGAATGTACCGCATTCGAGATTTATGACTGGTCACCTGTCAAACATGCGGTGTCCCGCTCTTCGCAAACCTGTGCTAGGTCATTCCTACCTAAACAACATTACAACACAAAGGAAAATCACACCTACTTCATCCCAGATGATAAACATTTTCTTTCTCGTTTTCAAACTCCGAGCGTTTTCGATTACAGGCCGTTCTTGGTAGAATGAATCAATTTGATGATTTCTAATAGTCAACCGTCTGTTACAGGAGGACCATCCCGAAAGTAATTTTAATAATTATTATGTGAAAAATGTTCGAGTTAAGATCGAAAATATTTCGATCATTCCATTTGTAAATATTTTTGAGTTCATATTTTATCAATTTCACATTTTTTTTATATACGAATTGTTTATATTTGCCATATTTCTACTTAATGCAGTAATATGAATTAGCCTTACTGAACAATTGCGATTTTTTAATATTGAATTGGATACTTATTTGCATTATATCGAGTCATATTATGCCAACTAATAATTGGCATCTTATTTTTGAAATAGGTATGATGTTTGTATTTTATAATCTTTGTATGACGCAATATTCTGGCGTATCATTTTCAAGTATTTAATTTTATCCGCCTTAGGGAACTTTTCTTTTTAATAATGATTGGCAGGGGTTTTCATCCTAGTGGATACGCTGGATCTTGCGAGCCTGTCCAAGGTTATTCGCAGATCACGCGTTCAGCAAAGGTTTCCCACTGTCTTAGAGTCATTTTTTTTGCATACCAAACCAAAATTAAAACTTTGTGATCTTAACGTAGAGTCACCCTAGGTCCACAAGCCAACATTGCTAGGATCTCTATCAATTCACGAGTTCGGGTAAGCGCTTTAAACTAATAAATGATGTATTTGCTCGCGCGTTCGATTACATATTGAGGACTTCTGTAATTTCCAACTTTAAACTTTCAACTTTTTTTCCCTAGCTCTCGCGTGGGACCGCTCGATGTCAGATTGGCCGTTTCGGTATCTAGGGCTTCTAATGAGCCTCCTTTAATTAATAATCTCTCCTACTTCCTTTATGGACTAATCTATCAAAGGTTCTTACCTATCTATCTGACATTGAGTGCCCTATTTTTATGAAAGCTAGTTCATTCCCAACTCGCCTGCAGCGCTCCAAGTACAACGAAGTCCCAGGAAGAGAAGGGGGGAGCCCCACTCGAATTCCAAGTTGGCTTTTAGAGGCGGATGTAGGTACTGAACTCAGGGCAGTAAGAAGGTGTCCCTTGTGGAGCAATATAGTCGTTTTATTCTTTCTCCAAACAACAAACTGCGTGTTTTTCTCATTTTCCTATTTCACAATTTAATTAATGAAATAGGATACCGAAATATATATATAGCTACAAACTTTTCTTGATTTTGGACAATTTTCATTTTTGAAAAATGCATTCATATCAGAAATTTTGTGCTGAATCCGAATATACCATATATTACCATGATTTTCAATGTAAAAACCACAAAAAACGGGAAAAACCCATTTTTTTGGAGTTTTTTTGAATTTTGGACCACTTTGGATTGTCCAAAATTGCTGGTTAACGAACTTGACCTATGGTTTGTTGTTACAAACATTTTGGCAAAAACTAAAAAAAAAATTTTAAACAATTACTCAAGTTATCGTCCGGAATGACACATATATATATACATATGATTTTTGGAAAAACTTCAGGGATTGTTTCAGAATGTTCCAAAACGGATTTCAGTGTGAAAATTTTTCGAAAAAGTCGATTCTAAAAATTTTGAGGCCATTGCAATAGCTTCATTTTCTTTGAAAATTCGCTAATAATACGCTGCAAAATATTGCTGGGTATGCTTTGAAGACGTTAGGAGTCCATATTCATGTTCTACTCGTCTCTACGAACTCATAGAGTACCCACACGGCTACTCCATTTCTGGGTACAACAAATATACGCGCGTATTCATTATATATATAGCTACAAACTTTTCTTGATTTTGGACAATTTTCATTTTTGAAAAATGCATTCATATCAGAAATTTTGTGCTGAATCCGAATATACCATATATTACCATGATTTTCAATGTAAAAACCACAAAAAACGGGAAAAACCCATTTTTTGGAGTTTTTTTGAATTTTGGACCACTTTGGATTGTCCAAAATTGCTGGTTAACGAACTTGACCTATGGTTTGTTGTTACAAACATTTTGGCAAAAACTAAAAAAAAATTTTTAAACAATTACTCAAGTTATCGTCCGGAATGACACATATATATATACATATGATTTTTGGAAAAACTTCAGGGATTGTTTCAGAATGTTCCAAAACGGATTTCAGTGTGAAAATTTTTCGAAAAAGTCGATTCTAAAAATTTTGAGGCCATTGCAATAGCTTCATTTTCTTTGAAAATTCGCTAATAATACGCTGCAAAATATTGCTGGGTATGCTTTGAAGACGTTAGGAGTTCATATTCATGTTCTACTCGTCTCTACGAACTCATAGAGTACCCACACGGCTACTCCATTTCTGGGTACAACAAATATACGCGCGTATTCATTATATATATATATATATATATAGCTACAAACTTTTCTTGATTTTGGACAATTTTCATTTTTGAAAAATGCATTCATATCAGAAATTTTGTGCTGAATCCGAATATACCATATATTACCATGATTTTCAATGTAAAAACCACAAAAAACGGGAAAAACCCATTTTTTTGGAGTTTTTTTGAATTTTGGACCACTTTGGATTGTCCAAAATTGCTGGTTAACGAACTTGACCTATGGTTTGTTGTTACAAACATTTTGGCAAAAACTAAAAAAAAATTTTTAAACAATTACTCAAGTTATCGTCCGGAATGACACATATATATATACATATGATTTTTGGAAAAACTTCAGGGATTGTTTCAGAATGTTCCAAAACGGATTTAAGTGTGAAAATTTTTCGAAAAAGTCGATTCTAAAAATTTTGAGGCCATTGCAATAGCTTCATTTTCTTTGAAAATTCGCTAATAATACGCTGCAAAATATTGCTGGGTATGCTTTGAAGACGTTAGGAGTCCATATTCATGTTCTACTCGTCTCTACGAACTCATAGAGTACCCACACGGCTACTCCATTTCTGGGTACAACAAATAAACGCGCGTATTCATTATATATATATATAGCTACAAACTTTTCTTGATTTTGGACAATTTTCATTTTTGAAAAATGCATTCATATCAGAAATTTTGTGCTGAATCCGAATATACCATATATTACCATGATTTTCAATGTAAAAACCACAAAAAACGGGAAAAACCCATTTTTTTGGAGTTTTTTTGAATTTTGGACCACTTTGGATTGTCCAAAATTGCTGGTTAACGAACTTGACCTATGGTTTGTTGTTACAAACATTTTGGCAAAAACTAAAAAAAAAATTTTAAACAATTACTCAAGTTATCGTCCGGAATGACACATATATATATACATATGATTTTTGGAAAAACTTCAGGGATTGTTTCAGAATGTTCCAAAACGGATTTCAGTGTGAAAATTTTTCGAAAAAGTCGATTCTAAAAATTTTGAGGCCATTGCAATAGCTTCATTTTCTTTGAAAATTCGCTAAAAGTATCGATATTTTGAAGTATCGTTACTTTTCGATACTTTTTGATACTTTTACAAAACGCTGCAAATTGGTACACAATGGTCTATTATTTCTATATAGATCACTCGTCTACAAAGCCACCAACCATTCAACATGAAGAAAAACATCGATCGCATTTCGGTCAGCTTTAATTTGAACGGAGATTAGACCTCTTTTGCGATTCACACTCGTGTTTCTGATTTATCGTACGTAAAACCCTTAAATTCTCGTAGGGGGCGAACGGTTTGTCCTACAGTGCTCCGTGTGGTCTCAAAAAATTCTAAAAATTCCATAGAATCTGAAATTGACGGAAAAACAATACCTTTATATCGAAATTTTTTGAGTTAGGGCGTTTTCAAAATTTCAAAATTGATTTTGGAACCCTTAGAAGTGACCTACATCAACCAAAATCTTTGGGCACAACTAGACCCTAAACGTAGCCCATATACCAAATTTGAACCAGATATGTCCAGGGTGACTAAGAAAAGTGCCGGGTACGGCGTACGGACGGAAATTTGTTTATTCGATTTTCGGATTCTACGTACCTTGGAACGTAAAACATCAAATTTTGAGGGGGGTTATAATTTTTTTTCTAGCTCGATTCCAAAGGCTTATCATTGAAAATAATAAACCAAAATACTATTTTGAAAAAAAAGAAGTCTAGTTTGGTCAAACCCTGATTACTGAAAAAAATATAAAGAATTTGTAACCTCGAGTATTTTGACATTTTGACATTCGAGGAAGAGATTGTAGACCTTATATCTCAATCTTTCATGAAGTTAAAGACTCATGAACCAAGGCTTGGTTGATGAACCAAGAACCGTGATTATCTAGATTTCATGATTGAATGAAACTTTTTTTTCGAATAAAGGACTCGTAGCAATCGAGGGGCGCGTTGCTACTGGTGATGAAAACACTCAGCAGGTGGCAGCGTAGGCCTCGAACCGCAAAAGATTTCTTTCAATTTTTTGTTTCCTTTCTCCACTTTTTATCTGTCTATTTCTCTTCATCCCGTAAAAATTCATTATAATCCCGAAAGAGAACCAGAGACCCTTCGGCCTGGAGCATTGTCCAGAGGAGACCGTCCTATTCCCCCTGGACCTTACAAAAGCCCTTCTGAAGCTGTCTTTCTCGCTAAACAAACCTTTTTCCTCGTCTTTCATCTTTCTTTTTTTACTTCTTCATATCTTACGAACGACCAACCTCTTCGATCTCTCGAGCCCACAATCTTGTTCGTATTCTTTCACCTGTGTTTTTGACTGTGGCTGAATTAATTTCCCAAAATTTTAAGGGGACACATACGTCAATTCCGCGCTGTGGCAGAATTTTTTTTGCGTTATTTTTTCAATGGTTTGTCCGATTTTGATGAAATTTTCAGGGACTAATCCTCAAAATATTCTGGTTGGATGGTATTAGTGCGACCAACCAAAAAAGTTACTTCTCCAAACGTGAGCTGATCTAAACCTGAATGTTTGATATAAATGTTCATTTTTCATTCAGAATACTCAAGCTATCGATCTGAAATTTCCACAGCACGAACAGTATACTCAGTGAAACAAATATGGCTAACAAAGTTTTTATGAAGTTCACAGAAAAAAAGTTATGAGGGTTTTAAATTTTAGCAATGTTTTATATTTTCACACACTTATATTTAAGCGCCATGGCGTTATCCAGCGAAGCCCTCCATCATAATTAAAGGTATATACTAGAAGAACATCCTCTAAAAATATGGTTCCAATTGGAAGAGTAGTTCCTGAGAAAAAGGAACAAATAAGCTCAAAAACGTAATTTTACAGGACAGCGGTTTGAATAAAAAAACGCGCAGCCGAGTTAGGGCGGTCAGGTTTATCAAAATTTGAATGACTGTTCCTGGGCTGTTTCCAACCAATGGAATTGCGGTATCAACTCTCGATAGTTCAACATCGCTGTATATCGAATAGAATACATCGTTTAGCGTCAAAACCTCAACCTCAAAGAATGATAGCATGTGGGAAGGTTTACTTGGCTTTTCAGCTCGTCTTGTTTTTGCGTTCGTGACCGTGGTGAAGTTTTCCACCGAAAATTCCGAGATCTACGCTTATTTTCAAGAAAAAAAGAAAGCCCGGTCTTTATTGAAATGTGAGTTGATAATTTATACCATCAATAATTTCTTATTATAATATACGTTGTTCTACCTCCTATTCTCCCGCGCAAGTGAAGAGGAATTATAAATAGTGCAAGTTTTTAATGACTTCGTGGGTGCTCTCTACATGTTCGTGAACAATATCACCGTTGTAATTTTTTTTTCAATTAATAGTTTCCTTATTGGGCTGACTAGCCCGTGTTATACTAAATAAATAAATCTCAGCCTGTGCATCATTCCTTCTACAGCGCTTCTGAGCGCTCCCCAGCACTAGGTTCCAACCCAAATTTGGAGCACCTCTACTCATCGGATTTGGAATTTTTGGAAAGACGACGTGTATTTTCACTGGTAATTATCATTGTCGTGATATTGAAAGAGAAATCCTGAAAACGCCCAGCTAACTTTTGTTCCCTCAAAATAGATCATCTCTGCAAATTACGGACAGGAAAGATGAGTCTTGCTTCCAGTTTTCCTTAGCAGAAGTTGTGTTCAATTTTTGGAATCGAAATAAAAATTGCCTTAATCCAAATCTTCGAAATAAAGAGAGGCCACAATTTTCTTAAATTATTGTGGTTTCGTGTTCGTCTACCTTGATTCATGTAACTCTCCCACATAATGTAGGTTTCTGAATGTTGATACAAGAAAAGGCGATGTTGATTTTTCCGGTCGCCTTACGGTCATGCTTCCACATTAATTTTAATTTGAAATTAAGTCCGCTATTAGAATTCTCACGAGAATTGCACGCAATTTATGGCCCCATTGTGAAATAGTTTGAAAATCACAACCAGATGTCTCTCCTTGTCTGAACGCCATGTACCTGCCTTAATGACTTCTTAATCCCAAACGGTACCCCTGAGTTATTTATAAGGCTCATTCCCTTTAAAGAAGAAGGGAAAATGTTAATATCACGAAAGGAAGGAATGGCGAGGACCCTCGTAAAGGACAAATGAAGGGATTTGTTGGGAAATGAATTATGCATCCGCGGAAGCGTGGGAGACGAGGATCCCCCTTTTAACTAGGTTGGCTGTCCTGTCTTCGGACACGAACTGGTCAGGGGAAACGGAGTCGCATCAGTAGGCTCTGAGTGTTGAGGAGGTCGTGGAAATGCCCATATCTGAACGGGACGAGAGAAATCTCGGTCGCACGATGTTAAAAGATCAGGCGCTACATCTCCTAGTTACGCTGGTTTTGTTTAGTTGGGCGGAGAATGTGAATGCAAAAACACCACTGGAACCACGAATTTCGTACAACAAATTTTGTTGTACAAGCCGTATTTCATCAGCTCACTAGCTAAAAATACTAGGATTTTTTTTTTTCACTTTTTGGCTGCTCTTATGAATTTTTGAACGTATCTAAGAAGTCTTATCCGAAATTGGAACAGGATATTCCAAGTTAAGAAAAAATCTTGTTTTAGCTATAACTCTTTACATTTGGGAAAAATATTCCACCACTACAATCGATGATATTGTATATAAAGAGAGAGAAAAAACACATCTCAGCATTGTATCAGCACTTTCAGCACTCAGTAGTCATGTTCATCTGGCTGCTTGGTATCAGGGTCCGAGATCCGACCTCGGACACTGGGGTGAGGGTCAAGGTTGAATCACCTTGTCCCAGGAATGATGGAGGGAGGATTGTGCCTCTTACGGCTATGCCATCTGCCGACGCTTCTCTTCCCCATGGAGTTGGAGTTCAGCTCCAAGTCCCACGGGGCCCATTTGCTCGAGCCGTGGCACGCCGTCGTGTGGTCGTAGCCCTGAATGTAGACCATATGAATGATCCTCCTGCTAGGACTCGGGTAGTCATCCACCCTAGGTTGAACAGGGGGTACCATCCCGAATCAGATCCATGGTTGACTTGCCTTGCCATGTCCCTCGCCAGGTGATAGTTGCTCCAATCACCTTTAGTTGGTTTCGCTGAATGTTTGCAAGTGCTGCTGCAGCCTCTAGTAATGCGTCAACTTCATATTTTTGCATTTTTGAAGCATTGATGTCTGCGAGTGATCTCTGGCCAGAGCCAGAGACCACTGAGACATCAATAATGAAAGCTCCTCTTGGTGGTACCACCAAGAGGTCAGGACGATAACCTCGCTGTTCCACGTTGAAGTGTGGCTCAAACCATACAGGACATACTGGACTTCCTTAGCATAGCCGTCTAGGAGGTTCAGGGCAGAATTGAGTCGGGGAAACTTGGGTCTTACCACGGCTGAGCAAATTTGGAGCACATGTGAGGCTATGAAAGACTAATCTTGTTTTATCTGATAACTCGTGAAATTTACGAGTCTGGGTGAGCTTCTGTTGTCCCCGATATTTTACAGAGAGCCTCTCTGGATCTGATGTGTACGAATGGCAAAGGAGCTCCTCCCTGATCATCAGCTGGGCGAGCTAAATTCATTCCCGTTGGCCCCTATGAGTTGCCATTTCATTGGGGACCTCTCTGAGACTACGTACTAGGAATGAATGAATGAATTGGATAAGTTCTTTTTAATCAACTGGATAAGCTAAAATTCCATCCCGTAGGAAATTCTCTGGGGCTACTGAGCACGAATTATCAATCGAGCTCTGTCCTAATTAATTGAACGAGATAAATTCGCTTCTGTTGGTCCCATATAGCAGTACAATGACAGAGAGCCTTTTTGGTACTGCAGAGTGCGAATTTCTAGCTGAACACCATCCTGACCTCCAACTGGATGGGCTGAATTAGCTCATGTTGGCTCCACGGGGTTGCTTTTCCACGAGGAGCCTTTCTGGGACCACTGAGTACAAATGCCAAGCTGAATACCTTACTTATCATCCACTGGGAAAGCTGAATTTGCTCCTGTTGGTCCCACGGGGTTGCTTTTTCATAGGGAACCCCTAGGACTGATAGACGAATCACGAGGAACACCTTCCTGATCATCAACCGGGTAAGCAAAATTTGCTCCAGATGATCCCATCGAGTGGAAATTCCACAGCTAGACTCTCTGGAATTGTTATGTATGAGTTTTGTCTCCCTATCAGCACGTGCTAAATTTTCTCCTGATGGTCCCTTGAAGCTGAAATGCAATAGAGAAAATGCCTCTAGGGCTGCTGAGCACAAATTTCTTCTTGATTTCCTTCTTAATCAGTTCAATTCAGGGCCTCTCTGGGACTGCAGAGTACGGTTGACTAGCTGAATCCCTTCCTGATCATCATCTGGGGGAGGTTGATTTGCACTATAAGACATCAAGCTGAAATTTCACATCGTGCCTCTCTGGAACTTTTATATACGAGTTTGTTCTTCCTGGACAGATATACGTGCTAAATTAGCTCTTGACCCTTCGAAGCTGAAATTCCGTAGAAAATGTTTCTAGGGGTACTGAGATGATCGAGAAAAAAAACTTCAAAATTTCTTAATCAACCAGTTAAGCTAAAGTAACTCCTTAAGGGGGTCAAGGATGTCTAAGGTTCTGCTTTCAAGTGAAGCTCGATTGATGATTCCTGAGGTCTTGCGACTCTTATAGTCTCCCTCTTGCTGCAAGCTGCAAGAGAAATACTCCTCCTGAGAGGGATTGTAACCACAATCAATGTCCTTGCATATTTGCAAGTACCTGTGATACCTACAGGTTGAGGCGCACGTCTAGCTCGCACTTCCGACTACGCAGGTCGGCTCCCGAGTTTTTGACAATCCGCAAAACGCATGTACTGAATGCTCAAGTAAGTTTTACGATAATTAAGTACCCTATCGAGATGAATTTCATTGTCCAAAGCGAGCTTTGTTTTTATCAAGAACAAATTATGCTTAAGTTCCACATTGCTAACAAAATTTGTTAAAATTCTAAATTATAAAAGTACCCACTCTTTTACATGAGGAAACCCTTTGGCTGTAGATGTGCGATAATAATTATTCGTGGACCCGTTTTTGACAATTAAGATGATATTCACCAAGCAACACTCTAATCAATAGAAGAGAACTATAAAACGTCGCCCCAAAATAATAATTGGGCAAATCAGTGGACAGCCTTTGCCAATAAAGACCCGTTTCAATCGTCTTTAACAATAATTTTAGATAATGTATATAAAAGCTGTAACGGAGCTGTGGTATTAAAAATATTAATGAGTAGCATGTCAGGTACTTAGTAAGTAATCCTGGTATTTTTTTTCTTTCGTGAGAACGACCGATTTGCTTCCTAAGAATTGTGGAGAAAAAAACTTTGTGAATTATGTATACGAGTTTATGTTCTGTATGTAGGTACAAAACGAATGCGTATTTCCCACATATTGATGCGGGCGTGCGTGCCGGACCTCATGACAGGCTCTGGTCAGTAGTGAGGATGCTTGTAAAAATAAAGGCACATTTACATTCATAAGAACGCGCTCACTGAGTTATAGTTCGTGTCTCCTTAATTAAAAGAGCGGAAAAACTCGGTATCCATGAATTAGGTGATAATCAAACAATTATAGCTTATGCAAATAGTTCTGAATTTTAATGGCTGCTAGAGAGGCGAGCTCGAGGAATGTTCAGCCAGAAGCGTGGGTCTCTGATGTCTTCTGCATTGAGCGTCCTTGGTAAGTTAGGTGTGGGAATTTCTGAATGACACGCGAGCCGGACTTCATCGTACAATAACCGCGTTCTAGTATGAAACAACATAATTATCCAAGGGTTATTCACGACTTTGATACGTTTTTGATAATTTTCAATAGAGCATTTTTGTACTTGCGGTTTCATTTCACGCGTATCTATGAGTACTCCCCCTCGCAAAAAATTCCAGAAAAAATGAAAAAAATCGGTTTTCTAGGCGAGGATAACCTCAAAGTAGATGGAATTGTTTTTCTTCTTCCATAGACCACCCAAGGCAGAAAACAGCAATTATAACACAACGCAACATTGAAGGTTGAACTAAAAAGATTTGTTGTATCACTACCTATCCACTTCGTCAATAATTCTCAAGTTATTTTAATTCAATTCTCATTATTGTTTCATTTGCTATGGGTTCCAATTTTTCTCCAATCGTTTTTCCATCAGTTGCTACTATACTTCTTTATTTATTTTACTGGTATCTAAATAGATATATGCAGTTGACTATTGATCAATATTAAATAATATCTATAACTTAATATCAATAATAAAAAATAAATAATACATTTAAAAAAAATAATATCCATAACATAATATTGATTTTTTATAATTATAAGAAAGCGAAAAAAATTAATTGAATTTAATAGTAAAACCTACGGAAAATTTGGTCTGTGAGGGAGTACTAGATTGTCTAAGTGGTTATGTTAAATCCTCAAGTCAGTTTTGGTAAATCCTGGCGTTTGAAACGGAAGTTGACAAGAACTTCTTCTTCCACCATAGTCTTCAGTTGAAATTGAAAACGCCCGAACGTAGCATTTCTGAAATGGGGAGCTTTTTCTCTAGCAGAGAAAACTTGCTCTAGTTCCTCCTCAGTAGTAATGGACTCCGCCATAAGCTCCATCCATTCCTCCACAACTTCTGTCATGATACTAGGAACATGAAAAACAAAAAAATATCCTATCTAAAAGCAGGGGCGTGGCGTCCATAAGGCCACTTTGGGTCTAGCCCCGGCAAAATTTCTCTCATTGTAACCTAGATTTTTACCCCAAAGTTGAAAAAACCCCCTTCAAAAAGTGTTCTCCACAAAGTAGAAAAAAATCCCTAGCAGAAAGTTTTTTCCTCAAAACTCACTCATGATCCATGGAAGCATGGAGCTTTTACAAGTAAAAAAAAATTCTACACTGACATACAGTTATTATGTCAAATATCCGTGGTAAAACCCGAGGCCATGGAGCTAGCTTAGCTTGCTTTAGCTAGCTTGCTTTAGCTTCAATGCCTACTACTAGGTCCCAAGGCTGTCTCCATCGCCTGCTACGAGAGAAAAGAAGATGTTAGATGGAATCGATAGGTATCCAACAATCGATTTGTATCAAACAATCGATTCTCCACTCCCGAATTCCCAAGATCTGGGGCTAGACCCTGGCGTTGTCATACCAACGTTTTTTTTTTATTTTTAGTTTTGCCCCATGTCCGCACATGCGCAGTAGTGTTATTTTAGTTTATCCCCTCCCTTTCTCGGCCCCTGCCCTGGAAGACAAGATCGATTTTTTATTCTTTCTGATGATGACTTGTTTTGATTCAACTAGATGGATGGATACTCTGTTCAGGTTGCCATGAAAGTTCATTTGGCAAGTTCGTTTCGTCCTATGGACTCCTCATAGGATGTAAACGCATGGAGTACTTCAGATATCAGTTATAGATGGGATTAAAAATTGAATGGATACTCCCCACTTTTACAGATTTTCACAGTATGTTGCCCAGACTGCACGATTAGGTGTTTAGTGTGTTTACACAGTACATAACATAGAATGGCAGTAAAATTGGAGAATCACTCACTCACTCACACACATAACATAGAACAGTACTGGAAACAACCGACAAGAGATAAAGTTTATCTGATAAACAGGAGGGTGGTTACATCTTGACATGATACAATTTTGCTGATTGACAGCAAAATTATGATTTTTGGAGTGTTATCATTGTTGTGGTTGGCGTTTGCTACACGGAGATTTTGTCACATACGCATGAAAGTAAGTTAAAACTATTGTAAGTTGAAACGAAGTTTTAAAATATTGTTGTTGTTATCTTCAGGGGTTTTTCTCCGAAATGACTAGTCTCTCTGGAGCTCTTTACTGTGTTCCCTAAAGTGTCTTGAAACAATGACAGTTTACGTTCCTTATCATTTTCGGTTTTCCATTCCATTTTCCCTGCATTTCAAGTCGTCTTGGTGTTTGTTGTAATACGATCTAATGGAGTTGACCACTGAATAAACTTACCTGCTTATCGTATTTTGCTTCCGAGTCTACCAAGGTAGCGGAAGCTTTGTTTTCACTTTTCAAGGTCGAAAAAAAAGTTCTCCAAAATAAAAATTTTCACTCGCGTTTTGCGTTTTAGACCTCTCTGAACAATTTTGGTTCAGTGTCTGTGTGTCTGTCTGTCTGTCTGTCTGTCTGTCTGTCTGTGTGTCTGTCTATCTGAGTGTCTGTCATGAATTCCTTGTAACGCGCATAACTATACGAAGTTATTGTCCGATTTCAATGAAATTTTCAGGGATTGTGCGGGTTGGTGTGTAGACGGTCCCCTATGAAAATCATTATCCTCGGACTGATAGAAGCGACTGCGCATGCGCAAACGTGAATTCCTTGTAGCGGCCATAACTTCTACATTTTCCATCCGATTTCGATGAAATTTTCAGGGATTGTGCGGGTTGGTGTGTAGACAGTCCTCTATGAAAATCATCACCTTCGTACTGATAGTAGCTACTGCGCATGCGCAAACGTGAATTCCTTGTAACGGCCATAACTTCCACTTTTTCTACCCGATTTCGATGAAATTTTCAGGGATTATGCGAATTGAGTTGTAGACGGTTCCCTATGAAAATCATCACCTTCGGACTGATAGTAGCCACTGCGCATGTGCAAACGTGAATTTCCTTGTAACGTCCATAATTTCTACATTTTCTATCCGATTTAAATGAAATTTTCAGGGATGTTACAGATTAGTATTTAGATGGTCCCCTATGAAAATCACCACCTTCGGACTGATAGTAGCCACTGCGCATGCGCAAACGTGAATTCCTTGTAACGGCCATAACTTCTACATTTTCCATCCGATTTCAATGAAATTTTCAGGGATGTTACAAATTAACTTGTTTTGATGTTTTGAGATTAATTACTATGCATCGGATCATCTATACAATCGGGTCATGGATACGAGGAAGCTATGTGCCACACCCACTTGGCAGACGTTTTTCGTTTCTGTTCAACATTTCGGTATGGGGAAATACAATAGGCAGCCTGGTGCTCTTCAGTTCGACAACTTTTCATATAAATAATATTTATTTACGTAGCGTATTACGTAGCATATTATGCTACGTAGGCGTTGCAAAAGACAATTAAAAGTCATCAAAGGGAATATGATCCTCGAAAAGCATTCAAGACATTTCAACTAATATGTAGAATTTGTTAAGACACTTTTTTTATGATCTCGTCTTTATGATTAAGAAATTATGTGCTTTTCGTTTAAAAAAATTGAATATTTAATAATTTAGTAACAAATTAACATTTTTATCTTTTCGAGTCCCAGAAATGATTTTTTTTTTTTTTTTTTTTTTTTTTTCATCATTAACTGGAATGAAGTTGAGATGTGATGGTTCCCCCCTGGGTCCTCTGTTTGACGCAAAAGTATGTAGGTATGTGTGATCCTAGGGTCAAGTCGTGTATTTTTTGGTTTGGTGCCCCACCACTTTCAGAGGTCACCCAACGCCCCTGTCTCAAAGGGGAACACAATTTGAAATGGACAAGGAGTAAAAACCCGCCAAAGTAACTTTGCCAACTTACATGTAAGCGTCACGTTAACGTCACTTCAGGAGTTCACTTTTTCACGATTTCACAGAGGAGACCTGAAAAAAAGTAATTCTGGTATTTCAAAAAGTGATTGAATTTGGACAAAAAAAAAAAACGTCTGCCAAGTGGGTGTGGCACATAGCTTCCTCGTATCCATGACCCGATTATACATATAGATGATCCGATGCATAGTAGTTAATCTCAAAGCATCAATCTCTAAGTACCTTTCACTACCCTCATAGGGGACCATCTACACGCTAATCTGGACAATCCTAGAAAATTTCATCAAATTCGGATGATAAATGTAAATGTTATGGCAGATACAAGGATTTTACGTATACGCATGTGCAGTGGCTACTATCAGTCCGAAGGTGGTGATTTTCATAGGGGACCATCTAAATACCAATCTGTAACATCCCATCTACACGCTAATCTGGACAATCCTAGAAAATTTCATCAAATTCGGATGATAAATGTAAATGTTATGGCTGATACAAGGATTTTACGTATACGCATGTGCAGTGGCTACTATCAGTCCGAAGGTGGTGATTTTCATAGGGGACCATCTAAATACCAATCTGTAACATCCCATCTACACGCTAATCTGGACAATCCTAGAAAATTTCATCAAATTCGGATGATAAATGTAAATGTTATGGCTGATACAAGGATTTTACGTATACGCATGTGCAGTGGCTACTATCAGTCCGAAGGTGATGATCTTCATTGGGGACCATCTGCAACCTAATCCGCATAATTCCTGAAAATTTCATCGGAATCGGGTAGAAAATGTGGGAGTTATGGCCGTTACAAGGAAATTCACGTTTGCGCATGCGCAGTGGCTACTATCAGTCGGAAGGTGATGATTTTTATAGGAGACCATTTAAATACTAATCTGTAACATCCCTGAAAATTTCATCGGAATCTGATGGAAAATGTAGAAGTTATGGCCGTTACAAGGAATTCACGTTTGCGCATGCGCAGTCGCTTCCATCAGTCCGAGGATGATGATTTTTATAGGGGACCGTCTACACACCAACCCGCACAATCCCTGAAAATTTCATCGAAATCGGACAATAACTTCGTATAGTTATGCGCGTTACAAGGAATTCATGACAGACAGACAGACAGACAGACGGACAGACAGACAGACAGACAGACAGACAGACACACAGACACGGAACCAAAATTGTTCAGAAAGCTCTAAAACGCAAAACGCGAGTGAAAATTTTGATTTTGGAGAACTTTTTTTTTCGTCCTTGAAAAGTGAAAACAAAGCTTCCGCTACCTTGGTAGACTCGGAAGCAAAACAGATGCCATAGAGAACGATTTTTAACACGAAAACCGAATATACAAACCTTATTTGGATGATGAAAATCACAAAGAGACATAATGAAAATCAGCCAAACCATTCCACATTTACAAGCAAAATTCCTAAAACGTTTTGAACGGAAGGGAGGGTATGATTCCCTCTAGCGCCTTCCAAGAAACAATTATTGAACCACGTACCGGATGAATTACAAATGTGGACGACCATTAGAAGCTGAATTTGATTATTTGTATAGGTGATTGGTTGTCTCGACGAAAGAATGAAGCGACTCAGTTGAGGAACAAGAGGATAGGAAGGTAGATAGAGGTGGTGGTTGCGTTGTATGTATTGTTTTATGGAAGGGGACATCCGGGCAAGGGATAAGCCGTTTTCCTCCATGTCCGATAACTCTGTTTGCCGGACAAGGGGATCACCAGACACCAGAGTTTATCGCAAAGGTGTAAACAAGACAGAGGTTCATTGTAGCGTGAGACCGCCAGCGCCGCACACATCCTCCCGCCAGGCGGCGTTGATAAGAAGCCCCTTTCTGCCCACTGAGCCGTAGGTATCGAAACTGATTTTTTCCTTCTTCCTTCTAGTTGCCTTTTCATTCTTTACGGGATTCCTTTTCACGAGATAAAACCTATGGAAAGGACATTTGAGTTACCTCGAGCTGAGGAGGACTCACACAAATACAATCTCTTCCACGGACGATTTATTTTGATGAACAAATTTTCAATATTATAAGGAATTGTTAATAATTATGAGCGTCTACACTAAAGCTGAGCAGAACCAACTAGGTAAGTCTCCTAAAAATTTCGTTTTAACCGATTCTTCTTTTTTTTAATTTCAATTTAGCCAACCAAGCAAAGGGCCAACCAAGGGTTCAAAAATGAATTTTGAAATTTTGAAAACGCCCTAACTCAAAAAATGTTGATATAAAGGTATTGTTTTTCCTTCAATTTAAGATTCTATAGAATTTTCAGAATTTTTTGAGACCACGCGGAGCTCTGTAGAACAAACCGTTCGCTCTCTACGAGAATTTATGGGTTGGACGTACGATAAATCAGAAACACGAGTATGAATCGCAAAAGAGGCCTAAACTCCGTTCAAATTTTAGCTTACCGAAATGTGATCGATGTTTTTCTTCATGTTGGATGGTTGGTGGCTTTGCAGACGAGTGATCTATATAGAAAAATAATAAACCATTGTGTAATAATTTGCAGCGTTTTATTAGTTTTTTTGGATTCTACGTACCTTGAGACGTAAACCAACAAATTTTGAGGGGGTGTTAAAAAAAAATTTTCTTGGTCGATTCCAAAAATTCATTATTGAAAATAATAAATCAAAAGGATCGTAATCTTCATCCAAGTTTTATGTGACCAAAATTCTATCGTTCCTCGAGTTGAACTCAGTTTTGCGTTATTACGAATCAGTATTCAAACTTCCTAATGGAGGCACCCACAACTCCCTATTTCTTCGAATTGAGTGTGAAGCGTTTATTTCTTTAAACTAAACTTGATTGTGGAGCTAAAACATGATTAGAAGGTAGTGGCAATGGCAAAGCTATGTTCTTTCCATATAAACAAACAAATAAACCATTGTATAATTTGCAATGTTTTTCATCCTACGACTGAAACAAAGGAAGTTTAGGCCAACAACTTGAAAGCAGTATTCAAAATAAAGGGAGTAACAATAATTGCTGGAACAGTCATTTCAGTGTCTCTGATGTAGGTACCTGTTGTAAATCAATTCAATTCGAATATTACCGGAACGGAGGGCGTATCGTGGGGCCTCTTTCTCTCGAAGTAAATGGTGCTTAAAGTTCTGATGGCTCTGTGCCTCCCGGAGGGTTATTTACGGTTGGGACAGGTTGGTGTTTCTATTTAAAACGTAAATATAGGAAGCCATGACCACGGGGTGGTGGGCACATGTGATCCGAGGACCCGCCGTCTAATTATAGAGCAGACTTATTCCTTCGGCTCTCCATTTCCCGACGTTACACCCTCTCCTGACGAAGTTGAGCTCAACGTTTCGACAACGATTCTTTCAAGCTACCTATAGACAGTGGGGAGAGTCATTGGGAAGACAAAAACATTAATGAAGGTCGTTTTAGAGTCAATTTTAGTTCACAACATAATTATTTTATTGCAATAAAATAGCGTACTGTACTTTTCTACTTATGTATCACAAAGAATATTGATCTAGAGCTTATCAAAGATCCAAGGAACTGACTTGTTGCCATTTTTCTGTACCAGAGCCCCTGACTCACAACCACAGGCTCAGGATTAGATTTGTACAGTAATCTTGTAATCAATTGTACAGATTATTACAGAAAGATAGGTAAGTCAGAAGACAATTGAAAAATAGTCAGTAAAAACTATAAAAATGGACAGTAAAACTATCCCTTATTTTAAAAATAATGAAAAACTGGATGAACTAGGTAGTAATATAACTTGTAGTGAACAACATCAGGGTCAGGGTCGCGACCCTGTTAATAAATTTGGGCATCTCTGCAAGTGTACTTCAAGATAGACGCAGTTTTTCCTGCTTGACTCGTTCTATAGGGGCAGTATAATATTCTCTCGTACTTTTAACATTTCATGAAATTAGTACTTTCTCGTGTGGACTGTAGTAACTTAGAAACTTCAAAAAATTAAAATATGATTTAACAAAATTTGTTTTAACAAAATTACTATTTAATAGTAATGTATGAAGTTTAAATCAATCTCATACATCTTGCCCCCCGCTTTCTTCCAATGGCGAAATTTGGCTGAGAGTTTGACGAATTGTTCCCGTGCGTGTTTTCATCTCTACGACTCCGACGAGTCCATTTTCTCCAGGAATGATCTGTGAGATCCTTCCCAATCGCCAATAGAAGGGAGGACTGTTACAGTCCGTGTACAGTATGTACACGTCATGAACCATGACCATGTCCCCTGGTTTCAAGTTTTCAGTCTTGAACTTCCATTTGGAGCGAGTTTGAAGACTTGTCAGGCTAAAAATGCTCGAGTAAAGCCTGATGACCTATCAACCTTGGCTATCACTGGTGGCAACGAAGTGAGTGTGGTTCCAACGAGGAAATGCGCTGGAGTGAGAGGACTTAGGTCTGAAGGGTCATCGATATCACTTGTGATGGGTCTTGAGTTTATCACAGCTTCAATTTGTGTCAGCACTGTACTCTTTTCCATGCTGGTCAACGTAGCTTTCCCTAATACTTTTTTCTGTTGGTTCTTCAATTGCCACACCATGATTTCCCATAAACCGTCAAAATGTAGTGATCCGGGAGGGTATAAATTTTGGTTTAGGTATTATTTTCAATAATGAACCTTTGGAATCGACCAAGAAAAAAAATTTTTAACACCCCCTCAAAATTTGATGGTTTACGTTTCAAGGTACGTAGAATCCAAAAATCGAATAAAAATTTGGCCGTCCGTCTGCCGTACGCGGCACTTTTGCCACTTAGCATTGACCGATTTTGATTAAATTCGATATGTAGGCTCCATTTGGGGTCTAGTTGTGCCCCAAAGATTTTGGTTCATGTAGGTCACTTCTAAGGGTTCCAAAATCAATTTTGAAGTTTTGAAAACGTCCTAATTCAAAAAAAATTGATATAAAGGTATCGTTTTTCCTTCAATTTAAGATTCTATAGAATTTTTAAAATTTTTTGAGACCACCCGGAGCTCTGTAAGACAAACCGTTCGCTCACTACGAGAATGCAAAGTTTGGACATACGATAAATCAGAAACACGAGTGTGAATCGCAAAAGAGGCCTAATCTCCGTTAAAATCAAAGCTGGCCGAAATGCGATCGATGTTTTTCTTCATGTTGGATGGTTGGTGGCTTTGCAGACGAGTGATCTATTTAGAAAAATGAAAAATAATAAATCATTGTGTAATAAAACCTTGGGAATCAGGAGAATAATCACGCCATGTGAACAGTACAAGAACGGCTTTATTATACTGAATAACAGCAGTAATCAACGGTAATAAGCAGCACTGAAATGTAAATGGGGGGACTGTTGTACAAGCGAGTCTGGACTGAAGAATATGGTGGAACGGGGCAGGCAGTTGCAAAAAGTGATTCGCTCTGACCTAGCACTATCAGGGAAATGAACTTATTCCGTATGTTTAGTGTTCTTTGATTGTACTAAAATGTACTCGTACTGGTTCTTAAATCCCGGTTAATGAAATATCTGGATTGGGCTTTTAAATGCGATGTGAATGAGGCGGCAGCGCTGGCCTCTGTGGGCGGGCTTTGGAACTAACAGTCTTTGTTCCTTTCGGCTGTACAGGCGGGAGGTACAAACAAAATTCCCATTATTACCCATAAGTAATTCACCACAGTAGGTCTGGATTGCCTTGATTTCAGTTTTCAGAAGCTCGAGGATCTCTCAGAACATTCCAGGAGAAGATGGACTCGCGAGGTGAAAACACACGCGGGAACAGTACCGTAGACTGGGGTGATAGTGATCAATTTCCAGTTTTTCCTTGAAAACTACCAGTGTAATAATTCAAAAATATCTGAAAAAAATTGTTTATATTCTCCCACATCTTACGAACAGTATCCTATATCAAACTTTGAAATTTTGTTGAATTAAGCTCATTTAAAAAAAAATTAAATTGATCAGTATCACCCCCCACATAGGGGGTGATAGTGATCACTAATTTAAAATCGAACTTAAACATATCAAAAACAATTAAAAATCGAACTTAAACAATTAAAAATTGTTTTTTAGTACCCTGAGGTAAAAAAAACCACTAACAACTCATTTCAGAACAATTTTTATTGAAAAACTAATGAAAACCAACTCTTTACTCATAAAAATCAGAATCGAGCCAAAATTCATGACTCGTAAAATCCTCTTCAGTATTTATTATTATAATAAGACCATTCGTGGCACAATGTGTGTCATGATTGGTAACTGACAAGAAACAACTAATTTTAAAGCACTTGTCACCAAAAATAATGATGGACCAATCACGTTTTGATAGTTTCGGGGCATTTCGGCCGTGATCACTATCACCCCCTGAAAATGATTTGTTTTTGTTTTTAACAGATAACCAACTGTAGTAACACGGAAAAAAACAAACTAATTGCAGATATTTCTTGCTTACCTCTAGTAGAAACAAAATCTTTTCGCTAGAACTTCACTACACAACACCCGACACCGGCAAAACAGAAGTTACAATCACAATGTCAGCTGGGCCCGATTTTGAGATTTGTTTATTTCCTTATCAGCTACCATGGTAACCTAGACTATCGGGCGGAACGATATCCCCGGGGATATATCCCCCCAGAGAAGACATTGTTACGAACACATAACACGACCTAACTTTCCAATTTAGGAGTGTGTGGAGTTCAGCAATCGCATGCATATGAAAAAAGGCGTGTTGATCAGTATCACCCCAGCATATCAGTATCACCCCAGTTCACGGTACGTCGAACTCTCAGCCAAATTCGCAATTGGAAGAAAGTGGAGGGCAAAATGTATGAGATTGTTATAAACTTCATACAAGGGCACTTCAATCCTTCTCTCCCTTCCCCCACCTTTCTCATATCTCCCTATTCCCTATTCCCTATTTTTTTTTTTTTTTTTTTTTTTTTTTTAATGTACGATAGATAAATATACAGTTTTGACGTTTTGGTACTCGAGGCCATAAATGTACATTTGGAGGGATGGAAAAGGTAATTTCTTCAAAGGACGATGTTGTGGGGAAATGGCTGGTATGCAGTCAGGACTAACTATTTGACTCAACGGACGTTCTATCAGACTGGATAAGGTAGTAGATAGATCTCATGAATCTAGTTAGGGCCTTAGATGAATACGTAATGCAACTGAGAAAAGCTAATACAGACCAAACTGACGTAACGCATTGATTCAACGGTCTGAAAGTTCGAGTACCATGTGATATTACCCACCCAAAAGTTCATCAGGCTTGAAGGAATTTCTTCACAGAGACTTTCCATTGAGAGGAATTTGTTATGAATAATTCCTAAAATATCACATCTGAGTAGAATATAGTTTTTTAAAAAATCAGTACTTAGCAGACTTTTTTGAAGTCCCAAAGCAAGAAACGAACCCACGCTTTATTCGATAATGGTGACGCCGATCTGCGCTCACCTGCGCAAGGACTCGAATTGCGATCCTCCTTTTCTACGCAGGAAGAACCTTTTTTCCGTTCAACTTCCTGCAAGACCTTCCTGACCAGTCAATGTAACCGGGCGTTCCGGAAGGCGGTTCCCCGAGTAGAACATTGTCGCGAAAAGGAGGCTCTTCGGGGGTGGAACCCAAAACCAAAGACGGTTTTTCAAAAAAGGGTCCCGCATAGGCGTTTTTTAAGGGTCACCATTGTCCTTCCCACCTGCCCCCACTCCGTTCTTTTCCGTTTAATTCTTGAAAAGACGTGGACTTTTTGCCCCCTTATTCGAGACTTTGAAAAAAAGAATAAATGGGCGGCCATTTTTTTTTCTTTCCGAAGGTTGTCCTTCAAGGAAAAGGCGTTACGCCTAAGTTGGCTCCAATGGTCGGAAATCTGACCCCTTTGAGTGGGGACGGACAATGGGCTGCCAGGATCACCCTCAGACCGCCCCCACGTCATCACGTGATCACCCGGACTTTGAAAAAAGGATTTCGGACTTAATGTCACGAAGGTGGATGAAAAGATTCCGTCAACCACCACCCTTATTTTTCGCGTTCGCATTGTCCTTTTGGCTGGAAGGGGGCGCTGTGGGTTATCTCTCCTGCAACGGGGGCATCGAACGTTGACAGGCCATTTCTAACCCTGTTGGGTCCTTTGTCTGAAAGGATTTTTTTTCTACCTTCTTCAGCAAAAGATGGATTAAAGTTAAGGGCATTTTTCAAGGTTGGAGGAGGTCACGTTCTGACCTTTTTCAACAAACTGGTGTGGCACATAGCACCCACATGTCCATAACTTTATTGATACATTGATCATCGAATCTCAGTACCAAACAACACACCAACCTTGTGGAAACTCAACTCCGAAATGGATCTTCAATTCGAGAAATATGCTTAGGATAAGGATTGACCTCTTAGATGATATGGTATAATCTATACCCCTGGATAGATTGACAGACAAAAAAACAGACCCAGATCCTTGCTCAGACTTCTACTCCAAAAAATTTTACGGTAATCTTGAAGAATAAAGTGTCTCAAATATGTGAGATGTGGTACATAGAATCCTCGTATGCATAGCATGATACCATAGATAGTCCGATCTCGATAGATCTACAAACCTAGGTCACTAAATACCCTTGAAGTTTGAGAAAGTCTGTAAATTTATCTACCTATAAATTTACTATTACCACTGATAGATTCCAAAGTATAGTATCACCTTATCGTCAGAAATTCATGACTAAAACCACAATTAAGAGCGCCCACAGTGCTGCTTGCTTGTTGATAATAATTCATTGGGAACCTTCTCCAGGCATCAACCCTAAAAATTGCATCATAATTTCATCAAAGTTGTTCAAAAGTCTCTGAAATGCGAAATTCAAGTAGAAATTTTGGTTTTAGAAGACACATGATTTTGTTGTGAAGCACGAATGCGTAGCTTGCCAATTTGTAATAGTGAAGAATAAAAAAAGCTCGTACCTTGAATTTATTCTTTTCGCACCTCTTCAACAAAACCCCAACGAGTGTGTTGTAATGGAGAGATCATAATCAGATTTTACTTGGCTGGATCTGCCATTATACTGTTTCATCCATATTCCTGACATTTGTGTCAAGTGCGCCAGCTTCTCCCGGCAAGTATGAGGCCTGATGGCTGTTCGTTGTGAATTGATCAACCTCAATGCAAGGCTGTTCTGTTGCAGCCCTGAGGATGAGTGCTCCTTGAGCCATCTCCGGGTGCGTGAGGATGTCTTTCATTTGCATGCGTATAATTTACGCTATATTTCATATAGGATATTATCCTATATAATATAGGACATATTATCCGCTATATAATTTAGGATATTATCCTATTCTGCGTGAATTTAGCTGGCCACCTTTTGATAGTTGCATCCTATCCCGTGATGAGACTATCGCACTGCTGAATGGGGTGGACATGCTTAATCAATTTCTGCAAATGTGTGTGGAAATATGAAAGGTTCTGGAAGAAAATTCAATATCGGAGATATTTTATTATATTTTGTTTTTAGTTCACACCTTCTAATGCAACAATTCAATAAATTTTTTTATTGAAGATACTTAGGCATCCTGTACTCCATAACATAGTGTTAAGCCCTCCTCAATTTTCTCGTAGATTTCTCAAATAAAAGATAGAGGGTGGACGCTGGAGGTCATCTATCTACCCAATGGAGGAGTAGGACACCCGTCCTCAGCTCTTCCACAGAGTATAAATACTTCAGATTTCCAGGGCCCACACTCTACTCCAACTCAACACTTGACTTGATACTTTCATCAACCCAAACCATCTCTCCAATAACTTTGCTACAATCTTATCACAACTTTACTTTTAGACTTTCCTTACGTTTTAAGCAAATCTAACAGTTGCGGGCCGGGCTTACTCATCCTATCTCTCACCAAGTCTATCTTTCAACTGTTTGACGTGACGGACTAGATAAGCCCTCACCCTTCTCCTCAATCACTAACGGTTTGACGTGCCGGATTTATTACCTCCATCTCGATCACTCCTCGTCACATCAAACAATCAGAGTAGGTTCTGAAAAATCAAAAGTCAACTTTTTATCTTCAAAACAATTTATCCACAAGTACAAAAAGTTGGAACACAAGTCAGGAATAGTGAGTCATAACATCTACAGTTTTTATTTCAAGGGCAAGTAGTACCTATAATTTACCTTCGCCAAATGGAGCACTCTACGAGGAAAAGTGATCACGCACCTTTTTTTACGGGAGTGGGGAAACTCTTTAAGAGTGAAAGGGAAGTTCACCCCAACAGTGTTGGACTCCCCAGCATTGGGTCTACCAACTAAAACCCCTCTCCCTCTGCTTAGGACTCACCCCGGAACCACTTGTACAGTATTACTTCAGGGTAAGCGGTTTTTTTTGTGCCAAAAGGCTACTCCTACTTCTAGTCTCTCTTTCAATTCCATTCCTCATCTTCTTCCTCCCATCTTCCATCCAGCTTTTTTGCATTGAGGACTGCTGTGACAAATACTGCCATTGCGTCCCACCTCGACTTGTTCTTAATCATCTCATGTATGGTTGTCTGTGGACACAACGTTCCGATGACCTCTTCTGCACTCCTCCTCATATCCTCCCATTGCGGGAATGTGAAGAAGGTGTGGCAGACATCATCCTCTTCTATCCCACAGTTTCTGCACTCTGGGTCAGTGGCTTTCCCGATCTTCACTAAGAAGGAGCGGAAGTATCCCTGCCCCGAAAGGAATCGATCACTCCTCCTCACCTCAAACAACCAGAATAGGTCCTAAAAAATCAAAAGTCAACTTTTTTCTTCGAAATAATTTATCCACAAGTACAAAAAGTTAGAACACAAGTCAGAAATAGTGAGTCAAAACATATAGAGTTTTAATTTCAAGGTCAAGTAGTACCTATAAGTTACCTTCGCCAAATGGAGCACTCTTCGAGGAAAAGTGATCACACACCTTGGTGTATTGACATCTGACACAGTAATAATCAAGATGTTGGAAAATACGGAGAACAAGGATTCAGTGGCCACCTTTGTGATCACTGACCTAAACATTAAAGAAGTAGATCGAGAGTGAGATAGATGAGGTCCAAGATAGGGCAGTGCACAAGGCTACCCCGAAGTAATGCTGGAAAGGAAAATCATGATGTTTATATCTCCATGAAAGGACAGTATTATTTTGTAATTATGTACGCCAAAATAAACGTATTTCTTCATCTTCTTTGTCTTCTTCTTCCATATCCCTGACTCAAGCAGCGCATTTTCACATTCTCCGTCCATGAACTCCTGGTTGAACGGACTTGATTGAATCCAAATCCTTCTGTACCCACGGAGCCTTTACTATACAAATGAGGGCGATCTCACGACCGTCCAGAAATGGTTCATTTCAAGTAAAGCGATTGCTTCGGCGGGTCATCCTCCAACCTTTTTTCGCTTCACAAAAAGATCCGCCGCCTCGATAGCGGCGACTACGGTAAGTACCGAAGCCGAAACGTCCAAATCCAAAAGGCTCGCTAAGTGAAGCCCAGGTCTGTCTTTGGTCATTCCGTCCCATCACTAATTAGAGTTCCTTCAACATTGACGTCTTTTTATCCCCAAAAGTTCTCAGGCGAGTGAGATCAAAGATACCGACTCTATTTATACATTTAAACGATCCCGATCCATTTCGATTCAGTTTTTCACAAAATCCACTCAGTTCCAGCTCTTCTCGTGGATCATAAACAAAAATACCTACTTTGTGAGGGCTTACCTTAATCTTCCCATTAAATTGCCTTAAATTATATGAATCCGTCATATTTAACAAGTCGAGTACAGGAGATTACGACGGATTCTCCAATAAGTTGCTTTAACAATAATTGTGTTCTCATAGCTACATGAACTAACTCCATGTCAGCGTCTGATGATTGAATTTGTAGTTACCTGCACAATTTTGTGAAAGAATCCGCGAATCAGAATTGAGCAGAACTAATTAAATTTGGTTCATAAGCTGTATTCGGGGTCTACCTCTTGTGCCTTGTTACTGTTAGTTACTGTCCGTCACTTCTAAGAACTGTAAAATCAGGTTTGAAATTTAGAAAAAAAGTTATTGAAAATGTTTGTTTTATTTCTTTAATAATGTTTTATTTGTATAATATACAAACAAAATAATTCAAAAGTATTATATTGTAATACTTTTTTTTGGGGTCAGCTGTGGCCGCGGTCGCTACGGCGCGCGTCTTTTAGCGACGAGTCTCGGACCGGCTACTGCAGGGAAGTCGTGAGTTGGAGTCTCGCCGCGGGGGCGTGATTTCGTGCGTCCCTGGCTCAGTCCCCCCTCGACCAACACAGGACAGTGAGGCAATGGGAAGCCATGAGCGAAATTTTCAGAACAAATTTTGATTTTCCCTTGGGAAGACAGCTGATGACGTCCGCGACGCCAGGATTGCCAGTCGGACGGAAATCAAACCTGAAATGGTTGTTAACTTTACTTTTTATTTATTATTTATTTATTTATTTATTCATTGGCACAATACAAAAATTTCACATAAGAATCATGAGAGGATAAGAAAAAAGAAATTACAAAACATCTGCGAAAATTAATGTTAACATCTTCAATAAATATATAATGTGCCCACGGAAAGTTAAGTTCTCAATAAACTTGTGTTTTTCCGTGAAGTCTCATTAATTCTAAACTAATAAAGTATTCCTGCTGTCAATGGCACTATGAAAGATATAAACAGGAGTCCTAATGAAGTGAGTTCATCAATAAGTCCGTAACATGCCTTTTTAAGGTCAATACGTTTTTAAATTCACTAAAACTAATATATTATTTTCATAGAAAACTCGGCGCTTTGCGCCTCGGCGGGGGGCTCCGCCCCCCTGCACCCCCCGGTTTATTTCTTTTTCCATACTCTGTATGAAATCATAGGAACACAGAATGTGTTTTTGCGATGCTAGTCATCCGTTAAATAAAAAACAACAATAATAAATGTGGATAATTTGGTCTAAAACCCCATAAATGTTATATAAATAAATATGTAACTACAAGAAAAATACTATATAAATTGAGAGCTTTCCAACGAATGGTGAACAATTTCTGTGCAATGAACACTGCGGGAGTTCTATTTCCTTACCAATGGCTTGGTTGCACGTGAAAATCATTATAAAAGGCGCGTAACGGTTTTTTCTGTCGCTTTTTCGTGACGATTTTTTTTTCGGTAGGTCATCGCAAAAACACATTCTGTGTTAAAATTCAGAGCAACAACATAAGCGCTTCTCCTATATAGTTCAATATGTATCTTCGGTAGTCTTAAATTAGACCTATCTGTAGTTCTTGTGACATATGTGCCTGTACAGGTGTCTTCCACATCCACTCCCGTTTTATATACAAAAGTAAAGGCCTCTCGAATAAATAAATCAGAAATACACAATGTGTCAAAGTCTCTATACAACCAACTTGTGTAGTATCTGGAGGGCTTTCTTAATATAATTTTAATAATAACATTTTGAACTGTCTGAAGGACCCTTAACCTCTTTTTTGTAGCACCCCCCCCCCCCCCCCCCAACAATAATACCATACTTCAGTAAGGAAGAAACAATGCCATAATATACCATTTTTAAATAATAAGAGTTCAGGAAACCACCCAAAGATTTAAAAACATGAAAAAGTTTACGCAGCTTTTTTTCAACCTTCCGGTACACGCGTAGGCGGCACCCGTGCCGCCTCGACCTTAGTTTTCATATTTACGCGCGCATTCTTGATTCCCGGACGGCGGGATCTACTGCTATTTGTTAGTTACCATATTTATCCAGAGATCACGCTGGTTTTACCTTGCCGAGTCAAACGTCGTGCCAGCGTTATCAGTTGCAATCTGGCTAGTGCGCTTTTTTTCCAATAAACGTTCTTGAATAAAAAAATTGATTGGCTTTTTTTACTTGCTCCCTCCTCCTAGGGATGTCCGATACTTCAAAAGTATCGATATAATATCGTATCGATACATCTAGAAAGTATCAAAAAGTATCGATACGATACTTTCAAAAAGTATCGATATTTTGAAGTATCGATACTTTTCGATACTTTTACAAAAATGTGTGAAAATGCCTTTTATGTTTCTCTCTATCAGTGTGACATCTCTCCATCACGAGGATAATAATTAATATAGAATGAACAAAACAATAAATCACTCATTTTTTTGTTTAGGCACTTGTTTTCGTATTGCACTTGGTTGGGTTAACATTTTGGTGGTCCTTCCTAGATGATGGAGGACAGCAGGTTATCATAATATGATTAGAGCTGGAGGTGGTGGTACATCATCTTTGTTTAGTTTGTTGAAGTGGTTGGTCTCCCAACAATCTACGTAGAGAAAGAGGTACCTACTAAAATTTGAGACTTTCATCTAATGTGAGAGATAAAAAATAGATAGCATTTTGATCTAATGTGAGAGATTAAAAAGTATCGCCTCCGATACTGCAAAAAAACTATCGATACCACGATATGTATCAGGAAAAAAATGTATCGATATGTATCGATACTTTTTTCGAAAAGTATCGATACTTTTAAGTATCGATACTTTTGGGACATCCCTACCTCCTCCCTCCCTCCCTGGGAGCGCTAATGAAAATAGAACCCATCTGTACTGCGATAACGATAATTTGGTTGAGGAAACAATCATGTCGATTTCATTGGAAAAAGTTGGCTGTTTATGATTTTAGGTAGGTACCTATTTATTTGGTTTATGAGCATACAAACTATAAAATTATAGTAAGTTTGATTCAGGTGGTTTACCTAGCATATTGACACAGCTGTTAACAACCTTTACAATAATGGCTTTGGGCAGTTAAAACTTCATTTTCATGGGTGCCGCCACGCGGTGTGAATTGAAAAGCGAAATGGCGCGGGTACCGGAAGGTTAACATGGATATGTTTTTGGGGGTCATTCTAAAATTTTCGTAAAGACGCCAAAATTTGTGACAACCCGGCACTTTAGATTATTATTAACTCGAATGAAAACTGAAAGCGATCATTAATGAAGTTAGGTATAAGTAGGTAAGTGAGGTACTATAAATAGGTACGTACTATAAATACCTAAATAACATGGATACGTTTACAGTAAACATATCCATGATTCAATGTTTTTCCGTGAAGAGGAGAACCGTTTCCTCTTACTTGATCATCGAATGATTTTCGTAGGGGACCATTTACATAAAAACCCTCACAATCCCTGAAAATTTCATACGAACGAACAATAACATCGTATAGTTTTCCCCGTGAAAAAGGATTTCAGGACATACAAACACACAAATGAAAATCATCACAGACCAATAAGTGATTTCCCCAAAACATAAATTTATTACGATCTAATCGCCCAATTTTCCTGAAGTAGGAGGGTGGAATTGAATTATGATGAATTAATTCTAACGAGGAATGGTGTTGGTGTTCTGATCATTCAATTATGTAGATCCCCACAGCTAAATTACATTTATATGAAGATCCTCCCGAAAAAGTCACCCCTAAAAAAAGCGTCGACACCCCTCTTCATCGCACACACTAAAAATAAAATCACCACAAAACCTCAAAAAGAAGATGGAGGGGTGGACTTGAGAGGTGTTTTACACTCTTTCTCGCCCTCCCATTCAACTGACGCTTCCTTTAGGCGTAATTAAAGCCAAAAACCTGACGACACAACGAGCTCCTCTTCCACAGTCTTTTTAATTTATGTTCTCAGCTGGAAAAAAAGGGTGTTAGAAGCAGGAGAGGGGGTCCATTATTTATCCTGTTAATCTTCCTTCGCGGGCGTAAGAGGTCCCGAGTGGAGGCCATTCCACTTGATCAATGGACCCAATGAACATGATAATTCTGGGACTACCGCTGTAAAGGAGTTACTCAGTTGTTAGCGAGGTTCATTATTTCTGTTGAGGGGAGGGAGATCACCTTTTTATTGGTTGATTAAGCGCTCCAATCTGAATAATAATGTGATTTTTGTTTGTAGAAAGTCGAAAAGCCCAATTTTTTCTCTCCAGATTTTTCCAGGTGAAGTGAAATTTTGAGGAAACACATTTTTACCTAAATATGCTGTTAGGTGTTAAGGGGGTCTCAGTCGGTCGTCGTTCGTTCCTAGTATTTCGCGAAATTAAAAGGGCAAAAACTTTAAAAGTTGAACCTAAATTTAAAGTTTCCAAGGATTTTAGAAATTCATTAGTGCACGGCCCTCGGGAATTGAATAACTGAAATATTGCAGCTGGAATCATCAAAATCGAACAATAATTGCCAGAGAAAAATGGGAAAAACTACTGAATTAACGGTTATTCCCATGTTTTCCCCTTGTTTCTCTGGCAATTATTGTTCGATTTTGATGATTCCATCGGCAATCTTTCAGTTTGTATATCTCCAAGGCTCATTCACTAATTAATCTCTAAAATCCTCGAAAATTTCAAGTTTAGCTACATTTTATGGGTGAAACATAGCTGAATTAACGGTTTTCCCCACATTTCTCTGGCAATTATTGTTCGATTTTGATGATTCCAGCTGTAATATTTCAGTTTTTCAATTCCCTAGGGCTGGGCACTAATAAATTTCTGAAATCCTTACAAATTATTAAACAAAGGTTTATCATTTTTCTGCAAAGATCACTCGCCTGCAAAGAACACAGCTTTGCCATTGTCACTTCCTACCAACTAAGTTTTCGCTTCATGATCGAGTATATGTAGATGAAATAAAAGCTTCACACTCCATTCGAAGAAATTTAATGAATGGGGAATTTGCCTCAAATATATTTTTTTTTTTTCGAATGAGGGTTTATTTTTATGGAATAAAACCATAGTGAGCAGCTCGAAAACGCATCCAAAAAATTTAGAGAATTTAAGGAAGATGGAAATTTTAAATGTGGAGGCAATGTGTAAGAGGCAGCCATGTTTGAAACGTAACGGATATTCTTCCAATCTGACTTCAAAGGAGGTTCTGTGGCGCTTACCACAGAAGCGGAACATACACGAACTTTTAGCTTACGAGTAGTGCGCACAAGAGTGCGCCGCGAACTGGCAGGAAGAACCCAGACACAAAAGTCACCAAAAGAAACAATAATACTCACTTTTTTACAATACGAATCTACCTACTAGTTTATCAAGCATTATTAGTCTTCATCTTCTCTTATTTAGTTTCAAGATTTGAATCACATTATTCGAGTAGCCATTTCACTGGATGGTTTTGTGTGGCGGTGCTAGAACTCTGTCTGTTGTCAGAGTTGTTTTCGCGTCGTTTTTTTTTTTCGTATGACGTCAACAATATTCCTCGATTTTCGCGGTGTTTTGTAACAGAGGTTCACTTGTTTAGTCATTTTCTCCTACGGTAATTTTTTCCCCTTGGTTATTCCTAGTGTTAAACGTTATTCTAGGGCCCTATTGTAGGATTTGACTTGAAATTCCAGAATCTAAATTGAGGCAAATTCCCCATTCCTTCATTTAGAAATTTGATTTCTGGTTGCTAAAGAAATAAATGGTTGCAAAAACAGACGTTTTTTTTTTTAATTCTCGCTCTTCTACTAATGTTTCTTAAATGGGACTTTTCGTTTACAATTTACTTGCAATATTTGTGGAAGATTAACTTTTTCTGTCATGTTTTCCGTAATAATTCTACACTTGGCATACTCTTTTCCTGATGATTTAAAAACAAATTATCAAAGATTAAAAAATATCGAATTTTTTTCTCGAAATTTTTGTATTCATGCATGTTGTCAACGGAAGCTAAACGATCCAAGTTCGAAAACGTAAATTTTTTAAAATTCTCTCATTTGCTTTTTTTGCTTTTCGGGTAAATGGGGTTTTTTGTTCACTACATGTTCGAAATATTTGTGAAAAAAACAACATATTAGGTTTTTTGTTAACAACTGTGGACTCAATTTTACAATATTTAATAAAATAATATTTTATTAAATTTCGTTATTTCATTTCAATATTATTAAAATTACAAAAATTTCGATAAAACCGATATTTCTGATATTATCAGAAATATCGGTTTTATCGAAATTTTTGTATTCATGCATGTTGTCAACGGAAGCTAAACGATCCAAGTTCGAAAACGTAAATTTTTTTGTATTTGCTCATTTGCATTTTTTGCGTAAATGGGTTTTTTTTCATAACATGGTTGAACAGTTATAATAAAAAACTTAAAGAATTGATTTTTCATAAATTTTGTGAAAAAATCAATAGGTACTTTAAATTTTTAGTTATAACTGTACCTACACTCAATTTACAAATTTAAAAAAGTATCAGAAATAGTATAAATCTTTGTGAAATAAATACTAACCCTTAAGTACTCGTAGGGAGCGAAACGGTTTGTCCAACAGAGCTCCGGGTACTTTCAAAAATGTTTAAAAATTCAATACCTACTATTTAAAAAAAAGATACCTTTATTTCAATAGTATTGAAATTTTCAATACTATTGAAAATTTCAACCCTTAATTACTACTTGGAGGTGGTATCAGATATCAGAAAATATCAGAAATCAAGTGACTCTGAGTGAATCGATCTCCCTGAATAATGTCATAAAAAATATGACACTACACAAAGAAAACCCTCGTCAAAGGTGAAAGGTCAAAAGAGCTGGTGACCTCGGTGTTCCAAGGAAAGAAGAATGGGCAGTTCGTCTTGAGGTCAGACCGCCCCCGAGTTGAGGCGGCGGAGGCGGAGGTATCGAGATCGATGACGGTGCCAGGTTTGGTCATCTCCCTCCGGAGCCCACCGACCAGGACGGTACCTGGCACCGACTCCCTCGCACGCCACCCCATACATCAAACCCGTCCTTCGGGGGCACCTCCGCCCCCTCCCGCCTCCGGACGGGCTATAAAGAATAATTGTCGCTGGGGGCGGCCGCAGGTGGGGGGGGAGGAGGTCTAATGGCCCAGAGCCGGGCACAGGCCAACACCGAGTCCGAGTATCTGATCCTGCTCCCCTTTGACAGGTCACGTACCTTTTACCCTCCCCCTAACCTCCCCTTAATCGCCCCTTTTTTCGTCTCTTCCTACCCCCCCCCCCCCCCCCCACCACCACTTCTGACCTAACAAATCGTCCCTCTCTGTGACTCCCCTGACAGTTATCGAACTCAAAACGAAAACGTGAATTCCAGTCCTCTATTTCATCATTTTGGTTTATTATTTTCAATAAATGCAACTTTTTAATTAATTAATCAACTCAATTAATCAACTTTTTTATACTCCCCCCCCCCCCAGCAATCAAAATTTGTTGGTTCACGTTTCAATGTACGTAGAATCCAAAAAACGAATAAAATGGTGCAAATTATTACACAAAGGTTTATTATTTTTCTATGTAGATCACTCGTCTGCAAAGAATGCGGCATTGCCATTGTTACCACCAACAAACATGAAGTTAAAATTTGATTCTTATGCGATTCACACTCGTGTTTCTGATTTATCGTAAGTCCAACACTTAAGTTCGCGTAGGGAGCGAACAATGTGTCCTACAGGGCTCCGCGTGGTCTCAAAAAATTCTAAAAATTCAATACTATCTTAAATTCATGGGAAAACAATATCTTTGTATCAAACTTTTTCGGGTTAGAGCTTTTTCAAAATATCAACCCTTATTTTCCAACCCTAGGAAGTGAACTACATCAACCAAAATCTTCGGGGCACAACTAGACCCCAGATGGAGCCTACATACCAAATTTCAACAAAATCGGTCAATGCTAACTGGGGAAAGTGCCGAGTACGGTGGCCAAATTTTAATTAGAATTTAGGATTCTACGTACCTTGGAACGTAAACCAATAAATTTTTAGAGGGGGTTAAAAAAATGTTTTTCATGGTCGATTCCAAAGGTTCATAATGAAAATAATAAACCTTCGTGTAATAATTTGCACAAAGTTAAAAATTATTTCCGTGGAGTAACTAATCTTGCAAAGTAAGTATATCATCAAAACATCATCCTGGAGATTCAATTTAAATTCGTGTAAAGTTTCAAGAAAAAAGCAGTGGGTAGGGAAGATTAGAGAGAAATGGCATCAGGAAGGAACACTCATCAGCTTCATCTTTGGGAGCCTTCGAAGATATCTGACAGACGAATCGTATATTCTACACATTCTACGGCTAAAAACTCCTCACGTTTTTCCACATCGCCTGCAATTCGCAGAAATTTTCACTGGGTCAATTTTTGCAAAAGGATTAAGGAGGTCCCAGTCGGTCGCCGTTCGTTCCTTGTTCCAAGTCAAGTATTTCTCAAAATTGTTGGCGCTCAAACTTAAAAAGTTGTTCCTAGATTTGAAATGTTCAAGGATATCGGAAATTCATTAGTGCATCTGCCTAGGAAATTGAAAACTGAAAGATTGCCGCTGGCATCATCAAAATCGAACTCTCATTTTCTCGAATCTGATGGTTCGATTTTGACGATTCCAGCAACTAATGAATTTCTAAAATCCTTGAAAATTTCAAATTTACGTACGACTTTCAAAGTTTGAGCGCCTTCAATTCAGGGAAATGCTGACTAGGGACGAACGGCGACCGACTGAGACCCTCTTAATCTGACTTGAAAAACGCTGCAAATTATTACACAATGGTTTATTATTTTTCTATAATCACTCGTCTGTAAAGCCACCAACCATCCAACATGAAGAAAAACATCGATCGCATTTCCGTCAGCTAACATTTGAACGGGGATTAGGCCTCTTTTGCGATTCACATTCGTGTTTCTGATTTATCTTACGCCCAAACCTTAAATTCTCGTAAGGAGCGAACGGTTTGTCCTACAGGGCTCCGCGTGGTCTCAAAAAATTCGTAAAATTCTATAGAATCTTAAAGTGAAGGAAAAAACAATACCTGTATATCAAATTTTTTTGAGTTTGGGCGTTTTAAAAATTTCAAAATTCATTTTTGAACCCTTAGAAGTGACCTACCTACATCAACCAAAATCGTCGGGGCACAACTAGACCCCAAATGACTAGACATACCAAATTTCATCAAAATCGGTAAATGCTAAGTGGGGAAAGTGCTGCGTACGGTGGACGGACTGCCAAATTTTTATTCGATTTTCGGATTCTTTCAAAGGTTCATTACCAAAAATAATAACCCAAAAGGCAGAACGGTCCAGCTAAAAATTTTGAGTCCATTGCAATAGCTTTATTTTTTTGAAAATTTGCTAAAACAATGATCCAGCGATCTCTTTTTTTTTAATTTCCTAAATGAATAATATTCTAAAACTATCCGAATATTCGAAATCTTGAAAATATGCTTTTTGGTCCCAATTAAACAACAACAACAAAAAGTGAAACTAAATTGCTTTTAATGTGTTTGAAAAAGCTCGAAAGCTCTCAAAACGCAGTTTCATGAGCCTACAAACTGAGTATTCAAAGTATTATGTCTGTACCTCAGAGGTCAACTATCGTATGTCCAAAATTCTCGTTTTCGAGATTTTTGTTTTGTATGTGCATTCTTTCAATTGTATTTTGTATTCTATTGTATTGGTAGGCATAAACATATTCTACAGAATTAATTTGAGCATGATAAAGTCATCAGAATGGACCATAGGGATCAAAATAGGTGTGCCCACAACTTCTTTTGGCTCTGCTGTAAAATCGCCAAAATGTCACTTACGATAATCGACCTCTGAGGTACAGATGTAAAATCTCGTCTCAATCGTCTCAAATTGACGTGTACTGCCCACCTAACTTGGCAGATGTGGGAGACACCGAAAGGGGAGTCCCTACCCGATGGAGAGGACGAGGAAGGAGTTAGTTTCAAAATCACTCGAGCGGCGGCAGCACTTGACAGCGAGCCAGCCCTCGACAGAGGGTACAGTGGAGCGCGGGTTCCCGCTCTTTCTGTACGCCTGAGTTCACTCTAAAACGCACCGCAGTCGTGTGATGCGGGCAATCGTTTTATTAACTGAAGGGATACAATTGGAGCCGTTTAGTTCAATGAGTTTTCGATTCATTTGAAATATCGACGGTGGCAAGTAGTCTTGGGCGTCCTAGTCCCTTGGGGGTCTCAGGCGCTTGCCGTTCGTTCTGGGTCAGTATTTCTCTGAATTGCAGAGGCTCTAACTTTAAAAGTTGTACTTAAATTTGAAATGTTCAAGGATTTTTGAAATTCATTAGTGCGCGGGCGTAGGGAATTGAAAAAACTGAAAAACCGAATCATCAAAATCAATAATAATTGCCAGAGAAATAAGGGGGAAAAAGTTCACTAGACCAAAATTCAAAAAGCAAGTGTTAAATTGGCTAGTTACAGAAGGGGGCTTTAGATGCGAGAGGATATTAAACAGCATACAAGCATAGGAGACTATTAAAGTTTAGAGATTATTGAAGTTAGAGAATATTAAAATAAGTTAGTTTATGTTAAAGATTATCAAAACGCGTCCTTTTTTCTGTCCAATCATGTATTGTTTCGTAATTTTATTTGTTACAGTAATGTATAGTAGATATCAATTTATTTGCCGATATGGAGCAATTTTGCTAAGATCCTACCCTAAAACACGGGCCAAGCAAGTCTAACGTCGGGTTGGAAATCTGAGCAAATCGCATCCCTTCATCCATTTATATTATTGTAAAGTGTACAAAATGGCGCCAAATAAACATATCTATCTACCTATCTAAAAAACCAAACTGAATAAACGGTTTTCCCATATTTCTCTGGCAACTACTGTTGACTTTGATGATACCATATTTTAGTTTCTCAATTCCCTAAGACCATGCACTAATGAATTTCGAAAATTTCAAATTTAGCGAAATACTGACCCGGAACGAGTAACGTACGGCGACCGACTGAGACCCTCAATTAATTAATCTGGAGTGAGACCATATAACCAATTAAAATCCGTTTTAGACCATTCTGAATCCAAATTCGCGAAAAAAAACTTCGGTGTAGGGATGGGTATCGATACTCGATATTTCAAATTATCGATACTTTTGTAACGATACTCGATATTTTAGTATTGATACTGCACTATCCGATATTTTTGGATATCGATACTTTTGATCCGATATTTCTAAATGTCGAATATCGATACAGTTCTCGCGGAAAATTCAACATAATGGCTAAAAAATGATGAAGTTATAGGGGCTTTTGGGTCATTACTCTTTGGATGCACAAATAACGTTTTTATCATGGAGAAAATCACCCAGCTTGGACTCTTGATAGTGAAAAATGGATAAAAATTGTTGAAAATCTTATTGAGAATAATTGGATTATGACACTAAAGTATCGATACTCGATGGTTGAACAGAGAAAAGGTTCAATAATAGAAACCACTTTTTCAAAGTCAATCAGTTTAATAAGGTGATCTTGTTCAACTATATCCAGTGGTAGATTAGATATAAAATAAAATGTTCTTGGTATGATATAGATATCTAACGATAAGTACCTACCTATCGGAAAAATGTGGTGAAACCACAAAAAAGGAAGAGTTTAAATAAAGAATAGTTCCTAAAGGAGCTCCTGTTACCTCTATTGTCAACGACAAATGTATATAATGGTAGGTTGCCTGACCAGGACGTCTCACACAGTCATCACTATGGCTTCTCTGAGGGGGATTCGTGACTTGAACGATGGTGCTGATGGCGATGGCCACTTGACGAATAAAACCAACGAGAGCGAAGATGATAGCGGCGAGAGAGATGCAGGGAGATGCAGTGGAAGAGACAAGTCCGATTTGAAGAGGCGCAGTGATGAAGGAAGCAGCCTTCAGGAAGAGGTGCACGGGATACAGGGACCCAGAACTGGTTCGCAAGCGAATTTTGGCTTGAGGAGGATTCGAAGGATACTGGGACCTTCGGAAAGATGAAAAAAGCTCGGTGTTTGGCTCACAGGGACGAGACGAGAAGACGGACTGACGCTCTGGAGACTGGGGAATGAGAATGGCGAATTGCGCAGGCGCGTATTCGACTGAGCGACTATTTCTGTCCCTCAAGGACGTCTACGATAAGGAAAGCAGGATACATAAGATAAAGCAGTGGCTCTTCTTGATTTGCCCTAACATACCGCCCGTCAAAATTTGTATGAAATTTTTTGAGCAGCAGAAAAATAAAAATAAAACGATATCTTGGAGGTTGATCTGTGCTAAGAAGGAGTTGAGGCTTAAGGAGAGTTCAATAGAAGCAGTGGAATCAATTTGGCAGTTGGTCGTTTGTAAATGTTCTTCGATGTCTTCACAGTGGCGACACGTACAACATCGTCACGACCTGGTTGAACATTTATCACTCGACCCACGGGCCAATGCATCACTGGAATATTGTCATCTTTCAAGAGAACGAGATCTCCCACAGAGAGATTCGGAGAAGACTTGGTCCATTTGACTCGGGATTGCAGTGTTGAAAGATATTCTAGACGCCAACGGCGCCAAAAGAACTCTCTCATCCTCTTCAAGAGTTGCCATCTGTCCAGAGTGTTGAGGCGAACATCCAACAAAGATGGCTCTGGAATAGAGAGTAGTGGTTCCCCTATTAAAAAATGTCCAGGTGAAAGGTATTCGCATTCTTGTGGATCCATCGATAAAGGGCATAAGGGCCTCGAGTTAAGAATGGCTTCAATTTGGGCCAACAGAGTCGCTAGCTCTTCATAAGTAAGAGCGGAATCTCCTACGGCTTTTTTGAGATATATTTTGGCCGACTTAACTCCTGCTTCCCATATACCTCCAAAATGACTTGCAAGAGGAGGATTGAAGTGAGTAGTAATAAGAAATGGGGTTCCTAGAACAGTGTGACGTCATTGGGGATGACATCACATGTTATGTGGAACTCCGATGGTCGTATCTTGAAATGGAGATGGGGTTCCTGGCACAGTCACATCTGTTGTGACGTCAGAGGGGGGGGGGGGTTCCTATCCTTGATGGTACTGGGGATTCTGAAACAGTGACATGTGTTCTCTGACGTCAGAGGTGTTGACGTCAGAGAATTTCTGGCACAGTCTTTAATTAGAATGGGGAGGTGGAGGAGGGGCGATAACTGAGGGGGTCCTCAGCACATGTGGCACATGTGGTGGTGGTGGGCAGATGGTCAAAAATTTTTAATCCGAGTTGGATTTGAACCGGAGACTTTTGATCATGAGTCGACAACACTACCCACTGTGCTATCGTTGATCTTGAGAGGAGAGTGTTGTATTTGGATGTTGGAGTATAAGTAGAGGTGTATGAGGAGGAGGAGGAGGAGTTTTGTGGAATAAAACCCAGGAGGATTGCGACCCATCACAGGATTTGGATTTGTTTTGTGAGCAAATCCACTCAGTACTGTATACTCCACCCCCACCACCCCAGGTGGATATAAGGTGGATATGTCCTAGTATTATTTTCTAGTAGAAATGTCGCGAGTGAATAGATTTGGTGAGCATACACATGGAGAAGCACAACCCAGGCATAAACATGTGGAATCTTCCCTACGTTCTAAAGACATAGTGAATGAGTTGAAAAAAGAGTATTTGATGTTTTCAAAACATGAGAAAGTTTTTGATTTTGATGGAGGGCAATTGAAAATCGCTGCAACTCCCACGTCAAATGAACACGCTGTATCGCTTGGTTTCTTAGAGTCGTTCATCTTAAAACGTATGGAACCTTTCAATGAAATAAATATAAAAAAACAGCCCGGCGAAGAGGAGATTAGTAGAGAGGTTCATAGACAACTTCATAGCGAACTTAATCGCTTTAGACAACAAGTAGTGAACACCTTAAAGAAGGACGTAAAGAACGAAATAGTTCGAGAAGTTATTAAAGAAATTCAGGACAGCCTCCCAACTCCTTCGCGTAAATCGGAATAATTTTTTTTTTTTTTTTTTTTTTTTTGGAAGAGGCTACTGTGGAGGACAAAAGCTTGAATTGTTCCATCGAAATAAAATGATGCGTCCCTTTAAACTGTTTTTTTTTTTTTTTTTAACTCTTCCTCTGAATATGAGCGGAGACTTCGTCCCGTCGTCATCCAATTTTTTTTTTTCTCCTTCTGCGACCGTCTTCACTCTCACACACGCCTTACATCTGAATTATCTATATAAAACGAGTTCTATTTTACACATTATTGTAGAACGAGCAGCGGAAAAAGATGAGTGGATTTATTGCAAAGTTGAACGAGGCCGTTAAACCTCAAAGGGAAATTTCAAAATTGGAAGTCTTAGAAATTGGACAACCTTATTTAATTAGTAAGCTGTTCTTCAAAGAAACGCGCTTCGGACCCAGCCTAGTGGCTGAATTATACAATACAGAATCGTGGGATCAAAATGAGGACGAATACCTGGCAGTGTATTTGCCCAAACGTGTCACAACGAAATTTACCACGAAGGAAATTGAACAATTTAATTCGACAAAATCGAAAGTACATCTAATTTACAATGGTGTTAGCGGTAATTGTCATGTCATTCAATTTAAATAAAATAATTAAAAATAAAATAAAATAAAAATGTGTTTTTTTAAACCATATCCTTGTTTTTAATTTTATACGTACCATCGAAACCCAAAAATTTTACGAATTTATGTGTCTTAGTACTTCTGAGAACTTTTTCAACTAGATAGACGTCTGGCACCCGAGTTTGAATCATTTCAGGCTCGTAGAAACATCCATCAATCATTTTACCATCTAAATCTGAAAGCTTGTAGGTACGTGGGGACGTTTGATTTATTTTGACAATTTTAAAAACTTCAAAGGAGAAATTCTGTGTGTAGGATTTTTTAAAAACGTGACTAGCCAGAGAAATACGCACCAAATCGCCAATTTGAAATTTTGGTTTCGTCAGAGAGAAATTGTGTTTATAATATGGACAACACCGCAAAAGTTTCCTTTGAATGAATTTTGATTTCATTATTTCGGACGGTGAATAGTGACTCCTAGAATTTTTCGTATTATTATATTGAGTACAAATATCTTCAATTATATCTAACCAAATATAGTCTCCACGCTGATAAAAAGCCTTCCACAGACGGCTTTTAAAAGTTCTTATGAAACGCTCTGCAATAGATGCTTTCATACCAGAAAACACTGTATAAAAGTTAACTTTGAACTCTGCCATTAAACCTAAAAATATTTTATTTTTAAATTCTTTTCCATCGTCGGTGACCAAATTTTTGGGTACAGCTCCAGTTTCGAATATAGATTTCATCGCAGCTGTGACGTGATGCGCTGTTTTCTTTTTGACAGGTTTAACATAAGCGTATTTGCTGAAATTATCTATTACCACGAGAATGTAGCAAAATCCATCATTTTTTTCACTGAACTGAATGAGGCTCACAAGATCCGCACTGTAGGTATCGTTCGCTGCTTTCAATAAATATTTCCTACGAACAAAATTTGTACGTTTTGAGCGTAGAAGTTCATCAATTAAAATGTTTTTTTCGTCGTCGTCGTGCACCATCGTGGGATCAGATCAATCGGACGGTTTAGCCCAGTGACATTTTTTTTAAATAGAAAAAAATTTGACCTCTAGACGAGAGAAACGGACGGGAGTGCATGTGGCTCGCAGTTTTCGTAACGGATGCATTTTCATGTGTGCTTGGTTTCTTATCCCCCCCCAATTAATTCCCATAGCGTCTTCAATATGTGGGATAATAGTCAAATTAAGCAGGGGTGGGAGAGACCATCGCTTATATACGATTTTTGCGCTGCGATCAGTTTTCATTGCCGCTTCTGCACGCAACTGGAATTTTTCCGTACTTCTCCTGGAACCTACAATCTGCTCCCCGACACTCTTCTACGTTACACTGTAAGTACCTATTCCTTTTTTTTTTTTTTTTATCTAAGCTTCCCCAAATATAATTTTAAACTCTTCGTTGCCCCTTTGTGCATAAAACTGCTGTTTTGCTAATCAGTTCAGACAATTCCTTCGTCTGTCAAATCAATAATTTTCCTCTAATATCCTTTCGCTTGATTTTTACATGTTGCAGTTGAAACAACAACAACAACAACAACGATAACAACTTTAGCACCTCAATCTTAATATTTGGGATTTTGCTGTGTGTGACGAAACAACCGACGCACACCTCTCCATCCTTTGCTACTAGAAGTACTTTCCAGATCATTCTTCTTCTCAAACGCTTCCTTCCTTCTTTTACCAAAAACGTAAGTACCTACAACTCTTATTCTACCAACCTTTTTTTTTTTCTTCTTTCCTGTTACACAAGAGAAATGAGTAGTACCTAGGACATGGAATAAAAATTGAAGAAAAAAATCAAGTAGTTTTCAAAAAAAGTTATATTTACACATAAAGGAATAGTACAAACAATGTTTTTCTCTTCTATATGAGAGAGGATATAGGACAAACGTGATCAAGACATGATGCTACGGGCATTGAAGATTTACATTTGTAACAATTGACGTAGGATTTGCGTAAAACATCTTTAATAAAACCATGCTGTGCAAGAATTTGTGGTTCTACAGAAAATTTTCCGAATCTGAACGTAGACAGCCTATTTTCAAACAACGTAAAATCAATTCTGTCAGGATTTTCATAGACGAAATTTAACATTGCTCGCAGTTTAACTTTTGTACATGTGTGATAGAAAAATCTTGAAACCTTCTGGTGAAATTCACAAACTTCTGCACTGCCATGAAGCTTCTCAATCAAGACATCAAGTGAAGGAAAACCTATGTCCAGTGCATCATAAAAGAAAAACCTTTTTCTCGTGTCAAATTCTTTCAAGATTTTTAATTTTTGAAGACCTTTAATAAAGATAACTTCACTACATTGTTCGTTCAGGATGTAGGGAATCTCTGCCAACACGAAATCGCCAGTTGAAATTGATAGTCCATGGTAATTTTGCGATGTTGTATTCAATCCGGCGACACCTCTCTCTTCTGACAGGTTAAACACGTACTGTTTGATAACATCTGGTTGCATAAGATTGCATAAAGCGAGTTCTTTGATGAAAAATTTGGAGCCCAATTCAAAAAGCGTCACGTCAGCAATTGTTACATTGCAAAAAACGTTTTTTCCCCTCTCAACACACTCGAGCATCATGATTGTGTTTGGACGTAATAATTAAGATACGTTGGTATTTTTATAGTAATTGGGTAGCAGAGATTCATTGAGGTGGGGGTCGTACGTGGTAGGAAGAGTGGTGGACGGACGGACGGGGGGGGAACACACCATGTGCAAACAACTCGAGTTTTTTTTTTTTTTTTTGTTCAGTAAAGGCGGGTGACTCCATCCATTCGTCTTTTTTTCTTTTTTTTTTCTAATGCACTCGTGGGGGACGCAATAAGTGTACTGGCTCTTTTGGGACGGAGTCCTTGATTTTTTCCTCCCCTTTTTTTCCATCTAGGTACCTATTAGATTATAAAACCACCTAATTTCAACTTATCAATAATTTTGTGTATTTTCTTTTGATTGAATAAATTCCCAGCAGAACGACTTGCAATGCTCAATTTTAAAATATTAACTAGCTTATTCACGTTCAGAGGAAGTTTTTGATTGACTGAAGTAGAAAAGAAATCGTTCAATCCCTGCCCCAGTTTATTTTTTGTGGCTTGTTTTTCAGTTTGCGACCTAGTCCTTAAAAGTGGGTAAGGCGTATCATCTCGTTGTTCTGTCTGGTCTCGTTCACTCGAACTGGCTCCGTAAATTTTAGATATAATATTTTTATATTTTTGATTTTTGCTTGTACGAAGTGGTCTAATTTTTGAAAAACCAGCGTGAGCAACTGCGCTCGCTTTAATTAAATCGCCGTAAGCGAAAAGGTCTTCTTGTTTGTAGTCTGTTGGATTCTTCAAAAATAGCAAATCCATAAGTCCGGAAGTTATGGGGAATTTCAAATCTTTCAAAGTTACGTAGAAGGGTGAAAAATGAATTGGATAAGCTCCGAGCGTCACTCCTCCACTCCCAATCGTTTTTGGACCATAATTTGTGTCAAGCTGACCTTCTATTCCTGAGGTGTCATTCGTCGCTAGGTAATTCAAGTATTTTCTAGCAAAAACTGGATAGTGACTTAATTTGTTTGCAACATAAGCAAAGTTTTTCTTTCCTTCTTCGAATAGTGTCCTTGGTTCATCATCATATCGAATTGGATCAGACCGGGTTGCTCCCAATTTCAACCGTTTCATAAGAATATTTTTGTGTTGTACAGGCGTTATTTGAGGATCAGACAATCCCTTAAAAACTTCCAGTTTTTTTTCTTCGATCCCCTCTTCTTCTTCTTCTTCTTCTTCTTGTTCCTCATCATCCTCGTCATCCAACGATTGTTCTTGTTCCTCATGATTAGATGTGTCTTCTCCCCAACTCTTCCTCCTCCTCCTCCTATCTACTTCAGTTTTATATTCAACATTAGTGGGGTAATGCTGCACAACTTCTATACGATTTGCCATTTTGTTTAGAGGATCGGTAATTCCTTTTAATTGTGTATCTAAAATCCGCTTCTCTTGATAAAGAATGTTTTGCAATAAAGCAAATTTGTGTTTCAAAGCTCGTTTAGAGCGTTCCACTTGTTTTGATAAGAGAGCTTGTTCCTTCAATGTCCCCATTTCTCATGTAACTAAAGTTGAAAATGGTAATGAGAAGACATCATTAAATCAGATTCTCCGCCATTCTTACCCCTCACTCGTTCTCTCACTCTCTCCCTTCCTTGGGACTTAAACAGCTGTGAAATATTCGTTAAATTGAATGCGATATTTTCCATTATTCTTGGGTGAGCTTTGGTCTATGCAGAAAAAGCCATACGGTTTCTGCCAGGCTTTTTGAGCCATCTTTAAGAAATTGTCGAAAGAAACGTCTGACGCGCAATCTCTATGTACTAACTTCAAATTTAGTGTGTCAGTAGGGAATAATATGAGCAAATTAGAGTTTTCTCGAATGAACCATTTCCCTACGCTTGCGTAGGATTGCACTAATAAAATCACGCTCAACTTGAAATGCCGTCCCCTTGAAAACAGTATGTTGGTTATTCGATCAAATTCCTTCGACATAGCAATGTCGTCAAAAATTAAGATGCTATTTTGGCGAATTTGTTCCACTTTTAACTGACCTAAATCAGAATATGCAAAATACTTTATCTCTGGTACTTGTGCCATAACTTTTTCTAAAAATAAGTACTTTGGCTGTGTCAAAGTTTTTGAAAAGAGGTATAGATTTTGGAATTCCAATCCGTTTTTGTGTAAGAGTAAAGAGAGAATTAAATTTGATTTCCCACAAGAACTTTTTCCAGAAATTAAGCATCGTAATTCCCGAGGTAAATTTGGACCTTGTTTCATCTTCCTCAAATCTCGATTTTGTTCAATGTCATCGTAATTGTAGACATTAAACCCCCTCCCCTTTTCCCTTGTTTCTTCTTGGGTGAGGTTGTTTTTCACCTTCCTCCCCTCTATCTTCTTCCTCTTCTTCATTTCAGTACTCATTGTTATCCCTTGTGCACAGTGAATGTTCCCTTGGCAGGGGAGTATATATGCATGTCTCTAGAGGTTACTTCCTCTTATATATATACACACATCGGGAGTCTTTCTTTTTATACTAAATGTCCATAGACAAGAAGTTGTCAAAAATACAGCACTTAGTACCTCCAATTCATCTTCCAGGATATAATTTTTGTGGGCCATTTACGAGGGATCTTACCAAAGTCCCAATTAATAAATTAGATAGTGAATGTTTGAAGCACGACATTCAATACGGGTCGTTAGGTGCGGATAAACGTCAAGCCGATATAAGGTTAAGAAATAGTGCTTTTCAAATCGCAAAATCCAAAGACACACCATTCAAGGAACGGTTATACGCATTTTTAGTTGGTACTGCGATGAGTGCTAAAAATCGATTAGGGGGCAGTTTGAAACGGAAAAGGCAGAGGGATGTGAAAAGAAGAAGGAGAACTGGTGGCAGTTTTAGAAGATCAAAAATGCCCCTTTTTTTGAAACCTACTGCAACTCCTCTACACATAAGAAGAAGGGGGGGTAAAACGAGAAAAAGGAGAAGAAAAGAGATAAAAGGTGGATTTTTACCTATGCTAGCAGCATTAGGTGCCCTTGCCGTTGCCGCGACTCAAGCAGCGAAAAATATTAACGAAATAAGATTAGCAAATAAGCAAGCTGATCAAGGAAGAACGGGTAGTGGCGTTCGAAGAGGTTTACGCTTTAAAAAAAAAAAATCGGCACATCCCACGAATTCCAGGAACATTTCATACCGTCAGAGTTCAGGAATTTCACTCCCGACCAAAAAAATGTGTTAATGTCCCTACCTAATGAACCTCTTTCCTCCACAATTTTGAATAGTTTGTGTAAGAAATATGTACATAAAAATAACGGAGTTTTCCGAGGGGTTTTCAGTAGAGATACGCTACCTACCGTTAGAAAACGTAAAGAATGTGGAATTTTAAATTTAGCAAAGCGTAAAGAGGAAGGTTCGCATTGGGTTTGCTGGGTTAAAGTCAATTCGATAGTTGTGCATTACTTGGATCCATTTGGCCTACCCCCACCTCAGGAGTTTAGAGAGTATGCGAAAAACTTAAAAATCTATTTCAATTCAGATATATTCCAAAATTATTCGTGTCACCACTGTGGTCAGATTTCAGTCGCCATACTTCTTACTGCTAGATTATGGCTTCCTGGTTATTTATATTGTCTGGAAAAACAAGTAATTTGAGACAAGACATTTTCCCACCGATTCGCTTGGATGAGAACAAAACGTACGGAATCGGTCTATTAAATTTTTTCTGCTTTAATACAGTTGCCAATGTAAATGAGACATGTAATACTCTGCGTGTCTTTTTTACTGAACCAGGGGATGGGGCGTTGAAGGGTCCGAGAGAATTGATGTTTTTCATCACGTTTCCAACAGGATGTTATACTCTCAAAAAATTGTTTGACTTTCTAGAAGGGCATCTCGTGACTATGAGAGTAAATTACCCTAAAATAAGTGGGAATGCGAATATACGATCCTATCCGAAGAGGGGAAGATTGAGTTAAAAACGTCATTTAAAATTGATTTTACCGTTGAAAACTCTATTGGTAAGATGCTAGGTTTCAGCGAAAAAATGGGTTTAACGAAAATAAATACCTGGTACACATCAGATATTCCAGTCAATATTCTACATTATAATGCCATATGTGTTGAGTGCCCACTGATAACGAACAGTTACGTAAATGGAGATCCTTCTCACATCCTCTATACGTTTTCGCCGAATGTAGGGCTTGGGTACCGAATATCTGAAACCCCAGCCCAAACGATTTATTTAAAGACGACTCAGAACTTTATTAGCGCTATAAACATCAGAATTTCCAATGAGAAAGGAGACACAATCGATTTTCTCGGAGAGACTGTAACTGTGACAATCCATCTTACTGAATTGTAAAGAAAAAAAAAAAAATCCTCCAACTATCCTTCACTATTCAATAATAATAATAATAACAATAATATAGAATACGTAAACTGCGGATGGGTTTATCATTTGTTGAAAACAAATCTGAATATCACCGAGAAAAAGATCAAGAAAAAGAAAGAAAAAAAAGTGCGAGTGAGAAAAACTCTGACCGAAAAGAGCGTTTAACCAAGGGTAATAAGAAGTTTTTAGAGAGTCTCGGTTTTACTGTTGTTAGTAATCATCCATCAAATACCATCAACACCACCACCACCACCACCAACACCCTCCAACTTACCTAATGTTCACGAAAGAACTAGATTTCACTTCACAACCCAAGTTTCAAGATAAAGTTGAAGGCAAACAAAACGTATACTTTTATCCATTCAATACAAGTGCTTTAGATAAAGCTGATCAGATTCGAATCGCCATAAATGATAGCAACGGAATATATTCTATTCACGAATCATTCTTGTCGTTAGTTGGGAAGGTAAACAAAAAGTCGACGGCTGGTACTGGAACGTTTGACCTGATAAATGGAGGTTTCCTGGCGTTATTTGATTCGATAACATTTTACCTCAATGGACATGAAGTCGATACAGCTAGACTCCCTTATCTTACTACGTGGTTGAAAAGTCTACTTTCCTTTTCCAAAGAGAGGTTTGATGATTTGGAACATTGTGGATTCCAAAATCCGAACGATTACGATGTTATGCCGCACTCTCCGTTTCAACGCTGGTTCCAAGCAACAGACAAAGAAGCGTCTGTTTCATTTAATGTTGTAATTCCGCTGAAACTCGTAATGGGGGTATTTGAAGATCATACGACGCCATTTGTCAACCAGACCATGGAACTTGTTCTGCAGAGATCGATTTCTGACGTTAACATTTTCAAAGGATCGGACGATGCTAAAAAGTCTGACATTACACTCGAAAAAATTACGTGGGTAGTGCCTGCATTGAAGTTGAGTGATCGAGAAAGAGCTAAATATTTTGATATGATTGCCAGAGACCCGTCGTTACCAATTGCCTTTCGCACCTGGAGTCTCCAAGAAGTACCCCTACTTCAAGAAAGTACACACATTGTTTGGACCGTGCAGACAACGGCGTTCTTTTCAAGACCTCGAATCGTAGTCCTGTCGTGGTATACCGGGAAAATAAACACCCTGACAGAGAGTTTAGCATACAACAGTAGCCTGGATTTAACCGATGTTCGATTATGCCTTAATGAAACAGCATTCCCCAAAACTCCGATAGATCTAGATGTCTCTGATGGTAAAATGGCTGAACTCTACCACAATTACACAAATTTCCAACGCTCGTATTACGGCCACACTACTGGCTCACCGGCTCTGACGTACGAAAATTTCAAGAAACACCCTATCGTTGTATTTGACGCTACTTATCAGAAAGAATATCTCCATTCGGCACAGCAAGTCGACGTGAAAATCGAATTTAAAACCAAAAATAAAATACCAGCAAACACATCACTTATAGCTTTAATTATATCTGATCGTTTTATGACTTATACGCCATTAAGTGGCAATGTTCAAAAATTCACCTAACAATTCCACTGAAATATAATTTTTTTTTTTAAATGTCTTTTCTTATTAATTGCACGATGTAGCTTTTTATTTCTCCTCTCTTTTTTTCCTCTTTGTAGAATGAGCCGTTACCTAAACTGCTTCTTCGCCGAACAAGAAACCGTGACCAAGAGAGAAGAAAAAGAGATGCAGGCCACTTCTACTGACGTGATGGGGCGAAGCATCTTGGGGGGTGAAATAGAGAAGAAGAGAGGCGAGTCATCGTCTCTCCACTCCACTCCACTCCCAATTTCACCCCCCAGTTTGGTAAATCCCGTCCCCAGTGAATTTAAACAATCGTGGAACAGAGGTAATGTATTTTCTTTATCTAGAGGTAAGGTTGATTATTCGTGCATCAACTGTCAAACCAGGCTTTGTGGGATGAAACACGTACTGTTACATTTCTCTGATTCACCCTCTTCTTGTCCTTCCTATTCTCACGTTGAAGGTGCGGTAGTAGAGCAGGAAAACCAATGTAGACAAAGCGTAATTATGCACACAGCACAAATTACACCCTCACGCCTAGAATCAACCATAAATTCCTCTCTCTCGCCCCCTCTCCCAATTAATACGTGTCTCATTTGCGCTGTCACATTTGAATCAGTAACCTCTTTTCAAACTCATTTGACCCAATGTAGAAATAGCGTGGTACGGCACACCAGTAACCCTTTAGCAAGCGCGCCTTATGTCTCTCTTATAAAAAGCAGGTTGAAACAATTTGCTCGCTCATTAAATGTGAGTCACATAGCCAAATGGATTCTCGTTCAAAAAATACAGACTTCTATGTGTACCTCAAGAGGATGGAGTTGTAGTTGCTCGATTTCAAAAAACGCTAGAGATATATTTTTTAGGGATACGGACTCGTCTTTGAGCATTAAAGATTTCCTCGTTAAAGCACAACCGAAAATAGAAAGTGAACTTGACAAAGCTCTAGATGAATGGCACGGAGTAAAGTGTCTTTTAATTTTGGAATCAAAATGGCAAAAAATTGATTTAGAGTCGGATAACCAGTACATGGACGTAATTTAAAAACTAAAACCACGATCATTTTAACAAAAATGTCTATTAATGAAAATGTTGAAAATGGCTTCCAAAATTACTACAAGAGCAAAGTGAATTTGTGACGAAAGGATCAGGATGGAGCTATTTATCAACTTATGGATTATTATTGTGTATTACAAGATATTCCCCGTTACAAGCATCCACTTTTATTGAGTTACCCCCCGTATTGAAAAATAAAAAAGCTTGCGTCAATGTGCAGAATACGTCCGATAACGAATGCTTCCGATATGCTATTCTAGCTTCAATAGCCTTGGAGAAAAAGTTGAAAAATATTCATAGACCAAAAGTGTATGATAAATTAGATCATAACATCAATTTTAAAGGCATTACTTATCCAGCTTCACTAGAAGCGGTAAAAACGTTTGAGAGGAACAACACCTCAATTTCCTTAAACGTGTATTCATTCACGAGACCCAAATGTGTAATTTTCCCTGTTTATATTAGCCCTAAAAGCAATGTAGCCTCAAAACATATAGACCTTCTTCTATTCGGGAAAAGAGATGAGGAGGAGGCGAAGAGAGGAACGAACGTGGAAGAAGGAATGGATGAGGAGAAGGAGGAGGGGGGAGTGAAAACAAATGACGCTGGTTCGGAATACCATTGGTGTTTAATACACAATCTGTCAAGGCTGATATCTGCTCAAAGCCATGACCTTAAAAACAAAATGGTTTTCTGTAAGCGATGCTTCAAATCCTACAGAGCTGGTTTCCCAGTTGTGGCAGAGAGAAATTCTTCATCATCATCATCATCGGCATGGGAACATCTAAGCGGAGAGGAAAAATTAGAAAGACACATACAATTGTGTAAAGAACACGACCCCGCTAAAATTGAATTTAGCAAAGCGATTGAATGTTTTTCTCGCTTTAAATGGTTAGCTCACATGCCTGTAGTCATATACGCTGATATAGAAAGCCTATTAATTAAAAGTAACGAACAAAAAGAGGAAGAGAAGGAGGGAGAAGAAGAAGAAGAAGAAATGCCCCAGTCGAAAAGAAGAAGAAGAATGAATTCACGGCAGGATGGGGAACGAAGTTGGACCAAATTGGAAAATTCTCACATGCCCTCTTGTGTGGGTTACTACCTAAAATCGCGAATTCCGCAAATATCGGATGAATATAAGTCTTTCTTCGGTCCGGCATTGTATAAAACAGTTTATTAAGGCATTGGAGGGTATAGCCATTCGAATGGAGAGCATTTTAACCACCAATTATGGACAAAATCCATTAAACGAAGAGCAAAGGAAAAAGCATGATTCAACCAAAGAGTGGTGATATTTGTAAGACAAGCTTCAGTCCCTCAGTCATAAAAGTTCTCGACCATAATCATTATACAAAACAATATCGTTACACTCTATGCGCGTCCTGTAACAGTAAATTGCAAAGAGCTAATTCATTTTCAGTATATTGTCACAATTCCAGTAATTACGATTTTCATATAATTCTGAAACATATAGGATGTATACCTGGCAGAGTGTCCAATTATTCCGACACAACCCAAAAGCGATTGCCTTTACTAAATATTTCACCACATCGAGAGTGAAAGCAACGTTTTTGGACTCGTATAGGTTTTTTGCCATTTGCCCTCTCAAAGTTGGCCAAATCCCTGGCACGATTCATCCCGAATTCAAGGAAATTGTTATCCTTCTGATGTTTGAAAAATATAATCTTTTGACGTCAAAGCGGTATTTACCCCTACAATTATATGGATAAGCTGGCAGAGGTTTATGACCTGAGACCTGTCTTCCGAAACAGGAGGCATTTTCAACTACCCTAACTCAAGAAGGAATTTCGTCAGCAGAATACGATCACGCTCGTAAAATTTGGGTCACGTTTGGATGTACTAATTTGAGAGAGTACACCGAATTATATTTGCAAAGTGACATTTTACTCCTCTGTTCAGTGTTTGAATCGTTCCGAGATTCTTGCTTTTCAGCCTACCAATTGGACCCTGCTCATGCCTGTACCGGTCCGTCATATTGGTGGGGGAGGCAATGCTGAAAAAGACGGGTATTAAACTCGAGCTGTTGAAAGACATTGATCAAGTTTTATTCGTAGAATCGGGGTTGAGAGGAGGAATAGTAAATGCAATTGTGAAGTACTCACAGGCTAACAATGAACTCATCCCTGACACCTACGACACAAACGAGCCAAGGCGTTTCCTAATATACTTAGATTGTAACAACCTTTATTCGTATTCACTCATGCGAGCACTGCCCTATAAGGATTTTTGTTGGGCGAGCAATGTCACGATTGAGGAAGTGATGCAAATGGACGAAAATTCACCAACAGGCATGATCTTGGAAGTTGATATTTTCTACCCGAAAAGCACCCACACAGCACACCGCGATATGCCTTTTGTCCAATAAAAGAATGTCCCCCGGGGGGGAAAAGTTTGAAAAAAACTTGCTTGACTGACTTGAACGACAAAAAAAAATACGTTATTCACTACTTGAACCTTCAGCAAGCAATTAGAGCAGGTCTGATTGTTACAAAAATTCATAGAGTGCTCCAATTCAAACAAAAAATATGGCTCGTGGAATATTAATTATAATACCGCCAAAAGGCAAGCAAGTACCACAACCCTCGAAAAAGACTTGTATAAATTGGCTAATAACGTGATATTTGGGAAGTCTATTCAAACGGTGCGTGGGTTAACCAAGGCAGAACTCGTAACCACTGAATACAGGCTTGATAATTGGTCAAGCGCCCCACGTTTAAGCATAGGTTAATCTTGGATGAATCCACCTCTATAGTGACGTTCTCCCCTGAAATTGTGGTGTTTGATAAGCCTATTTACATAGGTTTTTGCGTTTTGGATATAAGCAAAAAACTTATGTACGAGTTACATTATGAAAGAATCGTTGATCATTTTGGACTCGATAATACTAGGTTAATTTACACCGATACTGACTCTCTCATTTATTTACCATTCAAATACCAGACCAATCCACGAACATTTACAAAGAGTTGGAAAAAATTGATGGATTAATGGATTTCTCGAATTATCCTGTGGATCACCCTCAATATGACGTGTCACAGAAATGGGTGTTGGTAAACTGAAAGATGAACTTGCCTCTCAACCAATGCACTCAATTGTGGCACTGGCGCCCAAGTTATACGCTTTTAAAATTGGTAGAGAGGATAAGTGCGTGAAACGTGCTAAAGGCGTTTTCAGACGTGCTTTAGATCAAAATATCACGTTCGACATGTATAAACGTGTGTAGATCGTGACCTGGACAGCGTTTATGTTCAGGGGAATAGAATACAATCTAGAGACCATAGTATTTTTGAAGTCAAACAGAGGAAACGAGCACTCTATAACTGTGACACGAAAAGGGTTCCAGATTTGTACGAGCCATATTCCACTTATCCCTACGGTCACAAAGATGCGATCTATTTAACGCATGAAGATCATGACCTTATTAAAGGGGTCTCCTTCGTAATTGACGTCCCCAACCTACCAGATGTTTTTTTTTTTTTTTTTTTTTTTTTTTTTCCACTCATTCTACTCCTCCCAGAAAATATCCACTCAAAAACTCAGCCTCTACTTTTTCTTATCGCTTTTTTAATATAATGCTTTCAGAAGCCTACGCAGCCCTTCTACAGTATTACGTTGGACGGTACAACAACTGGTTGGAGGGAAGAATTCTCAAAAGGAGTTACTCATGGTGCACAGTTTCCAAGAATTCTTGGAAACTTTGGACTAGAAGTTCCAAATCATTTGAAAGCAAAGGGGGAGGAAGAGAATGAGATGACATCGAATGGGGAAGACAACAATACCGTCCATCGGTGATTGTCTCCCCTCCTCAGAAGGAGGAGGAGGAGGAGGAGGAGCAAGCATTAAGAGAGGGGGGAGAAAGAGAGAACAGGACTTGCCGCCCTCTTCACCAGATGTCATTTCGGGTCCCATGAGGACATATTTCCTCGTGAAGGATAATTTGAAGCGGAAGAGGCAGGAGGAAGAAGATGAAGCGATAGACGTAGTGGATCTCTCTTGACCCCTCCTGGATTTACCGATAATCTATTTTCTCAAATAG